>CM038678.1:190928168-192128168 GCA_021605205.1 Aegilops longissima | reverse complement strand
CACGTGGGAGATATAGCCGCATCGAGGGCGTTATAACTGGCCAGACACCTTTCGCTCTAGTCTATGGAGCAGAGGCAGTTCTCCCCACGGAACTCGTATACGGGTCACCTCGAGTACTCGCTTATGATGAGCTTGAGCAAGAGCAGCTGCGACAAGATGACGCTGCTGCTCCTCGAGGAGGACCATCTTGAGGCTGTTGTCGAGCTGCTCGTTACCAGCAAGCTTTGCGTCGCTACCATAGCCGCCAAAATTAGTGCGGAAGCCTCGAGGAAGACGACTTGTTCTTGGCGCGTTCAGTCCATGGAATTCCAACAAGTTGGCCTTGAAGTGGGAAGGCCCTTATCGGGTGAAAGCAGAGTCACTAGGCACAGCGCTGTTTTCCTTGAGACCGAAGATGGCATTCGGTGAGCAACTCACGGAACATTGAGCATCTTCGTAAGTTTTACCCGTAGAGACGCGGTTGCGGAACCTGTTCCGGCAACCACCTATACAAGTCTTGCCGATGTTGCATGTAATCCTTTGTACAAAGCGGTGCGCGACCCGTGCATAAGTAAAGCTCATGTGTTGCGCACAACTTGTCAATTTCATGCTTTCATAATTTTATTGCATGTGTTGTCTAACATTTTGTGCAGCATCCACACCCGATAGCGATAACGAGCCATGAGGCTCCATAACTATTTTCTCTTCTTTCTCTTTCTCAAAGAAAGGAAGGTTCCCTCGCACACAAGTTAACCAGGGGGGAAGGAGAAGTTAATGCCATGGACCAAGCGTCCCTCGAGGAAGTTTCGCCCTACCGGGAAGCAAACGACAGAAAAGCTAAGTTGCCAAAGTTTGAGCAATCAGTTTTTTTTAATCTTTAAGTTATCTTCCTCGAACGATAGTACTTTGTATGAAAAACCTGTGCGCGGAGGAACCAACTCGTAGCTGGTCGCGCCCTTACTTTGTTTGAGTCCGCTCAACAACAAGTGAGCTTCAACTAATTGCGACAAGGTTGCTTGTCGGGCCGACACCGCCAGCGAGTGTCTTGACGTTCACTTTCGGCGCTCATGACAAGGTGCCAGCGCCGACAAGTTCCCTAAAAGCGTAGGGCACAAACATACAAAGGAAGGAATCAAGTAAAGGAAATAACATTGCAATCGTTGCCTAAGATAGAGTTATATTACAAAATAGCTTGTCGCGGATCTAATAAATTGTTCTCCTAAACATGATCGGCAGCGACAAGGAAAGATAAACTGGCGGCCTAATCTCGCGATGCGCCATCAACCCGCTTGATCTTGCCCACCTTGTCCACAATGGGTGCGACAAGGGCTTTGGCGCCTCCACATCGGCATCTGGCGGCAAGGATCGGAGGACGCCGTTGAGGTTGAGGCCTGGATTGCGGAAGGCCACCTTCATCAACACCTTGTAGAGAGCTCCCGCGCAGATCTGGCGCGATTCCTCGGCCAGCTGCTTTGGGATCTCTTCCGAGTCATTGGAAGCTGTCCTGCGCCCTTGAGAACAAGCTGAGCTTGGCGCTGGGTTGGGCGCTCGTCGGAGGATACCGAGATCCACCATTCCCAGCTCCGTCGGCTCCTTGTCGATGGCGGCGGCGATATTCACAAGACTTTCGGTCCAGAGCTCCACATTCTCTCTGAAGGTGCTCTGGGCGGCAGTAGCCCTCGCCAGCAGCTCCTCGTTGGCCTTGATCTTCTCCAACAGGCCCACCTCCGCTCTTTGGCGCCGTCCGGCGTCTGCATCGGGGTGGTCAACTTCAGCTCAAGATCTGCCTTGGAGTCCTTGGCGGCGTCGAGCTCCTTGCTCCTCTCGGCGAGGCAGCCTGCAGCTCGCCAAGAGTATAGGCGTCCTTCTCGCGCTTCGTGCTTGAGTGCAGCAAGCTCCTCGCCGCTCTTCTTGGTGGCCTCCGGCTGCGTCACTTTGTCTCCAACTCTTTCTTGGCGGCCTCGGCAGTGCGGCGGCATCTTTTGCTTCCTTGAGAGCTCCGCCAATTGATTGCTTTCATGCGTAAGCTCTTCCTTATAGCTGTCAAGATTGATCTTCCACTGCGCCAACTTTCGTCTTCTTGCGAGATAGCTTCTCGGCAGCAAGCCGTTCTTGCTCCTCGACCTCAGCCTTCTCAAGGATGAAGGCTGTGCGCTCTTCAGTGAGTCGCTCCGCTCTTACGCTACGTTAGGAGAGCTTCTTGGTTGGCGCCCGGAGCTCTTCTGCGCTTATCCATGTCTGCTCCGCCCTCGCGACAAGTGCTTCCGGGACTCCAACTTGGCTTGCCGAGGCGCGATAGGCGACAACGGCTTCTTCGGCGGCGCTCCTCCTCGGACTCGCCGCTACTCTTGCTTGTGCGTCAACCAGCAACAGCCAATGAGGCGAGCAGCTCTTCGTCAAAGGTCTCCCCTTTGACGGCGCCCTAAACTTAGCGCCCGGGGAGCTTGATGAAAACGCCGTTGCGGCCTTGAGATAAGCGCCGGGCTGGGGCTCTTGAACTGGCGCTGCCGGTGGCGGAGGGATCGGCGGTCGGCGTGGCGCTGGCGCTCCTGCGGCCTCGAAGTCGTCGGTCGATCGCGGACCCTCGCCCGCCTTTGCGGCGGCAGCCTTGGCGGCCTCTTCGCGGTGGACCCGCCGGCGCCAAACCTCTTCCTCCATGGTGGCGGCGTCGTCGGTGTTGCCGTCGCACCCTCCTCGCCGGCGACCTCGGTCTCCATCGGCTCTGCGGCGGATGGATCGGCGACCGAAAAAAGAAAAAACGATCAAGCAAATGTTGAAAAAAACGGAAGAAAAAAAGAACCCAAGGGAAATTTTCAGGCAAGAGGTTACTGCGATGGGATCGCAGCCATGGTCTCGACCATCGGAGGATCCTTGGTGCTGTCCCTTGCGGAGAAGTCTCTATTGCGGAGGCGCTCCTTGCGGAGAATCCTCCCTTGGCGGTGAAGTCGAAGCAGATGGTATTTGGGGCGGCTTGGGCACTCTGATGAGGCTGCTCTGCTCCTACACAAATCAACGATCGAGATATCGGCAAAGAAGGAGCACCCATGCACACCTAACCGTAAGTAAACCATATACTTCTGTTTGGGGGCTGTCTTTGGGGGCTGCTTTGAGAAGGTTGCGGGTCCGGCAAGGGGTCTCGAGGCAGCGCTCCTGTTGCCGCAGGGGATCATCCTCGATGACAACCACGGGGTCTTAGCTCTCTTTGGCGCTCTGGGGCGGCGTCACGAAAAGAAAGAGTTGAGAATGAAACAAATCGGATACAAGGCGAAGCAACAAAATTGAAGAAATACAAGCACAACATAGAAGCTTACTCTTCTTCTTCTTCCTCGTCGGAGCTGGCGCGAGAGATCAAATTCGGCTCGCCTCCGGTGCGAAGAGGCGGAGGTAGAGTTCTCTTGACCGCTTAGGCGGTGGTGGCAGTGATGGCTGAGAGGATCCCGCCTCGGTTGTTGCAGCGGTGTGGGGTGCTCCAGCACAGATGCTTGCCCGTGATGGAAGCGCGTCAGCAGGCCTTGCTGGCTGTTAGCCCGTCTGCCGCCCGTCTCGTCCCGGTCTTGCGGAGCGCCTCCTTAGTGGAGCAGGGGCTCCGGTTGCGGGAGGCTGCTAGATGGTGGGGAGGAAGCGCCCTCGGCGGAGTTCGTTCGACTCAGCCTCGGGTTCAGCAAGCTCCTCCTGCCGGCAAACTCCTTCGCTCGGCAAGGCTTGCCGCCTCTGCTGCATCTGCCTCTTCCACGGTGAACCAGATCGCCCGGTAGCGGCAAGCTGCTGCCGCCTCCTCCGGCTGGTGGCGTCGCTGCATCTCGTCGTCAGTCTTTGTCATGGTGAGCCTCTTACGCTTTCGTCAGGCGGATCGGCATTTCTTCAAGCTGTCGAAGAAGCGCCGCGCGTCGTCGTCATAGCTCTTGCCAGGTTGGAGCGATCCCATGCGAATCGCTGGCGGCATCATGGCGCGGATGCGGTCGGCGAAGAATTGTTGCATAATGGGGCGACTCCCTTGGCAACCTAAACCACTCGGGGTGATCGGGGTCATGCTTGAACAACTCCGGGAGCATTGCGTCCAACTCCAAGGCGGTGAAATTCGAGTTGAGGCCGGGCGCAGCCTCATGATGTCCGCCGCATTTTGGAACTCCCAAGCAGGTCTCCTCCTCTCCTTCAAGGGAAGCGTCACGGCGGCGAAGGAAATCTCGCATGTGGCGCCTCTGATGGTCCGGCAAGCTGAGGCGCAAGATCCGAGTCACGGCAATCTTCAACCTAGTATCTTCGGCGCCAAGTTGCTCCAATCGTTGCCGCGCACTATTGGAGTTTGGCGCTGAAGCGATGAAGAGCTGCGGGTTCTCCTCAGCGATCCAACACCAATCGGCTCTCCACTCCTCCCACTTGCTGCGGAGCTCTCCTTCGAGATAGGCTTCTTTCTTGCGATCCTGGAGATCAAGCAATCCCTCCGGCAAGTGGCTCTCCTCTCTCGGCAGGGGCATGAAGAAGTGGCGGAAGAGTGCTACGTTTGGATGGACTCCGACAAAGTTTTACAAAAGGTGTCGAAAACTGCCATGGTCGAGACAACATTGGGGTGAAATCAAGGAGAAGCCGTGAATGTTCATGATATCGCGAAGAATTGAGAGAAAGGCGGCGAGCCCGCAATAGAAAAGCGAAGAAGGGTACCTCTCGGAACCAACTCGATCGGCGGTGAGAGTACCTTCGTGCGCGGATCATCGCGTCTCCGTCGACCGAAGAGGTAGTAGCCCTCCCTCGGCTCCTTTGCGTCGGTTTGGGGAAACGACCGCTCCTTCGCGATGCCGCGAGCCGCTGCGCCTCGGCGACTTCCGCCTTTCCTTGTCGGCTTCCGAGCCATGCGGGAGGTGGTGGAGAGACCGGCGGCGTTGATGGCGCTGGTGGTGATGGGGCGGGCGTTGCTCTCTTGAGACTAGAGAAGAAGGGGGGCGGCGGTGGTTTCGAGATGGGACAGCAAATGGTGAGGTGGGCGACCTGCCTGTTTCCCCTGTTTATAAGGAGGGAGAGGGCGGACGTTCGCTTTCAATTAAAAGCCCCGATCTCTCCCACGGCCACGTTCGATCGTGCTGTTAAGTGGGGATGTGGTGGAGTCGGGCAGGTTCTGGCGTGATCTGGGCAGCGTGCCCATGCCTTTGTTTTGGGCCTGGCCCAACAGCGCTTCGGCACCGTGTGTGGCCCAGGCCGAGGCTCTGTCGATTGTACTAGAGTAGGGTACCCTAGTATCCCGAACTTCGTGCAGGCGATTGCAACACTCAGCAAGGCCTGCTGAGGACCGCCCAGGTCCTCCGTGGTTCCTTTGGAGCCATTCAAGAACAAAACATTTAAGCCAAGGAGACAAGGCCCGGCAAGAGGAGCTTGCGGGAAGACCGGAGGCGACAAGCTTCGGACGCGACAAGATTCAGCAGCGGCAAGGCACTTGCCAGCGGCGAGCAACTCACTCTTCATCTCCGCTCCGGCTCATCCATCAGCGTGTCGCCATGGGACCATTCTGGCGCGGCGTGTCAAGAGGCTGTCTTGACTAGCGGAGAACAATGATGGCGGCGGCAACAAGAATGCCATCGTGGCAAGCGGTGGCGCTCTGACGGTCCTGTTGCCTTTGTTTGGCGACATGGGCGGGCATTTAATGTTTTGTCCCTTGCCGTCGAGTTAGGTAGAATACCTTTGTACAAGGTAGATGTACCAACCGCAACTCATTTTCGTTTTGCCCTTGTCTCGTTGCCACTGTCGGTGACCCCTTGAGCCTATAAAAGGAGGCCCATGCATAGCGTAGAAGGGGTTGGTTCGACTCATTGAAGCTAGAGACACTCACGCTAGGTCTTGTAGCTCTCTGTGCTCCCTACCAAGAACACAATCAAGCAGCGATGGAGTATTATCTCTCGGAGAGCTCGAAGCTGGAGTAAACTGCTTTCGTGTGCATCGCCTCGATCTGCTCTTCGTGCGATCTCCGCCCCCACCGAACGAAAGGGCTCGGTCCGCCCGTCCCATAGGTGTTAAGTGGGTTCTGATCAACCTCCCGACACCGTCCACAATGGTTCCCATGATGCCAAAAGCTATTTTCACATTTGGCTACACTTGTGGATGCCCTTAAGCTGTACCACTTGGTTTTTCTCTGTGTGCTATCTATACAAATCTCAATTATATTGATCTAAAAAATTATAGAATCAAAGATTAGTAAAAAGGAGGTGATTTTGCTGCGCAGATGGCGGGGGAGGTTTCTTATTTTCGGAGGACGTTGTCCTCGCGGTTTGCTAACATGCGGTCCCACGTGTCAGTGCTTTACCAAGCTGACCCGCGTCCCACATGAGGCAGAACAATGCAAAAGCAACACGTGGTTAAGTTGAAGAAGATGAGGAGAAGCGGATTCAGCAGGTGAAATGATGGTTGCTTCCTCCTCAACTTCTTTTTTAGCATTATTACTTCGTCCCTCAACAATTGCGGGAAAGGTGCAACTTTGTGATTTGGCGCCTCATTGTTCATTACTCGCGGCGCCATGGTAGGGTGCTTCACCCGGCTGCTCTGCTGCTTGTATTCGGTATGGTACATAGACCCGGTAGCTTGATGTCCCACATGTCGGTGAAAGGGACTAGAAGATTTATGAAGCGGCGCTCCACTCCTCTGACGGAGGTAGGCGACCTGACGGCCCGATGAACTGTCACTTGTCTTGTATAGTACTATAGTTTTTCTGTTTACATACGATCCATCGATACAAACCCGATTAAACAGGAAAGGGTGGGATTTTTCCTTGTGGTAGATGATCTTGCCATACATTTCAAAGGCAATTTTAATGTGCAAACTGAATAATTATAAGTAACAATATGATATCTAGTAAAACTAAAACACATATGATTTATTGTGTTAGAGTGTAGTAGTAGTCTTTGTATTGCATAGTTGTTAGATGTAACATGCGAGCGTGTAGAGATGTAGTTTTGGAGGGCCTACAAAGAAAAAGCGTATCTGGTCACGAACTTCAGAATAAGCTGATTACGGTCACTATATCGTTTTGCGCTGATTATCCGGTCACTTGCTCACATTTCAGCATCGGATTGCACTCTGTTGACCGGCCAAATGGTCTACGTGGCGCCATGTTGACTAGTTAAATTGACCACGTTCCTTGTGGGTCCCACCTGTCAGTTCGCATAGGGAAAAGATCAGATAAACACAAATTTACGCAGGCGCGACAAGGCTCCAACCCGTGCTTGAGAATCAGCTGGTTGTGTATGTATGCATCGAGGGCTGATGTGTGCGCATGCATGTGTAGGTTGAGCACTTGAGCGTGAGAGTGTGTGTTGGTCGTGTGGTGTACTGGTGTGTGCATGCATGCGTGCGTGTGTGTGTGTGAGTGTTGCGTGCGTGCATGGCTGCGTGTGTACGTGTGAGTGTTGCGTGCGTGCGTGGGTGCATGTGTTTGTGTGAGTGTTGCGTGGATGGAGTTCGTGTGCATGCGTGCGTGTGTGTATAATCACCACACTAGCTCCTGTGTGCTAAAAGCAGACGGCTCGACATACCAATACAAGGCCACCTTGTCCCTGTGCCCATGGTCATGACTTGCACCACCGTCAAAATATTTTTTGTTGTTTGTTTTCATTCTTACTAGCAAGATGCCCGTGCGTTGCACGTAACATCAAGATGCATTTGTATGACTTGTTTATCTTGTGAGAGAAAAGGATGAGCGAGGAAGGCCTTATTGCAAATGTGGAGAGTTGTGTGGGTACCTTTTGCAAAACTGTCATAGTTTCTTTCCTATCATTAGATATAAATCGGACGACCTATATTGCGGATGGCAGGCACACCATCATCACCAACTCTGTTTTTATAAGAGTGTATTTTATGTATTTTATAATAGTGTAGATGTAGAGTAGATACAAGTTGACAATTGGGCACGATGTCGGTGAGATAATGTGATGCAACACTAGAGGTGCCACGTGGAGCATTCAAGCTGGTCAACTAGTCATGTCATGAGCAAATACAAAGTTGTACGGTGAGCCCGTGACTGTATAATAACCACTAAACGTAAACGTGACCATAATGAGTGGATTATGAAGTCCAATGTATGTATCGTGCTTTCACTTCAAATACAATGATCGTCATTGCATATATCGCGAGAGAAAGATGAAACAGCGTGAATTTTACGGGGCTTACTTTTAGAGGACACGGAGATAGTTTTGTGTGCATACGTGAAAGGCGTACGGGGGTATCGATGGAGAGAGAGATGCTCTTCGTTTCTCTTTATTATGACTAACTTTGTATATAGTATAAAAATATACAAATTCACGGTCTTGGAATAAATATCATTGTGGGCACAATGCAATGCAAATTAAGCGTTCGTACTCCTCCATATAACTTTGTAATGTTGTATATATGTAGAAACTCTAAAATAATTTTTTGGCCACACTTTATTCAAAAGGAATGTTGTATCGAAATAAGCGTGAAGAGGGCTTTTTAGATCAATGGGGTGCGTGATGTAACATGTGTGAATGTGTAGTTGATGCATTTGGCGGGGCCTAGAGAGGTATGTGTGTGTATTACGTATTAGAGAGGCATGGATAGAGGGGCCGACGGGGGTGGGAGAGATATACGAGAAATGAGGGTGATATATATAGAGAGAGAGAGAGAAATATGGCGTCACGACAAGAGATTCCATTCCCTTGAGTGTGTATATGCAAGGGGAGGAATAGAGGCACCGGAGAAATTCTCTGTGTGTGGTGTTTGTGTTGGTATGTGTGGGTGTGAGAAGATAATGAGGCGTGTGGGCGGTGGGTGTGAGAAGATAATGAGGCGTGGGGCGGAGGGTGTGTCACGCGTGAGGTCGATGGGTCGAGGTGAGGCCCTTTGTTCGGTTCCATCCTGCGCCACATTGGTGGCCCATGACACATTTAGGAAGACCCATGGATGACTAGTCATACAAGACAAAGATAGCAGAATTGTGAAGGACTCTGTGTCCACTAACAAAGCCGGCTAGGATTTGTAACCCTAGGTTCTCAGACTAAGGTAACCCCTTTATCTACGATATTACTATTCATCCAACCTAACTTTAAGGGCATCCTACAGAATGCTCTGCTAGAATCATACTCATCGATTAGGAAGAGGTGTGAGATAATGCGTGAGAGGCAGCGTAAAGATAATGTGCGTACATGAGACACGTGGGCAGGTCCATGTATATAGAAAAGTCGATGAGGATTGTGCGTGTGTATGTTTGCGAGAGGAAGAGTGCTTGTGATAAAGGTTAGTGAAAACAGTTGTAAATGGTTACGAGAGGGAGGGAGGTTATATCTAGAGAATGTGTGCGAGAAAGACACCTCGGGAGAGAGTGTGTGAGCATGTGTGAGAGACCACCGATGGAGAGTGAAACTACACGTAAAATACTGCTCTACACATTGATTAAAGATATAAATTGTATCCAAATATTAGGATGGGATCATGATATTTGCAATTCAGCGTAAGGCGGTCATTGATCCATCGGACATCTAGATTCTATCAATTTGAGCATGTCTATGTTATTATTCGACACAATTGATCCACATAGTTAGTATTTTGAACTCCGGACAATGCATCGCTTTAGCAATCGAATATAAGCGTGAGTATAGTTCATGTTGTGGGTGTAAAGCACATTATACATACGAAAGTTACACAATGGACATTTATAAATAGCTACCTATGAACTAGTATACATTTGAATTCAACCTAAGGTGGTTTAAAATCGAATTCAACATGAAGTCCATTCAATTATTTGAATTTGATATCATGGCATTTGTAAACCATACCTAAACTATGGGGTACCAATCTTTGCTCTGATTTTGTACATAATAGCATATGTAGTGCGTGTACAAAATAGATTCAAATTAGCTCCTCCATTGCAAAATAATCGTAGTTATAGGATTTTCAAGTGTCAAAATTTCAAAAGAAGCGGATAATTTAATGAGGTTTTCAAACATACAAGGTCAAATATAACGTTGTCTATTTAGGTCAATCCTCATAGTTCAAGAGTACTCTAAGCGTGAATGCTTGTGTTTCAAAATTTGAGCAAGCGCCAAAGAGCCTCTACTACTTGAAACGCGTGAGACCAATGTTTAGTAGTACAAAAATTACTTTTCTAATAACTCCGACTGTGAAACCTACCGGCCCGGCGTCCAAAGGTCTAAATCGGGGTAGGTTTGTAGCTTCATCTAGGCATGCGCAACCGCCTCGAAAAATATTCATACACAATGGCCACCTAAGCACACATCTTGTGTGACGAAATTGCTCCGCCCTCTATTTGGGACACAGGATTACCATCCTACCCCGACCCATGATGAGTCCGAAATTTAAGAGGGGCAAAGTTTGTACTTTCCCCAAATTTCAAACAAGCGCGTCCCATCTTCTGTTAAAAAAGCCAAAAACAAGCGCGTCCCTGGTGAAACATGGTTCCCCCCCTCCCACCCGTCCGATTCACCATTCGTACTCGTGGGCACCAAAACTACCTCTCCACCAGCCGTGAAACCTCGGCGTCCTCCGTCCGCCACCCCATCCCACCCATCAACCGCCGCCCTCCTCCATCACGCCGGAGCCGATACCCTGACGTCTTCGTCCACCGCAACCTCAACCACAATGCCCTCCACGGCTAGTAGTTGAATCCGAGGCTAAGCCGTCCGTACCCGAGCCAGTTCAACCACGCCGTCATGTGCCTCACCGCTGCCGCTCCAACTTCGCCACCCTCCACCGCACCGGAGCTGATCCTGCTACGCCGTCCTTCGCCGCCTCAGATCTGCTTCCCCTCCATCGACATACAGCCATGGCAACACAGTCAACAATTTTGCCATGGGTTCGTCCAAGCCTGCACCTTCCAGAACATCGGTTTCCCCGGTAAAAACAAGAAGATCGGCGCGACATGTGGAGCTGACCACACCGGCAACCGAAGAAGGTACTCCTCTTCCCTTATTCGTGCAAATCTTACGTCTCTTCTTGCACGGTATTCATCCCACAGAAGACACTAGTTGACCGCTTCTTCTTGATACTAGATGTTCCTAGTAACTCGCGATGCACAAGGTTTCTCCTCATATACTATTTCACCTTAGCTAGAGGTCCGTCACCCCTGAATTTCAATTTCGGCGAGTTGATTCCCAATTAACGGAAGCATTCCCAGCGTAACAGCGCTAGTCGACTATTACACCGGGAAGCAGCGCTAGGTGTTTATCTTAGGGCGTCTGCGGCCTAGAAACTCTTGGCGCCCGATCTGGAGGTCGGTCGGGATTAAAGGATGGCTTGAGGCGCTGCCAAGCTTGGCGGTGGTGTGAGGTCGATGGGAGGCCGGGCGGAGGAGGCACGGTCTGGGCAGTGGTCGTGGCGGTTCGAGAAAGATCATCAACGGTGGTTGGCGGGAGGTAGCGAAGGCCATCTGCTGTTCCTTATAGATCGGACGGTTCATTAAAAAAATCGGTGACCTATTTATTTTCAATCATTGTTATCTTAGATATGACCACATGTGGTGGTGTCTTTGGAGGAGTACCTGCATTTCTGTGCTCATATATTACAAAATCATACGGAGTAGAATCTAATTTTGTTTGCCATGCAATGTTGTAGAGCTATCATATGTCTCATGTCGTTTATTTTTAAGCCACACTATCTGCTACTTTTACGATTGCACTAGTTCTCGCACACACTTCACCCATACTCCCACTATTGTGTTTTTATGCAAGGGTATTTCAGACTACGCCTTGAGAGAAGCGAGAAAAAAAGAGAGAAATCGCTCCTGCTTGGTATCGGGTAGGCAAGACCGTTACAAGCGCTATAAAGGTGCGATGTCGTGAGATGGAAATGGTAAACATAGCTCAGTAGTTGATGACCTGCTTCGCAATGAACCACCATCCAGTGCTTGCTTTAACCCAGCGGTGTCATATGTGGTTGCATGTTGGTGTCTAGCTTGTATTGAAAGGCCTAAGTCGGTCTTTATTAAGATAAGGAAAGATATTTTTACATGAACCACCATCCGTGAGCACGGAAGACAAATAGCTAGTCGAGGAGCCTTTGGCGAGCCAGTGACAAGCCCAACAAAGACAGGCATCACACGGAAGCTAATTAAAAAGCGCGATGGTGGTGAAGCAGCCCGCCTCCACCGGGCTCTCGGGTCCTAGATGATCATGTTCACCACTCCAGCGGATTTCTAGCTTGTATTGCTTCCAATTTGGTTAAATTGCATCTGCTTAGCTTACACATTATACCTTTGAATATGACATGCCTTTACGCTTTTGGTACATACTAGTAAATCGTGTATTAACCATGTTCTTACATCAAACTAATGTTCTTGTGTATCCCTCATCAATCACTTATGATGAGGCAGGCGAGGCAAGGGGACTACTCCTCATTTAAAGAATGCAGCGTCGGCCTCCGACATGATTCTCAAGAAGCAAAATGCTAGATGAAGATAGTGAGCGTAGCTCTGTAGTTGATTACAGCATTTCCCCTACACTGCATTGCGGTGCTTGCTCTAACTTAGCAGCGTGATATGTGGTTGCATGTTGCATATGGTGTCTAGATTGTAATTCTTCCAATCTGGTTAAACTGCATGTGCTAGTCTGCTTAGCTTATAATCCTGTAAATGTGACATTATACCTGTTAATGTGACATGCCTTCCTGTATTTAGTACATAGTACATCTATCTATTAAGCATGTCCTTACATAAAACTATTGTTTTTTTTTGTATCCCGCATCAATCAATATGACGAGACACCTTGTAACATCCCAAATTTTCAATTTGGCATGTTATACATAGGTCATCCATGCATATCATATTTTATTGCATTTTCATTTGCCATCCTTGAAATCCTAAGAAACTCAAGGACCCTCGGAGAGAGTTGGGGATTTTCCGATTTTCATATTTGGATTTTTCCAAATAATGAAGACAAGGATTTTGGATTTTATTATTTTTCTCTCCGGAAAATATTTCATTTTTAAATAATAAATGAGAGGAGATAATATGACTTCTCCAAAATAATTGAAATATCGGAGGAAAAATTTTAAAATCATTATTTGGATTTTATTTTATTTATTTGGAATTTTATTTGCCCTAGAGAAAAATTTGCATAATTTAAAATTGCATTTTAGGGGCCAAGAAAAGTTCATCTTGTTCTAAATATTTTATTTAGGCAAAGAAAACTTGTTTTGGCATTTTAGATTTTTATTTATTTTTCTAGGATTTTATAAGTTTAGTGGAACATTTTTTTAAAAAATGACCAGCGCCGTGAGCCAAGGGCCCAGCCAGCCAGCCCGGCCCGGCCGGCCGCCCGCCCGCCGCCGCCTTTTCGGACGAGTCTGAGCGGACTCCGCCTCCGCGCCGCCTTGCCCCTTCCTCCAAGTCGCCGCCCGCCCCTTTAAATAGCCGCCACCCCCCCCCTCTAGCCACCACGCCGCCTACCGGGCCCGAGCCCGATGTCGCCGCCCGCCGCCGCCAATCGCCGCCGCCGCCTCCGCGCCGCCCGCCCCTCGCCAAGCCGCCGCCGCCTCTAGCCGCCCTCGCCGAGTCCCATGAGCCGCCCGCCCGCGGGCGACCTCGCCGAGGTAGCCCCTCGGCGCCAGATTTTTAGAAAACCCCTTGGTTTTTAAGAAAAACCCTAGCCCGTTTTTTATATAGATCGGTTTTATTTCTCCGGTTTATTTGTTTTGCGGCGTTATTGTTCGTTCGTTTTTGAGCGTGTTCATCGTTAGTTTCGCTATGAGCGTTCGTTCGTTTAGCCGTTCGTCGTTTTCTTTTATCGGATTTATTCCGCGATTATTCCGATCGTGATTTCTGACCCGATGTTCGAACTAGTATAACTTTTCGCTCGTTTATTGGAATCAGGCGATTCAAGTGCCTGGAGTTTCATCTCGAAACCCACATTCCGAATAATCAACTCAAACAAGTTTTTGTCTCTGTAAAATTTGGCCCTAGTTCAGATTAGTAAACGGATCTTATTTCTTTCGCCGTTTGAGTTTCGTTGCTCGGTTTGGTTTGATTCTTTTTGCGAACCGGAGTTCTTAAATTGAACTCTCTGGTCAACCTCTTTCAGTTGAAGTTTCGTTTGTGCATCTTTGCTTGTTGCTTATGTATGTATTGTTTGCTTGCGATAGAATTCCCGGTCTGGCGTGTTACTCTGAGTCTCTAGGATTCACGGATGCGTCGACAAGGCAAGTAACACTTGATCATACTCTTTTCATACCCAGTTTTATGCATTAGTCCAACCCTCAAACATTGCATGGTTAGGATGTCATTAAATTGTGGATTGGGAAGTAGATGATGAGGTAGGAACCTATTGCCCTGTTACTACCAAACCCTTGGGAGTTACTTCTACGTATTGCTTATATTGCTATGCTATGCTCGTAGACGTGGTTTGGGTTTGAGAGATATTCACGACATGTGTGAGATTGTTAATTAATGGTTTACTTTAAGGTGGCAACTTAAATACACATCTGGGTGGATTGAGGCACCTGGGGAACCCAGTGTTGTCTGTTTTATTTTTGGAAATCCCGGGGTAATTGTGTGATCATCCTATGGACCGCCACCCAGGCTCAAAGGGAACTGAGATTATTCATGCTAGAAACTTCCGTGTGCAGCCACAAGCTATTATGGGCTCTAGCATAGTTGAGTAAGTTCGTGAAGCTCTCGAAGAGGTAGATCAGCGGTGAGTGGGTTTTGTAGGTTTGGTATGGTCTATCCGGAGTAGAGAGTTAATGTTTCGAAAGACTTTGTCTCGGTCATCCGTTTCTCAAACACCATGTAGTCACGAGAAATCAGCGGAAGCGATCGAGTCTTGTGGGGAAAAGTCATAAACCTCTGCAGAGTGTACAATCTAATCATGGTTAGCCGTGTCCCCGGTTATGGACAATTCTGAGTATCTAGTACTTGAGTAATTACATGTATCTCATCACTCTAAATTAATATTGTTGGGTTGATAATTACTTTAATTGGGATTGAGTTGGGGTTATACCTTCTCAATGATGTTTCAACCACCATGATAGTTAAATTAAAATTTATTCCTTTGATGTAGGGAAAAATTTGCTTTCCGCAAAACTGTAACCGTAGAGCTTTCCACCAGCCAAACATGCATGTAGTGTTAGCATTATTCTGTTATTGCTCTATTGTGTTACATTGCCAGCATATTCCATGTGCTGACCCGTTCTCGGGCTGCAACGTATTATGTTGCAGACTTTTCAGACGAGGAGTAAGGTTCGATAGGTCGTTGCCGTGCAGCTCAGCTATGCCGTTGGAGTTGATGGACTCACTTTATCTTCCAAGCCTTCCGCTGTTATCGTATTAGATGGCCTTAAGCCATATTATTGTAATAAGTTCTCTTTTGAGACATTCGATGTAATAAGTGTGTGATTGCTACTCTGTTATAAATCCTTGATCTTGTGTGTGTCGGCATTACCGATCCGGGGATGACACGGAAGCACGAGACTTGACAATCTGAGGTCGGTCGCTACAAGATGGTATCGAGCACCTGCTGAGTGTAGGACACGACCACTAAGATAAAACCATAGGTCACTCTTCTCTACTCATTTCGACTCCTCTCCATTTTCCACTCTTTAGGATGACGGAGATGAAGTACAAGTTTGCACAACCGATGAAGACACACCTTTGGGGCGCCACTTGAAGGAAGTCACTAGGTACCTGAATATTGGAATACCAAGCTTCACCGGGACGTACAACGCCACCTTACGAGAAGAAGAGTGCTGGAAGATTCAAGCTCTAGTTCCCGGAAGGACGTTTGCGCCAAGCACGGAGCCCATAGTGTGTGTTTTCAATGCACCAACATGGAGTTTGGGAAAGAGTATGGCAGCTCACATTAGCATGGGGCGCATTGGAGAAGTCTACAATAGGGAGCTTAAAGACACCATATATCAAATATGTGGGCGCCGAGGCGAGCAATGGGAAGTAATCAGCACCAAGAAGGATAGATCCATTGCAGCTTACATCCGAGGAGCTAAACCAGCACATTCGGCGTCGGAGAACCAGATGTCTTGTGAGACATGATGGATTTGAAGAAGGCGAAAACTAGGATCATCGAGCTGGAGGAAGAACTCAAGTTTACACGCGATGGATATGAGGAAGAAATCAAGACCCTACTGGAGAAGAATGACGACCTAGTCAAGAAGATCGGAGTCTTCATGGGAGGACCAGCACCAAAAGAAGAGGAAGAAGATCCCACTTGTCCGGACAACTACATCATCATCGACGACACCGACTCTGATCCAAGTGATGATGACTATGAAGACGAAGCTGGAGCAGACATCATGGAGTCTTCCACCGATCAAAGTTTCTAGATGACCACCATATAATAGTAGTATTCCCCCATGTAACTAGTAGTAGTTGAGCACTTATGCGATAGTCCTAGACCGTTTTGTATGCCCTTGCTTGATTGAATGAATGTGTGTGTTTGCCTCATGTTCATATGGGTAGTGTTTTCTCGCTAGACCTCTTTCTATTCTAATCTCTTCCATCTAAACCCTCGGATGCCTCCGGGCGTGACCCGGTTTTGTTTTCCCACGGAGCTCACCCAGTTGATCCAGCAGAGAATGCCTTGATGCAATTGCTAGTTCGAAATCAGGGCAACAACAACAACAACAACAATAACCCGCCGCCCGGTGGACAATTTAGCCCGTTTTACGAGGTTACAACCGCGGTGTTTTCGGTAGCACCGAGCCAATAGTTCTTGATGATTGGCTACTCCGTATTGGAAGGAGTTAACCACCGCGGGATGCACGGATCTTTGAAAGAGTGCGCTTTGCCGCACATCAATTGGATGGACCAGCAGCCGCATGGTGGGAGAATTACATGGCTACTTTTCCTATAGCCAATGTCACTTGGGACCAGTTCAACAAGCTTTTCGCACGGCCCATGTTTCAACTGGAGCCATGCAGATAAAAAGCGTGAGTTTCGCAACTTACGCCGAGGGAACCGTCTTGTGGCCCGATCGTGGATGAGTTAGCAAGTTATCACGCTATGCCCACGATGATGTGGCCACAGATGCCGCGAAGCAAGAGAAGTTTATGGAAGGGCTGAATGATGAGATGAGTATGCAGTTGATGGTGGCAACTTTCAACAACTACCAGGAGTTGGTAGATAAGGCCCTAATGATTGAAGGAAAGCAGCAGCAAATTGAGAGCCGTAAGAGGAAGTATGGACAAGGGAAGTATAACTCAGGAGCTCACCAGAAGCCTCGTTTAACCCTGAACTCGGGAGGACTTGTTCATAACCATGGAGGACATAACCATACTGGAGGAGGATCGCATAATCAAAATGGTGCAAAGAACGGGAATGGGAATGGAGTCAACAATAATCAGAATCGCTCTAACCCATCTACACCCGCCAAGAGGGACTTAAGGCAAGTTATTTGCTTTAAGTGCGGGAAGACAAGGCACTATGCCAACGACTGCCCTGAAGGAAAGAATGGAAACGGAAAATGGGAGCGCTGGGAAGAAGCCCAATCCATTCAACAAAGGACAAGTGAACCACGTTAACGTGGAGGAAGTTGAAGAGCAACCGACGCGTAATAGGTAAGTTTTGGTTCAGTCATTTACCGCTATTGTTCTTTTCGATCTTTGGTGCATCGCATTCATACATATCAAGGGATTTGTGGATAAGTTTAAGTTACCAACCCAAACCCTTAGGACCCCTCTTTTAGTGAGCTACTTTGGAGCGAGTACATGGCAAGTAGATGGTGCCCCAGATACCCTAATCATTGTACGCATGTTTTTCCGTCGACCTAATTATCTTGGAGTCGCAAGGATTGGATGTGATATTAGGTATGGACTGGATGTCAAAGTATGGAGGAAGTATTGACTGTGCTAGTAAGTCAATTTATCTTACCACCCGGAGGAAAAGGATTAAGTATGTATCTAGGCATGTGCCTAGGAGGAGCCAAGTGAATGCCCTCACGGGAGTTATGCAGGAGGAAGTACACATAGTAAAGGATTATCCGGATGTTTTTCGGAGGAGTTACCGGGCATGCCACGGATCGAGACATCGAGTTTCGATAGAACTATTGCGGTGCAGGGGCCAATATCAAAGAGACCCTACGGATGCCCGCAAATGATCTGGAGGAAATTAAGAAGCAGATCAAGGAGCTATTGGAGAAAGGTTACATTCATAGGAGTTCCATCACCTTGGGGAGCCCCAGTACTTTTGGTGGAGAAGAAGGATAAATCCCTAAGGATGGTTGTTGATTACCGAGCTCTGAATGAAGTAACGATAAAGAACAAGTATCCATTGCCAATGATTAATGATCTGTTTGATCGGTTGCAAGGAGTTAAGGTGTTTTGAAGATTGATCTCGATCGAGGATACCATCGATTGAAGATCCGAGAGAAGGATATACCAAAGACAGCATTTACCACACGGTATGGATTATATGAGTATCTGGTCATGTCATTTGGATGACTAACGCCCTGCCTATTTCATGAGTATGATGAACAAAGTGTTCATGGAGTATTTGGACAAGTTTGTTGTGGTGTTTATTGATGATATTATGGTCTACTCGAAGAGCGAAGAGGAACACGCGAACACTTGCGCTTGGTTCTCGAAACTTCGGGAACACCAGTTATCGCCAAATTCAAAAGTGCGAGTTTTGGTTGAAGGAAGTTGGATTTCTTGGGCATGTTATATCGGGAGAGGTATAGCGATAGATCGATGAGTTCGATCGATCCTTTGAATGGTTGGCACCCACTTGATCGATTAGGATTCGCATTTCCTTGGTGGCGGGATATTATCGAGATTCATTGAAATTTTTCCAAGATTGCTAAGCCAATGACTGAATTGCTAAAGAAGGATACTAAGTTCAAATGGACGAGGATTGCGAGACAAGCTTTCAAGAGTTGAAGAAGCGGTTGACTACAGCCCAGTCTTGACATTGCGGATATACATAAGGAGTTTCAAGTGTATTGTGACGCCTCTCGCTTGGGACTTGGATGTGTTCTTATGCAGGATGGAAAAGTTGTTTCGTATGCCTCACGACAGTTAAAGCCACATGAGTTGAACTATGCCATGCATGATTTGGAGTTAGCAGCTGTAGTGCATGCGCTGAAGACCTGGAGACATTATCTTATTGGAAACCGTTGTGATGTGTACACGGATCATAAGAGTTTGAAGTACATTTTCACACAGAAGTAGTTAAACCTCAGACAGAGGAGATGGTTGGAACTCATAAAGGATTACGACATGAAGCTACACTATCATCCAGGAAAGGCCAACGTCGTAGCATACGCTTTGAGCCGGAAGAGTTATGCCAATATCCTTGAAAGTAGAGGACTGCCAAAGGAGTTAGCTGAGGATATTATGGAACTTCGATTGGAGATTGTTCCAAGAGGTTTTCTTGCAACAATGGAGGTTCATTCGACGTTATTGAACAAGATTCGAGAAGCTCAGAAGAAGGACAAATAGATTGCTGAGATAAGAGAGAAGATGGGCGAAGGAAAAGCCAAAGGTTTTCGCGAGGATGAGCCACGATACCTTGTGGTTTGAGGACCGGTTTATGTGCCCAACAATTCGGAGATCGGAAGTTAATACTTGAGAGGCCCATTACTCACCATACTCGATTCACCCGGAAACACCAAGATGTATTTGGACTGAAGGAGCGTTTACGGTGGTGGTATGAAGAAGGATATTGCGAGTATGTAGCCGTTTGTGATGTATGTCGGAGAGTGAAGGCAGAGCATCAAAAGCCAGCAGGACTGTTGCAGCCTATGCCAATACCCGAATGGAAGTGGGACAAATTTGGCATGGACTTTATTACGGGATTACCCAGAACCAAGGCAGGATATGATTCAATATGGGTAGTTGTGGATCGTTTGACCAAAGTAGCTCACTTCACCCCAGTGGAAACAACTTATACAAGTGCCAAGTTGGCCAAAATATATATGACCAGGATCGTATGTTTGCACGGAGTTCCGAGGAGCATCGTATCAGATAGAGGAACACAGTTTACTTCAAAGTTTTGGCATAAGCTACACCAGACTTTGGGTACCAGATTGGAGGTTAGTACCGCATTCCACCCATAGACGGATGGACAGACAGAGAGAGTCAACCAGATTCTGGAGGACATGTTGAGAGCCTGTGCGCTAGATTATGGATCTAGTTGGGATGACAATTTGCCGTACACAGAGTTCTCGTACAACAACAGCTACCAGGCCAGTTTGAAGATGGCATCGTTCGAAGCTCTGTATGGACGCAGATGTAGAACACCATTGATGTGGGATGAGGTTGGAGACCGTCAGTTGTTTGGGCCAGATTTGATCAAGGAATCAGAGGAGAAGGTTAAACTGATTAGAGACAGACTAAAGATTGCTCAGTCCAGACAGAAGAGTTACGCAGATTCAAAACGCAAGGAAGTAACCTATGAAATTGGAGACAGAGCCTATCTGCGAGTATCACCCTTGAGGGGAGTGAACGTTTTGGAGTAAAGGGAAAGTTAGCCCCAAGATTTGTAGGACCATATCGTGTTTTGGAACGGATGGGAGAAGTTGCCTACAAGCTGGAGTTACGAAGGATTGTCGGGAGTTCACGATGTGTTTCACGTATCACAGTGAAGAAGTGCCACCTTCGAGATGGCGATATACCGTTAAATGATCTGGCCCCTAGAGGCGATCTGTTTGGTAGTAATTTGACTTATGAGGAGAAGCGGTAAAGATTCTTGATTTGACGATTGAGTCACTCGCAGACAAGGTTATCAAGTTTTGCAAAGTTCGATTGGAGCCACCATACCGAGGAGGAAGCCACACAGGGCGAGAAGATGATATTCGCAAGGACCATCCGTACCTATTTTCTAGCCAACCCGAATCTCGAGGGCGAGATTCATCTTAAGGGGGGTAGGTTTGTAACATCCCAAATTTTCAATTTGGCATGTTATACATAGGTCATCCATGCATATCATATTTTATTGCATTTTCGTTTGCCATCCTTGAAATCCTAAGCAACTCAAGGACCCTCGGAGAGAGTTGGGGATTTTCCGATTTTCATATTTGGATTTTCCAAATAATGAAGACGAGGATTTTAGATTTTATTATTTTCTCTCGGAAAAATATTTCATTTTAAATAATAAATGAGAGGAGATAATATGACTTCTCCAAAAATAATTGAAATATCGGAGGAAAATGTTAAAATCATTACTTGGATTTTATTTTATTTATTTGGAATTTTATTTGCCCTAGAAAAAAATTTGCATAATTTAAAAATTGCATTTTAGGGGCCAAGAAAAGTTCATCTTGTTCTAAATATTTTATTTCGGCAAAGAAAACTTGTTTGGCATTTTTAGATTTTTATTTATTTTTCTATGATTTTATAAGTTTTGGTAACGTTTTTTTAAAATGACCCATACCGATGGGCCAAGGGCCGGCCAGCAGGCCGGCCAGCCAGCCGCCGCCGCCAAACTCGGACCGGAGTCCGAGCCGGACTCCGCCTCCCGCGCCGCCTTGCCCCCTCCTCCAAGTCGCCGCCCGCCCCTTTAAATAGCCGCCACCCCCTCTAGCCACCACCGTGCGCCGCCTACCCGGGCCGGGCCGAGCCCGATCCCAGTCGCCGCCGCCGCCGCCAAGTCGCGCCGCCGCCTCCCGCGCCGCCCGCCCCTCGCCAAGCGCCGCCGCCGCCTCTAGCCGCCCTCGCCGCCCCTCGCCGAGCCTCGCCGGAGCCGCCCGCCCCGCCGGACGACCTCGCCAGAGGTAGCCCCTCGACGCCGTTTTTTTTAGAAAACCCCTTTGGTTTTTTTAAGAAAAACCCTAGCCCGTTTTTTTATATAGATCGGTTTTATTTCTTCGGTTTATTTGTTTTGCGAGCGTTCGCTCGTTCGTTCGTTTTTTCGAACATGTTCGTCGTTTAGTTTCTGCTTACGAACGTTCGTTCGTTTAGCCGTTCGTCATTTTCTTTTATCGGATTTATTCCGCGATTATTCCGATCGCGATTTCTGACCCGATGTTCGAACTAGTATAACTTTTCGCTCGTTTATCGGAATCAGGCGATTCAACCGCCTGGAGTTTCATCTCGAAACCCTCTTTCCGAATAATCAACTCAAACAAGTTTTTGTCTCTGTAAAATTTGACCCTAGTTCAGATTAGTAAACGGATCTTATTTCTTTCGCCGTTTGAGTTTCGTTGCTCGGTTTGGTTTGATTCTTTTTGCGAACCGGAGTTCTTAAATTGAACTCCCCGGTCAACCTCTTTCAGTTGAAGTTTCGTTTGTGCATCTTTGCTTGTTGCTTATGTATGTACTGTTTGCTTGCGATAGAATTCCCGGAGTGCGAAGCGTGTTACTACGAGTCTCTAGGATTCACGGATCGTCAGCAAGGCAAGTAACACTTTGATCATACTCTTTTCATACCCAGTTTTTATGCATTAGTCCAACCCTCAAACATTGCATGGTTAGGATGTCATTAAATTGTGGGTTGGGAAGTAGATGATGAGGTAGGAACCTATTGCCCTGTTACTACCAAACCCTTGGGAGTTACTTCTACGTATTGCTTATATTGCTATGCTATGCTCGTAGACGTGGTTTGGGTTTGAGAGATACTCACGTCAGGTGTGAGATTGTTAATTAATGGTTTACTTTAAGGTGGCAACTTAAATACACATCTGGGTGGATTGAGGCACCTGGGGAACCCAGTGTTGTCTGTTTTATTTTTGGAAATCCCGGGGTATTTGTGTGATCTTCCTATGGACCGCCACCCAGGCTCAAAGGGAACTGAGATTATTCATGCTAGAAACTTCCGTGTGCAGCCACAAGCTATTATGGGCTCTAGCATAGTTGAGTAAGTTACGTGAAGCTCTCGAAGAGGTAGATCAGCAGGTAGTGGGTTTTGTAGGTTTGGTATGGTCTATCCGGAGTAGAGAGTTAATGTTTCCGAAAGACTGTGTCTCGGTCATCCGTTTCTCAAACACCATGTAGTGCGAGAAATCAACGGAGGCAATCGAGTCTTGTGGGGAAAAGTGTGCAAACCTCTGCAGAGTGTACAATCTAATCATGGTTAGCCGTGTCCCCGGTTATGGACAATTCTGAGTATCTAGTACTTGAGTAATTACATGTATCTCATCACTCTAAATTAATATTGTTGGGTTGATAATTACTTTAATTGGGATTGAGTTGGGGTTATACCTTCTCAATGATGTTTCAACCAACATGATAGTTTAATTAAAATTTATTCCTTTGATGTAGGGAAAAATTTGCTTTCCGCAAAACTGTAACCGTAGAGCTTTCCACCAGCCAAACATGCATGTAGTGTTAGCATTATTCTGTTATTGCTCTATTGTGTTACATTGCCAGCATATTCCATGTGCTGACCCGTTCTCGGGCTGCAACGTATTATGTTCAGACTTTTCAGACAAGGAGTAAGGTTCGATAGGTCGTTGCCGTGTAGCTCAGCTATGCCGTTGGAGTTGATGGACTCACTTTATCTTCCAAGCCTTCCGTTGTTATCGTATTAGATGGCCTTAAGCCATATTATTGTAATAAGTTCTCTTTTGAGACATTCGATCTAATAAGTGTGTGATTGCTACTCTGTTATAAATCCTTCGAGTACTGTGTGTGTCAGCATTACCGATCCAGGGATGACACGGAAGCACAGAGACTTGACCATCTAAGGTCGGGTCGCTACACACCTTTAGTATATGTAGTGCGATATTAGTTGCATCTTTCATATGATTTATAGCATGCGCTGCTTCTAATTTGTTGAAATTCCATTTATGATGGGACGCTTTTAAGTTGGCAGTCATATTGGTTGCATATTTCATGTGGTGTCTAGCTTGCATTGCTTCTTATTTGCTTTGGAATGGTTTACGCTTAGTTTACACAAACAGTTGTGAACATGCCATGCCGTCCTGTTTTCGTACATATTCCATCCTGGTATCATGTGTTTGCCTTACATCAAAGTAGTGATTGTCGGTATCATGCATGAATGAGTTACGAAGAGAGAATTTTATTGCTTTTTCTTGTCGGTTTTACTTGACAATTCAAAATCAATAAAGTGGAAGGAAGTTAGCAAGGCAGCGGATAAAGGTGCTCCTTCAAGCGGAGGGCCTCTCTGTTTCTCTCCTCCACACCCCCAAGATGATTTCCAAGACAACACATGCATAGACACTCAACAAAGTTGTGTTTATGATGAGCACGTCTCCCCTAGTGCAGCATCACCGGTGCTCCCTCTAACTTGGCAATTTATTATATGTGGTTGCATGTTATGTGTGATGTCTAGCTTGTATTGCTTCTAATTTTGTTGAATTCCATCTGCTTACTTTACACATTATACTTGAATAAGACACGTGTTCCTGTTTCTAGAACATACAATATCTGTCTATCACACCATTTTCTTACATCAAATTACTATTGTTGTGTAACCTGCAACAATCACTTATCATAAGACACGTTTGACTTCGGAGTGTGATATAGGTTACATCTCACATTCTTTTCTAGCTTGTACTACTAATTTGTTGAAATGGCACTTATGACGAGATAGTTTTAACTTGGTAGAGTGATATTATTTGCATCTTTCATATGGTGTCTAGATTTCATTGCTTCTAATTTGTTGAAATGCCTTCTCCTTAGTTTACACATCATAAGCTGTGAATATGCAATGCTGTGAATATGCAATGGCACTAATGACGAGACCTCTAACATGGTAGTGTGATGTTGTTTGCATCTTGCATATGATTTATTTCTTGTCTTGCTTCACATTTGTTAAACGCCATTTATCTTTGAGACACTTATTAACTTGGCGGAAGCGATATTTGTAGCATCTTTCATGTGGTGTCTACCTTCCATTGCATTGCTTCTAATTTGGTGAAATGTCTTCTTCTTAGTTTACACATCATAGTTACGGTTATCTCTTCCGTCCTGTTTTTCATACATATTACATCCTCCTATCATGTGGTTGTCTAACATCAAAGTTTTATTAAATGCATCACGCATCAATTTGTTACGAAGAATTAAATTTTATTCGTTTTCTTGTCGGCTTGACTTAACATGGCACGAGAAGAAGAGGAAGAAACAAAGAATGGCAGGGAATGAGAAGCGGATGAATCCTGCAGATTCTGCTGTACCGATGGTGCAATAGAAGGTGAAAGTCCAGCGGAAAATTCTACAAACACGGCATCCCATGCTACGAACTGCAAAAAAGCCAAACAGAAACAAATAGCTGCCACCAAACAAGCGAGAGACAGCCCTAGTTCTTGCAACACCTACCACAATACTACCAACCACGACATACTCGTGGTCAAGCGAAACTAGCAACACGTTCCCAAGCTCCTTGCCACGACACTACTTCCCAAGCACTCTTGACACAAGACGAGTTGGCAATATCAGATGAACCTTGTGAGCTTCAACAACAAGAAGGTAGTTCTGGAGTCAAATTACAGATTGCATGCTTCTTTATATGTAGTCTCACGGTTTGATGTACACTAACACTTCCTATGTTTGTTGTTGGACTAGCACCTAGGCGCAAGAGGAAACAAACATCAGGGATAATGCTCGATAGGTTGACTAAATCTAGAGGAGGAAGAATGGAGATCCGTTTTGAGGTAGGTTTAAAAAGGCCACGTGATGCTACAGAGTCAGCCAAGTTAGTATCAGCGGCAGCGGTTGCCGTTAGGTGTCATGTACGTATCCTCCCAACATGGATTCAGTATAGGAATGACAAAGACGAAACCCAATTCAACACCTTCCTCGACCATTTATCTGTAAGTATGGTTATGTATGGAAACTAGTAATATCGTCTTGCTCATCCCATACTTTCTAGGTTCTTGATAATGAGACTCCCATAATTTTCAGCAGATGAGGTTCAAGTTGGATAGCCAAGATGATGCAACCAGACAAGCTTGCACCCATGTTTTCAAGTGCGCTTTCTGCGACAGTATAGGTATAACTTGAGGAAAACTCACTTTGAAGGCAAGGCTAACGGTGAACTTTCCCAAACATCTCGATGGAAAATATATCGGATGAAGACGGAGGGCCTTGTTAAACACTTGATGCGATCCAAGTATCGGTACATTATATATATGTGATCAGATCACATGTTGAAGTCCTGTTGACGCATGTGCCACACAAATCTATCTTCTTGTAGGTGAACTGTTCAAAGAACAAGGCCAACCGTCTGAAAGTGAAATTCAACAGACAGCGGGATCTCGTAGCTATATTGCACTGCGCGAGGCTCTTGTAATTAGCTCTGTTTCACTCTTTTTGCTGTACCATATTATCAGATCTATATTGACTTGTTCAAATGCGAGGAAAGCCCGCAGGACCAAAAAGTACTGAACCAAATGCTGTGGAAATCTTCAAGGACTGTCACACCAGCAAGAAGAAGGGCATGACTCACCATCAAAGCCGCTTGTTGTAAGTCCTTAATCCTCATGCCTTTTAACTACTACTTACTCGACTTGTGCCTTGAACTGCATGGTTTGCAGCCAATGTCTATTACTCTTTTCAATTTTATACACAATTGTCTTAGCGTATTATTGCACCTTACAAGGTTTAAAAGGGAGGAGTGATGTTCCTTTGATCTTGACCCGTAATCTAGTTCCGTCTTGGACTTGCCCACACAACGTTACAATTGCTGTTTATGCATTCTCGGTTGTTTTGTGATATGAATGATGTCATACTATGCTTACCGTATTATAAACTTCGTATCTTTATCCTTAGCCCTCAATACAATGTGAAGAAATAGACAATACATTAGCGATGGTACATGGTCATATGTTTGGAACCTGGTTTTATTATGTACTTTGCAATAAAATACAACTAATATTTTACATGGGTTCACCAGAATAAGTTCTGTATAAAGACCAAAGCTATTTTATTTGGTTTTGCTGCCTCCTTAATATCTTCTGTTCTGGTACTATTAATGTAAAACCTCAACTTTTCAGCGAGCTATGGAAAAAATGGTGGAACCGCCACCTTCTGAAGGTGGCGAGGCAACTATAACCGCAATGTCAGCTCTTGCTGCAGTGGGTCAGTACCTGTCCACTAACAGTGCCAAAAGCATGTTCCCGCATAATACTAGGTTGGTTGTTAAGGCAATATCGTCCAAACTGCCTCATGATCAAGAAATCTAAGCTCAATGCAATGTCGTATCTGTGCTCCAGACACAAGTCAATTCCCTAACAGAGGCCCTTTGTGAAACAAGGAGAAACATTGCTCAATGTCGTCAAGATATGCATGGTTTTGAAACCAGACTATCAGACATTTGCTATGTTGCTCAGGAGACTAGGGGAAATGAAGGCGAGGGTTATGGTGTTCCATCGGACAATACAACATGAAAGCGTAATGATCGGTCAAATGAACCGAGCTTACGAACTTACGGTGGTGCATTTATACGCTAGGCTGTTAAGTTTTATGCCAACCTTCCTTTTGTTATATAGTTGTAATTTGTTTTGGTGCGATACAAAATTTATTCTTAACGTGCAGCCACCGGCTGAAGAAAACAACAATCCATTTTTGTATAGGTAGGGTGTTCCCTATATTTGCACTGGTGGCGATCTTTGATGCCGAGTGGATGTAATCTGTGCAATCGCCTTAATAGCCTAGCGTTAGTTTGGGCCTTATTTATTTCCTAGTCTTCTTTTTCCCTGGTTTTCTAGTGGCCGCAACTACCCATGGGCCATATACGGGCCGTAGGATCCATGGGTCTCCTACGGGCCGTCGATAAATGGGCCTATAATCGGTGGGCCTCGGGCCGTCGATAAATGGGCCTAGGGCCGTCGGATAAATGGGTCTACATGGGCGTGTCGGGCGTAATTGGTATCGGCCAGACGGTAGCGGGCGTTAACGGTCCGTAAGACGCAAAAGCTTAATTCTTCACGGGCATAACGGGTCATTAATGGGCGATATATAGGGCGGGCTGGCGAAGCGGGCCGACTCTTGCCATGGGTCGAATTTGGCCCATTAGGGTAACAGGCGATGTGGGCGACACTTGCCATGGGCGAATTCGCCCATTTGGGGAATGCCGATGTGGGCCGACTCTTGCCATGGGCGAATTTGGCCCATTAGGGAATAGGCGATGTGGGCGGAAGTGTCGAGGGCGAAAAGGAGCCCAAGAGCGTATGGGCGTCAATAGGCGAAAGCTAACACGGTGGAAGCGGCCCATGTAAATCACGGGCCGTTAACGGGTACAAATAAAATTACTGTTCATTATGGGCTAGAGTCACCGTGGGCTGTAAAGGGCGAAGATCTGAAAGGCCTCATATGGGCGAAAAGGCGTCGTGGGCCATACATGGGCGAAAGTGAAATGGGCTGGTGAGGAGTCTGGATTAGGGGTGTCCGGATAGCGGACTATAGCCTTTGGCGGACTCTGGACTATGAAGATACAAGATTGAAGACTTCGTCCCGTGTCCGGATGGGACTTTCCTTGGCGTGGAAGGCAAGGTTGGCGATACGGATATGTAGATCTCCTACCATTGTAACCGACTCTGTGTAACCCTAACCCTATTTGGTGCCTATATAAACCGGAGGGTTTTAGTCCGTAGGACGAACAACAATCATACCATTGTAACCGACTCTGTGTAACCCTAACCCTATTTGGTGCCTATATAAACCAGAGGGTTTTAGTCTGTAGGACGAACAACAATCATACCATAGGCTAGCTTCTAGGGTTTAGCCTCTCTGATCTCGTGGTAGATCTACTCTTGTACTACCCATATATTCAATATTAATCAAGGAGGAGTAGGGTTTTACCTCCATCGAGAGGGCCCGAACCTGGGTAAAAACATCGTGTCCCTTGTCTCCTGTTACCATCCGCCTAGACGCACAGTTCGGGACCCCCTACCCGAGATCCGCCGGTTTTGACACCGACATTGGTGCTTTCATTGAGAGTTCCTCTGTGTCGTCACCGTCAGGAAGGATGCTTCATCCCGTCTTTAAAGATGACACTGTTGCTAAAGAAGCTTTGGCTGTCGGCCAAACTCTCCGGCTAGGCGGTTTTCTTATGACCGCATGTTCGGCCGCCGCGTCGACGATGACTTCTCGGGTCATCAAAAGCAATCTTCACGTTAACTCGGAGCTCGCCGAGCAATTAGATCCGATGGATCTCTCTTCCTTAAACGAGCTCTTGGATCACATCGCCGCCCTGGGAGTCGCTACACACTATGATCAGATTGGGCCTAAACCCGATCTGAGATTAATTCTCCCCAGGTTACCCACCACGTTGCTGTGGTGGAGGAATAATACGGCGACCCTTCTTCTATCTTAAGGACTAGCTACGTCCGGATTCCCAATACCTCCATGCCGGATTCCTGCGGAGGAGAGGACGTCACTCAAGCCCTGAACCTAAAGTCAGGCAGCGGGCTAGATTCATTGGACAACATCCAAGAATCCAAGCTTCCAAGTTCGGAAGCTCCTTGGCCCTTAAGTCTGAGATTGGGCGCGGTTCCGGACTTAATTCCACCCGCCCACCCAAACATAAGCGACCTATCTCAAATTCGGCAAGAGCCCGCAGAAACAGTACACCATTACTGGGCCAGATTCCTCCTGGTTATGGACAGGATAAAGGACTGCCGCGAGGAGGACGCAATCTCATTATTCTGCAACAATTGCACGGACAACGGGATCCTAAACGCTATAAGTCGTCGTGACATCACACGCTTTACCGACTTGGCGTCCATAGTACGAAAGTACTGAGTGATGGAAAGCGCCTGGAAAACCGAAGCAAGATTTTGGGACAATCCAGCCTTGAATACAACCCTAGTCCGAAATAAAAGGGTGCATCATCGCCAGCACAGGGTTAAATACCAAAAGCAAAAACCCTCTATAGGGCATGGAACCGTCTTTGGAGGGATGGCTCAATGGACCTGTAAAATTCATAGTACAGGGCGCCACCCCAACTCATAGCCTTAGAGCATGTTGGATACTACGGTGGCCAAAAGTGGCGAAGAGCTTCTAGCTCTAGAGCACCAACCGAGGATACCAAGATGGTATTAACAGTCTTGAGACTTTCGCATCAAATAATATGCAAAAGCGAACACTCCGTAGCCTCGCCAAGTCTACCAAGTAGCAACAATAAACCCATGGAATGACACGGCTATTACCTTTAATACCGGTGGCGAACCTAAATTCGAACAGCCGAGCACCGGCCGCATTGGTCCTCGGTCCGATAGTGGACAGCTTTACGCCTTACCAAGGTACTCATGGGCGGTGGCAGCGGATTGAACCTCATTCTGAAGAAACCCTCCGAAAAATGGAGATAGATGGAGCCGCATTGGCGAAGCAGCACAACCTTTAGAGGAATAATACCCGATCGGGAAGCACGCCAGACAGAAAAATCACACGGATGTGGTGTTAACACGCCGGATAATTACAGGTCCGAGGAGGTCACGTTCCAAGTGGCCCCGTTCAGTAGCGGATACCACGCTCTATTAGGGCGAGAGGCATTCACAATTTTCCAAGCTATACCCCATTATAGGTACATGAAGCTCAAAATGCCCGGGCCCAACGGAATTATTACTCTTGCTAGTGACCCGGACATAGCACTCCGCGCCGAAAATAAGACAGCCGCACTGGCCCTTGAGGAATTATCCGAATCCCTAGCGGCCGAGGAACTCACCACGCTGCGCTCCACGGTGAATAGGGACGATGTGATACTCGATAAGAGACCCAAATCCACTTCCTTCAAACCAGCGGACGAAATAGTCAAATTCCAAGTCCATCCAACGGACCCTACAAAAACGGCCTCCATCGGGCCACAATTAAATCCTGATGTAGACGCCGCACTAAGAGAATTCCTACGTGAAAATTGGGACATTTTTGCCTGGCACCCTTCATACATGCCAGGAATCCCACGCCGGCTGGCGAGCACAGCCTAAACATCCTAAAAGGATTCAAGCCACCAAGCAGGCTCTTGGCGTTTCTCCGAACCCAAGAGACAGGCCATGGGAAGGAGCTAGCCAAACTATTGGAGGACGGATTCATCGAGATATAAAACATCCGGACTGGCTAGCAAACCTGGTGATGGTACCAAGAAGGACAAATCCTGGCGCCTATCGCGATTTCAAGGACCTCAACAAGGCTTGCCCAAAGGATCCTTCCCCTCCCCGCATCGATCAAATCATCGACGCTACCGCAGGTTACGATTCATTGTGTTTCCTCGGCGCATACTCGGCTACCACCAAATTAAGATGGCAGAGCCTGACCAAGCCGCAAGCGACATTCATCACTCCATACGGCCCATTCTGCTTCAACACAATGCCCTTCGGGCTCAAAAATGCCGGCGCAACATATCAGCGCATGATTCAGACATGTCTGGCAAACCAGATCGGCAAAAGAGTGGAGGCATACATAGACGATGTGGTCGTCAAAAGCAAGCACGTCAAAACTCTAGTAGACGACTTGAGGCTGACATTCAATAATCTCCGAACATATGACATTATGCTCAACCCGGAAAAATGCGTTTTCCGCGTACCGGCCGGAAAGCTCTTGGGCTTCATTGTATCCGATAGACGAATTGAAGCAAACCCAGCCAAGATCCGAACTCTGTCACAATTGGATATCCCAAAAGACCTCAAACAAATACAAAAATTGACTGGATGCGTGGCGGCTCTAAGCCGCTTTATCTCCCGTTTGGGAGAAAAGGCATTACCCTTTATCGCCTCCTCCGACGCCTCAACACTTGGTGGACGGATGCCGCCACGGCCGGACTCGAAGAAATAAAAACCATATTGGCAACAAACCCGGTCCTGGCCGCGCCCAACATGGGCGAACCAATGCTATTATACATCGCGGCAACTCATCAAATTGTAAGCGCGGTGCTCGTTGTCGAACGAGAAACGGACGGACACAAGTTCCCTCTTCAAAAACCAGTTTACTACGTGTCCGCTGTCCTAACTCCATGCAAGTCACGGTACCCGTATTATCAAAAGATAGCGTACGCGGTGTTTATGGCATCCCGGAAGCTGTGACACTACTTTCAAGAGTGTTCAATAACAGTAGCCTTCCAAGTACCCCTTAACGACATTATAAACAACCGCGACGCGACGGGCCGGATTGCCAAATGGGCCATTGAGCTCCTCCCTTTCGACATAACCTATAAGCCACGGAGAGCTATTAAGTCGCAAGTTTTGGCCGACTTCGTCGCTGAATGGACCGAAGCCGAACTCCCTAAAGAGTACGACGCATATTCCAACTGGATAATGCACTTCGACGGCTCCAAAATATTGGCTGGCCTGGGAGCTGGCGTCATTCTGACGTCCCCAATGGGAGATACAGTTCAATACGTACTCCAGATAATGTATACGGACTCCAACAACGCGCGAATCTGAGGCCCTTCTACATGGTCTCCGGATGGCAGTCTCCATGGGCATTCAACGCCTAGAGGTGCGCGGAGATTCGAACCTCGCGATATCACAAATAAATGGAGACTTTGATGCCAAGGATCCGAAAATGGTAGCCTATCGCAATGCCATCCTAAAATGTCATTTCGGTTTGAGGGCTCGAATTTCACCATATAGCCCGACAACAACCAGCAGCAGGGCGTGTTGGCACGCGCGGTATAATAAGCGATGCTGTCCCCCCCAACATCTTCCTAGAGAGGCTGTTCAAACCATCCGTATTATGGGAGAGAGAGTCCGGAAATAACAATCCGGACCCAACCGCACTGCCCCAGACCGAACATTCTGACACAGTTGGTGGTTGTACCAACGAAATAACATCTTCCGCCCACGTAATAATAGCAGTCATTACCCCGTGGACCGAACCATTCCTAGCCTACCTAACCAGGCAGGAACTTCCCGAGGACCAAAACGAGGCCCGCTGCATAGTGCAGCGATCTAAAGCCTATAAAGTCCATGAGGGAGAGCTTTATAAGAAAAGCACAACCGGAGTCCTTCAAAGGTGTATCTCCGAAGAGGAAGGGCGGAATCTTCTGGCTGAAATACATGTCGGACTCGGTGGGCCACCACGCCGCGGCCCGGGCCCTTGTAGGCAAGGCCTTCCATACAGGATTTTATTGGCCGACGGCCCGGGCAGATTCTCAGGACTTAGTCCAATGATGCGTCGAACGCCAGCTCTTTGCTAATCAAAGCCTCATGCCACCCACCGCCCTCAAAACTATACCCATCACACGGCCCTTCATGTGCAGGGGCTTGACATGGTCGGACCCTTAAAGGGGAACCCACAAGCAAAAATACCTACTGGTCATGGTGGATAAATTCACCAAATAGATAGAGGCCAAGCTCGTCAAGGCGGCGAATCCGGACCGGTGATAGACTTCATCTCGAGGGTCGTACACCGTTCACGGTGTCCCCACAACATCATCACGATAACGGCATGAATTTTACGGCCGACGAAGTCAAACTCGGTGCAAAAACATGGGCATTAAGCTCGACTACGCTTGATCTATCACCCTCAAACTAACGGTCAAGTTGAGCGAGCAAATGGTCTAATTATGAGCGCATCAAACCCAGATTAGTGCGGTCCTCAAGGAATCTAACACGCCTTTGGGAGGAGCTCGACTCCGTACTGGGGCTGCGGACCACTCCGAATCGCACGACCGGATTCACACCATTCTTTATGGTATACGGCGCAGAGGCAGTTCTTCCTGCGACATAATTCATGACTCACCTCGGCGTGCGCATGTACGAAGAAAGAGAAGCCGAGCTCGATCGGCGGGACAGTTGGACGCCTTGGAGGAGGAGCATGGCGTAGCAAAAGCCCGTTCCGCATTCTATCAACAGCAGGCTCGAAGATATCAAAGCGAGAAGCACGGGCCAAAACTTACAATGTTGGCGAGCTAGTTCTATGCCGCGGACAAGAAAAAGGACAAACTAAAGCCCAAATGGGAAGGTCCCTTTATCATCGACCAAGTCCTGACCGTGGAGCGTACTGTCTGCGAGATGCATAGGATAACCGACTCGAGCCGAACCCATGGAGCGCAGCACGTCTCCGAAGATTCTCGCCTAGCGCCGGATTCTGAGTTCGTCTCCTTCCTCTGTCCATATTTTACATTTTAGCTGTCTTCTATTTTTCTCCTTCTCCTCTTTTTCTTTCAAGCCTTGAAAGGCTCGTTAGCGCATTGTTCGCACAAACTTGGCGCTATCGCGCTCATTGTACTGGGGCTTCTTTCACGAAGCTTAATTGTAAGGGCTTCATGCCCAATACATGTGTCACACTTCCGCATGTACCTTTTATTCACCATTATATGCATCAATATGACTTAAGTTTTGGCCAAGCTGGGTTGCTGGCTCCGTGCTTACCCCTCGTTCCCGATTGTTCGGCTAGGTGGTAAAGGAGCACCTCTGCGATTATTACTGCCGGTCAGCGGATGTGTACCTTAGGCTGGGTGAAGCCGAAAGCTAGTGTTCTTAAGAGAATATTGATTCGGTGAACTAAAATAAGATTTCTTACCTATTTATTTATCTGCCCCAGATGTTTTTACTTTTTACATGTCCGACATGCACTTTAGGGCATGCCTCCTGAGAAAGGAACCCCTAACGGAACTATTCTCCTGGAAGATGTTTCTTACTAACCATGTAATATAACATAACTAGTTGGGCACTTATGCGATAAAGCACTAATGACCCCTCGCTTGGTCTCCACGCATGCCCCGTTTTTATATAACCGCGAGGTATTCGGACACACTCCGGACTATAGGGTCCCGAGGTTGAAGTGAAAAGGTCCGCTAAGACAAACGATCTACAATCCGGCTATAAGGCATTTTACATGTCACTTTAAATTACATAGTCAATTTGGTGATTGTATTCCTCTTCAATGCCATCTAACAGGCTGTCTAGTTTATAGTCCTGCTGGGAATACTTTGCGCCAATTCTACGGGCCGTACACTAAGCTCACAAGTGATCTCCTTCCCATCGGGCCCCCACAGGTCCGACCTCGGCCATGTGGTTTGGGTCAACAACCGTGTACAGCGTCTTCACCATGGCCCAAGCCTCCCTGGTGCCTTGACGGCAGGCTGATATCTTCCATAATCGGAAGCGCCGCCGCGCTCCCTGGAGCCTCTCTGCAAGCTCCCCAAGGCCTTCGGGCAGGGAGACAAATGGCCACAAGGCCTGGCTTTCATCACCTGCCGAACTCGTTCGTGAAGTTGTAAGAGCTCGGGAAGAAGGTCACCCATAGAACCGGGCATTTCCTCTGCAGGACGGCCTGTGAGCATACCTACAGACATAACTCAGTTAGTCGACTTCCTCGAAGAACTCTTTTTTCAAAGTTCGTTTAAGCACTTACTAAAAATGCCGCGTCGAAGCTGCCGATTCTCCTTAACGGAGTCAGAAAGCTGGGCACGAACATCTTTTAGCTCCTCACCCAGCTGGGTGTTGGCATCTTGGAGATTATTTTTCTCTTGCCTCACCCTCGTAAGCACGTTCTCGCCGGCCTTTAACCGGCGCAAGTGTTGTTGCTTGTCCGGATCTACCCCGGTGCCATCTGCAATGTCATTGTCAGATCTATACACACGCCGCACTTCATAACATACTTATCTTTTAAAAGCGTATGTTACCAGAGGGGGTCTCCTTGGATTCCCCTGTCGCGGCTTGTGCGGCCTCAAGTTGGGCCTTGCACTCTTCAAGCTCCTGGTACAATTGGGTATTCTTTTCTGTAAGATCCTGCACAATAAATGATCCTTAAATCAGTTATTCTAACTATTTTAAGTCTCGGGGGCTACTGGTATATATAACCATCAAATTTTCTCACCCGTATGTCTTTCGCATACTGCTCCGTGGCTCTGGCAAGACCATTTTGAAAGGCACGGAGGTGCGCATCTTCCGAATTGAAGGCATCCAATGCCTCTTGGGAGAAACATGCGTCACGAAGAATTGTCCAGCGGCGCCTGTGATTCATGGCACTCTCCACCTCAGAGTTGGTGGCGGACAATCTGTCGGCATCCTCTGTCGGAGGAGCATCCGACGCACGCCTAGTGTTCGCCGCTCGGGCACGGCTTTGAAGCTTTGGCTGGCGGAGGCTCGATTAACAACCTCTCCGGATATAGTCCGCGGCGCTCTTTCCTGAAGAGAGCGCGGCGTTAGTATGCCTTCGGAATAAAACACGGGAATAAGGCGACCGCCATACCGTTCTTGGCGCTTCATCCGGACCGCACTTCTTTTTAGCTGTTGGGCGTGCTGCCCCTTGTTGGCTAGCCACCGCAGGTTCGGCCTTCCGCCTCAAGGGCTCCCCCTGCAAAACACCATTGATATATGGTGGTCAAAGATAAGGATGGAGGGATCATTTCTAAAGTATTGGGACTTCGGTCTCAATTACCTGTGAGGCTGGAAATATTTCGGGGTAATCGGCCGTAATGGCAACCAGGGCATTGTCGATGCTCAGTTGGTAAAATACTCCATCGATCAGCTCCACAGATATGTCCAGATCCTCTTGGGAGGCCGGATCGAGGGACCGTTCCGGATCCTCAGGTTGTGGAGGTGGGATGTTTATATCCTTTACGGCCTGACGCAATTCCTGCGTCAAATTCACAAGATAAGGTACTTAACTATGGGAATATGGAACGGATGGGCATAAAGAAATGTCCGCTTACCCAGCTTGGAGGATTGTTCATAGAAAACCCGTCATGAGGATTGACGCGAAGAAATTCTTCCTCTTCTCCCTTGTACAATGCGGACAAGATCTTCATCAGATCGGCGACCGATCCCGGCCCCTTACGGCCATGGCGGGTGGCATCATCCTCCCTGTTGAAATCCCACATGGGGTGGCCCCTATACTGGAGCGGCTGCACTCCCCGCATAATGCATGTAGCCATGACCCCAATCATGGTCAATCCGGAATGAGCCAACAACCTTATTCGCTCATCGGGTAAGGACGTCCTGTCATTCTCCCTCAGGGGCTCCGAGGGCGCCAATTAGGCGTTTCTTGAGAGGAGCATTACTGAACTCCGAAATCGATCCAACAGGTCCGGCGAGGGCGTTTTCTATAAAACCATTCGAAGGCCAGTCTTGGACGCTTCTTCGGGTTCGGATAGATATCCGGTCCGGCGATCGCCATAGTTCGCTCCGCCCACTTGATATATCGACCCCTCCCGAGAACGGGTAGTGCAGGCGTAACAGCCTCTTCCACAATAGCGAAATGAGCCTCGATGCCCAAAAACAGCTCGCAAAGGGCCACGAAGCCCGCAATATGTAGAATGGAGGCAGGCGTAAGGTTGTGCAACTGGAGGCCATAGAACTCCAGGAGCCCCCGGAGAAACGGATGAATTGGAAATCCGAGCCCTCTTATCAAATAAGGGACAAGGCATACCCGCTCTCCTCGGGAGGGACTGGGGACGCTCTCCGCTTGTTTTCCGCCCTTATAGGTGGCGAGTCCGACTCGAACCGGAACCATGAAGGCTGGGGGAAGAAACCCCTTGGTTTGGAGCGTCACTAACTCGCTGTGCGGGACGGAGCATCTCTCCCAATCTCCAGGCTGAGGACTAGGAGGAGCCGCGTCGACTGTCCATGATGGAATGGGTTTCTGTCAGATGCGCTCCAATGAAAGCTCGTGAAGGGAAGGTGGTGTGATTCGAATCTAGATCCCCGTCTCTTATATAGGCAGCTCATTTGCGCAGCTAGGGGGCTAAATGTAAAAATACCCTGGCTTTTCGCATTCATTCAACACGTGGAACATGGCCATTATTGGGCGTGGAAGCCAAGGAGCGCGACATTTACAAGAAGCCGGATACTATTCAATAAGTGCACAGGATTTGGAGAAGAACCCGCCTTGCAATATCGAAGACAAACTACGCACCGGACTCGTCGTCATTGAAGCTTGGTTCGGGGGCTACTGAGGGAGTCCTGGATTAGGGGTGTCCGTATAACCGTACTATAGCCTTTGGCCGGACTCCTGGACTATGAAGATACAAGATTGATGACTTCGTCCCGTGTCCGGATGGGACTTTCCTTGGCGTGGAAGGCAAGGTTGGCGATACGGATATGTAGATCTCCTACCATTGTAACCGACTCTGTGTAACCCTAACCCTATTTGGTGCCTATATAAACCGGAGGGTTTTAGTCCGTAGGACGAACAACAATCATACCATAGGCTAGCTTCTAGGGTTTAGCCTCTCTGATCTCGTGGTAGATCTACTCTTGTACTACCCATATCTTCAATATTAATCAAGCGGGGTAGGGTTTTACCTCCATCGAGAGGGCCCGAACCTAGGTAAAAACATCGTGTCCCTTGTCTCCTGTTACCATCCGCCTAGACGCACGATTGGGACCCCTACCGAGATCCGCGGTTTTGACACCGACAGTGGTGTTATATTCGACGGTCCACATGGCGTTGTTGGGCGATTTCCTTTAGTTCTAACGGGCGTAAAATGGGCTATTTGCGAAGAGACCGTTAACGGGCTTTTCATGGGCCAGCCGTTAACTTTTGACCAAGTCAAACGGGCCGACTTTGTAAGCTAAATGGGCCAGTGGTGGGCCATGGCACGTGTCGACATATCATAGGCGCCTATCTGACCCACTAACGAGTTGACACGTGTTTCGTCTGGCCAATAAGAATTTTACACGTGGAAATTTCCCATTGGTCGGGGCTGTTAACGGGTTATCGGATCCAAAACCCGACCCGATAGCTTAACGGCGTTCCGTTACGGTGGATGCCACGTGTCGGTCACCCTTGATGAAAGCACTTCTGTGACGCGCGATTTATCGTCATGGAAGTGGACACTTCTGTGATGATAATTTTGGTAATGTCATGGAACACTTCTACGACAGCACATGTATGACTATCTTGATTCTGTCACAAATTTGTCATGGATGTACATGCATGACAAAAACGCGACCTACTGTGACAAACACGTATCATCACGGAAGTGTATTTTTTTTGTAGTGTATGGACTCGAAGGTCTGGGGTAACCTACTCACACATCATCGGAGAGGCTATGGTGTTGATGTAGAAGCCCTCCGTGATCAATGCCCCCTCCGGCGGAGCGCCGAAAAAGGCCCCAAGATGGGATCTCACGGGTACAAAAGGTTGCGGTGGTGGAAATAGGGTTTTGGCTCTGTCTCTGATGGTTTGGGGGTACGTAGGTATATATAGGAGGAAGAAGTAGGTCGGTGGAGCTATGAGGGGCCCACGAGGGTGGAGGGCGCGCCCAGGGGGGTAGGCACGCCCCCCTGCCTCGTGGCCTCCTCGGTGATTTCTCGACATCCACTCCAAGTCCTCTGGATCACGTTTGTTCCAAAAATAACTCTCCCGAAGGTTTCATTTCGTTTGGACTCTGTTTGATATTCCTTTTCTGTGAAACACTGAAATAGGGAAAAAAACAACAATTTGGGATGGGCCTCTGGTTAATAGGTTAGTCCCAAAAATAATATAAAAGTGTATAAATAAGCCCATTAAACATCCAAAACAGAATATATAATAGCATGGAGCAATCAAAAATTATAGATACGTTGGAGACGTATCAAGCATCCCCAAGCTTTCTTCCTGCTCGTCCTCAAGTAGGTAAATGATAAAAACAGAATTTTTGATGCAGAATGCTACTTAGCATAATTTTCAATGTAATTCTCTTATTTGTGATATGAATATTCAGATCCGAAATATTCAAGATAAAAGTTTAGTATTGACATAAAAGTAATAATACTTCAAGCATACTAATAAAGCAATCATGTCTTCTCAAAATAAAATGGCCAAAGAAAGTTATCCCTACAAAATCATATAGTCTGGCTATGCTCTATCTTCACCACACAAAGTATTTAAATCATGCACAACCCCGATGACAAGCCAAGCAATTTTTTCATACTTTTGATGTTCTCAAACTTTTTCAATCTTCACGCAATACATGAGCGTTAGCCATAGATATATCACTATAGGTGGAATAGAATGGTGGTTGTGGAGAAGACAAAAAAACAAGGGAAGATAGTCTCACATCAACTAGGCGTATCAACGGGCTATGGAGATGCCCATTAATAGATATCAATGTGAGTGAGTAGGGATTGCCATGCAACGGATGCACTAGAGCTATAAGTGTATGAAAGCTCAACAAAAGAAACTAAGTGGGTGTGCATCCAACTCGCTTGCTCACGAAGACCTAGGGCATTTTGAGGAAGCCCATCATTGGAATATACAAGCCAAGTTCTATATTGTAAAATTCCCACTAGTATATGAAAGTGACAAAACAAGAGACTCTCTATCATATAGATCATGGTGCTACTTTGAAGCACAAGTGTGGAAAAAGGATTGTAGTGTGGTCCCTTCTCTCTTTTCTCTCATCATTTTTTTGTTGGGCCTTTTCTCTTTTTTTATGGCCTCTTTTTTTTTTAGTCCGGAGTCTCATCCCGACTTGTGGGGGAATCATAGTCTCCATCATCCTTTCCTCACTTGGGACAATGCTCTAATAATGATGATCATCACACTTTTATTTACTTACAACTCAAGTATTACAACTCAATACTTAGAACAAAATATGACTCTATATGAATGCCTCCGTGATGTACGGATATGCAATGAATCAAGAGTGACATGTATGAAGATAATGAACGGTGGCTTTGCCACAAATACAATGTCAACTACATGATCATGCAAAGAAATATGACAATGATGAAGCGTGTCATAGTAAATGGAACGGTGGTAAGTTGCATGGCAATATATCTCGGAATGGCTATGGAAATGCCATGATAGGTAGGTATGGTGGCTATTTTTAGGAAGGTATATGGTGGGTGTATGATACCGGCGAAAAGTGCGCGGTATTAGAGAGGCTAGCAATGGTGGAAGGATAAGAGTGCATATAATCCATGGACACAACATTAGTCATAAAGAACTCATATACTTCTTGCAAAAATCTATTAGTTATCAAAACAAGGTATTACATGCATGCTCCAAGGGGGATAGATTGGTAGGAAAAGATCATCGCTCGTCCCCGACCACCACTCATAAGGAATACAATCAATAAATAAATCATGCTCCGACTTCATCACATAACGGTTCACCATATGTGCATGCTATGGGAATCACAAACTTTAACACAAGTATTTCTCAAATTCATGACCACTCAACTAGCATGACTCTAATATCACCATCTTCATATCTAAAAACAATTATCAAGTATCAAACTTCTCTTAGTATTCAACGCTCTTATAACAAAGTTTTTACTAGTCTTGGATGCCTATCATATTAGGACTAACTTCACAAATAAAGCAAATTACCATGCTGTTTTGTAGGACTCTCAAAATAATATAAGTGAAGCATGAGAGAACAATAGTTTCTATAAAACAAACCACCACCGTGCTCTAAAAAGATATAAGTGAAGCACTAGAGCAAAAACTATATAGCTCAAAAGATATAAGTGAAGCACATGGAGTATTCTAATAAATTCCGAATCATGTGTGATTCTCTCAAAAGGTGTGTATAGCAAGGATGATTGTGGTAAACTAAAAGCAAAGACTCAAATTATACAAGACGCTCCAAGCAAAACACTTATCATGTGGTGAATAAAAATATAGCTCCAAGTAAAGTTACCGATGGACGAAGACGAAAGAGGGGATGCCTTCCGGGGCATCCCCAAGCTTTGGATTTTTGGTGTCCTTAGATTTACATTGGTGTCGGGGATATACCCCATGACGTAAACCGGCCAGAAGTATAACCAGGCTGGTCTTGGCGACTTACTAATGACCTGCCCGGACTGGACGATTTACTGGTAACCCGGCGGGCGGGATAAACGGATGACAAGGCCCAAGGCCCAGAAGGCCGGTTCAACTATGGCGGGCTGGTTTACAAGGAAAGGCATAAGGAATATTTATCTTATAAGGAGTTAAGACCCGGACTTGTATCCGGTTTGTATTAGAAGGTAGACTAGTCCTAATCCTAATAGGACTCCACATGTAACCCGCCCCTTCAACATATATAAGGAGGGGCAGGGCTCCCCAAAGGGGACAAGAGACAGAAACAAAGAAGAAACAATCTCTATGGCTAGACACAAAGGGGGAGCCAACTTATGCGGCAACTCTCTCATGAGCATAATGAGATCTAGCCACAAACAGCATGTAGGGCTATTACCAGATGATGTTTCCCGGGGCCCGAAGTGTCACAGCCCTAGAATTGCTTGACATTAGTTGCATTAAGGCATTCATGTCATCATGTTAATTTCCATGAAAATTGAAATGGGGATTGTTGAAACCCTAGCACCAATTGAATTCTAATAGGTTCAAATAAAATCATTTTCAATAATCCCAAAATGCCCTGTGAATATGCTCATGGTTAATGGATAAAGGTGAAAGCCCCTTCCAAAAATGATGAACATATCTTATAGGTCATACCTGGATTTTTGAATTAAATCTTAAACCATTTGACTTTGGGTATTTAAACATCATAAATAATTTAAATGCTCAAATAATGTTGGAAGTATTTGCGGGCCATAGAAATAATTCAGGAAGTGCCCGTGAATATTTTCAGGATTTATAAAATTGTTTTGGTTTTTAAAACTGGATCAAAACAAACTGCAAAATAGAAAACAGAAATATTAAGAGAGAAGGAGCAGGAACTCACCTGGCTTACCTAGCGCCCGAACCGGCCCAGCCTCTCTTTCTCCCCCTCCCCACGCTGGCCCACTCCAGCGGCCCAGCCCAGCAGCCTCCCCTCCCTGTCGTCTTCCTCGCGCCAGTGGGCAGCGCGCGTGGCCGACGCGTGCACCGCCGCGCCGCGCCACCTCCACCCTGCCTGCCTGGCCTCCCCGACCTCCTTGCGATGCCACGCGCCTCCCCGACCCCCTGGCCCTCTCACTCTCTCCCTCGAACGCCTCCCCCCTTCCTCTGCTCTCTCTCCCTCACGCGACCGAGAGCTGCCGTCGCCACCGCTCGCCGTAGTCACGGCCACAGGCCCTCCCTCGCCTCGCCGACGTGTCCATGGCCTCCGCCTAGCCCCTCTCCTCCCTCCTCACCAAGTCCCCCGACGCCGGAGCACCCCGAGGCGCCGCCCCGCCGTTCTTTCCCCTCTCGGACCCGCCGATCGCCGTCGCCAAATTCGCCGGCTCCGGTGCCCACCCGAGCTCACCGACGGCCTCATCGCACTCACGGTGAGCCCCGAGTCGATCCCCTCTTCTCCGACTCATTCTCCCCTCTAGCTACCACTCCCACCGTGGCCATCAACCCGCCCGCCTATATCCGCCGCCCGGCGTGCCTCCGGCCACCTAGTGGCCCGGCTGTCGTGCTCAAACTCCTCCCCGCGCTGCGTAGGTCACGTAGGTGCCTCGCACGAGCCCCCCCGGCCGCTGTGGCCTCGACCCCGAGCGTGCCCGAGCTCCGGCCGCCGCATAGCTCGTCACCGGGTGCCTCTACCGGCCGCCCGAGCTCTAACCACCCCACCAAGAGCCTCGGCTCATCCCGGCTCCCGTGGGTAACCTCCCGGCCCTTTTGGTGGCGGAACAGCAATATGCACTTGCGCCGCCGCGCTCGCTCGCCGGCCGGCTAAACGCCAGCGCCCATCGACCCGGACCGACGGCGTGGGTTGACCACCGCCGGTTTGACCTCCCTCTCCTCATCGACATGAGGGCCCGCCCGTGCTAACTAAGTTAGGTTAGTGTTAATTAGGTTAGGTTAGTTAGTTAGACGCTGACCACGGTGGGTCCCAGCGTCGATTTGACTGGACAGCGACCAGTTGACGCTGACGTCACATTGACGTCGGTGACGCAATATATATTTTCTAGATTTAATTTAATTCAGTAAATTCGAAAAATACTCTAAACTTCTAAAAATCATATAAATTCAACCGTAACTCGGATGGAAATAATTTATATATGAAAATGATCAGAAAAATATGAAGAATCTGTTTATGCCATGATCATGCATGTTTGAACAAGTTAACATCACTGAATAGGAGGAATCATGATTAGGGTAAGTTATGAAATAGCATTTGGGGTTGGAATTCAACCTTGTTTGAATTCCACTTCAACTAACTTGGAGTATTGTTGCATTAGGTAAATTCAGTACATTAATATGACATGTCATTCATGTGAATGTGCATTGCATTGATTGTGTTCTCTCTTGTTTGCGGTGTTTGTCCCTCTCGATGAGCGATGTATTGAAGCGATGATTATTCGATGACACCGATGAAGAACTATATTATCTTGAAGTGCCGGCAAGCAAAACCCCTTGTTCATTCCGATACAATCCCACTCTCTCGCTCCTGCTCTATTTTATTGCATTAGGACAACAACGATTCAATGTTACTTGCTGCGGTAGCTGAACCCTTGATCCTTTGCATGACTGTCATTCCACAATAATTAGATGAAACCCACTAGCATGAGTAGGAGTTGTTTGAGCCCATGTTGTGCCTACTCATTTATGCTTGTTTGTCATGCCTGCTCTGCTTAGAGTTGAGTCGGTCGATTCATCGGGAATGAATTGGAATTGTTATGAACATGTCCTATTGTGTGTGAGCTAAGTGTGTGAACACGATTTGGTAAAGGTAGCGGTGAGAGGCCATGTAGGAGTACATGGTGGGTTGTCTCATTGCAGCCGTCCTCGAGAACTGAGTTACGTGTTTGTGATCCATGAACAGTTACTACCACACATTGGGTTCCGTAACTCGACCCTCTCGACTTATTAATCAACTTGATCTCTGTCCGGGAGTTGCAACTAGTTTCGGTGTTTGTAGGTAGTGTTAGTAGTCTACCAAGTGGCACCCGATGCAGGTGGGCTTGGGACAGACTAGGCACTGATGTACGGTGTACCTAGTGGCACCGGTTGGTGGGCTTGGGAACCCTGCTCACATCGTTTGGGGCGTGGCGACACCCGGCGGATCTCCTTGCGGATGGAACCCGAATAGGCGATAAACCTGGACGAGAGACTTGTGTGGTTAGTCGGTCGTGGCCGACTCCCTCGCCCGGCTTCGCTTGAAGGTTGCCGAGGTACATGACGTGTCTGAGGCGATAAGTGGCGAGAGCGTGTGTGAAGAAGTACACCCTGCAGGTTATCATTATCTATTGAATAGCCGGATTCCTCGGATATGGAAACTTGGACCCTTGCATAGTTCATAGACAAGTGAAAGTGGTTACTCTAAAATCGCAAGATAGCGTGAGTGCTATGGATGGCGTTTCTCGTGGGTAGACGGGGCGGATCCATAGTGGTGTATTGATATGGTGAATATGTGGACTCGTGTGCGCCACCTCAAAAGAGTTACTTGCGATCGTAGTTCAGGATAGCCACCGAGTCAAAGCTGGCTTGCTGCGGTCAAACTCCACCACCCCTTTTGATAATGATGCATATGTAGTTAGTTCGATGTAAGTCTTGTTGAGTACAATTGTACTCACGTTTGCTTATTTTATGTTTTGCGAGAGAGCGTCGGTCTCGCTAATAGTTCCGCTTGGACCTCGACGGTTAGCTTGTTACCTCGATTCGATCTTGTGCCCTCGGCAGATCTCGTAGATAGTCGGGCTTCTCACCTTCTTCATTTATAGTTATCGTACTCGACATGATTAGCTTCCGCTTGTGCTTTGACTTGTATGCTCGAGTGTTGGGTCATGAGACCCTGTTTGTAATATCTCGCTCCTCGGGCCTAATGAATAATATTTTGAGTCGTAGAGTTATGTTGTGATGCCATGTTGTATCTCGCATATTGAGCATAATGTGTGTATGTTTGAAATGCTTGGTATGTGTGGGATCCGACAAACTAGTTGTTTATCCTTGGCAGCCTCTCATATGGGGAAATGTAGCCTCGTGCTTCGGCGATAGTAGTCCGCTTCTGCCCGGTTCACGGAGTCCTGCTAGCCCAAACTCTACCTTGGACACTTGATGGCGGCGTGTGTCTCACTTCGTTCCTATATACATCCCTTCGGGAAATGTCACGCGGTGGTATTCAAGTCCTGCCTAGCTGCTACAGCCCGGGATACCGGAGTCCTGTTAGCCAGTGCTACAGCCCGAATACATACGTTGATGACCGACATGCTCGATGTGATTCATGTATGCCTGTCCCCATGGGTTAGTGCCGCTTTGGGTTCACGACTAGCCATGTCGGCCCGGGTTCTTTGTCATATGGATGCTAGCGACACTATCATATACGTGAGCCAAAAGACGCAAACGGTCCCGGGCCATGGTAAGGCGACACCCGTGGGAATACCGTGCGTGAGGCCGCAAAATGATATGAGGTGTTACATGCTAGATCGGTGTGACTTAGGACCGGGGTCCTGACAGCGTTGGTATCAGAGCCTGACTGCCTGTAGGATTACCAAGCCAAACTGGTCGAAGTTGAGTCTAGAAATGCTTTAGTTATGTAAGGGAATTGATTGTGGAAGGGAACGTAAGGCTCTTTTTACTCCTTATACCTCATGACCTTCTGATCTGAGTCATCCTCTTCTCCTCTACGGGGTTTAAGAACTAGGCTTCTCATCTATCTATTAGGGTGACGTGTTACTAATCCATAGACCTTTAAGATTGTTGGTTTTAATCCCCAGTTCAGTTCTTACTACTCCTGTATGATAACTGTTGATCCCAGAATCTTGTTATGATGTTGTTGAGTGGTTATGCCACCATTTTCTGCAGGATGTCTCAAATCATTTTGAGCGTTTACAGCCGTTATGCTGTCCGAGTCATCCCAGGTCTCTAAATAGTCTGATGCCTTTGCAATCCTTTCCTTCTGTTCCCGATGTCCTCTTTGGTCAGAACAAGCACACTAATCGGTGAGTTGAGGTAATTTATTGCCTTGACATATATGTTGGAACTATTATTATGACCTTAGATGTTAGGAAGTCACCTAGCAATTTAGAAATGCTTTCGTATCCCAAGTGTGAGGATTCTGGCCAGTATTCTTGAAAGCATCCCGTGATGCCATTTAGTAGTAGGCATTCTACTCCTGGGTTTCTGGACCCGAGATTCACCCTACTTACTTCATGTTGTTAGTATTTGCTAGTGCCTTTAGGATATTAGTAACCTTGTGATAGTCCTCGAAGTCCGTGGTATTCTCCTTCTTCCAAATACCATGAACTAATTATAGCAGAAGTTCTTTTGAACCAAAAGATCACAACAAGAGTGCTCTTGAGGAGTACTCCATTCATAATTGTGAATCTGCCAATTCCACCTTTCTGCATGGGTTATCCGGAAGAAATGTTGAGCTTGCTCGACATACCAATCTGTGCATCCACAACTCAGAAAATTATATGTTCCTTTGAGTTGTTCTCTTAGATGCCTTCTGACCTTCATCTATCAATCGATAGCCAAGGGTATGTGTGCATTTGTGTTCATCGATGCATTTTATCCTTGTGGTCCGTCAAGCCATTCCATTCCGGAATGACTAGGAGAAACAAACTCCAGTACCTCGTCCATTTCTAGGATTGGGTCAAAGTAGTTGCATCCCGCAGATCAAAACGCCAATTCAGCTTTTGTTCTGTTCTACCTCGGAGTGTTACCATCTTTATGTCAAGAGTGTCATGGGAATTGCACAACCTCCTAGGAATTCTTGACGCAGTGATACTCTCGCTATCATTATTCATTCCTCGGTTCCGTGTTGTTGTAACCGAATGCCGCAAGTGAATTGTGATGTGTGAAATCAATACTCCGAGCAACTTGTTGCTTGGTAGTGAATGGACAATATTCTCATTCTTAGCGTGTTGGTTATTAAACCATCATCCTGAGGTTGATCGTGCTACCTAGTCCTTATTTCTGGTGCACACTTCGATTGATGAGTTAGGATTGTGTCAAGTCCTCACTCATTTGATCATATCGTCTTGCCCTTAAAAGCAAGATTACTCTCGAGCTTAGTAACATACCGGTGGTTCGTGACTTTCCAAATATCTTCTTGGAAGTGTTACCGGGTTGTTCCCTGACTGTTATGTTGGGCTCGTGATCAAGTTGGTTTCTTGTGAACCACCCTTCTCCAAGAATCTGTGTTGGATACCCCTGAGCTAGTCGGTTAAGCTAGACAACAACTTGGAGAGTTGGAAGATAAAAGCTTGTCCAACTTAGCTCGATCCAAAGGGATATTCTTGTGTAGTGTGTGTTGAAGAAGGATGATATCTTCATCGATTGGTCCCTGTGATCAGTTGTTGGATCTATTGTCCTACCACTTCTTTGACTTGAGTATGGGCCATTGTCAAGTCAAATCAGAACCAACGATATTCGTAATGTTGTCTTACTCGTGGTTGATCCTTCGAGCATACACCATTACCTCTTTTGGTCTGACCAATACTATCACGTGTTCACATGATGGTGGAAGTCCAGTGATATGGAAATTCCGATGAGTTGCTGTTGAGCCCATCAGTAGCATTTTTGTCTCCCCCATGAGTCATGTGAGCATCAACCTAGTATTGGAAACTTGTGTAAGCAATTCTTCGTGTTTCGTTCATGAAGCATATGTTTGGATGGAAGTAGTGACTTCCTCTAATTCATGTGCATCTGGGTAAGTTGCCGCCATGAAATTGAGAAAGGTTTGTTTTGCTTCCTGTGGAATCATCCCAAGTCCGTCATGCATGTGCAAAGTATTCTATGGTTTGATAGACTGATCATCTTCATTCCATATGTATCCCTAGCACACCAAGCCACTGATTGATTTGTTCGAGGAAAAGGAGTTCTTCCATAAGAGCTAATCATGACCTATGTTAAGACTTCGATATCCTCGATGATGGTTCCCAACCTGAGCTCGGTAGTGTTATATTATAAGACTACCATGTGGTCATGCTTGTCTAGGACAACGTGTTCACATGTTTGTAGCAAAACCAGCTCACATTTTGGAGCTTGCTATCGTAGTTCACATCCCGAGACTCTCGCAACGCCATCTCGTCGAATTGTGTTGTAACCTTTCCTTTTCAGACATGCTGAGTCTGAAATATCCTAACACCAACCAGATCTGAATCTCAGGCAGATATGATGGTTGGAACATTCGAACAGTCGCATTTCGTTCCCAGCTTGCACCGTCCTTGTGCTATCTCGCTATAGACGGTCTTCCTAGCAATTCTTGTCCAGGGTTATCTTCAAAAGTGGACTTACCATGGGTCCCCTCCACCTCCGATGATAAGCAAAAATCATCCGTTGCGTTGTCTTCAACAAGGTAGTCCACATCATCCATTCTAGTCCGGGTGTATCACTCCTTTGCATTCCACCACATGACCGCTTGTGATTGCCTTAGACTGGTATGGAGAGTCTCAATGATCTCTAATTCAAAAGTAATTCTTTTTGCCACTTAAGGGAATAGTTCCTTGCGTCACCTTTCTCGAGGTGTCCTGTCACGGGATCATGATAAATATTTCCTTGCCACCATGATACCATCCACCATCTTCCCAAAGCGTGGAATTGTCGCCACCACTCAAACTTCGTTGTTGTTCTTCCATCCCTCTCGATGCATTTTGTGTCTCAACTCGAGATGTGACACCGTCTCAGTCCGTGAGTTGATCATGTTACCTGATCTTCATTAAGGTTGAATCATGTAGGGTTTTCCCCTTCTCTCTGTCGTCGTGTCGGGTGAAGATCTCGAAGACGTCAAGACCAAGATGATGGAATGAACCAACATCTTCGAGAAGGCAATTGGATCATGGAAATTGTAATAGTTTGTGACCTCCCTTTTCCTCTTACCTCACGTCTTGAATCTCGGGGCGAGATTCTTGTTTAGTGGGGGTGAGTTGTCACAGCCCTAGAATTGCTTGAAATTAGTTGCATTAAGGCATTCATGTCATCATGTTAATTTCCATGAAAATTGAAATGGGGATTGTTGAAACCCTAGCACCAATTGAACTCTAATAGGTTCAAATAAAATCATTTTCAATAATCCCAAAATGCCCTGTGAATATGCTCATGGTTAATGGATAAAGGTGAAAGCCCCTTCCAAAAATGATGAACATATCTTATAGGTCATACCTGGATTTTTGAATTAAATCTTAAACCATTTGACTTTGGGTATTTAAACATCATAAATAATTTAAATGCTCAAATAATGTTGGAAGTATTTGCGGGCCATAGAAATAATTCAGGAAGTGCCCGTGAATATTTTCAGGATTTATAAAATTGTTTTGGTTTTAAAACTGGATCAAAACAAAGCGCAAAATAGAAAACAGAAATATTAAGAGAGAAGGAGCAGGAACTCACCTGGCTTACCTAGCGCCCGAACCGGCCCAGCCTCTCTTTCTCCCCCTCCCCACGCTGGCCCACTCCAGCGGCCCAGCCCAGCAGCCTCCCCTCCCTGTCGTCTTCCTCGCGCCAGTGGGCAGCGCGCGTGGCCGACAGCGTGCACCGCCAGCGCAAGGCCACCTCCACCCCCCCGCTGGCCTCCCGACCTCCTTGCGATGCCACGCGCCTCCCCGACCCCCAGGCCCTCTCACTCTCTCCCTCGAACGCCTCCCCCCTTCCTCTGATCTCTCTCCCTCACGCGACCGAGAGCTGCCGTCGCCACCGCTCGCCGTAGTCACGGCCACAGGCCCTCCCTCGCCTCGCCGACGTGTCCATGGCCTCCGCCTAGCCCCTCTCCTCCCTCCTCACCAAGTCCCCCGACGCCGGAGCACCCCGAGGCGCCGCCCCGCCGTTCTTTCCCCTCTCGGACCCGCCGATCGCCGTCGCCAAATTCGCCGGCTCCGGTGCCCACCCGAGCTCACCGACGGCCTCATCGCACTCACGGTGAGCCCCCGAGTCGATCCCCCCTCTTCTCCGACTCATTCTCCCCCTCTAGCTACCACTCCCACCGTGACCGAAACCCGCCGCCGCCTATATCCGCCGCCGACGTGCCTCCGGCCACCTAGTGGCCCGGCTGTCGTGCTCAAACTCCTCCCAGCTGCGTGAGTCACGTGGTGCCTCGCCGAGCCCCCGGCATTGTGGCCTCGACCCAGCGTGCCGAGCTCCGGCCGCCGCATAGCTCGTCAGCCGGTGCCTCTACCGGCCGCCCGAGCTCTAACCACCCCACCAAGAGCCTCGGCTCATCCCGGCTCCGTGGTAACCTCCCGGCCCTTTTGGTGGCGGAACAACAATATGCACTTGCGCCGCCCAGCGTCGCTCGCCCGCGGCTAAACGCCGCGCCCATCGACCCGCCGACCGGCGTGGGTTGACCACCGCCGGTTTGACCTCCCTCTCCTCATCGACATGCGGGCCCCGCCCGGCTAACTAAGTTAGGTTAGTGTTAATTAGGTTAGGTTAGTTAGTTAGACGCTGACCAGTGGGTCCCAGCGTCAGATTTGACCTGGACAGCGACCCAGTTGACCGCTGACGTCACATTGACGTCAGGCTGACGCAATATATATTTTCTAGATTTAATTTAATTCAGTAAATTCCAGAAAATACTCTAAACTTCTAAAAATCATATAAATTCAACCGTAACTCGGATGGAAATAATTTATATATGAAAAATGATCAGAAAAATATGAAGAATCTGTTTATGCCATGATCATGCATGTTTGAACAAGTTAACATCACTGAATAGGAGGAATCATGATTAGGGTAAGTTATGAAATAGCATTTGGGGTTGGAATTCAACCTTGTTTGAATTCCACTTCAACTAACTTGGAGTATTGTTGCATTAGGTAAATTCAGTACATTAATATGACATGTCATTCATGTGAATGTGCATTGCATTGATTGTGTTCTCTCTTGTTTGCCGGTGTTTGTCCCCTCTCGATAGACGATGTACCGACGATGATTATTCGATGACACCGATGAAGAACTATATTATCTTCAGAAGTGCCAGGCAAGCAAAACCCCCTTGTTCATTCCGATACAATCCCACTCTCTCGCTCCTGCTCTATTTTATTGCATTAGGACAACAACGATTCAACTGTTACTTGCTGCGGTAGCTGAACCCCTTGATCCTTTGCATGACCTGTCATTCCACAGTAATTAGATGAAACCCACTAGCATGAGTAGGAGTTGTTTGAGCCCATGTTGTGCCTACTCATTTATGCTTGTTTGTCATGCCTGCTATCGCTTAGAGTTGAGTCGGGTCGATTCATCGGGAATGAATTGGAATTGTTATGAACATGTCCTATTGTGTGTGAGCTAAGTGTGTGAACACGATTTGGTAAAGGTAGCGGTGAGAGGCCATGTAGGAGTACATGGTGGGTTGTCTCATTGCAGCCGTCCTCGAGAACTGAGTTCGTGTTTGTGATCCATGAACAGTTACTACCACACATTGGGTTCGGTAACTCGACCCTCTCGACTTATTAATCAACTTGATCTCTGTCCGGGAGTTGCAACTAGTTTACGGTGTTTGTAGGTAGTGTTAGTAGTCTACCAAGTGGCACCCTGTGCAGGTGGGCTTGGGACAGACTAGGCACTGATGTACGGTGTACCTAGTGGCACCGGTTGGTGGGCTTGGGAACCCTGCTCACATCGTTTGGGGCCGTGGCGACACCCGGCGGATCTCCTTGCGGATGGAACCCGAATAGGCGATAAACACGGACGAGAGACTTGTGTGGTTAGTCGGTCGTGGCCGACTCCCTCGCCGGCTTCCGCTTGAAGGTTGCCGAGGTACATGACGTGTCTGAGGCGATAAGTGGCGAGGCGTGTGTGAAGAAGTACACCCTGCGGGGTTATCATTATCTATTGAATAGCGGATTCCTCGGATATGGAAACTTGGACCCTTGCATAGTTCATAGACAAGTGAAAGTGGTTACTCTAAAATCGCAAGATAAGCGTGAGTGCTATGGATGGCGTTTCTCGTGGGTAGACGGGAGCGGATCCATAGTGGTGTATTGATATGGTGAATACGTGGACTCGTGCGCCACCTCAAAAGAGTTACTTGCGATCGTAGTTCAGGATAGCCACCGAGTCAAAGCTGGCTTGCTGCGGTCAAACTCCACCACCCCTTTTGATAATGATGCATATGTAGTTAGTTACGATGTAAGTCTTGCTGAGTACAATTGTACTCACGTTTGCTTATTTTATGTTTTGCGAGAGACGTCGGTCTCGCTAATAGTTCGCTTGGACCTCGACGGTTAGCTTGTTACCTCGATTCACGATCTTGTGCCCTCGGCGGAGATCTCAGATAGTCGGGCTTCTCACCTTCTTCATTTATAGTTATGCGTACTCGAGACATGATTAGCTTCCGCTTGTGCTTTGACTTGTATGCTCGAGTGTTGGGTCATGAGACCCTGTTTGTAATATCTCGCTCCTCGGAGCCTAATGAATAATATTTTGAGTCGTAGAGTTATGTTGTGATGCCATGTTGTATCTACGCATATTGAGCATAATGTGTGTATGTTTGAAATGCTTGGTATGTGTGGGATCCGACAAACTAGTTGTTTATCCTTGGCAGCCTCTCATATGGGGAAATGTAGCCTCGTGCTTACGGCGATAGTAGTCCGCTTCTGCCCGGTTCACCGGAGTCCTGCTAGCCCAAAGACTACTTGCTTGGACACTTGATCGGCGGCGTGTGTCTCACTTCGTTCCTATGTCTGTCCCTCGGGAAATGTCACGCGGTGGTATTCAAGTCCTGCCTAGCCTGCTACAGCCGGGATACCGGAGTCTGTTAGCCAGTGCTACAGCCCGAATACATACGTTGATGACCGACATGCTCGATGTGATTCATGTATGCTGTCCCCATGGGTTAGTGCCGCTTTGGGTTCACGACTAGCCATGTCGGCCGGGTTCTTTGTCATATGGATGCTAGCGACACTATCATATCGTGAGCCAAAAGACGCAAACGGTCCCGGCCATGGTAAGCGACACCGTGGGAATACCGTGCGTGAGGCCGCAAAATGATATGAGGTGTTACATGCTAGATCGGTGTGACTTAGGACCGGGGTCCTGACACGAAGCTGTCTAAATCTTGTCTGGTGTGTTGATCCATCTCGCGTCTCTCGATTCCGACCAACCCCTTCAAGCTACCGCATAGATGCGTTGGCCACACGACTAAGTCCTTACACTAGGACATCTGCCATGACAATTCCACGACAGTTGGCGCCCACCGTGGGACCCGCGCACACCATGGGGCCCGCGCACGGCGGTGTTGAGTTCTTGAAGGGATCTTTTTTCAAGGATCGAGAGGTTCACAACTTTTCCAATAAGGGAGAGCCAGTCTGGAAGAAGTCTACATGGGCTATGTTCTTTATCAGCAGTTTAAGTCAGATATGGGCAATTGTTGGGTGAATTAAATTTTCTGTTCAACTTTGGAACTAGGATCATGAGATTTGGGTTCAAAAGAAATCAACCGTCATTCGTCCGGATCAGCAATCGGATAGAAAATCGTCAAGACCAATGTTTCCGCTGAAAACCAATTTCGCCGGATCATCAAGTTGGAACTGTCAAGCCGTGCGTCCTCGAGTGGTCTAAGGACTAGGGTTCCGTTTTTTTCCAATTAAATTACTAATCCTACCAGCCGCCGTATGTTACCAAGGCAAGGCCAAACTTAGGGTCCAAGGCAATCAAGTGTTTTAGCAAGTCACGAGGGGAGTTGACCAATTACGTGAAGGGAGTCAAAAACGGTCCGCATTAGTCCAAGAGCCGCCCGATCTCTCTCTGTTTCCAACCCGGATTGGACCCACCTGTCACTGTTCTACTCCGTGCAAAAGTGTTTGTGCACACGACAGCCCAGAAAATATCTGCTGCTAACTGCTCTGAGTCACCACCAAGTCGGGATTCACCGAGTTGTTCTAGCCATAGCTCTTGGTCTGTTTTACCCGGTGAAAATCCCTAAAGGCTGCAGACGTCCTGATGTTCCGACGTGTTGCAACTGCTGCTCCGTATGCAGCGCCCAGATTACCTGCCGTTCACAAAGGGAGTCAAGTCCCGAGGCAAGCATTGGTCTACCGCTGCTGCTTTGTGTGTGAAGACCAAAGTCAAATCATCAGCTATTACTCTGTTATCCATGACAAGAAAAGGGGGCGTGGTGCTGCAGTTATTTTGTTTAAAAGAGAAAGGGGTTATGGTGCTACGGCCACATAAGATATTTGCTATATCTTTGATTCCCAGTATCCGCGTTCATCCGACAAAAAAAATCAGGTGATATCCATCCAGTTTACTTTTGTCAGTACTTATTAATTTTTTGGAAAACAACCACTCTGCCCTATAGTGTTGTTATATACAGCCGTCGCCCCTGCGGTCCGGTTTACATCAACGCGCCGGCCGACTCGCCCGTCCGCACCACCTTACAACGCCACGGATGACTCGCCCGTCCGCCTTCGCCGCCGGTTCACACGTCCGCATCGGTTTACAACACGGAGGATAACTTGCTCGTCCCACGGCCGACTCACCCGTGAGTGATTTCAGTTTCACCTAGTGATCATCAACTTCATGGTGGGTTATTTCCGGCCTAAACGAATCAGGTGCTATCCATCCAAGTTTGTTTTATTAGCACATGATGTTTTTGTCAAAGAACAAGTTTATCTTTGCCTTGGTCTGCAATATTGTTTATGCATGGCAATTATTTATGACAAAAAGTGATATTATACCGCGGAGATGGAGGCACGCCAACATCTTTTGGCACAGGTGGTCGTCGTTACTCAACGGACTCCCGCACCGGCTTACAACGCCGTGGCCGTCTCTCGCGACCGCTCCGGCTTACAACGCCGCGGCCGTCTCTCGCGACCGCGCCGGCTTACAACGCCGTGGCCGTCTCTCGCGACCACACCGGCTTACAATAAGGACAACTTTCCTGTCCGCACCGGCTTACAACGCCACGGCCGGTTCATCTGTCTATGCCGCCTCAAATGTTGCGGTCGTTTTTACCGTCCGTCTCTCGCGGCCTGGTCTACATCAACGCACCGGGCCACACTTGTCCGGATGAGCTGTTTATTGAGTATGAGCAAGTCACTACTTGGGAAGCCCGGTTTTCTTCCAACAAATTGGAGGCAAATTATCATATATTATCAACCGCCGTCTCCACTGGATGGTTCAATGGGCAGGCGTCGCCGCTACTACAGTTTGGTTAACTTCAAACAGCCAATTGGAAGGAACCATTGGCCGAGTGCTGACACGGCTCATACGGGATCATTTATAACCCGCCGCAGTCACCTCAACCTTCTGTGGATTCACATCGCGCTATCAACGCCAATAATATACACCTTCTGCTATGGTCAAATATGGAGAATCTCAAGCCAACTCCTCGAGTCGTCTTGAGACTCGAGGGCTACAATGGTATGACTCGGCAAAATTAGCTGGTCCCAATAAATTCAAGAACTCCGGGTCATTGAAGGGAAAAATAACCCGGCCCCGGAGATTACTGCTAGATCGATGAAAATTTAAAGGCCGTTAGAAGATTCCCAGCTCAAAATAAGGACTCTGGTTTAAAATCCGGTTCAAGAGACATCTTTCTCCCACAAAGCACTGAAACTCTCAAATCCAGTTCAAAATCCGGCCCAAGGTAAATTTGTCCCTCACAAATTTTTGAAGCTCTCAAATCCGGTTCAAAATCCGGCTCAAGGTAAATTTGTCCTTCACAAATTTTTGAAGCTTTCAAATCCGGTTTAAAGTTCCGTTCAAAAAGAATTAATCTCTCGCAAGTTCGAGTTCTAAGAAAATTTAAAGGTTGCCAAAAAGAACTTGCTGCCATGATGCGCGGTTCAAACATAGGTATCCTGCCTTACAGCTTATCTTATTATGGTCACTTGGGGGCTTCCTGCTCATCGAGCATAGCTGTCGGTACCCTCTTGATCGGTGCAATGCTAATATATGGTCACTTGGGGGCTTCCTGTTCAAACATAGGTTGTATTCGAACCAACGAGAACATAGCTGTCGAAACCCTTTTGACCGGCACACTGCCAAACTCACTAGGGGGCTTCTTGATCGTATCCGAATCATAGCTTAACCTCTTTTGGGTCCGACATGGATCGTATTCGAATCAACATCGTTAAACAACTCTCAAGGTCATTTAGGGGCTTCCTGTTCAAACATAGGTCGTATTCGAACCAAAGAGAACATAGCTGTCGGTACCCTCTTGATCGGCAACGCCAAAGCCACTGGGGGCTATATGATCGCATTCGAATCTTACCTCAACCCCTTTGAAACGGTTTTCTGATCGTATACGAATCAGAAGCCTTAAAAAAATTTAAGTCTTTTTTGCGAACAATTTTGGGTTTGACTTGAGACCTTTTTTGGATTATATCTCAAATGTATAGAAGTTTTTTATGCTTAACCCAGCTTGACTTTTGACTATAAGTCGCCAGCTTATGACAATCATCATCTATGTGGAAGCATTGGCTTCCAAGGATTGGGTTATCACCCTTACTGCACAGGTCATGTAAACCGCTAGTACAAATTCAATATCACAGTGGTTATATGTGAGGTATTATGACCCGCCCTGCGGCAAACCGCCAAGGGTTCTTGTGATCTACTTGTGTGCAGGGTAAGACTACATTTGGGTAGTTACCCGCCCTGGCTCTTGATGTTAAGTCGCCATGGCTTATGTTGTTTAAACTCTGTGCAGGATTTGCAGAACTATGACTTATATAAATGCTTCAGTCCAAGCTCATCACTGAAATTGGTGTCTCAAAAGGGTTGTCAATTATTGATTTTCTCAAGGGCTATAGGCCACTGGGTTACAAAAATTCCGGCTTGCAATGAATGCGCATTAAGTCGTCATCGGCCAAGAGCCGCCAGGTATTTAAACTCCGGATTTACTTGTCAACCGATGAGGTATTCAAATCTTTAATAGCCAAAACTGGCTGGATTTTCATGATGATATTGAATGATTGAGGTTTTCATACCGGATTATATTATTCAAATCTTGAATAGCCAACATGGCTGGATTTCTATTGTGATTATCAATAACCAGTGTTATGATTGAGGTTTTCAAAGTCGCTTTAGCGCAACGGCTATTATTTTTATCAATGGGCATGATTTATTTTACAATGGAGGAAATAGTCCCAGTCGCTGCAGCTTTCGACCCGCACTTGGGGGCTACATTATTCAAATTGAGGTTACATCAAATATGCAAGTCTCATGTCGCTGCAAGCATGCAGCATGACACTTGGGGGCTAATGCAAAGTCATTTTTTCTCACCTCATTGAAGACCCGACTCATCACATTCCAAATGAGTCGGCCCTTAGGGGCTACCATATGCTCCTGTCAAAAATTTAAGGTACACAAGCCTTAATCCATTATATTGAAAGATCCACTACTCAGTTGGTAGAGTACAAAGCTCTTAACCTTGTGGACGTGGGTTCAAGCCCCATGGTGGAGATTACATCATATGATGTTATTAACAATGAATCATATACAAAGTCCTAGCTCAGTAATATCTTACTGAGCCGGCCCTTGGGGGCTACAAGCTGATGCTCGAATTTACATGATCATATTTACAAAGTCCCTGCTCATTATTGCATAATAACCCGGCCCTTGGGGGCTACACTGGTTGAAATCTTTATGCGCATAAGGCAATTACAAGTCCCAGGTTGCTGCAAGCATGACAACCCGGCACTTGGGGGCTACAGGTGATATGCATATAAGGGAGGAATAACTTAAAATTCTCAGTTTTGAGCAAATCAGTTATGACCTGGTGCTATCAATTTTTACAAGTCGGCAATTTTGGCAATTATGACTCGCCAGCCTCTACATCTTTAAACCGGCGGATCACCGGATGAATCTTGAGTCCAATATGTTTATTAAGACGGAGCTTTGGAAACCCACTCAAATGGATTATTTCTTATAATATTTCTCTACAAGAAACTAATGTCAGCAAATTGATTATGAAGCTGGTCTATTGACCCGGATTTTTTCAGAAGAAGTATCTCGATTTTTTGCATTCACAAAGTTTGAACATATCTACTAAAGGAGATTTGCTATGAGTTCATGGGCATGTATCAAGAAGGAAATGACAAGGATTTAAAGATGATCAGGTGCCGGTTTACAAGAATTCTTAACCCGGAGCGTACTCTGTCAAGTTTGTTCTTGTGCTTGTTTTACAGGATCGGTTTAATATGGATAAATCCAAATTAAACTGGGGGCTAATGTCAGGGATATACCCCGCGACGTAAACCGGCTAGAAGTATAAACCGGCTGGTCTTGGCGACTTACTAATGACCTGCCCGGACTGGACGATTCACTGGTAACCCGGCGAGCGGGATAAACGGATGACAAGGCCCAAGGCCCAGAAGGCCGGTTCAACTATGGCGGGCCGGTTTACAAGGAAAGGCATAAGGAATATTTATCTTATAAGGAGTTAAGACCCGGACTTGTATCCGGTTTGTATTAGAAGGTAGACTAGTCCTAATCCTAATAGGACTCCATGTGTAACCCGCCCCTTCAACATATATAAGGAGGGGCAGGGCTCTCCAAAGGGGACAAGAGACAGAAACAAAGAAGAAACAATCTCTAGGGCTAGACACAAAGGGGGAGCCGGCTTATGCGGCAACTCTCTCATGAGCATAATGAGATCTAGCCACAAACAACGTGTAGGGCTATTACCGGATGATGTTTCCCGGGGCCAGAAGCTGTCTAAATCTTGTCTTGTGTGTTGATCCGTCTCGCGTCTCTCGATTCCGACCAACCCCTTCAAGCTACTGCATAGATGCGTTGGCCTCACGACTAAGTCCTTACACTAGGACATCTGCCGTGACAATTCCACGACACTTGGGGTGCCTTGGGAATCCCCAAGCTTAGGCTCTTGCCACTCCTTGTTCCATAATCCATCAAATCCTTAACCAAAACTTGAAAACTGCACAACACAAAACTTAACAGAAAATCTCACGAGCTCCGTTAGCGAAAGAAAACAAAACACCACTTCAAGGTACTGTAATGAACTCATTACTATTTATATTGGTGTTAAACCTACTGTATTACAACTTCTCTATGGTTTATAAACTCTTTTACTAGTCATAGATTCATCAAAATAAGCAAACAACACACGAAAAACAGAATCTGTCAAAAACAGAATAGTCTGTAGTAATCTGTATCTAACGCAAACTTCTGGAACTCAGAAAATGTACCAAAATAGGACGACCTAGATAATTTGTTATTGATCTACTGCAATTGGAATCAGTATTTTATCACGTTCTGGTGATTTTTAACAATTGTTTTCATGAATAGAAAGTTTCTGGAATTTTCAGCAAGATCGAATAACTATCATCCAGGAAGATCCTATAGGTTTCACTTGGCACAAACACTAATTAAAATACAAAAACAAATCTAACCAGAGGCTAGATCAAAGATTTGTTCCTAAACAGGATCAAAAAGCAAAAAACTAAAATAAAATTTGGTTGCCTCCCAACAAGCGCTATCGTTTAACGCCCTTAGCTAGGCATAAAAACAAGAATAGATCTAGGTATTGCCATCTTTAGTTGGCAATCCATAAGTAGCTCTCATAATAGATTCATAAGGTTATTTTATTTTATTTCTAGGAAAGTGTTCCATGCCTTTCCTTAACGGAAATTGGAATCTAATATTTCCTTCCTTCATATCAATAATCGCACCAATCGTTCTAAGGAAAGGTCTACCAAGAATAATAGGACATGAAAGATTGCAATCTATGTCAAGAACAATGAAATCTACGGGCACATAGTTCCTATTTGCAACAATAAGAACATCATTAATTCTTCCCATAGGTTTCTTAATAGTGGAATCCGCAAGGTGCAAGTTTAGAGAACAATCATCAAATTCGCGAAAACCTAGCAAATCACACAAAGTTTTTGGAATCGTGGAAACACTAGCACCCAAATCACACAAAGCATAGCATTCATGATCTTTAATTTTAATTTTAATAGTAGGTTCCCACTCATCATAAAGTTTTCTAGGTATAGAAACTTCCAACTCAAGTTTTTCTTCATAAGATTGCATCAAAGCATCAATGATATGTTTAGTAAAAGCTTTATTTTGACTATAAGCATGAGGAGAATTTAGCACGGAGTGCAGCAAGGAAATGCAATCTATCAAAGAGAAATTATCATAATTAAATTCCTTGAAATCCAAAATAGTGGGTTCATTGCTATATAAAGTTTTAACCTCTTCAATCCCACTTTACCAAATTTTGCATTAAGATCTAAAAGCTCCAAAACATTGGGACGCCTTTTAACTAAAGTTGACTCATCTCTAGTCCCATCATTATCAAGATTCATATTGCAAAACAAATATTTAATAGGAGACACATCAATAACTTTTAGATCTTCATCTTTATTCTCATAAAAACTAGGAGAACACGCTTTCACAAAGCAATCTTTCTTAGCATGCATCCTAGCGGTTCTTTCTTTGCACTCATAAATGGAAATTCTGATGGCTTTGAGAGACTCATTGATATCATGCTTAGGTGGAGTAGATCTAAGTTTCAAAGAATCAACATAAAGAGAAATTCTATCCACGTTCCTAGCCAATTTATCAATTTTAGGCCATTTTTCTTCAAGCAAAGCGTTGAAATTCTTTTGGGAAATCATAAATTCTTTAACACTAGTTTCAAAATCAGAGGGCATCTTATTAAAATTTCCATAAGAGTTGTTGTAGGAATTACCATAATTATTAGAGGAATTACTAGGATACGGCCTAGGATTAAAGTTTCCTCTATAAGCGTTGTTACCAAAATTGTTCCTACCAACAAAGTTCACATCCATAGATTCATTATTATTCTCAATCAAGGTATACAAAGGCATATCATTAGGATCGGAAGAAACACTCTTATTAGAAAATAATTTCATAAGTTCATCCATCTTTCCACTCAAAACATTAATTTCTTCAATCGCATGAACCTTTTTACTAGTAGATCTTTCGGTGTGCCATTGAGAATAATTAACCATAATATTATCTAGGAGTTTAGTAGCTTCTCCTAACGTGATTTCCATAAAAGTGCCTCCATGGCGAATCTAAAAGATTTCTAGAAGCAAAATTCAATCCGGCATAAATTTTTTGTATAATCATCCACAAATTCAAACCATGAGTAGGGAAATTACGTATCATTAGTTTCATTCTCTCCCAATCTTGTGCAACATGTTCATGATCAAGTTGCTTAAAATTCATAATATCGTTTCTAAGAGAGATGATCTTAGCGGGAGGAAAATACTTAGAGATAAAAGCATCTTTGCATTTATTCCATGAATCAATACTATTTTTAGGCAAAGACGAAAACCAAGTTTTAGCATGATCTCTAAGCGAAAAAGGAAATAGCTTAAATTTAACAATATCATTGTCCACATCTTTATTCTTTTGCATATCACACAAATCAACAAAGCTATTTAGATGGGTAGCGGCATCTTCACTAGGAAGGCCAGCGAATTGATCTTTCATGACAAGATTTAGCAAAGCAGCATTAATTTCACAAGATTCAGCATCGGTAAGAGGAGCAATCGGAGTGCTAAGAATATCATTGTTGTTGGTATTGGTAAAGTCACACAATTTAGTATTGTCTTGAGCCATCGTGACAAACAAGCAATCCAACACACAAGCAAACAAGAGGCAAGCGAAAAAGAGGCGAACGGAAAAAGAGGGTGAATAAAACGGCAAGGGTGAAGTGGGGGAGAGGAAAATGAGAGGCAAATGGCAAATAATGTAATGCGAGGGATAAGAGTTTGTGATGGGTAATTGGTATGTCTTGACTTGTGCGTAGACTCCCCGGCAACGGCGCAAGAAATCCTTCTTGCTACCTCTTGAGCACTGCGTTGGTTTTCCCTTGAAGAGGAAAGGGTGATGCAGTAAGTAGCGTAAGTGTTTCCCTTAGTTTTTGAGAACCAAGGTATCAATCCAGTAGGAGACCACGCGCGAGTCCCATGCACCTACACAAACAAATAAGAACCTCGCAACCAACGCGATAAAGGGGTTGTCAATCCCTTCACAGTCACTTACGAGAGTGAGATCTGATAGAGATGATAAGATAATATTTTTAGTATTTTTATGATAAAGATTAAAAGTAAAGATTGCAAAGTAAACAAAGATAGAAATAGCTTGTTGATGGGATATTAATATGATGGAGAATAGACTCGGGGGCCATAGGTTTCACTAGTGGCTTCTCTCAAGATAGCATAAGTATTACCGTGGGTAAATGAATTACTGTCGAGCAAATGATAGAATTGAACATAGTTATGAGAATATCTAGGTATGATCATTTATATAGGCATCACGTCCGTGACAAGTAGACCGACTCCTGCCTGCATCTACTACTATTACTCCACACATCGACCGCTATCCAGCATGCATCTAGATTATTAAGTTCATAAGAACAGAGTAACGCTTTAAGCAAGATGACATGATGTAGAGGGATAAACTCATGCAATATGATATAAACCCCATTTTTTTATCCTCGATGGCAACAATAAAATACGTGTCGTTTCCCCTACTGTCACTGGGATCAAGCACCGCAAGATTGAACCCAAAGCTAAGCACTTCTCCCATTGCAAGAAAGATCAATCTAGTAGGCCAAACCAAACTGATAATTCGAAGAGACTTGCAAAGATAACCAATCATACATAAAATAATTCAGAGGAGATTCAAACATTGTTCATAGATAATCTTGATCATAAACCCACAATTCATCGGATCTCGACAAACACACCGCAAAAGAAGAGTTACATCAAATAGATCTCCAAGAGAATCGAGGAGAACTTTGTATTGAGATGAAAAGAGAGAGAAGAAGCCATCTAGCTAATAACTATGGACCCGAAGGTCTGAGGTAAACTACTCACACATCATCGGAGAGGCTATGGTGTTGATGTAGAAGCCCTCCGTGATCAATTCCCCCTCCGGCGAAACGCCGGAAAAGGCCCCAAGATGGGATTACACGGGTACAGAAGGTTGCGGCGGTGGAAATAGGGTTTTGGTTCAGTCTCTAATGGTTTGGGGGTACGTAGGTATATATAGGAGGAAGAAGTAGGACGGTGGAGCTACGAGGGGCCCACGAGGGTGGAGGGCGCGCCCGGGGGGGTAGGCGCGCTGATACGTCTCCAACGTATCTATAATTTATGAAGTATTCATGCTATTATATTATCCATCTTGGATGTTTAATGGGCTTTATTATGCACTTTTATATTATTTTGGGACTAACCTATTAACCCGAGCCAGTGCCAATTTCTGCTTTCTCCTTGTTTGATGTTTCACGTAAAAGGAATATCAAACGGAGTCCAAACGGAATGAAACCTTCGGAGAGTTATTTTTGAACGGAAGCAATCCGAAGACTTGGAATGTACGTAAGGGAAGCAACAAGGAAGGCACGAGGCGGGGCGCGCCACCCACAGGCGCGCCGTCCACCCGTGGGCCCTCGTGGCTCCCGACCGACTTCTTTAGCCTATATATATCCATATACCCTAAAAACTTGGGAGCAGAATAGATCGGGAGTTCCGCCGCCGCAAGCCTCTGTAGCCACGAAAAACCAATCGGGACCTGTTACGGCACCTGCCGGAGGGGGATCCTCACCGTGGCCATCTTCATCATCCCGGCGCTCTCCATGACGAGGAGGGAGTAGTTCAACCTCGGGGCTGAGGGTATTTACCAATAGCTATGTGTTTGATCTCTCTCTCTCTCTCTCTCTCTCTCTCTCTCTCTCTCTCTCTCTCTCTCTCTCTCTCGTGTTCTTAAGGTGATACGATCTTGATGTATCGCGAGCTTTGCTATTATAGTTGGATCTTATGATGTTTCTCCCCCTCTACTCTCTTGTAATGGATTGAGTTTTCCCTTTGAAGTTATCTTATCGGATTGAGTCTTTAAGGATTTGAGAACACTTGATGTATGTCTTGCCGTGCTTATCTGTGGTGACAATGGGATATCACGTGATCCACTTGATGTATGTTTTGGTGATCAACTTGAGGGTTCCGCCCATGAACCTATGCATTGGAGTTGGCACACGTTTTCGTCTTGACTCTCCGGTAGAAACTTTGGGGCACTCTTTGAAGTACTTTGTGTTGGTTTGAATAGATGAATCTGAGATTGTGTGATGCATATCATATAATCATACCCACAGATACTTGAGGTGACATTGGAGTATCTAGGTGGCATTAGGGTTTTGGTTGATTTGTGTCTTAAGGTGTTATTCTAGTACGAACTCTATGATAGATCGAACGGAAAGAATAGCTTCATGTTATTTTACTACGGACTCTTGAATAGATCGATCAGAAAGGATAACTTTGAGGTGGTTTCGTACCCTACCATAATATCTTCGTTTGTTCTCCGCCATTAGTGACTTTGGAGTGACTCTTTGTTGCATGTTGAGGGATAGTTATATGATCCAATTATGTTATTATTGTTGAGAGAACTTGCACTAGTGAAAGTATGAACCCTAGGCCTTGTTTCAACGCATTGCAATACCGCTTACGCTCACTTTTATCATTAGTTACCTTGCTGTTTTTATATTTTCAGATTATAAAAACCTATATCTACCATCTGTATTGCACTTGTATCACCATCTCTTCGCCGAACTAGTGCACCTATACAATTTACCATTGTATTGGGTGTGTTGGGGACACAAGAGACTCTTTGTTATTTGGTTGCAGGGTTGCTTGAGAGAGACCATCTTCATCCTACGCCTCCCACGGATTGATAAACCTTAGGTCATCCACTTGAGGGAAATTTGCTACTATCCTACAAACCTCTGCACTTGGAGGCCCAACAACGTCTACAAGAAGAAGGTTGCATAGTAGACATCAAGCTCTTTTCTGGCGGCGTTGCCGGGGAGGTGAGTGCTTGAAGGTATATCTTTAGATCTTGCAATCGAATCTTTTAGTTTCTTGTTTTATCACTAGTTTAGTTTATAAAATAAAACTACAAAGAAAATGGAACTAAGGTTGCCTCACATGCTTCGTCTTTTTAATGTCTTTCGTGAGTATGATGGAAAGGAAAATTGTGCCAAAATGTTAGAAGAAGAATGCATTAAAATGTTTGGCACTAAATCTTTGAATGATGAGCATGATTGCAATGTTGTTAGTATGAACTCCTTGAATATCCATAGTACTAATGATGATTGCACTAGTCATGATGAAAATATCTCTTATAAGCATGTCGATTTTTGTGGAGTGCATAGAGTTTGCAAGTACATACCAAACAGGGAAGATAGATTTTGCAAGAGGCATAAGTACTTAGAAACTAAATGGTTGCAAGAAAGGCTAGATGTTTGTGCTGAAAATTTAAATTTTCTTAGCCGTACTTGTTAACTTTGCAATGAACATGGTCATTTAACTATCCGATGCAAATTGTTTCATGATCTAATCATTTCCAAAAATTGTGATGACTTGATTTCCCTTGCACATCATAATGAACTTAGTTTGCTTATGGGTTATGAAGAAATGAAATGTATAACTAACTATCTTCCAGTATTTGCCCGTGATAAACTTCTTGATTTTGATCTAGAGGAAATTTATATGTATTGTGCAGTGAATTGCATTGAAAATCATTATATTGCCAATTACATAAAGAAAAGAAAGCAAATAGAAGATGAAGAGAACACTAATGAAAGGGAAGAGACTTCCCAATATCCTCCTATTATTTCTTATGATGAATCAGGTAACGAGGAGGAGCTTTCTATTCAAACAATCTCATCAATAAGGAGCTCAAAAAATAGGGATAAACCCGCACATGATGTGAAGAAGAAAAAGAAAAAACAGAGAAGCAAAGGTAAAAAGGTATCCCTCCCAAATGATGTTGCTCCTACTACTCATTGTGATGATGATAATTGCTATACTATTGGTGCTATCCATACTATTAATAATGAGAGTGATTATGCTTATGATATGAAAAGGCCCAAGCTTGGGGATGCTATGTTTGATGAGGATGACGCATTTGAGAATATATTTGCTGAAATTAATGTTTGTCCCAAGCTTGGGGATGCTACGTTTAATGAAGATGATATTTTTAGCCTCCCAAGTTTTGATATGCAAAGTTGTTATGATGATAGCATGCCTTCTACCTATGATGATTATATTGATGAAAGTGGGTTTGGAAGAGTGTCAACTTTAGGAAGTAATGATCCCACTATTTTGGAGGATGTTGAATCTTATAATATTTATGAAAGTGGATTTGGAGAGGTCATGACTTTATTTGGTGATGAGTCCACTATCTTTGAAGAGGTTTCAATCGATTATGATGAGAACAAAGTTGCTACTTATGATGATTACTGTGATGAAACTTATGCTGTAAAAAGTAGTGATGATTATATTTATAAAACCTGTCATGATTATGATTACCCTCTTTCTGAACATTACTCTTTTAATGTGGAAACAATTTATAGTATTCAAGTCTCTTATGATACTCCCACTGTTCCGAATGAGAAGAATTTTGCTTATGTGGAGAGTAGTAAAATTTCTATGCAAGTAGATCATGAAAAGAATGCTTTAGGTGCTGGTTATATTGTTGAATTCATTCATGAAGCTACTGAAAATTATTATGAGGGAGGAATGTATGCTTGTAGGAATTGCAATAATATCAAGTTTCCTCTCTACGTGCTTAAAATCTCGAAGTTATGCTTGTTTTACCTTCCTATGCAAGTTGATTCTTGTTCCCATAAGTTGTTTGCTCACAAAATACCTATGCATAGGAAGTGGGTTAGACTTAAATGTGCTAGTCATATTCTTTATGATGCTCTCTTTATGTTTAAATTCTTATCTTTTATGTGAGCATCGTTGAAATCATCATGCCTAGCTAGGGGCGTTAAACGTTAGCGCTTGTTGGGAGGCAACCCAATTTTATTTTTGTTCCTTGCTTTTTGTTCCTGTTTAGTAATAAATAAATCATCTAGCCCCTGTTTAGATGTGGTTTTATATTTTAATTAGTGTTTGTGCCAAGTAGAACCTTTGGGAAGACTTGGGTGGAAGTTAATGTGATCTTGCTGTAAAAAACATAAACTTTGCGCTCACGAGTTTAGATGTCATTTTTTACAGAAGAGTGCTTTTAAGTTGATTATTTTTTAAGAAGATTAATATAAAAATTCCTCAGGTCTACCAATTTATTTCATAATTTTTGGAGTTCCATAAGTATACGTTTGATACAGATTACTACAGACTGTTCTGTTTTTGACAGATTCTGTTTTCTATGTGTTGTTTGCTTATTTTGATGAATCTATGAGTAGTATCGGAGGGTATGAACCATAGAGAAGTTGGAATACAGTAGATATTACACCAATATAAATAAATAATGAGTTCATTACAGTACCTTGAAGTGGTTTTTTGTTTTCTTTCGCTAACGGAGCTCACGAGATTTTCTGTTAAGTTTTGTGTCGTGAAGTTTTCAAGTTTTGGGTAAAGATTCGATGGACTATGGAATAAGGAGTGGCACGAGCCTAAGCTTGGGGATTCCCAAGGTACCCCAAGGTAATATTCAAGGACAACAAAGAGCCTAATCTTGGGGATGCCCCGGATGGCATCCCCTCTTTCGTCTTTGTTCATCGGTAACTTTACTTGGAGCTATATTTTTATTCACCACATGATATGTGTCTTGCTTGGAGCGTCGTTTTATTTTATTTAGATTTGCTTGTTGTTTGAATAAAATACCAAGACCTGAAATTCTTAAATGAGATAGAGAGTCTTCACATAGCTACATAATTATTTAACTACTCATTGATCTTCACTTATATCTTTTTGGAGTAGTTTGTCATTTACTCGTGTGCTTCACTTATATCCTATGAGTAAATGGTTGAATGATTTGAATATCGTAAATCTGAAATTATATATGTTTCATATGCTTATCCCATGGGGAGTAATGACTTCACATATAAGTAGAGGTGGTAAATTCATTGAAGGTTAGCAAACATTGTATTGGTCACTTGAACAATTCATGAAAGAATATTGAAGGAAGAGAGATTTCACATATAAATATACTATCTTGGACATCTTCTATGATTGTGAGCCCCATTAATTAATTTCAAACCTGAGAAAATTAGTTCAAGTTGGACAAGGAAGACAACATAATGAGTTATGCTTGGGTATATTTGTATAGAAGTTATATTGTTATGGATCCTCTAATATGTGGTGCTTGCTATTTAGAATCCTTTGCTACCCAAAATATCTGTACTAAGCGGGAATACTGCTTGTGCATCCAAATTCCTTGAACCAAGTTTCTTCCATGAGTGTCCACCATATCTACCTATATGTGGTATTTACCTGCCGTTCCAAGTAAATTTGCATGTGCCAAACTCTAAACCTTCAAATAATAATCTGTTTTGTATGCCCGAATCGCTCATGTAGCGACTAGGGGTTGTCAGTATCTTCCATGCTAGGTGGTTTATTCTCACGATGAGTGGACTCTGCTCATCATTCACGAGAAAATGGCTGGTAACTGGGATGCCCAGTCCTATGATCAAAAGATCAAAAACAAATTCGCAAATAATTTAAACAAAACTCCCCCAGGAATGTTGATAGTTGGACGGCACCCGTTGTTTCGGACAAGCCGTGGAGTGTGAATGTTGGTGGAGGGGGAGTAAAAACTTTACCTTTCTGTGTGGGAACCGCCTATAATGTATGTAGTATGGAAGATATTGGGAACTCTTGGTCGTTATGTTGACAATGAAAGCATACCTCTCAAAATTATTTTCATCTCTGTTTTTGCTTGAGCTCGCACCTCTGCAAATCCTGCTTCCCTCTGCGAAGGGCCTATATTTTACTTTTATGCAAGAGTCAGTAGTATTCCTTCTCATTCCAACCTACTCTTTAGTTGGCAAGCATCATGTGATGGAAAGATCTAAGCATATATGGCCATTCAAATATATTTGAGCATGAATTATTATTGTTGACATTACCCTTGAGGTAAAAGGTTGGGAGGCGAAACATTAAGCCCCTATCTTTCTCTGTGTCCGATGAATACTATTTGTTCTAAAAATATGCTTTAAGTGGTAGCAATCATGGAAGACTAAATGATAGTTGAGTATGTGAAGTTTGCGGAATCAAAGCTCTGACATAGACTCTTCCTGAAAATAAGATGAATTGTAACTGTTTGATGACTAATAACACGGTTTGTTAGTTTTCAAGAAAGTATATGATCTATACTTTAACATGTGAATAGCTTGTTACTTGATCACGAGAAACTTTATGAGATGAGCTACTGTTATGATATATAATGATGCTAGAAAAGGTGATTGAGATTATCATTGATCAAACTTGTGCACCTGCTAGCACTCACACTTCATAAATTATCTCTTTTATCATTTACCTACTCGAGGACGAGCAGGAATTCAGCTTGGGGATGCTGATACGTCTCCAATGTATCTATAATTTATGAAGTATTTATGCTATTATATTATCCATCTTGCATGTTTAATGGGCTTTATTATGCACTTTTATATTATTTTTGGGACTAACCTATTAACCCGAGCCAGTGCAGTTTACATTTTTCTCCTTGTTTGATGTTTGCAGAAAAGGAATAACAAGCGGAGTCCAAACGGAATGAAACCTTCGGGAGAGTTATTTTTGGAACGGAAGCAATCCAGAAGACTTGGAGTGTACGTAAGGAAGCAAAGAGGAAGGCATGAGGCAGGCGGGCGCGCCCTCCACCCTCGTGGGCCCCTCGTGGCTCCCCTGACCGACTTCTTTCGCCTATATATATCCATATACCCTAAAAACTTCGGGGAGCAGAATAGATCGGGAGTTCCGCCGCCGCAAGCCTCAGTAGCCACGAAAAACCAATCGGGACCCTGTTCTGGCACCCTGCCAGAGGGGGGATCCCTCACCGGTGGCCATCTTCATCATCCCGGTGCTCTCCATGACGAGGAGGGGCTAGTTCACCCTCAGGGCTGAGGGTATGTACCAGTAGCTATGTGTTTGATCTCTCTCTCTCTCTCTCGTGTTCTTGAGGTGATACGATCTTGATGTATCGCGAGCTTTGCTATTATAGTTGGATCTTATGATGTTTCTCCCCCTCTACTCTCTTGTAATGGATTGAGTTTTCCCTTTGAAGTTATCATATTGGATTGAGTCTTTAAGGATTTGAGAGCACTTGATGTATGTCTTGCCGTGCTTATCTGTGGTGACAATGGGATATCACGTGATCCACTTGATGTATGTTTTGGTGATCAACTTGTGGGTTCCACCCATGAACCTATGCATAGGGGTTGGCACACGTTTTCGCCTTGACTCTCCGGTAGAAACTCTGGGGCACTCTTTTAAGTATTTTGTGTTGGTTTAAATAGATGAATCTGAGATTGTATGATGCATATCGTGTGGCTTGAACCCTTGCTCACCCCACCATACTCAACTTGTTGTCTTGTTTAGATGTAGGCATGGACATAGGGGGAGTGGTGTTCTCTCAATGAACTCTTCCTCTCCCCATTATGCATAAATTGATCAAGTCTTTCACATTAGCCATGCTTGATGGTAGTTTGCTTCAAAGATGAGTGTTGGTCATGGGCCCAAGGTTAAAATCTTTGCGGCGCCATACCATATAGCTCAAACATAGGTGGTCTCGACCACCGCCCTCTCTTCTCGAGAGTTTGTCTGTGTGTTGTTTCCTTTTTCTTGTGCTTCTCTCTTTTGAGTGGTTGTGCTCTGGTGTGGTCGTGTTCGGGTTTTTCTTGGCTTGCCTTGTGTCTTGTGTGTTCTTCCTGTTTTTTTGCTAGTCGTGCGTAAGACATCTTTTCCCCCTTGTTCCTGCTTTGGGGCGCCTGAGCGGTACTACCGCAGCAGCAGAGCGGTACTACCACTTATAAGCAATACTACCGCCCTGCCGACACGGTACTACCGTGAGCGGTACAGCTGGGCGCGTTGTGCTTCAGATCTACACCGAAGCGATACTACTGCGCCCTACGTGGTACTACCGCTTAGGGCTGGGTGTGTGGGATATGTGTCGGGCAGGGGGAGTTACCACTCCCCCATACCCGTTCAGTTTGCCCCATCTCCTCGTCCTCTCCTCTCTCAGGCGACTCCCCAAGCACTGGAGGTCCGCCGCCGGGCCGCCGGATCCAGGTCGTCTCCCTCGGTTCCAACCGGTGGGATCGTTCCCCACCCTCTCCTCTTGCCATGGATGCTGGTATTGCCCCCGTTCTTCTCTCCCTTGGTTCTCTTTCTTAAATCTAGGTTTTGGGCTATATTCGTTGCATTCCTCGATTTGGTTGTTGAATCGAGGCTTAGGAAGGACTTGGGAGACTGCTGGACTAGGTAGATTGATGATTAGGTATAGAAATATGGACTTTTGCATCTCTGGTAGTACCGGATCTTGCCGCAGTAGGTGTCAGCCCGCTGACAACCGCTCCGGCGGTACAACCGCTGCACCCTAGCGGTACTACCGCTTGGTGCGCGGTATTACCGCTCTGAGATGCCAATGCCCATGTGTCCCTACCTAATTTTCCATCTTTGGTGTTTGTCTTTCCTTGGCTTATGCTCTCTTGCTCTTGTGGTTCTTGTGTGTGTGTGTGTGTGTGTGTGTGTGTGTGTGTGTGTGTGTGTGTGTGTGTGTGTGTGTTTCAGGTGGTAGTAGCTCCGGGCATCAGGCTCGCCACAAGAATCCAGACCGTGCAACAGGTTCCAAGCGTTATCGCTCTTCGGATGCACCAGAGGCTGCTGCTACTATTGCTGAGGGTGGCTCGACTGAGCCGCCAAAACACAAGGCCAATGTTCCAACGTCAAAGACCTCCGTTGGGCGCAAGCGTGCTAATCAGATGTCTACAATGGAGTTCTGTACCAAGAGGAAGCTCAATCCCTACCATGTGGACCAGGAGCCTGCTCTTCGGAGCCGTCCGTTCTGGAACAGGTTTCAGCAGTCCATCTATCACGATGTCTTGAAGCAAAAGAAGAACTTGTTTGTGAAGGTCAAGTCTGTCGATCTCTCGCACATGGAGAAGGACTTCCCATACTTTGGGAATGCTCTGCAGAGGTGTGAGGAGTTGGATATCAAGAGGATCATTTCCTTCAACAAGGACTTTGATGCCGAGCTCGTGGCCCAGTTCTTTGCCACCGTTCACTTTGGGCATGATCCAGCCCGCACTCTGTCTTGGATGACCAATGGTCGTCTTTTGTCCGCACCATGGAAGGACTTCATGGTCAGCTTATTGTACAATGATGAGGGTGCCCAGACCCCACTTGGGTTTCGCCCTCATAAGGAGATTGCCGCTACTCATAAGGAAAAGCTTTGGCCCTATTCTACCAGGAAGGTGCCTGAGACTGGGAAGGTTTCTTATGAGCTCTGGCCCTTCCTAGACATCATGCATCGGATTTTTCGGAACACCCTCTTTCCTCGGGTCGGCAACTTGGATCAGGTGCACTCTTACCTTGTTGACTTGCTTCTATTCTCTCAAGAAGAGCAGGGCTCTCAGCAGGTGCTGGATGTGTCACATGTGATGTGGTCTGAACTTCACTCTGCTGTCATGGAGCGCAAGTGCATCATTTATGGACCCTATCTTATGCAGCTTATCAAGGACACTTGGGTAACCAAGTTTCCAGATGAGGAGCTTGTCTCAGACAATATGGTTTCTCATGATACTATCAAGCTGCGTCAGAAGGAGAAGTGGAGTCGTCTACTTCGGCACCTCCGGTCTGAGACCTGTCTTATCGATCGATGCAGATGATGAGGATGATGATGGGCGGGAGTATGTGCCCCATCGAGGAGCCCTCTTGGGCGCAGAAACTCAAGGAGAAGATGAAGCGTTTGTTCTGCTTTCAGGCCAAGGGCCAGTACAAGGCTCACCAGGAGGCCAAGATGGCTCGTCGTCGTGACAAGGCCATTATGAGACATGTTGGCCTTGAGGTTGCTGATGGCTCTGAGGAGCGGATCACTGATGAGGAGTCTTGGACCAGACTGCACTGCCCGTGGTCTGACACTGAGGAGGACACCGGAGTTCGCGCTTCTCCCCGTGTTGTAGAGGACTCTGAGGAGGAGGAGGAGGAGGAGGAGGAGGAGGAGGAGGAGGAGCATGATTGGTGATGCCATGGAGATCTACTACCATCGTGTCTCGTGTCGTCCCTTTCCCTTTGGTGTCTTACTGCCAAAGGGGGAGAGTTAGGGATTTGCTTTGGGTTTTGTGTTTGCGTGTTCGTTGTGTTCGTTCATGCTCGTTCTCTTTCTTGTTTTGAACTCTGGTCGGCTGTGAGTGAGACCATATGGTGTAAGACATATGTGAACCCCCCCTATCTTATCTACTTTAGTCTCAAGTTCTCTGTTATCATGTGAGATACATCATTACCAGCACTTATATTATTGCTCTCTTGCTTGTCCTTGCTTAGCTGTACTTGTTATTATTCTTTTATGCAAGGATGTTTCCTGTCTATAAAATATAGGGGGAGTTTGATCCTAAATATGTGCACATAGTCTTTCATGCTAATTTCCTTGGTGCACACCTCTAGGGGGAGCCCGTCTATATTTTGTAGGGGGTTGGTTTGCTTAATTTCCAGTTACTATATTTTGTGCAAATCCCGTTCCCGTGTTGGGAGATTGTTAGGGCATAATTTTCCCTGGTTTGTTTTGGTGATTGATGACAATACATTTGCGGACTAATCGTGTGTGAGGGAGTCCTGGATTAGGGGGCGTCCGGATGGCCGGACTATAGCCTTTGTCCGGACTCCTGGACTATGAAGATACAATATTGAAGACTTCGTCCCGTGTCCGGATGGGACTTTCCTTGGCATGGAAGGCAAGCTTGGCGATACGGATGTAAATATCCTCCCATTTGTAACCGACTCTATGTAACCCTAACCCTCTCCGCTGTCTATATAAACCGGAAGGTTTTAGTCCGTAGGACGAACAACAATCATACCATAGGCTAGCTTCTAGGGTTTAGCCTCTCTGATCTCATGGTAGATCTACTCTTGTACTACCCATATCATCAATATTAATCAAGCGGGGAGTAGGGTTTTACCTCCATCGAGAGGGCCCGAATCTGGTTAAAAACATCGTGTCCCTTGTCTCCTGTTACCATCTGCCTAGACACACAGTTCGGGACCCCCTACCCGAGATCCGCTGGTTTTGACACAGACATTGGTGCTTTCATTGAGAGTTCCTCTATGTCGTCATCTTTAGGCCCGATGGCTCCTCCGATCATCAACAACGACGCAGTCCAGGGTGAGATTTTTCTCCCCAGACAGATCTTCGTATTCAGTAGCTTTGCATGCGGGCAATTCGCAGGCCATCCGGAGCAGATCGAAGCTTCGCCCCGCCATCAGGTCAGATTTGGAAGTTTGAACTACGGTGGCGTCGCGGAGACTTGATCTTCAACGGGTTCGAGCCACAGCCAAGCGCGCCCGCTTCACACGATGGGCATGATCTATCTCGCCGCCGAGCGGTGCCTTGGAGGCCGCACGATGTCGCTCCGACCCTTAGCTCGGAGCCAATCTGCAATCGAGGACGGGTGGCTGGACACCGCCTCGGGGCTGCAATCTCTGGCGATCGAGCGAACACCAGCTTTGTCCTTTGCGAAGCCACGACTCAAGGTGCGGACTCCTCTCCGGACTCCGAACCTTCCGCGCCCCTGCCAATCGAATCTGATTGGGCGCCGGTCATGGAGTTCGCCGCGCGGACATCTTTCAAAGACTCGCCCTTCGGTGACATTCTGAATTCATTAAAATCTCTCTCTTTCGAGAAGCCTGGCGGACTATAGTCGCAAGGTTGGGATGTGGACGACGAAGAAATTCAAAGCCCACCCACCACCCACTTCATAGCCACTGTCGATGATTTAACCGACATGCTCGACTACGACTCCGAAGACATCGATGGTATGGACGACGATATAGAAGACGAAGAGGAACCAGCGCCTATAGGGCACTGGACAACCACCCCACCTCACGATGTATACATGGTGGACACACCTAAAAGAAACGACGACGAGGAACAAAGGGGCGAACGAGGAACATTCCTCGGCGATCAGCGGCGCAAGCGCCGCTCAAACCCCACCTCGACAGAGACAGCGAGCATCTGACTCCAGCCATAGAGCGGGCGAACCGGCGGAGGATGAACATGCCATCAAGCAACCGTCCGAACAGGGCAACTTGGATGAACAACCCGTCCCGGCGAAGATAACAGTCCGGACGACCTCACGCCGGACAGATTGCTGGAGCAGAAGAACCTCCAAAAAAGGCTCATCGCCACTGCGCGTAGCCTGAAAAAGCAGAAACGGAAGCTCAAAACAGCGGAATATGCACTCGGAACTAGATGGAGCAAAGTAGTCAACACCGCAGACAAATACGGCGACAGTCGCCGCACAAAGAGCTATCTGAAGCGAAAATTACTGCCGGAATTTGACGAAGAGGCCTTAGAGCCTCCGCAATCAAAAAATAAGGAAGCCACCCGGTCGGATAAACGGCCCCATGGCCAACACAGTGCGGCAAATGGCACCGCACACAAGCCGACACGCGATCCGTACAAGGATTCACATCAAAAAGATGGCCCAGCCAGATCTATCTACGGGCCAAGAAAGCAAGCTCTAGTAAGCAATGCAACGCATCAAGTATCCGAACATCACGGTACACCCAAATATAGGGTGCCGACACCCCTTATGTTTCACCAATGAGGTCTGGATCATGAATTTCAGCGATTCAAGCCCGTAAACATAGAGGCATCTGACGGAACAACAGACCACAGTGCGGATTGAGGATTACATCCTCCACATACACATGGCTAGAGGAGATGATCTCCACGCCATGAAATACTTACCCTCAAGCTCAAAGGGCCAGCCCGGCATTGGCTTAAAAGCCTTCCCGAAAACACCATTGGAAGTTGGGAAGAGCTCGAGGGCGCCGCCGCAAATTTTCACGGGACCTGTGTCCGACCTCCGGATGCAGACGATTTAAGTCATATAACTCAACAAACCGGAGAGTCAGCCCGGAAACTCTGGAATAGATTTCTTACTAAAAAGAACCAGATAGTCGACTGTCCGGACGCCGAAGCCTTAGCAGCCTTCAAACACAGTGTTCGAGACGAATGGCTCGCCAGACACCTCGGCCAAGAAAAGCCAAGAACAATGGCCGCATTAACAAGCCTCGTGACCCGCTTTTGCGTAGGAGAGGATAGCTGGTTGAAAAGATGCAGTACTAACGACCCAAGTACATCCGAAGTTAGGGATGGAAACGGGAAACCGCGACGCAGTAAGGACCAGCGCCGTACCAAGGGAAACAGCCCGAAGAGCATGGCAATCAACGCCGGATTCAAAAGCTCTCGGCAGAATCAGAAAAAGCTGCCCCCCAAGGATAACAGGGACGAGCTATCTAACTTAAACAAAATCTTGGACAAGATATGCCAAATCCACAGACTCGGGAAGCACGCAAACCATACCCACAGAGATTGTTGGGTCTTCAAGCAATCCGCAAACTCAACGCCCGAACACAAGGGCTCGACACACCAAGCGAGGACGATGACGAACCCCACAAGCGAGCACCGGAAAACAAAAGAATTTCCCACAAGAAGTCAAAACAGTAAACTCACTTCACGTGACAAAGAAAAAACATAGTGGTGCCTATAGAGATACGCGACATCGGCCTATCCTGAGGAGTCCCGCCACTGGTTGTTAAAACCAATCACCTTCACCAACATGATTACTCTATAAGTATCCGAACGCAGGCTGGACTGCCTTGGTATTAGATCCGATAATTGACGGACTCCACTTTACACAAGTCCTAATGGACGGCGGCGGTGATCTAAACCTGCTATATCGGGACACAATCCATAAAATGGGGATAGACCCAACAACAATTCTCCATAGCAACACTTCCTTTCAAGGGTAACGCCAGCCCAGATGCCCATTATGCAGGCTCTCTCTGCTAGAAGTTATGTTCGTCTCACCCGACAACTTCCGTCGCAAAAGCTAACCTTCCACATCGCCCCATTTACAAGTAGCTATCAAGCACTCTTGGGGCCTTGAAGCTTCGCCGCTTTAACGCATGCCGCATTATGCATCTCTTATACTTAAAATGCCCGGTCCGCGAGGCATCATCTCATTAAAGGGAAATATCGAGTGTTCCTCGAGCGCGGAAGAGTGTGTGGCTGCCTTGACAGCCACACACTAAACCGGCTTCACTAATCAAAGCACCTAAACAGGTCGTTCAGACCCCGGACATGTCTAGACGAGTCCGGCGTAAACATACAAGGGCTTACTAGCCGCATACCCCCGTACAAGGGGCTCCAAGCATGTACAACAAGAGACAATAAAACTCAATTTTATTCATTTTTTGAATTGTACTTTGTTTATTTAATATAACTTACATTTTTGCACGATCTCTTTCAACTAAGTTCCTCTCTTTTACAGATGAACACCGTGCTACGCCCGTCCAGGATACGGCACAACGGAGATACAGGTGCATACGTGCAGTAGGGATCCGTTCCAAGGATTATTTTCAGATTAAGACCCTGCATAAACCTTTTTTACTGTCTCTTGTTGATACACATCCCCCGGTTTCTTGCCATAACCGAGGTGGAGGCTAGCGTCTTGGCATGTGGCCACGTCAGAATTTTGCGCGTACCTGGACACTAGGGGCTTATTACTAAGGGCATTCTTCAGCCCGTTTTCATAAAGACCGAATACCTTAGGGAGAGTTCGGCATCGCGAGTTTGGCCTTATATGCAAGAGCTCCAAATCATGTCTTTGGTCAAATGTTGGGTTTGCCCGGCTCCTGTGTTTTGCTGCCTTACGTTCCGCTCTATCGGCTAAGGCGGCACCAGGAGAACTATTGCGATTGTGCCCGGTTCGCCAAAGAGCACCTCGATGAAAGCCAAAACTGATGTCATGATATAGCGTGAGACTGGTCAACCACTCGATGACCCGCCGGAATCTTTAGGATTCCTCCGATTAACGAAGGGCGTTTCGGCCAGCACACACGCGCCCGAATTCGGGTGGCGCGGTGCCCCGTGGGCTATATAGTAGCCCCACCGTCAAACTCCTATGGCTAAGTGAAAGTGATAAAGCATTATAGTCCGGTTGCCTAGTTCCTGCGCTATCACCTCCTTTATAGGACCAAGGCGTTGGATCAAGTGTGAAAATCGCCTTCTCTTAACACCCCGCATTATATGCGTGGGGGCTTGAAGCCGACGAACGCCATCTTTCAGTTATATATACATATACATTAACGGCCGCACAGGAGGTATTTTAATTCTTGAAGACACAAATATAAAAAGCTTTTATATTCCCTCGAAACATCGTTTTACAATAATACATGTTATTCGAACATAATATCCTTCGAGCACTGCATTTCTATTGAACGAGCGCCCTGCAGAACTTCCTGAAAATAGTGCTCGGCAAGTACTCGGCTCCCGTCCGAATCTTGGGATGCAACATCGGTGGCCTTCATCTCCGCCCAGTATGTCTTGACACGAGCAAGAGCCATCCGCGCACCCTCTATGCACGCAGACCTCTTCATTGCATTGATATGCAGCACCGCACCAAGGAACTGCTGCACCAAGCTAAAATAACTCTTCGGTAGGGATGAAAACGGAGCGAAAACGGACGGAACTGGGTGCTACCATATTTGTTTTCATATTTTTTTGCAGAAGCGGAAATGAATACGGAAACCCCGGAAATTAATTCGGAAACAAATACTACCGAAAACAGACACGGAGCGAATACAGAGCGGACACGAAAACAGAACGGTGTGTTGACCGGAACTTAAAGCCCCCTTGAATCATAGACAAATACACACAAAAAAACAAAGAAATTTAAGAAATTTTTAACATGGCTACATGATAATATGGTTGTGTTGGTAACATAGGGTAGTATTGTAATAGTACATGCCAATTACGTATTGTGTCTAGTTGAGAATGTGTGTGGAAGTAAAAGTTGGTCCTCAAATGATCCACTCTGCTCATTGTGTAATTGTGTGTTGTTTGGTAATTGGGCTACAAAGCAGCCATGGGCCTATAGTAGAAACGGAAATTCCATATTCACGGAAACAGAAAGTTCCGTTTCCGCGCCTGTTCCACTGGTAAACACCGTTCCGTTTTTGTTTCCGTTTCTGCATAAAAAATTCCACTTCCATTTTCATTTTGCAAATTTCCGTTTCTGTTTTCATATTTCCTCTCCGTTTCCTTTTTCCTCTGGAAAAGCGGAAACTTTCCACTCCATTTTAATCCCTACTCTTCGGCTCGGGCCGTTCCGGCCACAGATGACTCACGACATACTTCATGGCGAGTCCGGATAACCTATTCAGCTCCGCCCATGCGGCCAAACGATCGGTTAATGGAAGTGGGCGCTCTGGATTGTGGAATCTGCGACCAAAAAGCTTTTCCACTTCGTGATCCTTTTGATCTCGAAAGTGTTAAACGCGTCCATGCACTAGCCGCCAAGTCGGTAAGTATCCGCGCACTCCTGGCTGGTTCAATTGAGCATATTTAGGATCCCGAACTTCATCCGCAGCATAAAGGGCTTTCCAGCCGCGATATCTCCGGCCTAACGTAGCTCCTCCTTCATAGCTCTCATTGCAAAGCGAGCATCCTTGGCCTCGGTAGTGGCCTTCTCCAGGTCCTTCTGTTCCGTCCGATCTTCTTTTTCAAGAAGCTTGCAATGGTCGGCAGCATTCTTCAACTTCACAGCCATCTCGGCCATTTCCTTCTTGCTTCGGCAGTGAGCAGCATGTTCGGCTTTCAGCTCTTCGGCCGCCTTTAAGGCAGCCGCATCACTTTTCTGGCCTGCTCCTTGGCTCGGGCGAGTTCGCCGAAGGTTCTCCATGGCAGCGGCACCATCGCATCAAGCATACATGTTGTAAGGCATGGGCATCAAGCCCCTTCCGGTGTCCGCGAGAAATCGCATACCTTGGGACTCGTCAAGCCGCTTGTTGACAAGCGCGATGTCGACATCTGCCACGTCAAGTTGCCGCTTTAGCTCGGCAAATTCATCGGTCGGCTAGCCACCGGACACCGCCTCCTACATAGGAAGCGACATATCATACACAGGATTATGATCCTCGGCGCGCCATCATTTTTGACAACGCACCGAGTCTCAGGGGCTACTATCTATACAGGGTGCGTCTTTTATATGCGGAACTATCAAGAGGTACATCATTTCGCGTACCTCAAAACCTTTCAGTAAACTCCTGACGACCTCGTGCAACCCGCTCTCCGCGGATGAAATCCTTTCAATCACCGTGCCCATCAATGCACAGTGTTCTTCTGAGATAGACGCTCGCCCGAGCAAATCCTTCTGCTCCTCCGACCGTGCACCGGACGGTCCCGGACTCGTCTGATGGCCTTTTTCGAAGGCCGGACACGGAGGGCTTTGGGGAGCCATCGACTGCTTTTGGCCTGCGGATTCGAGAAACCCTCGGTGGCGACACCTCGGTCGCCCGCCTCACAAGGCGGATGCAGGCGAGGCGTTCCGCTCTCCATCATCTCCGGACGTAGATCCCCTGAAGATGAGCTCTGCTGAGAAGGGGTGAGATCCGAACTACAAGGTAAAAATTCGGTTATCTTCCTCAGAAATAGAACAGGGATGTCTCTTATTTTAGAACTCCCCTCTCTACTTACGGCTCGCTGGAGGGATAATCCCCTTGGGGGCATAGTGCGTCCGAGGCATCTCCCGGCGCAGGACCCTTTGAAGAAGATTTCTTCCCCCGCTTTGAGACCATGGTTTCCGGGTCTTCAGAGGCGGTCCTCTTTTTCCCTTGGATGGAGGGATTCTCGATTCCTCCTTTCCTAACAGCCTCCTTGAGGAGGCGGTAGCTCCTTGTTCCCCCTTCGCCTTCTTCCAAAGGCACAACCTCCAGCATCCTGGTTAACACGGGATCCGGCGTGGTCTCAGGGAGGGGGCCGGACACCTGATTAGCTTTGCTTTAGCTATCAGCTCCTGTTTAAGGGACATCTCTTTTAAGGGCAATTTTATGATAAATATACGGATGGCGTGTCCGGGTACGGGACTACTTACTTGAGTATCCGGGCGATTGCAGCTCAGACTTGCGTCCTCGGTCGAGTCCGGACACGTTGCTTGTGATCCGAAGAACAATTTGTACATCTCCATGGGCGTCGCGCCCGTAAAATGTTGGATAGCTCGTGGTCCCTCCGGATTAAACTCCCACAGGCGAAGGGGGCGACGTTTGCAGGGCAAGGTGCGGCGAATCTAGAGATCTCAAATGCGGCCCTGCAACAAGGGCACGTCCTTGGACGGCCCCCAGTTAAACCCTTTATTGAACCATGACGCTAGCTGTTTTGGGGGACCGGAGCGAAAGGCAGGTGGCGCCACCCACTTGGTGCCCCTGGGAGCTGTGATATAAAACCACTCTCGTTGCCATAAGCTGAACTCCTCTTGAAAAGAGCCCTCGGGCCATGGAGCGTCAGCATTCTTGCTTATAACAGCGCCTCCGCACTCCGCGTGCTGCCCCTCGATCATCTTCGGCTCTACTTTGAAGGTCTTAAGCCACAATCCGAAGTGAGGAGTAATGCGGAGGAAGGCTTCGCACACGACGATGAACGATGAGATGTGGAGGATGGACTCCGGAGTCAAGTCGTGAAATTCCAGCCCATAATAGAACATGAGCCCCCTCACGAAGGGGTCCGTCGGGAAGCCTAGCCCCTGAATGAAGTGAGACACGAACACCATGCTCTCACCAGGCTTGGGAGTGGGAATAACCTACCCTTGAGCAGGCAGCCTATGCGAGATTTCGCCGGTTAGATACCTGGCATCTCTCAGCTTTAGCACGTCTTCTTCCGTAACGGAGGAAGGCATCCACCAGCCTTGAAGGCCGGAGCCGGACATCATTGAAGGTCCGAAGCGCCTGAATCTGGAGCTTTGGGTGTTGGAACTCAAGGCGAGAGGCGGATTCGATTGAGATTGAAAGAAAGGAGTAGAGCCTTGATCTCTTTATAAAGAGGTTGAATACCAAGAGCCCTCCCCGTGACCGTTTGGGACTCGCCTTCGATTAAGGAAATATACCAACGGGCACGATTGGGTTACCCACGCCCGTGTTGATGAGAATCCCGGAATAAGGGGACACGATCTCTGCTTCGACAAGACATGCCAAGGAAACCGCCTCGCTAAGAGCGCTGAGGTGGGACAGTAAAAACGATTGAATAAAGGCTTGGCGTGGTGTGATGTCATGCTTTACGCCATCGTCGTGATTGGATTTGTGTAAATATTATTCTCTCTACGGTGGTATGTGGAACTTATTTTGCAGAGCCAGACACTATCCTTGTGTTCAAAATCTTCTATGAAGTATTCGGAGGAGGAACCCACCTTGCAATGGCGAAGACAATCTGCGCGTCGGACTCGTCGTCATTGAAGCCTGGTTCAGGGGCTACTGAGGGAGTCCTGGATTAGGGGGTGTCCGGATGGCCGGACTATAGCCTTTGGCCGAACTCCTGGACTATGAAGATACAAGATTTATTCCTTGGCGTGGAAGGCAAGCTTGGCGATACGGATGTAAATCTCCTCACATTTGTAACCGACTCTATGTAACCCTAACCCTCTCTGGTGCCTATATAAACTGGAGGGTTTTAGTCCGTAGGACGAACAACAATCATACCATAGGCTAGCTTCTAGGGTTTAGCCTCTCTGATCTCGTGGTAGATCTACTCTTGTACTACCCATATCATCAATATTAATCAAGCAGGAGTAGGGTTTTACCTCCATCAAGAGGGCCCGAACCTGGGTAAAAAGATCGTGTCCCTTGTCTCCTGTTACCATCCGCCTAGACACACAGTTCGGGACCCCCTACCCGAGATCCGCCGGTTTTGACACCGAAAGTGTGCATTAAGCTTTTCAGGTGATCTAATATAAGGGCACTATGCGATTGTTACCCCTCGAGGACTTCACTTTAGACGGATTATTTTCCCTCGTTTCTTTTTGGTGGAATTGAATCGTAGGGATAACCGTACTATCAAGAGGGGATCCGTTCCGGAAGAGTATGGGTGGAATTATCACATACACACTTTCCTTGCACCCTCGTCTTCTTCCTGCTTCTTTGGAGTATCTGTGATGTGCAAAACAAGGGGTGATGTGTGCTAAGCGGTAGTACCGCGGTCAGGGCGGTATTACCGCCTATCGGCGGCAGTACCACTTGTTAGTGCCGCTGGTACTACCGCCCCTACTGTGGTCTCAATTTTTCATGTCGGGTTTCCGCAAAGGACCACGCAGGGGAGCGTTAGTAGGGACGGCAGTAGGGCGCGGTAGTACCGCTTATTGATGACCCACAAGTATAGAGGATCAATTGTAGCCTCTTTCGATAAGTAAGAGTGTCGAACCCAACGAGGAGCTAAAGGTAGAATTGTTATTCCCTCAAGTTTTATCGACCATCGATACAACTGTACGCACGCTTCACGTTCGCTTTACCTAAAACAAGTATGAAACTAGAAGTACTTTGTAGGTGTTGTTGGATAGGTTTGCAAGAATATAAAGAGCACGTAAATAAAAACTAGGGGCTGTTTAGATAAAGACACAATAAAGTAAATATAACGAGTGTGGAAAAGTGGTGGTAGGAGTTGCCAAATTGTCCCTAAGCAATTAACTACTTTTCTAGACCGATAGCAAGTATTATGTGGGAGAGGCCACTGCTAGCATGTCATCCCTTACTTGGAATTCTATGCACTTATAATTGGAACTATTAGCAAGCATCCGCAACTACTAACGTTCATTAAGGTAAAACCCAACCATAGCATTAAGATATATTGGTCCCCCTTCAATCCCGTATGCATCAATTTCTATGCTAGGTTGAAGCTTCTGTCACTCTTGCCCTCCAATACATAGTCATATCAACATACAACCAACCCTATGGTGTGATCCACGCACGCGCTCATATGATGGGCACCAAAGGACAGCAACATAACCACAAGAAAATTAAATCAATCATAGCAATTCATCAACCACCGATAGGACAACGAAAATTTACTCAGACATTATAGGATGGCAACACATCATTGGATAATAATATGAAGCATAAAGCACTATGTTCAAGTAAAGGGTACAGCGGGTTGCGGGAGAGCGGACCACTATAGATAGAGGGGTGGGGGGCAGGTGATGGAGATGTTGGTGAAGATGGCGGAGGTGTTGGTGAAGATCGCGGTGATGATGATGGCCCCCGGCGGCGTTCTGGCGCCACCGGAAGCGAGGGGGAGAGAGCCCCCCTCCTTCTTCTTCTTCTTCCTTGACCTTCTCCCTAGATGGGAGAAGGGTTTCCCCTCTGGTCCATGGTCTCCATGGCGTGGGAGGGGCGAGAGCCCATCCAAGATTGGATCTGTCTTTCTCTGTTTCTGTGCTCACCTATTCTGCCTTGGCACCGTTTCTTTTATATCCGGAGATCCGTAACTCCGATTGGGGTGAATCTTTCACCCAGATCTTTCTCATAAAATTAACTTTCTTGCAGCAAAATAAGAGCGTCAACCGCCTTACGGGGTGCCCATGAGGGTCTGGGGCGCGCCCCCCTGCCTCGTGGCCCCCTCGGGCACCATCTCGCGTTGATTTTACTTCCCAAAAATCATAAATATTCCAAAATAATTCTCCTTCCATTTTTATCCCGTTTGGACCCCGTTTGATGTTGGGTTTCTGTGAAACATAAAACATGCAACAAATAGGAACTGGCACTAGGCACTGGATCAATATGTTAGTCCCAAAAATAGTATAAAAAGTTGCCAAAAGTATATGAAAGTTGAATAATATTGGTATGGAACATTAAAAAATTATAGATACGACGGAGACGTATCAGCATCCCCAAGCTTAATTCCTGCTCGTCCTCGAGTAGGTAAATGATAAAAAAGATAATTTTTGATGTGGAATGCTACCTAGCATAATCTTGATCATGTATCTAATCATGGCATGAATACTAAGACAAGAGTGATCCAAAGCAATAGTCTATCATTTGACATAAAAACAATAATACTTCAAGCCTACTAATAAAGCAATCATGTCTTTTCAAAATAACAAGGCCAAAGAAAGTTATCCTACAAAATCATATAGTGCGGCTATGCTCCATCTTCACCACACAAAATATTCACATCATGCACAACCCCGATGACAAGCCAAGCAATTGTTTCATACTTTTGACGTTCTCAAACCTTTTCAACTTTCACGCAATACATGAGCGTGAGCCATGGACATAGCACTATAGGTGGAATAGAATATGATGGTGGAGGTTGTGTGGAGAAGACAAAAAAGGAGAAAGTCTCACATCGACGCGGCTAATCAACGGGTTATGGAGATGCTCATCAATCGATGTCAATGTGAGGAGTAGGGATTGCCATGCAACGGATGCACTAGAGCTATAAGTGTATGAAAGCTCAAACTGGAAACTAAGTGGGTGTGCATCCAACTTGCTTGCTCATGAAGACCTCGGGCGTTTGAGGAAGCCCATCATCGGAATATACAAGCCAAGTTCTATAATGAAAATTACCACTAGTATATGAAAGAGATAACTCAAGAGACTCTCTATATGAAGAACATGGTGCTACTTTGAAGCACAAGTGTGGTAAAAGGATAGTAACATTGCCCCTTCTCTCTTTTTCTCTCGTTTTTTCTTTTTTTTGGCCTTCTCTTTTTTTCGTCCGGAGTCTCATCTCGACTTGTGGGGGAATCATAGTCTCCATCATCCTTTCCTCACTGCGGCAATGCTCTAATAATGATGATCATCACACTTTTATTTACTTACAACTCAATATTACAACTCGATATCTAGAACAAAGATATGACTCTATATGAATGTTGTCGGTGGTCTGGGAACGGAGGACCCCAAACTTGCCTGCCTGCTGCCCACAGCATGGCTAAGCAGCCGGCCGTACGGCCCATCTTCATCAACAAGGTATCCAAGACCCTCGCGAGGGTCCAAGCCTCGCGAGGCGGACAACGCAAGACCTCCTCTGGAGTGGCCTAGCCAGGCAGGCTCACAAGGAGCGGAGATATCAAGGCGGGGTGAACCTCATGAGGCTCTCGTGACGTGAGCCATGACTAACAGTGCGAGGCGGGTGCCAGGCGGTATCAGAGCATTGGTCTCCATTGCCTTGGTTTAATCACCATTGGAGGAAGATGGATGAGTCTACTTTGGGGAGTCTTAGACATAGAGTGCCTATTCTTGATGGAGAGTATTTTCATGAGTGAAAAAATGAGATGCCTGTTATTTTCAATCAATATTATTTTAACAAGTACATTGCTAGCCCTTGTGCACCTTATGTTGATCCTATGCATCCAATCCATGATGAGTCAATTGACATGGTTAGGAATCTTAGAACTGCCAAACTTATCATTAGAGGATTGCCTAGAAACTTGATTGGATGTTTGCCTACTTTTAAGTGTGCCTACACCATATGGAAATTTCTTGAGGAACGATTTCCAGATTATTCCTTGAAAAATCTAGATGAAATTCTCCATAAGTCTATTGCTTAGAGCAAAATGAATACTAGTGATCCTATGTTTGGTGATCGTCTATTTGAGCTTACAAACCTTATGCGTGCGAAAGGAAATGTTGGTATTATTAGTGACATTATTTCCGAAGCTATAAGAATTCATAGACAAGATTATTGTCAAACTCATTCTAATGAATCACCCTCTCTAGGATTTGATCCACCACATGGCGATGTTGAACATGGATACTATGATGAGGATGATGATAGTGACTTGATCTTGATGATGCAATGAGACATTTTGGTCTTATGGCAAATCTTGAGGATATATGTCGGGAGGAAAGGAATGGGTTCTTGATAGTGGATGTACCGATCACATGACCGGAGATAAAGACATGTTTCGTGAGCTTGCTGATAATGATAGTCCTCAAAAGTATGTCACTTTCGGTGACAACTCAAAGGTAAGGTGGTTGGCCTCGGTAAGGTGGCCATATCACATGATAGCTCCATACAAAATGTTATGCTCGTTGAATCTCTTGGTTACAACTTACTTTCAGATTCTAGGCTTGCTGATTTCGGTTTCAATGTTCTATTTATGAAGTAGATTGCCAAGTGTTTCGTCGAGATAATCATAAAATGGTCTTCTTGGTGTGCGTAGAGGTGATCTATACATTGTTGATTTCACTAAAAGGCTCAACCTAAAACTTGCTTCATTGCTAAATCCTCAAAAGGCTGGTTATGGCATAGGCGATTAGGTCATGTTGGTATCACGAAACCTTGACAAGCTTATTAAGGGAATCATATCCTTGGAGTTAATGATGTCATATTTGATAAGCATAGACTTTGCGATGCTTGCCAAGCGGGTAAACAGGTTGGAGGAAGGCATCCGTGAAGAACATCATGACCACGAAGAGGCCACTCGAGCTACTTCACATGGATCTCTTTGGTCCCAACTCTTACAAGAGTCTCGGTGGAAATTCTTTTGGTCTAGTTATAGTTGATGATTTTTCCAGATTTACGTGGGTGTTCTTTCTCGATGATAAATCGCAGGTCCAAAAGATCTTCAAAAACTTAGCTAGGAAGGCCCAAAACCAATTTGAAGTCAAGATCAAGAAGGTTCGCGGCGACAATGGAGCGGAGTTCAAGAACGCAAATGTGGACACCTTTCTTGACGAAGAAGGGATTTCACACGAGTTCTCGGCTACGTACACACCTCAACAAAATGGAGTTGTTGAGAGGAAGAACCGGACGCTCATCGAAATGGCGAGAACGATGCTTGATGAGTACAAGGCGCCAAGCACTTTTAGGCGAGAAGAGGTTGAGACAGCTTGTCATGCAACAAATCGCTTGTATCTTCACAAGCTACTCGGCAAGACGGCATCTGAGCTACTCACCGTAACAGACCCCAAGTTGGATACTTTCGAGTATTCGGCTCAAAGTGCTACATTCTTGATAAGCATCGTCGTTCTAAATTTGCTCCTAAGTCTCATGAAGGTTTCCTACTAGGTTATGGCTCAAACTCTCACACTTACGTGTCTACAACAATTTCACCCGAAAGGTTGAAGAGGCGGTAGATGTGAAGTTTGATGAATCTAACGGCTGCAAGTAGAGCAATTGCCAATTGATGTAGGAGACAAAGATCCTTGGAAGCAATCCAAGACTTGTCTATTGGCAAGGTCCGTCCAACGGAGGTGAAGGAGAGTACCTCGTCCGTCAAGTGGAAGCTTCTACTTCACGACAAGGTGAACCAAGAGTTGATACGGAAGCATCCACAAGTGGGACACACCAAGATGAAGAAAACGAGGAAGTGCATCAAGATGAACGTCAACAACCTCCTTCTCCACCACGACAAGAGAACGACAACGCCAACAATGAAGAAGGCCAAGAAGAAGAACAAGATGAAGAAGATGTTCAACGAAGACCCAAGCAAAAGCTTTCACGAGTTCGAGCAAGGATTGCTAAAGACCATCCCGTCGAGCAAATCCACAATGATATTCAAACCGGGAGAATCACTCGCTCTAAAACTCGTTTAGCTAACTTTTGTCAAAACTATTCTTTCATCTCTAGCATTGAACCTATGAAGGTCGAAGAAGGATTGGAAGATCCGGATTGGATAAATGCTATGCATGAAGAGCTACACAACTTTGAGAGGAACCAAGTTTGGACATTGGTTGAGAAGCCCGACAACAACCACAACATCATCGGTACCAAATGGGTGTTTCGCAACAAGCAAGATGAAAATGGACAAGTAGTTCGCAACAAAGCATGTCTCGTCGCCCAAGGCTACACACAAGTCGAAGGTATGGACTATGGTGAGACTTACGCCCCCGTTGCTAGACTTGAGTCCATTCGCATCTTACTTGCCTATGCTAATCACCATGATATCACCTTGTACCAAATGGACATTAAAAGTGCTTTTCTAAATGGTGAAATAGAGGAGGAAGTTTATGTTAAACAACCTCCCGGCTTTGTCAATCCTAAGAAACCCAATCATGTTTACAAACTTCACAAAGCTCTTTATGGACTTAAACAAACTCCTAGAGCATGGTATAAATGCTTGACCAAGTTCCTTATTGAAAAAGGCTTTGAAATTGGGAAAATTGATTCTACTCTTTTTACTAAAAGGGTTAATGGTGAACTCTTTGTGTGCCAAATTTATGTTGATGATATTATATTTGGTTCAACTAACCCTCATTTTAGTGAAAAGTTTGGGAAGCTAATGTCGGAGAAGTTTGAGATGTCTATGATGAGTGAACTCAAATTCTTTCTTGGTTTGCAAATCAAGCAAACTAAGGAAGGTACTTTTGTCTCGCAAACAAAGTACACCAAGTACTTATTCAAGAAGTTCAATATGCAAGAATGCAAAGGTATGACTACACCCATGCCTACTAGTGGACATCTTGACTTAACCAAAGATGGTGAACCGGTTGATCAAAAGGTTTATCGCTCTATGATTGGTTCATTGTTATATCTATGTGCTTCACGTCCGATATTATGCTAAGTGTGTGCATGTGTGCACGATATCAAGCTGCCCTAAAGAATGTCATCTTAAGGCCGTGAAAAGGATAGTGAGATACTTAATCCATACACCAAATTTTGGCATTTGGTATCCTAAGAGGGCCTCTTTTGATCTTGTTGGCTATTCCGGCTCAGACTATGCCGGAGACAAGGTTGATAGAAAGTCCACTTCGGGTACTTGTCAATATCTTGGTAGATCTCTTGTGTCTTGGTCCTCCAAGAAACAAAACTCGGTATCCTTATCCACCGCCGAAGCTGAATATATTGCCGATGGTTCATGTTGTGCTCAATTACTTTGGATGACCCAAACTCTTAAAGATTATGGGATATGTGTGAGACATGTTCCATTGCTTTGTGATAATGAAAGTGCTATCAAAATTGGTCATAATCATGTGCAACATTCACGAACTAAGCATATTGAAGTTCTTCATCATTTCATTCGAGATCATGTTGCTAAGGGTGACATTGATCTTAAGCATGTTCGCACCAAAAAGCAATTAGCGGATATATTCACTAAACCTCTTGATGAGAAAGTGTTTTGCAGGTTAAGAGGAGAAATGAACATCATTGATGCTTCAAACTTTGAGTAGAAACTCCATTGGATACATGCAAGACATGAGCTTATGACTAATCCTTGATATTTCTCTTATGATGAAAAACTTATGTCTTGGATATATTTGTATCTTGCATGTTATCTAACCCATGTAGGTACATGGTTGAGTCAAATTCCATGAGGTTGAAACCTACTCATATCTTGAGCAATCTCTACATCACCAAGTCTCTACACAAGGTGGTTGAAGACAAGGAAGCACAAAACCATTCAAACATATCCTTTGACAAATTCTATGTTGAGTTTCATGATTGTCATTTTTGGATATACAAGTGTTCTTCCTTGCAAGAACTAACCCATGTAGGTAGATGGACTCAAATTCCAAGTGGTGCTCCAAATTCTTGATGAGCTACGTCAACCTTGAGCAACCCATGCAAGTTCAACTACATGGACAACACCACCAACCAAGGTATGTTATTCCATCTTAGAGAAGCTTTACTCCGAGTCATGAGTTAAAGCAACTCGACAAGATGTGAATACATCAAGATGTAAACGAAAAATGGCAACCCCATTTTGAGCTTAAGCGATGAGTATGGCCTATGATCAAGTGATCTCACTTGACTCCTAAGTCAATATACTCTAACATAGGTGACTTTGTCGCCACCATCTCTAGATGAAGTTCTCCTGTGTTCTTTTCTTGAGTTTTTGCATTTGTCTCATGCATTTGTGTTTCCCCTTTCAAAAAAAAACTTCATCTAGATTTCTTTCTGTTTTCTCTGCATTTTCTGCATCTAATTCCTTGCATATCTTTCAGTTAATTCCTTGCAAATCTTTGTGAGATCTTACTAGTCTAGTGAGCCGAGGTGACAAGTGTTCTCTCTGTGATGAACTCGGTTACACCAATTTGTTATTTTCGGTCCAATCGAATCTTTTCGGTACGACCGAAGCATACCACTCGGTGCCACCGATTTCATAACAGGAAAAACTCTTTGCCACATATTCTGTGTTTCTTCTGATCCAGCTCCACTCAATGAATCTTGTCCTCTACAAGCATCACATTTTCATCATTGCTTTGTTCTGTGTCTCAAGGACCAAACCCATTTGATGAGACTCGAAGACCCTTCTTGGAAATTGATGTCAAGGGGAGAGAAAGAACATCAAAGCTTATCATTTGGAGATAGAGAGAGAGAGCATCAAAACTTATTACCTTTCTTCTTAAGGGAGAGAGAGACCTTCTAGGGGGAGAGACCCTCAAAAGACGAGAGAGATCTCCAGGAGGAGAGGATACTTAAGTAGAAAGTATTTCTCAAGGATCCCAGATGCTTGGTGTTCAAGAGGAGAGATGTCCACTGTCTTCTTGAGGGGAGAGACATGTTCATATGATCTGTTGTGCTCAATTTTGCATTAGCATACATTAGCTTTGAACTTTAGCTCTGATCGTCATTCATATCTTTCAGCTTTGTTTTCCTTCAGCTCTGATTTTCTGTTCCCTATCTTCTCCCAGTATCCCATGTTAGATTCAGGGGGAGCAAGACATCTAAGGGAAAGAGATCATTTAAATTCATTGCATATCTTTACTCTTGGGGACATGTCTAATCCAATGTGGTACTCAGTACTCACTCTCTACATGTCATCTCAGTCTTGGTATTCTTATGGTTTCTTCTGTTTGCTAATGTATCAGTCTTAGTAGATGCATCTGTGTTATCTAACCTTGTTTTCATAGGTTCATTCCATCCTAAGCCAACTCAAGACCACAAGGTAAGTATATGCATCACAATCATGTGTATGAGGAATTCTTGCTGATGTACATACTTTTTGCAAGAAGGACTCATGGGCATGAAGGTATTCTCTTTAATACTTTTTGCTCTGATGCATATAGCCAAGATACATGTAACACATTGCCTGCTCTATCATGGTTATGCTATCACATGCTTCTATATTTCATATTCACATGATTGCATACATGTAGGGGGAGCCTATGCTTGTTACATGTCTATCCAAAGCTTTACTTGCTATTCTTTATATCTTTATCTAAAGCTTTGATGTATGTTGCCATCAATTACCAAAAAGGGGGAGATTGAAAGCACAAGTGCTCCCTAGGTGGTTTTGGTAATTAATGACAACATATCTCTTGTTGGACTAACACTTTTATCTAGTATGTTTCAGATAAGTTCAACAATGGAGTGGCATGGACTAAAGGATGTGGGTACTCCTTCAAGATGCTAAGGACAAAGGATTGGCTCAAGCTTCAAGCTCAAGACACTTCATTTTACATTTTAGTGATCCAAGATCACATTGAGTCTATAGGAAAAGCCAATACTATCAAGGAGGAATGAGGTGTTGCTTAATGAGCCTCTTGCTTCAAAGTGCTTAGTGATATGCTCCAAATACCCTCAACTACTTTCCCACTTCCACACATTTGTCCTAAACCTAAAGTCAAACTCATTGCCACCGATTCTTTCTATCCGCGCCACCGAGTTTGGATGTCTTAGCCACTGCCACAAACCCTAGGCAAATCGGTCTCACCGATAGGGATCTCGGTCTCACCGAGATGGGATTGTAATCTCTCTGTGTATGTCCATTATCAAAATCGGTCTCACCGAGTTTGAGCAATCGGTACTACCGAGATTACAATGCAAACTCTCTGGCTAACTTATTATCAAAATCGGTCCCACCGAGTTTGATAATCGGTCAAACTGAGTTTGCCTGACCAACTCTCTGGAAAGCTTATTACCAAAATCGGTCCCACTGAGTTTGTGTAATCGGTCTTACCGAGATTACGTTATGCCCTAACCCTAACCAAATCGGTCCCATCGAGTTGCATTCCGGTCCCACCGAAAACCCTAACGGTCACATTATTTGCTAAATCGGTCTGACCAAGTTTACGATTCGGTCCCACCGAGTTTGGTAGATTGTGTGTAACGGTTGGATTTTGTGTGGAGGCTATATATACCCCTCCACCTCCTCTTCATTCGTGGAGAGAGCCATCGACCGAACCAACACTTCCGCATCCTATTTACGAGAGAACTACCTAGTCATGTGTTGAGGCTAAGATATTCCATTCCTACCATATGAATCTTGATCTCTAGCCTTCCCCAAGTTGCTTTCCACTCAAACCCTCTTTCCACCAGATCCAAATCCTATGAGAGAGAGTTGAGTGTTGGGGAGACTATCATTTGAAGCACAAGAGCAAGGAGTTCATCATCAACGCACCATTTGTTACTTCTTGGAGAGTGGTGTCTCCTAGATTGGCTAGGTGTCACTTGGGAGCCTCCGACAAGATTGTGGAGTTGAACCAAGGAGTTTGTAAGGGCAAGGAGATCGCCTACTTTGTGAAGATCTACCGCTAGTGAGGTAAGTCCTTCGTGGGCGACGGCCATGGTGGGATAGACAAGGTTGCTTCTTTGTGGACCCTTCGTGGGTGGAGCCCTCCGTGGACTCAGCATAACCGTTACCCTTCGTGGGTTGAAGTCTCCATCAACGTGGATGTACGATAGCACGACCTATCGGAACCACGCCAAAAACATCCGTGTCTCCAAATTGCGTTTGAATCCTCCAATCCCTTCCCTTTACATTCTTGCAAGTTGCATGCTTTATTTTCCGCTGCTCATATACTCTTTGCATGCTTGCTTGCTATATGTTGTGAATGTTAAACTTGTGCCTAAACTCCACTCAAACTTTAAAGAAACTTAAAAACTGCAACTTTGGTACTTAGTGTCTAATCACCCCCCCTCTAGATACCTCTTCTCAAGGTCCTACACCGACCAAGTTCAAGCCAGACATGCCGCCACGTTACGACGGCGCGGCAGACCCGGTGTCGTTCCTGCAGGCGTATGAGGAGGTCGTCCTCAATGCCGGAGGCGATGGCCGGGTCATGACCAACTGGTTCCCCATGGCTCTAGCCGGCGAGCCACGCATCTGGCTGCTCAACCTCCCGGGGTCCATGGTGGCATCCTGGGAGGAGCTCCGCGACCGCTTCATCATGTGTTATGCGGTACCGGCGCACCACGCGGTCGCGGCGCTGCTGGGTGGCTCTCAAGCACCGCCTTCAGATCGCCACGTCAAGCCTTTCTTCCGTCAGATCGGGGCAGCCTCCAAGCGCCCGGGGGCTCTGCCGGGTTGGGCTGCGCCGGAGGCCGACCTCACCTTCGATTTGGAAGACCACCCCGGCTCCACCACCGGCTTTGGCATGCTCCCAATGCTCTGCACGCCTACCATCTGCAACGTGGCCGTCACCAAGACCCTCATCGACGGCGGTGCCGGCCTCAACTTGCTCTCCGTAGAAGCCTTTAGCCTCCTCCACGTGCCGCCCGAGAGGCTCAACCTCAGCAAGCCTTTTTCGGGAGTGGGCGGAGGAGCTGCCTACCCTCTGGGGCAGATCCGCCTCCCCGTCACCTTTGGCACACGCGACAACTACCGCACTGAGTTGGTGTACTTCGATGTCGCCCGCATCGGTCTTCCATACAATGCCATACTCGGGTACCCGGCTCTTTCTCAGTTCATGGCGGCGACTCACCCGGCCTACAACCTCATGAAGATGCCAGGGAGCAAGGGCGTCCTCACCGTCAAGGGGGACACTAAAGAAGTAGTGACGGCACTCAGGTTCGCCTTCAAGACCGCGGCAGCAGTACAGCCAGCCGGTGCCAGTACGCCCGAGGCCAAGGAGACCGCGCCCGCCAAGAAGAAGCAGTTGTTCACCCAAGACAAAGCGGAGACCAAGCAGGTGCTGGTTGACGAGGACGGGTCTTCAGGAGCCACCTTTACCATAGGAACTAGCCTTGACACAGGACAAGAAGAAGCTTTGGTGAGGTTTTTGCGCGCCAACAAGGAGATATTCGCGTGGGAGCCCAATCAGCTGGTAGGGGTCCCGAGATAGGTGATCCAACATCATCTAAGGGTATGCCCCAACATGCGCCCCGTGAAGCAGCGGGCAAGACGGCAGTCCACAGAGAAGCAGGCCTTCATCATCCAAGAGACGCGCAAGCTGGAGGCAGCGGGTACCATCCGAGAGGTTCGATACCCCGAATGGCTGGCGAACCCTGTCGTGGTACCGAAGAAAGGTGGGAAGGAACGGATGTGCATCGACTTCACCAACCTTAACAAAGCTTGCCCCCAAGATCTGTTCCCCCTTCCGCGCATCGATCAAATCGTCGACTCCACCGCCGAGTGCGACTTGTTATGTTTCCTGGATGCGTTCTCTGGATACCACCAAATCAAGATGGCGGTGGAGGATGTGGAGAAGACAACCTTCCTGACACCGTGTGGGGTGTACTGCTACACCTGCATGCCCTTGACCTCGCATAGCCTTGCGCAACCTTCGGCGGTGATGCACATCGCCTTGGGGCGACAACTCGGCAGAACACAGAGGCCTACGTTGATGACATAGTGGTCAAATCTCGTGAGGCAAAGACGTTGATTCAAGACTTGGAGGAGACCTTTGAGAGCTTGCACCGGGTGAACTTGAGGCTTAATCTGGAGAAGTGTGTGTTTGGCGTCCCCTCCGGTAAGCTACTAGGGTTCCTTGTATCCCACATAGGAATCGAGGCGAACCCAGAAAAGATCAAGGCCATCGAAGACATGAGCCCACCATAGACCCTCAAGGAGATGCAAAAGTTGGCAGGACGGGTGACCGCGTTAGGGCGTTTCATCTCCAAGCTTGGCGAGCGCGCCTTGCCCTTCTTTAAGCTCATGAAGAAGAAGCGCCCCTTCGAGTGGACCCTGGAGGTCGACCGGGCCTTCCAAGGCCTCAAAAAATACCTCACCAACCCCCCGGTGATGGTGGCACCACGGCCTCTCGAGCCTCTGGTACTTTACCTTGCCGCCACCCCCATACTCCGCCAACGCGGCGCTGGTGGCGGTTCGGGAGGAGCGTTGTCGGTGTCAAAACCGGCGGATCTTCGGTAGGGGGTCCCGAACTGTACGTCTAAGGCGGATTGTAACAGGAGGCGGGGGACACAATGTTTACCCAGGTTCGGGCCCTCTCGATGGAGGTAATACCCTACTTCCTGCTTGATTGATCTTGATGATATGAGTATTACAAGAGTTGATCTACCACGATATCCTAGAGGCTAAGCCCTAGAAGCTAGCCTATGGTATGATTGTTGTTGTCCTACGGACTAAACCCTCCGGTTTATATAGACACCGGAGGGGGCTAGGGTTACACAGAGTCGGTTACAATGGGAGGAGATCTACATATCCGTATTGCCAAGCTTGCCTTCCACGCCAAGGAGAGTCCCATCCGGACATGGGACGAAGTCTTCAATCTTGTACCTTCATAGTCCAACAGTCCGGCCAAAGGATATAGCCCGGCTGTCCGGATACCCCCTAATCAAGGACTCCCTTAGTAGCCCCTGAACCAGGCTTCAATGACGACGAGTCTTCGGCATTGCAAGGCGGGTTCCTCCTCCAAATACTCCATAGAAGATTTTGAACACAAGGATAGTGTCCGGCTCTGCAAAACAAATTCCACATACCGCCGCAGAGAGAATATACCACAAATCTAATCTGCTGACACATTTTGCCTCGTGGCATCACGCCACGGCCCTGGTCTTTATTCGAACCGTTTTTCACAGCCTGCCACAGTGCATATTGCGGGGCGGCTTCCTTGGCACGTCTTGTCGAAGCAGATATCGTGTCCCCTTATCACGGGATTCTCATCAATACGGGTGTGGGTAACCCAACCGCGCCATCAATTACGACGCTTGGGGAATAAGCAGGTTTACCAGGCAAGTGGGGAGGCGTACAGTCCTACCGTCTTTATAAAGGGATAAATATTCCTCCTTTTTACCCACGCCTTCTTCTTCCTTGCTCACCCATTCTTGCCTTTCGAGCTCCAGCGCCCAAGTTCGCATTTCTCTCCTCAAACCACTCCAAGCATGTCCGAGCGGAGGCAAGTGGATGGCCTCCACCGTTCGGAGGCGGACATCATCAAGCTGCGGGAGCGGATACAGCCGTGGATATTGCGCACCGGCTCCCAGATGCGGGGCATTCGTCCCTACTCCCGAACCCCATGAGAGGGTTGTGTTTCTCCCCCACTTCGTCCGCGGACTGGGATTTCCTCTCCACCCTTTTGTCCGCGGGCTCATGTTCTACTACGGGCTGGAATTTCACGATCTAGCCCCCAATTTCATCCTCAACATCTCGGTGTTTATCGTCGTGTGCGAGGCTTTCCTCCGTATCAGGCCCCACTTCGGCCTATGGCTGAAGACCTTCAATGTTAAACCGAAGGTGGTGGTCGGCCAGCAAGCGGAGTGCGGAGGTGCCATGGTGGGCAAAATGCCCAATGTCACATGGCTCGAAGGCTCCTATGTGGAGACCATAAAGGGGTGGCAATCGGGGTGGTTCTACATCACCGAGCCGCGCGACACCAACTGGGTGGCGACCCCCAAATTTCGATCCAGAATCCCCATGCGGCTCACCTCCTCGAAAGAGAAGGGCCTGTCCTGGGGTGATTCGGTAGAGTTGACCGGACTCCAGACATGTATCAAAAACATGATGAGCAAGAAAATCAAGCTCGTCAACATAGTCCAAGTCATGCTGTTCCACCGGATCCTCCCGTGTCAAAGACGGGCATTCACCTTGTGGGAGTTCAACCCGGCCGAGCACCAGACGCTGCTAGAGCTCTTCGACACGACACACAAGGACGTCTGGAGGGTGTTGTTCAAGGGTGACGAGGTACCTCCTCCCCTTACCGAGGACCGTGGACTCAGCGCAAAGAGCCCTGCCAATCTGGTAAGTTCTTTTACATCTCGAAAAGATGTTTCTTTCCCCAGTATAATCATGTGAGGGATCTAAGCCTTCATGTTATTTTAACAGGATTGGGCAGAGACATCGGAGCGGATCGATTGTCCGGCTCCCCTGCCCGAAGATCCAGCAGATGCTCTCCTGACGAGGATGCTGGTTCTGGCGCCTTATGAGGTGCTGGAGAAGAAGGCCAAGAAGAAAGCCACGGGGACCAGGACGGGTCTCCGGCGCAAGGTTATATCGGACTCATCGTCCGAACACACTGAGGCGCTCTCCTCCCCTGAAGACGAGGAGGAGGTGGAAGAAGAAAGCTCTCCCCCACCAGCCGGGGGGGAAAGAAGAGGAAGGCCACCCCATCTGGGGAGGCCGAAGGGACCAAAAAGGGAAGGACCCTCCCTCCGGACTACTCCACAACAGCCGCATACAGCGACGAGGAGTGGTTTCTCAGGGACAAGCCCCTGGCGAAGTCGTAAGTATCCGAATACCATAATGGTCCTAGTATATTTTGCATTATTGCTTCTTATATCATGTCGAACATGATTGTGCAGTCTGCCCAATGCCCACATTAACGTATCCTCGTCGGATGGTTCTTTGGACCCATCGGACATGGATAGCGATTCACTTCCGACCGCCTCCTCCCCTCGCCCTATGGACAATGTCGAGGTGTTGTCTAAAAGGGCACCGAGCCGGGGGGAGGTAGTCCTGGAGGCGCCTCGAGGTGACTTTCCGGACCCTGGGTGCAAAGGGAGCAAGACTCCCAAGGGCTCCAAGTTCGGCCCCCAGCCGAACACTACGCCGGACCCTCCGGTGGTTCCAGACTCCGGCAGGTGACTCCCTGTTAAGGGGGGCAAGCCGCCCGCGCCGGTGGCCTCTGTCCATCCAGAGGCACCGGACAATTTGCTGGAAGCGCTTCGCGGCGCTTCCATCGACGAAGAGCACCGCACTATCATGAGTGCGGTGATCGAGAAGGTTCGGGCCGCCAAAAGCGGACTAACCGAAGCTTGTGCCAGCCTCCTAACAGGCTTTGAGGTAAGTAATCAAATTATCAAAGATATTACCGCATAGACAGTAGCCCCTGATGCTCTGTTTGTCGTTTGCGAAGAAAGGCCGAACAGAGGATTAAATAATGACCCATGAGTCTAATCAGAATATGTCTATGTGCATATGCAGGCTTCACTACTGGCCGCCGCCACCCGCACTGCGGAGGTCGCTGCACTGAAGCAGGACCTTGAGCGGTCCAAGGAGGAGCTCGGCCTTGCCAAGAGGCAGCTCGAGGAGAGCAAAGGTAAGTAGTACCTTGTCTGTATATTAAAAAGAAATTTGGTTGTAAAATAATAGGATCATCATGGATTTCTCAGGGGCCACGACCGAAGTGGCGACCCTGAAGAAGGCACTATCCGAGGCCGAAGACAAAGCGGCCAAGGAGCGCGTCGAGCAAGAAAAGCAAGAAGCCCGGGTAGGTGAGGTGTAGCAAGAGCTCCAGGTTCTCGTCAAAAAACACGAGTCCTTGGAGCTTGACTCTAAGACGGGAGAGTCTGAGCTTGCGAAGGCCCTCCAAAGCGCTAAAAATGCCAAGGCTGAAGCCCACAAGGCCCTCCAGGAGATTGATGCGGTGAAGAAGGTGGCAGCGGGTAAGGCATTCATTATGCAAAGTAAGCACGTAAAGGAAACTTTTCTTTTACTTACCCGAGTTCGGAGCTCTCCAGGAGCGTTCACAGATCTTCCCCACAGTGTGTCGGATGCCGCGGAATTTTACCGAGCTGAGGAGGGGAGCTCGACGGAAAAGTTGTTCTGGTCTCAGTATACTGGGACCGAACACCCAATGCCCGTGAGCGACCAGCTGAAGCAACTGGTCGAGCTTCACAAGGCGGCCAAACAGGCCATGAAGGGTCTTATAGTCTAGATGTGGCCTGGCGAGCCCCAGCTTGGCAGCTACTTCGGTCTGGTGAGGCGGTTTGTGGATGCCTGCCCACGGCTAGAAGTCATAAAGCGGTCTGTTTGCATCGAGGGTGCGCGCCGGGCTTTTGCCCGGGCGAAGGTGCACTGGGCGAAGCTAGATGCCGTGAAGCTGGTGAAGGAGGGACTGCCGGAGAGCAAGGATCATCACCGCCCCGAGATGTATTATGACAGTATCCTAAAGGGTGCCCGCCTTGTGGCGGAGGAGTGTACCAAAGACGTAATTTTTGAATGAACGTGTTCATGTGATCCCGCAATGTGAAAACCGCACTATGCAACGCTTTTGAATTTAAAATATTACCTTCTGTGCGGCCGTTTATCAAATCTGAGAGTTGGCGATCGTAAACACGCCTCCATGCAACTAATCTTTGGGGTATTGGGATAAATCTGAGCACTCTTTTCCCATTTTTGGGTCCTCCGAGGGAGGTGCTCAGCGCAACGAACAAGGAAATCGGACTATAATGCTTTATCACTCTCACTTAGCCATAGAAGTCTACAATTTTAAATTTTGACGAAACCCCTAGTATTCGGAAGGCCGAATATGGGGCGCTATATACGCCTAAGTCGGACAAGGCCGACTCCTCGCCCGAAGCGGAAAAAGTCTTTAAGGACTTGAGACCTCTCGAACAGCGACCAGCTCTCGCCTTATCATGACAGTCAGTTTTGGCTTTCTCTAATGAGGTGCTCGTCCGGTAGAACCGGGACACAATTGCAGTAGTACTCCCAGTGCTATCTTAGCCGATATTGCGAAACGTAAGGTACCAAAACATGGGAGCCGGGCAAACCCAACTACTGACCCAAGACATGATTCGGAGCTGATGCATATAATGTTATAAGTTCAGGGTGCCGCACTGTCGAAAGTGTTCGGACTTCTCACGAAAGCCCTTGGCGTACTAGCCGTACCAGAATGTACGGGTGATGATTGTCGTAAATAAACATATAAAAAAGAATAGATAATGCAATAATGGACTAATGTTGTGCATTGTTATTTAAATAATACGTCGAAGCGTATTTATACAAGTAGTGCAATAAGCAAAAAATAGGACTATTTGACATGTCCTATCCAAGGGCAAGCTGCGGACTGGTATTTAAAGCAGTTATTTCGTTCGTTATCAGAGACCACACAGGATTCCTTTATGCGACGTAGCTTCCTGCCTCCTTGGTTGTTGTATTATGTGTCCGCAATCGCCTTTGCCGGATAGGGCTTCGAGAGAATAAGGTCTGAAGAGAAAAATAATGAAGGTAGGCAGCCCCTGGAGCGGTTGAGCCGCATTGTGGGGCGTGCCCTGATCGTGCCCCCGCCTATGCCCATGGTATTTCCAGTGCGCAATTATGTACGTGTGGCCCGGATTTCGTCGCTTGACCGGGACTAGGATGGGGGCTGAATTGCTAGGCGAGCTCTGAACGTGCCAGGCGATCCTGCTGCAGGTTACTCCAGACTCGCTTGACGGTGTCCGGGGGCTGTATCGTCGAATTGGCGGTTTGCCTTAAAAGGCTGTTTTGTGCCTCTGCTGCGAGGGCGCGGTGTGCTCCTCATGCGGAGCGGCGCTCTGTGTTGCCATTGGTATTATGACCCCTAGGTCCCGGCATCTTGAGCTTGAGGTATGCGTAATGCGGTACCTCATTGAATTTTGCAAATGTGGTTCGCCCAAGCAGTGTGTGATAGCCACTGCGGAACGAGACGATATCGAAGATTAACTCCTCGCTCCGGAAGTTGTCCGGGGATCCGAAGACCACTTCCAGTGTGATTGAGCCCGTGCAATGGGCCTCTACACCTGGGATGACACCCTTAAAGGTGGTCTTGGTGGGTTTGATCCTCGAGGGATCTATACCCATTTTGCGCAATGTATCCTGATAGAGCAGGTTCAGGCTGCTGCCGCCGTCCATGAGGACTCGAGTGAGGTGAAATCCGTCAATGATGGGGTCTAGGACCAATGCGGCAGATCCGCCATGACGGATACTAGTGGGTTGGTCCCTGCGATCGAAGGTGATCGGGCTAGAGGACCACGGGTTGAACTTTGGGGCGACAGGCTCCATCGCATAGACGTCCCTTAGTGCACGCTTCCGTTCCCTCTTGGGAATGTGGGTTGCGTATATCATATTCACCGTCTTCACTTGTGACGGGAATCTCTTCTGTCCTCCTGTGTTCGGCGGCTGGGGCTCCTCCTCGTCTTCGCTATGCAGCCCCTTGTCCTTGTTTTCGGCACTCAACTTGCCGGCCTACTTGAACACCCAGCATTCTCTATTGGTGTGATTGGCAGGCTTATCGGGGGTGCCGTGAATTGGACACGAGCGATCGAGTATGTGGTCCAAACTGGACGGGCCCAGAGTACTTCTTTTGAACAACTTTTCCGCTGTCCGGATCTAGGGCCTCTGAATCCGGCATTGACTGCCGTATCTTCAGCATTATCGCCGTTATTGTGGCGCTTGTCTCTATTACGACGTGGTCTGCTGTTAGCATCTTTAGTATCTGAAGTGCCCGGATTCCTTGATGTGTTGTTGCTGCGAGCCAGCCAGCTATCCTCGCCCGCGCAAAAGCGGGTCATGAGTGTCGTGAGGGCTACCATGGATTTCGGCTTCTCCTGGCCGAGGTGCCGGGCAAGCCATTCGTCACGGATGTTATGCTTAAATGCTGCTAAGGCCTCAGCATACGGGCAGTCGACAATTTGGTTCTTCTTAGTTAGGAACCGCGTCCAGAATTGCCTGGCCGATTCCCTTGGCTGCTGGGTTATATGGCTCAGGTCTTCAGCATCCGGTGGTCGCACATAAGTGCCTTGGAAGTTGTCAAGGAATGCATCTTCCAAATCCTCCCAACTGCCGACGGGGTCTGCTGGCAAGCTATTCAGCCAATGCCGAGCTGGTCCTTTGAGTTTTAGTGGGAGGTACTTGATGGCATGTAGATCATCGCCGCGAGCCATGTGGATGTGGAGGAGGAAATCCTCAATCCATACTGCGGGATCTGTTGTACCATCGTATGATTCGATATTTACGAGCTTAAAACCTTCCGGGAATTTGTGATCCATGACTTCATCAGTGAAGCATAGGGGGTGTGTGGCGCCTCTGTGCCGAGCTATATCACGACGCAGTTCATATGAGTCTTGTCTGCTGTATTCGGCCCGACCGGATTTACTTTTAGTGTATCCGGCGTGACGGTCATCGTCCCGCGTCGGTGCGCGCCCCCGTGACCCATATATCGATCTTGCATGTTTTTCCCTGCTTTCCAATTCATCTCGTAGGTCCCGCGTGTTGCCCCGGGCCTTGGTATTTTTGTTGGAGTGGCGGCGGGGTGCAGGCTGAACTTCAGGCTGAAACGCCTCTCTATCTCGGCCACGCGGTGGCGGTCACCCGCATCGTCTGTTGGGTGAAGTAGGTTTCACTGCTTCCTCCTCGAGTAGCGACCTGCGTCTTGGGTAACTCTTGGAGGGGCGTTCGAGTTCGTATTCCTCGGCCGCAAGGACTTCAGTCCATCTGTCTGCTAGCAATCTTGATCAGCTCGAAGCTGTTGTTTCTTTTTCTTCAGGCTATTTGTCGTGGCAATAAGCCGGCGCTTGAAGCGCTCCTGCTCGACGGGATCCTCAGGCACGATAAACTCTTTGTTGCCGAGGCTCACCTCGTCTTCGGAGAGGGGCATGTAATTGTCATCCTCCGTTTCTTCATCTGCTGCCTGTTCTGGAGGGCTAGCTTGTTCATCCTCCTGCTCTAAATCTGGCTGGAGGGGATTGTCAACGTCTTCGGCACTATCCGGAGTATTATTGTCTCTTGTGCCGGTATCATTGCTTTTGCTATGGCGGAACTTAGAGCGGCGCCGCTGACGTCGGTGCCTGGGTTGCTTCTAGGAGGGGTCATCCTCCGCTGCCTTGTCGCCATTGCCTTCTTTGGGGGTATCCACCATGTATATATTGTATGATGAGGTGGCGGTCCGGCGCCACATGGTGGTGGTTCTGTTAAATCTCTGCATCATCGTCCATACCGTCGATGTCTTCGGAGTCGAAGTCAAGAATGTCAGTTAAATCGTCGACAGTGGCTACTAAGTGGGTGGTGGGTGGGCAGCGAATTTCTTCGTCGTCCGCATCCCATTCTAGCCAGACATAGTTCGGCCAAGGCTCTCCTGACAGGGAGAGAGACCTTAACGAATTTAGCACGTCGCTGAAGGGCGAGTGCTGAAAGATATCCGCGGAGGTGAACTCCATGATCGGCGCCCAAACGGATTCGATAGGCACAGGCGCAGGCAGCTCGGAGTCCGTGGCCAGAGATGAACCCAGTGGTTCGGCGTCACGGATATTGTGAGGGGTGAAGTCGGTATTCGGCTCTATCGCCGCTGAGAGTACGGCCTCCATGGAGGGGTCTATCCGCCCGTCCTTGGATGGCGCAATTTGCTCCGGATTGAAGGCCGGAGTAGTTGCCGGTGCGATCTCCCGAACACTGTCTGACGGCAGAGCCATATCATGCTCGTCGTGATTGTGCGGCGCACCTGGCATGGGCTCGAATCCGTCGAAGATCAAGTCTCCGCGGATATCGGCAGTGTAATTCAAGTTCCTGAACCTGACCTGGTGGCCAGGGGCATAGCTCTTGATCTGCTCCAGATGGCCAAGCGAGTTAGCCCGCAGAGCGAAGCCGCCGAATACGAAGATCTGTCCAGGGAGGAAAACCTCACCCTGGGCCATATCGTTACCTTATGATCGAAGGAGCCATCAAGCCTTATGATGACGACACAGTGGAACTCTCAATGAAAGCACCAATGTCGGTGTCAAAACCGGCGGATCTCGGGTAGGGGGTCCCGAACTGTACGTCTAAGGCGGATGGTAATAGGAGGCAGGGGACACAATGTTTACCCAGGTTCGGGCCCTCTCGATGGAGGTAATACCCTACTTCCTGCTTGATTGATCTTGATGATATGAGTATTACAAGAGTTGATCTACCACGAGATCGTAGAGGCTAAACCCTAGAAGCTAGCCTATGGTATGATTTTTGTTGTCCTACGGACTAAACCCTCCGGTTTATATAGACACCGGAGGGGGGCTAGGGTTACACAGAGTCGGTTACAATGGGAGGAGATCTACATATCCGTATTGCCAAGCTTGCCTTCCACGCCAAGGAGCGTCCCATCCGGACACGGGACGAAGTCTTCAATCTTGTACCTTCATAGTCCAACAGTCCGGCCAAAGGATATAGTCCGGCTGTCCGGATACGCCCTAATCCAGGACTCCCTCAAGCGCCAAGACAAGGGTGCGCCGCGCCAAGCCGGAGCTTATGCAGCGTAGGGTCAGGAAGGCGCGACAGAGCCGTCAGCGGTGGAAGACCAAGCTCAGCAGGGCAACATCACAGAAGCTCCCGAGGACGGTCAGATCTCAGGAAACCCTCCGCCTCAGGATACGCCACAATCTCCGCAGGACCCGAGCCTTAACAGTGTGCCAGCTCTCGTCGAGCACCCGGTGTGCCATCGACACCGTCTTCAAGGGACGCGAGACACGCTACCCCATGCCGCAAAAGCTCTTGCTCGCACTCTTGGTGGCCTCACGCAAGCTGCGACATTACTTCCAAGGGCACCCCATCAAGGTTGTCTCATCTTACCCGTTGGGGAGGGTACTCAGGAGCCCAAAATCGGCCGGAAGGGTCACGGAATGGAACATCGAGCTGCAAGCATTCCATCTAGAGTTCAACACCACCAGGGTCATCAAGGGAGCCGCACTCGCCGATTTTGTGGCAGAATGGGCAAATGCCCCGGCTCTTGAGGAAGGAGAAGACCGGTCCACCTCCCCAGGAAGTGAGGCACTAGACGGCTGGGTCATGCATTTCGATGGTGCCTTTGCGCACCAGGGCGCGGGGGCTGGAGCAGTGCTCATCTCGCCCACTCAGGACAAGCTCTACTATGCCGTGCAACTCTGCTTCCAGCACGGCGAGAAAGTCTCCAACAATATCGCAGAATACAAAGGCCTTATAGCTGGCCTGAAGGCTGCGGCGGCTCTAGGGGTGAAGCGCCTCACCGTCAAAGGCGACTCGCAGCTCCTCGTCAATTTCTCCAACAAAGTGTATGAACCGAAGGATGAGCACATGGAGGCCTACCTTGCGGAGGTGCGCAAGATGGAAAAGCAGTTCTCGGGCCTGGAGCTGCAGCATGTGCCCCGGGGCACCAACAAGGAAGCCGACGACATCGCCGAGAGAGCATCCAAGCGGCAACCGCAAGAGCCCGGCGTCTTCGAAGAGCGGCTCTTCAAGCCATCGGCAGCGCCACCTCTTTCAAGCACGACTCAGCCTCGGGAGGAACTCCCACAGCCCCCGATCACGGGAGCCCTAGCTTGCGGCCCAACCTCAGGAGCTCGGCTGCTCTTGGTGCTCGAGCCTCAGGAGAAGTGTTGGACCAAGGAATTCAAGGAGTACCTGATGCACGGGACGCTGCTGGAGAAGGAAGAAGACGCGGAGCGCGTGGCCCGACAGGCCACGACATACTGCATTCAAGATGGTAAGTTGTACAGGAAACGGCCGAACGATGTCACGCTGCGCTGCATCTCCAGCGATCAGGGAAGGGAGCTGCTGATAGACATACACGGCGGGGACTATGGACATCACTCGTCGTCAAGGACCCTCGTCGGCAAAGTCTTCCGCAGCAGATTCTATTGGCCTACAGCACTCAACGACGCGGCCAAGCTGGTGAAGTCTTGTGAAGCTTGCCAATTCCACGCCAAGCAGATCCATCAGCCTGCACAGGGCCTCCAAACCATACCGCTCACGTGGCCGTTCGCGGTCTGGGGGCTGGACATCTTGGGCCCGTTCCCACGAGCGCCAGGGGGCTACCGCTACCTCTACGTCGCCATCGACAAGTTCACCAAGTGGGCGGAAGTGGAAGCCGTCCGTACCATTCCAGCTGGCTCTGCTGTCAAGTTCATCAAGGGCCTCGTGAGCCGCTTCGGGGTTCCCAACCGCATCATCACAGATAACGGCTCGCAGTTTACTAGTAACCTCTTCAAAACCTACTGTGCTAACCTTGGGATGCAGATCTGTTACGCTTCGGTGGCCCACCCCAGGAGCAATGGTCAGGCCAAACGCGCCAACGCTGAGGTCCTGAGGGGTCTCAAGACCAGGACCTTCAAGAAGAAGCTGGAGGCCTGCGGGAGGGGCTGGCACGACAAACTCCAGTCCGTGTTGTGGTCCATTCGTACCACTGCCACCAAGCCGACGGGCGAGACTTCATTCCTTCCTCATGAGGTCAAGCATCGCTCCGCGCGGGTCCTGGCGTTCGACGAAACACAGCAAGACGCCACGCGGGGGATGGATCTTGTGCTGGGGGAGGAGCACCGTCGCGAAGCCGCATTGAGGGCGGCAAGGTACCAACAAGCTCTGCGGCGGTACCATTGCCGCAACATCCGCTCCAGGACGCTCGAGGTAGGTGACCTCGTCCTGAGGCGGGTCCTCTCCAGGGAAGGGCTGCACAAGCTTTCGCCCATGTGGGAGGGCCCATTCAGGGTTGTTCATGTCTACAGGCCGGGTGCACCTTGAGACGCGGGATGGGACGCCCATCCAGAATGCCTGGAACATCCAGCACCTCCGGAAGTTCTATCCATGAAGCAAGGCCCAGAGCCTGAGAAGCAAGGCCCAGAGCCTGAGAAGCAAGGCCCGGAGCCTGAGAAGCAAGGCCCAGAGCCTGAGAAGAAAGGCCCAGAGCCTGTGAAGAAGGCCCGTGCACATGAAGAATCGCCGCCCGTGACACTCTCACGTAATAATGAGTTGGGGTTGTACACGCCGCCCGGAGTCTCAGGAGCGTCGGCCTCAGGCCCTAGGGCTCCCTCCCACGCCTAGTGGACATCACTTAGCTCCGCGCTGGTGAGAAAACTAGATTAGGTGCCGGACGCGGCTTTTCATTTGCTTTCCGAAGTTGGCTCGCTTTTCCTTAATCAGAGTTGCTCTTGGTGATTCGTTACCGATTTGGTTCCCCAGCCTTTTACCACTTTTTTTGGCTCTAATTTGCTCTTGTTCTCTCTCTCGCATACCTCGCGAGGGGGTTGGGCAGGTGCCCTCGCAAGCACTTCTCTTCTTTTTGCCTTCTCGCGAGCCACCCTCGTTTGAGCCTGGAAGCTGGCACACCTCTCCTAAATCCATACCCCTCGGGTACCGCAATACAAAGCGCCTAGTCAAGGCTTGGGTGGACAGCAACTCTTTCGGTACACCCCCTAACGATTTTTTTTGCAGTTTCCGAGCAACGCGGACACCACGTGAGGAAAAGGGCTTCCTAAACACACCAGGTTAAATTATCTTTGCGCAAAATAACAACACGGCATGGGAACGACTCGCACAAAGCATTAACCAAAGAACCACAGTTTGATACATGCCCCTCTGGGCCCATACTGGTTTTGTTTTCTGATGCAGGAAAGAAAGAAAAAGCTAAGCAAAGCAGCGTTGCAGCAATCTGCGGAGGCAGGCCCTTGGCGACGCCCCGAGCCTCGCCAGACCCCTTCTCGCACTTCACAGAGGCGCGATGACGGGATGACCCGCTGCCTCCTTCGAAGCGGGCGCGGCGACGCGGCGGCTGGTCGTAGCCACCGCTGCTGGAGCTGTCATCGGAGGAAGAGCCGTAGTAGCTGGAGGAGGCGCAGTCGCCGCCAAGGGCAGGCTCGCCGTCATCCTCATCACGACCATCACCAAGGCCAAGCACCTCCTCACCGTCGTTAGTCTCGGGGCAGCACCCGGTGCGGCGACCATCTTCCCCGAACGCCCTCACATAAAGGGTCGATTCACCATCGTACCTGAAGTGGAGGGTGCACCGCTACCGAGGCGCGTCTTGCGAACGTCTGCCACCAGCGGGCGAGGGCTATGTTGCCATGGCGGAAGTCTCGACCGCTACCTAAGAGGCCTGCTGCAGCAGCCGTCCGCTGGACGAGGCGGCGATTCGCCGGCAAAGAAGCGCGGAAGTTGGAGCCAGTTGCCGGCCGGGCTCTCCGACCAGACAACGAACTCCGGCGACACCTCAGCCGAATGGAAGCGCGGGCAGGGAGGCCCCGCCACCTGCACGCGCCTCCCCTCATCAGTTGAACCACCGTGGAAAGGACGATCCCCACCGCGTACCGTGGCGCCACCTCGAAGGTGGGCCACGGCGGGGGTCGCAGCGTGCTTGTGCGGACGGCCGCGGCCGCCCTTGGGCGCTGGGGAGCCGGGGCCCTCGCGAGGAGCCTTTCCTTTCTCGACGGCAGAGAACTTTTTTCGTGGCGCCATCGATGGCACTGCGAGCAATGGAGCAGAGAAGCAAGCAAGCGAGGAAGAGATGGGCAACGGGGGCTCCGCCCCCTCCCCATTTATAGCAAGAGAAGGCCAACCGTCGTCTCCCACGATAGCAGGTAATGATGGTATTCCTTGCATGTAGCAGGGACTTGTCAAGTCGTGCAACCGCCGAGGCAGCATGGGGAAGCGGAGATGCCCACGCCCGATCAACCGCCACGCGTCGACCGAGGCCGCAGGCTTTTGGGGCCCACGGTGCCCTGAACTTGACCCTTGGCTTCGCCGCGAAGCCAAGCCCGAGCGCACCTTGGCCCGGGCTCTTGCCGGCGTTCGGGCAGGGGTCCCTAGACTTGCTCTGCGGCCCACAGCGTGGTTAGCGGCAGAGCCGTCGCCCATCTTCATCAACAAGGCATCCAAGACCCTCGCGAGGGTCCAAGCCTCGCCCGGCGGACAACGCAAGACCTCCTCTGGAGTGGCCTAGCCAGGCAGGCTCACGAGGAGCGGAGATATCAAGGCGGGGCGAACCTCATGAGGCTCTCGTGACGTAAGCCATGAGGAACGGTGCCAGGCGGGCGCCAGTGCGCGCAGCGTCCCCATTTCCTCTTTGGTGCTAAGGAGGCAAGCACAGGCGAGGAGCACCGAGGCATCAGGCAAAGGTTGCCATATTGGTGCAACGAGACCAAGACCAGGAGGACGGCAAGGTGGAGGTCATCGTGGAGCCCAAGACGGCGTCACCCCAGAGCTTTTCACAGGCGAAGACCGCTTTTGTCAGGATATCTTGTACTAGCTGTCCCCCTTCAAATTTGCCCGTCGTTGTTGGCTCCCTTCCCGCTCGATATTTGGGAAGAGGACCATGGCCTATATAAGTAGAGCTAGCCACCACAGTAGGGGCATGAGATCTTAACCTAGCGGGGTCGAGAACAGAGAGATCGAACCCACACACCACAAGTTCATACAAGAACACCTCAACCTCAGGAGGTCGTTCTTCCCTTGTGCTGTTCATCAACAGCCCAAGAGGCAATCCACCACCACCACACTGGAGTAGGGTATTACACCACATCGGTGGCCCGAACCAGTATAAACCCTGTGTCTCTCTGTGTTGTGAGTTCGTCGAGTTCGTCCGCAATATCCTAGCGAGCTAGAGCATAGATCGGTAGGAGGGAGAGACTTCGCGCGCACCCTAGTGTTCAAACCTCAAGGGTTTGCCGGAACCCCACATCCGACAAATGCCTCTGGCGATGTACCGGGATGTGCAATGATCTAGCGTAGCAATGATATCAAAAAACGGACAAGCCATGAAAACATTATGCTAGCTATCTTACGATCATGCAAAGCAATATGAAAATAAATGCTCAAGTCATGTATATGATGATGATGGAAGTTGCATGGCAATATATCTCGGAATGGCTATGGAAATGCCATGATAGGTAGGTATGGTGGCTATTTTGAGGAAGATATAAGGAGGTTTATGTGTGATAGAGCGTATCGTATCACGGGGTTTGGATGCACCGGCGAAGTTTGCACCAACTCTCGAGGTGAGAAAGGGCAATGCGCGGTACCGAAGAGGCTAGCAATGTGTAACGCCCCGGATTTGATGCGCCAGGTGTCTTCCAGTTATTCGCCGTCTTTGCCATGCCATGCTTCATTAAACCGGACATGCATCATACTTGTTTGTGCATCATGCCATGTTTATGCTTGTGCATTTACCATGTTGTTTGTTTCTTTCCGGTGTTGCTTCTCGGTTCCGGTAATGTTGCGATTGTGAGGATTCGTTCGACTACTTCCGTTCGTCTTCTTCATGGACTCGTTCTTCTTCCTAGCGGGATTTCAGGCAAGATGACCGCTACCCTGGATCTCACTACTATCATTGCTATGCTAGTTGCTTCGTTCTATCGCTATGCTGCGCTACCTATCACTTGTTCCTCAAGCCTCCCAAATTGCCATGTCAGCCCCTAACCTTTTGCACCCTTCCTAGCAAACCGTTGTTTGGCTATGTTACCGCTTTGCTCAGCCCCTCTTATAGCGTTGTTAGTTGCAGGTGAAGATGAAGTTTGTTCCTTGTGGGAACATGGAGATGTTGTTCCTTGTTGGAACATGTTTACTTGTTGGGATATCACAATATATCTTACTTAATTAATGCATCTATATACTTGGTAAAGGGTGGAAGGCTCGGCCTTATGCACAGTGTTTTGTTCCACTCTTGCCGCCCTAGTTTCCGTCATATCGGTATTATGTTCCCGGATTTTGCGTCCCTAACGCGGTCGGGTGATTTATGGGACCCCTTGACAGTTCGCTTTGAATAAGACTTTTCCAAAGAAGGCCCAACATTGGTTTTACCATTTGCCTCACCTATGCCCTTTTTCCCTTGGGTTTCGGAGCGGAGGGTCATCTTTATTTTAGCCCCGGGCCGTTCTCCTCTCGAGTCTGGTCCAAACCGAAGCGATGTCCGGCGCCCCACAGGCAATCAGGGTTTATGCCAACCCGACGTCTTGCTCATCCGGTGTGCCCGAGACCGAGATATGTGCAGCTCCTATCGGATTTGTCGGCACATCCGGGCGACTTTGCTGGTCTAGTTTTCTTCTTTGTCGAAATGTCTTGTAGCCGGATTCGAGACTGATCGGGTCTTCCGGGAGAAGGAATATCCTTCATTGATCGCGAGAGCTTATCATGGGCTAAGTTGGGACACCCCGCAGGTATAAACTTTCGAGAGCCGTGCCCGCGGTTATGTGGCGATGGGAATTTGTTAATATCCGGTTGTAGTAAACTTGAAGTAAACTCTTCTAAAATACACCAACCGTAAAGCGTAACTGTGAGTGTCTCTTTTCGGGTTGATCGAGAGGAGAACACGGTTTCGGGTTATGTCGACGTAAGTAGGAGTTCAGGATCACTTCTTGATCATTACTAGTTGTCGACCGTTCCTTTGTTTCTCTTCTCGCTCTCATTTGCGTATGTTAGCCACAATATATGCTTAGTCGCTGCTGCAACCTCACCACTTTATCCCTTCCTTTCCCATTAAGCTTTGCTAGTCGATACCCATGGTAATGGGATTGCTGAGTCCTCGTGGCTCACAGATTACTACACCACCAGTTGCAGGTACAGATTATGCGATGATCATGACGCGAGAGCGATGTTTGCTTGTGTTGGAGTTCTTCTTCCGCTTCTTCTTCGATCGGGGATAGGTTCCAGTCGGCAGCCTGGGCTAGCGAGGTGGATGTCGTTTGAGTTTCATTTATGATTCATCCATAGTCGGATGTTGATCTTGTATATGATGTTGATGTATTCTTGTGGCATTTATGCCTTATGTATGTATCCCCATCTATTATGTAATGTTGATGTAATGATATCCACCTTGCAAAAGCGTCTCAATATGCGGGTCTATCCTTGGTGGGACCGTCGAGTTCCTTTTGGATAGGGTCGCATATTGGGCGTGACACAATGATGGAAGGGTGAGAGTGCGTATAATCCATGGACTCAACATTAGTCATAAAGAACTCACATACTTATTACAAAAATCTATTAGTCATCAAAACAAAGTACTACGCACATGCTCCTAGGGGGATAGATTGGTAGGAAAAGACCATCGCTCGTCCCCGACCGCCACTCATAAGGAAGACAATCAATAAATAAATCATGCTCCGACTTCGTTACATAACGGTTCACCATACGTGCATGCTACGGGAATCACAAACCTCAACACAAGTATTTCTACAATCCACAACTACCCACTAGCATGACTCTAATATCACCATCTTTATATCACAAAACTATTGCAAGGAATCAAACACATCATATTCAGTGATCTACAAGTTTTATGTAGGATTTTATGACTAACCATGTGAATGACCAATTCCTGTCATCTCTCTAAATAGATATAAGTGAAGCAAGAGAGTTTAATTCTTTCTACAAAAGATATGCCCACGCTCTAACAAATATAAGTGAAGCAAAAGAGCATTCTACAAATGGCGGTTCTCTAAGTGAAGAGAAACAGGCAATCCAAACTTCAAATGATATAAGTGAAGCACATGAAGCATTCTATAAAGCCATACTCAAAAGATATAAGTGAAGTGCAAAGAGCATTCTCTAAATCAACCAAGGACCATCTCATACCAGCATGGTGCAAAAATGAAAAATTAAAACTAAATGCAAAAGACGCTCCAAGATTCCACATATCGCATGAACGAAACGAATCCGAAAACATACCGATACTTGTTGAAGAAAGAGGGATGCCTTCCGGGGCATCCCCAAGCTTAGACGCTTGAGTCTCCTTGAATATTTACTTGGGGTGCCTTGGGAATCCCCAAGCTTGAGCTCTTGCCTCTCCTTCTTCTCCTCACATCGAGACCTTCTCGATCATCGAACACTTCATTCACAGAAAACTTCAACATAAAACTCGGTAAGATCCGTTAGTATAATAAAGCAAATCACTACTCTAAGTACTATTGCAAACCAATTAATATTTTGTTTTGGCATTTTTTCTACTGTAATATAGCTTTTCCATGGCTTAATCCACTGTTATAAATTGATAGTTTCATCAAAACAAGCAAACTATGCATCAAAAACAGAATCTGTCTAAAACAGAACAGTATGTAATAATCTGAACATTCAACATACTTATAATACTTGAAAAATTCTTCCAAAATTATGAAAAATAAAAAATTTGTATAGAAAGACAGTTCAGAAAGAATCAGAACCGTTTGACGTTCCAGTAAGAAATTAAAAATCGTGCACTACAGCCAAAGTTTCTGTCCTGCACCGCACAAACCAACAAGCATCGTAAACATCCTAAAGGCAAACCTTGGCACATTATTTTTATTTCTAAACTTTATAAAAGCACACAACAGAAATAAATGACTCTCTAAAACTTCCGGGTTGTCTCCCTGGCAGCGCTTTCTTTAAAGCCATTAAGCTAGGCATATAGTGCTCAAGTAGTGAATCCACCTGGATCCCAAGGTATATCAAAGCCAATTTTAATTAGCAATGATTTGGCATTTAGTAGTGAGCACAAAGCAACATATATCATGTAACAAAGAAGTCTAACTCTCTTCCTATGCATCGGCATGTCATAAAAGAACAATTCATGCACACATAGTAAAGGCCAATGCATAGTATAAGCAGTTTCTTGCAATTTTATCGTGTGGGAAACATAGAGAGGTGGAGATATAGTTCCTCTCTCATAATAATTGCAAGTAGGAGCAGAAAGCACATGCATGTTATATCTATCAAAATCATCATGTGCAACGGTATAAGGCAACCCATCAATATAATCCTTAATAAGTGCAAACTTCTCTGATATAGTATAATCGGGAGAATTCAAAAAGATAATAGGATTATCATACGTGGGTGCAATAGCAACAATTTCATGTTTAACATAAGGAACTATAGCAAGTTCATCTCCATAAGCATAATTCATATTGGCATCTTGGCCACAAGCATAGCAAGCATCATCAAAAAGGGATATTTCAAGAGAATCAACGGGATCATAACAATCATCATAGCAATCATCCTTCGGTAAGCACGAAGGGAAATTAAACAATGTATGAGTTGAAGAGTTACTCTCATTAGAAGGTGGGTATGGGTAGCTAATCCGCTCTTCCTCCTTTTGTTCTTCGCTCTCCTCATCATCTTTTTCATCCAATGAGCTCACAGTTTCATCAATTTCTTCTTCCATAGACTCCTGCAAAATATTAGTCTCTTCTTGGACAGCAGAGTAGTCCTCAATATATGGTTCAACATAGGTGTTAGAAGCATAATTATCATAGCAATATTTAAGTATGGCGAAATTTTTAGATTTGTAAAGAGTAACATCATACGTTTCAATCAAAGAAGCAATTTCATAAGCACCCTTAAAAGCAACAAATTCTTCAATTTGTTGAACATCATAGTAACTATAAACACCTTTAGCATACGAAGATAAGATTCCATTATCAATAAACTCACATTGGTAGGGAAGGTGTTTCTTAGGGTTTTCAGAACAACAAGTAATATCATATATTTCACATAAATTCCAAGCATAGCATTGCAAACGATGAATTTGACCCAATAGAATTTTCCTTTTTTCAGATATTCGGTGTCGCACATAACAAGCATGCTCATCTAAGGATTTGCCCTCAACTAAGCTAGTTGGGGTTTCAGCACGAGCACAAAGGGATCGAAGATGATCCAAGTAAAAAGCTTCACGAGTGTGAAAGATTTTGAGTGGTTCTTCAACCATTGGTTCAGTAGGTACAACTATTTTTTTGTATTTTGCGTTTCCTACCCATAACTAATGATAAAGAACAACTAAGAACAACAAATAAAAATTACTTAGTGATAAAGCAAACAAGCACACACGAGAATATTCACCCCACGCTATTGCTCCCCGGCAACGGCGCCAGAAAAAGGTCTTGAAAACCCACAAGTATAGGGGATCAATTGTAGCCTCTTTCGATAAGTAAGAGTGTCGAACCCAACGAGGAGCTAAAGGTAGAACAAATATTCCCTCAAGTTTTATCGACCACCGATACAACTCTACGCACGCTTCACGTTCGCTTTACCTAAAACAAGTATGAAACTAGAAGTACTTTGTAGGTGTTGTTGGATCGGTTTGCAAGAATATAAAGAGCACGCAAATAAAAACTAGGCGCTGTTTAGATAAAGACACAGTAAAGTAAATATAGCGAGTGTGGAAAAATGGTGGTAGGAGTTGTGAAATTGTCCCTAAGCAATTGACTACTTTACTAGACCGATAGCAAGTATTATGTGGGAGAGGCCACTGCTAGCATGTCATCCCTTACTTGGAATTCTATGCACTTATGATTGGAACTATTAGCAAGCATCCGCAACTACTAACGTTCATTAAGGTAAAACCCAACCATAGCATTAAGATATATTGGTCCCCCTTCAATCCCGTATGCATCAATTTCTATGCTAGGTTGAAGCTTCTGTCACTCTTGCCCTCCAATACATAGTCCTATCAACATACAACCAACCCTATGGTGTGATCCACGCACGCGCTCATATGATGGGCACCAAAGGACAGCAACATAACCACAAGCAAATTAAATCAATCATAGCAATTCATCAACCACCGATAGGACAACGAAAATTTACTCAGACATTATAGGATGGCAACACATCATTGGATAATAATATGAAGCATAAAGCACCATGTTCAAGTAAAGGGTACAGCGGGTTGCGGGAGAGCGGACCACTGTAGATAGAGGGGGGGGGGGACGTGATGGAGATGTTGGTGAAGATGGCGGAGGTGTTGGTGAAGATCACGGTGATGATGATGGCCCCGGCGGCGTTCCGGCGCCACCGGAAGCGAGGGGGAGAGAGCCCCCCTCCTTCTTCTTCTTCCTTGACCTTCTCCCTAGATGGGAGAAATGTTTCTCCTCTGGTCCATGGTCTCCATGGCGTGGGAGGGGCGAGAGCCCCTCCGAGATTGGATCCGTCTCTCTGTCTCTCTCTGTTTCTGCGCTCAACTATTCTGCCCTTTCACCGTTTCTTTTATATCCGGAGATCCGTAACTCCGATTGGGGTGAATCTTTCGCCCAGATCTTTCTCATAAAATTAGCTTTCTTGCGGCAAAATAAGAGCGTCAACTGCCTTACGGGGTTCCCATGAGGGTCTAGGGCACGCCCCCTGGGGCGCGCCCCCCTGCCTCGTGGCCCCCTCGGGCACCGTCTCGCGTTGATTTTACTTCCAAAAAATTATAAATATTCCAAAATAATTCTCCATCCGTTTTTATCTCGTTTGGACTCCGTTTGATATTGGGTTTCTGCGAAACATAAAACATGCAACAAAATGGAACTGGCATTGGGCACTGGATCAATATGTTAGTCCCAAAAATAGTATAAAAAGTTGGCAAAAGTATATGAAAGTTGAATAATATTGGCATGGAACAATCAAAAATTATAGATACGACGGAGATGTATCACTTATTAGTGGTAGTACCGCTCCTACGTCCGCTCCAACTGCCGCTCAGCTCGCTGCCCTCCTCTGTTTTCCAGCGGCTGTAGGGAGCGGCAGTACCGCTTATCGGCGGTACTACCGCCCTAGTGCGTGTACTTCTTCTCCCTCAGCCCTGGTTGCCCTATGCCTGCTTGCCACAGCGGTAGTACCGCTCCGGCAGCGGTAGTACCGCCTAGATGCGAGCTGCGGGCTGCATAACGGTTGGATGTGTCCCCCCACTATATAAAGGGGTCTTCTTCTTCAAGAAGACTCACCTCTTCTCCCCCAAAACTCCATTGTTGCTCCACAAGCTTATTTTCGCCCGATCTCTCTCCCTAGCCAATCAAACTTGTTGATTTTCTAGGGATTGGTTGAGAAGGCCCAGATCTACACTTGCACCAAGAGAAATTTGATATCCCCCACTAATCCCTTGCGGATCTTGTTACTCTTGAGTGTTTGAGCACCCTAGATGGTTGAGGTCACCTCGGAGCCATACATTGTGGTGAAGCTCCGTGGTTTCGTTGGGAGCCTCCAATTAAGTTGTGGAGAGAGCCCCAACCTTGTTTGTAAAGGTCCGGTTGCCGCCTTCAAGGGCACCAATAGTGGAATCACGGCATCTCGCATTGTGTGAGGGCGTGAGGAGAGTACGGTGGCCCTAGTGGCTTCTTGGGGAGCATTGTGCCTCCACACCGCTCCAACGGAGACGTATTCCCTTCAAAAGGAAGGAACTTCGGTAATACATCCTCGTCTTCACCGGCTCCGCTCTTGGTTATCTCGTGCCTTTACTTGTGCAAGCTTATTTGTGTTATATCCCTTGCTTGCTTGTGTGCTTGTTGTTGTTGCATCATATAGGTTGCTCACCTAGTTGCATATCTAGACAACCTACTTTGATGCAAAGTTTAAATTGGTAAAGAAAAGCTAAAAATTGTTAGTTGCCTATTCACCCCCCTCTCAACTATATCGATCCTTTCAGATATGATATAAGCCACCCCCCACCACTCGACTAAGCAAGCCCTTGCTCTGTGCGTAGCGAGGGACTCCGTCCACACGCCCTCGTGTCGCCACCGCCGCCGGCGCCGACCCTCGTCGAGCCAAAGGCCGAGCCGGAGCGCGAGCCAACGCCCACGTGGAAGTGGTCACCGCCATCCCCTACTTGGCCTGAGGAGTCTTATTCGTGAACCGACCAGCTCCGCGAGTGGGTGAGCGCGCCTCCCTGCTACTTTGCTTCCACGCTGGAAGAGGAGGCGGCCCACCTTGAGCGCTGGAAGGCGCATTGGATCGCAAAGGAGGGGGCAGACGCCGAGTAGCAAATGCGCTGGGAGCAGCAGCAGCCGCGCGAGGAGGGGGGAGAGGAGCGCACCTGCCTCGCCGCAATGCCGCCGCTGCAGTAAATGGCGGAGGAGGCTGACCTGGCGGCCTGTCAAGCCTCGTTCAGTTGGGCTGGGTCGCCTCCCGTCTTCATCGATCTCACCGACGGCGACGACGACGGCGGCAAGGGCAAGGGCAAGGCGGTCTACTAGGGCAGCGTGTGGGCGTTTATTAGTTTTTTTCCGTTATGTTTAAGTGGACTTTGGCCGGCGTTTGACCGGCCATTTTTATGTATAATTATGCTTAATTACGTCAGTGTCGGGCACGTCGGCAAAAATGCGTATGCCTCCCAATGGGCGCACCTGCCGATCCAAAAGAAAACGCTTTGGAGTTGCTCTTACCCTGAAATTTTTTAGCAATTTTATCCTTGAGGTTACCTACAAGCACCTCCATGCAATTTTACAAGAATAACCTGTGGAAAAGTAGACTACACAAAGTTAAAGAGATAGAAGAGAGTCGTAAAATACAAGTAAAGTAACTCGCTCTCTTCTCTCCTCCCCGAACTCTCTTGTCTTTCTCTGTCAAAGAGCGCAGGATATGTGTTGAAAAAGATGGGTGGGCTGAAGAGAGTGCAGGATGAGTACTACTAGTAGTTGGGGCGCCACTGCCAAGCGCTTGACGAGGAAAGTCATGCAGTATGTTTATTTAAAAAATACACGAGTCCTCGCCTCCGCCTAAAAAACAACATCTAAAAAATCATCATATTCATTAAAAAGAAGTAAAAATAAAAATAAAAATACCACAACAGTCTACCAGCAAGTGCCACTTTGCGTAACCCTTCCTTTAAAAAATACCATAGGTCCTCATCTCCACCTAAATAAATACATTTAAAAATAATCCGGGCCTTCATCAAAAAAGTTGCGAAAAGATTTACCATGCGCCAACCAACTTGCGCCACGTGGCATAGCTGGTTGGCCACCCTTCACGCGTAGCTTAATGGTTTTAATGCCTATCTTCGTCGTGCGACAGTGATGGCTGGACTGAAGTGTCCCAAGTCGACGACCGGTCCATGCTCCGGGCTTGGCCATGTTTTCCGTCAGACGAAAGCCAAGCTGCGTGCGTGCGTGTGATGTTCGGCTGGATGCGTCCATGCGTGCCTCTCTTTTCCCCAAAAAGAGAAAATGTTTCTATTTCCCGTTTCCACGTCCCGTCTTCTTCTTATCTCGTGCTTACCTTGCCGAGCCCGCATATATATATATACATGGAAAAAGGAATCGCGGGCAGGTTGGCACTTTCCACTCCTGTATTCACGCGAGATTCCCGGCCTTTTAACCTAGCATAGCACAGGGCACGCACAGCACAGGTACCAGGTCCTATGGCCCTAGGAGCAGGGCTACGGATCACATGCCGGATTTCGCCATTGTCGCTTCCTTTCAGAGTCTCAGGGAAAAGGAAAGGCTCCCAAAACGAGCAGGAGAATCACCGGACGCGCGCCCCTAATCACGGCCACGATGCCAAATATGCGTATGGTGTATGGCATGGTGCTTGCGGTTGCAGAGGGGGACGCGGTGCACCGTGCTTGGGGTGGGTCGGTCCGTCCGGTCTGGTCTTGCGGGGTGGAGGCGGGGCAGGCAAAAGCGCCGGTTGGGGCCGAGCTTTGCCTACCCGGCACGCAAGCTTCCCTCCCATCCGTGTGGTGTGACCCCGCGTTCCCCTCCCCGCAAACCCGGGCTCGGGCTCGCGCACGCAGCCACCACCCCCACCCCCGCCCTGACCGACCGCCTCCTCCCCCTCCTGCACCTCGCCCTTTTTCTCGCCTACTACTGGCGACTGCACCACTGCTACTGACTGTTCCCCTTCGGCCCTTCCCTCCACTTCCCCGGCGACCGGTGGCGCCAGGACCGACGGAGCAAGCGAGGGTTCCGGTCTGCTCCTCCGACTCCGTCCTGCTCTGCTCTGCTCTGTTCTCCTCTTGATCGTGCCGGTTTGCTCGCTTCTTTCTTCAGTACCTCGCGATAGTTCTCTTCTCTTTTGATTGATTGTGCGATCTGAGGAAGCGGTAGGGAGGGATGCCCCGGAGATTCTGCAATCTATCGTTTTTCTTTCTGGCCTTGTGGGGTTATTATCATGATGCGATGATACTCTTTGCCCCCATGGTGTGATGTTCTTGCGTGCTTTGCTTCGTTTTGTCTGTTGCTGGGTTTGGTCGTGTCGTGGGTCCATTGGCCCGACCATGGCGTCACTCACGCACTGATTGGAGTGCCTGGGTTTTGTTTTGTACTACATATAAACAACTCACTGGGGCCGACGAACATGAGTTCTTCTTAATTAAAGGGAAAAGGGGAACAAGAAATCAACCAAGTGGGGAAAAAAAGTTCCTCCTGTCCAAGATTATCATGTTCTTCAATTTCATGCATATATGTCGTTCATGCGCATGCCTTGATTTACATCTGTTATCCGCCTAATTGCGTCATCTTTCTTTCTAGCTGTTGGTTCCAAATCCAATGGCGTTTCATGCTTTTCAGGTGCTTTCTCTGTGGCGTGGATTGGACTAGAGGATGGTTCTCAAGAAGCTGCTTCAATTCTTTGGAGTTGGCAAGAAAAAGAAGAAGAGTTCCAACAAGAAAGGTGATGATGTACCTTCCCTGGTTAACTTGGTTTATTTCTCAGCAGGAGTTGCATCACATGATCACTGGATGCTCCTTGCCCTCTTTATTACCTAGTTTGTCGAATGGTTAAAAGGGTCTCATCGGATAACCATGTGTTTACTTTTTTTTGGATAATGACGATGCATGTGTGTGTTCTTGGTGAAACTGCATACCGATGGGGCAGTCGTAATTTGTTGGAATAACAGAATAATTCGAGGCTGTTGTATGGTCCAGATAGTTATGTCAGGATGTTTATATCTTTATACACTTATTTGTCTTGATTGTGTTGGAGCTACTGAAGTATGATATCATCGATAGAATCTGAATGCTACTGTATTTTAGTTGGATATAAACTGGCATATGAATGCATGTCTGTGATGATCGATGATGCTTTGGAGTTTGTTATATCAAGCCAATTATTTGTTGGAAAAACATTTTATAGAACTTGTTATTTCCCTGAATGTTCTAATGAATGGTTCTATTTATGCAGGCAAGTCCATCGACCCTCTTTGGCAAGGTAGCTTCGGATGACCAATGTTAAATTTTGAAATGTTCTGTTTGTGCCTCCTGATTGGTTTTTTTATTTTTACTTTAAATGGCATCTGATAGTACTATCTGAGAAATATCTATTACAATTTAGTTTTCACTTGCAGTACTGATTACAGCCCTCAAATGGGTATCTGAGTTGTGACTCTTGACTATAAAATACTTATGTCATTCTTACTACATGCAAAAGAAGATGCGCGATACAGCTACTTCAGTGGTTGTACTTCCATTATCTGAAGAAAATGCAGCCTCTTAGAAATATAGGAGTCTGTATCACTGGTTTAAGGAAGCAATTAGTTTAGTGCTCTGTGTAAACAAGGGCTGGATGTCAGGGATATACTACACGTATTGTTTCATGCTTGAGGAAATTACAACTATTAGCTTAACGTTACGTAGATTTTACACTGTACCATTCCTTTAAAATGGCGTCTTGCTTTCACTAAATTTAACATGACAATTAGCTGGCTTTCATTAGGAATGAGAGCAGGCATTAATGAAATGGCAGTAACTTGTCGTTGAACTGGTAGAGATTTCAGACCATTTTTAATGAAACGTTGATGTTAGTGCTCCCAGCAAAGAAATAATCCCTCCGTCCCATAATGTAAGACGTTTTTTGACACTACACTAGTAGCAAAAGACGTCTTACATTATGGGACGGAGGGAGTACTATACTTTGCAATTGGCAGGGATAGCACCGTTAAGAAAGCTGATAACCAGCTACTAGTAAATTTTTGGAATGTGTCTTTTATCCTTGATGATGGGCAATCCATGTGATGGAGGAACCACATAGGCATTGTTGCTGTGCCCCCCAACGAGATGAGTGATCTTGGCTGCATTAGATGGGATCCCGTCCTGTACAGGCTTGTTCTTCTTCTAAATTAAAATGCTATAGTTGCTAGTGCCTGTTGGTCGAGTTTCTCCCCCTCTGTATCTGTCCTAAACTCTAAAAGTATGTACATATGTGGTGATAACATTCATACTTAGGTCATAATCTTCTGGATTCAGGTGCTAGTGCTGCTCCACACTCCACTGTAAATGTCCTTGCAAGTAACATTCTTTTGGATCCCTGTTCAAGTGGGTCTGGTAATGTGCTGTCACTGCAAAAACATGAACCTGAATGTTCAAGTAACATCTCATCGACGATAAAGGCCGTAGATGGATCTAAAAATAAGGATCAGAAGTTATTTAACCAATTTGACGTTGTTCAAGATTACTCTGACCACCACTATGCAAAGACCTCACCAGGGAAGGTATGCTATCTCCTCTTTTGAACTCTTATCTCTATAAGGTTCAACTGTGAATTAATTTCCTGCCACCAATATGTGACCAGACGAGCAAAGATTGGACGAAATCAATCCAAAATGAATGGAAGCTTCTACAGAGAGATTTACCTGGTCGGTACATATATTTCTTTATGATGAAATCAAGTATATATTTTTTATCATCCAACTATCATGACATTGATGGTGAATACTGAAAGCATCCAAAGGTCCTTTATTATTGTCATCAAACTGTTGTTTGTGCTGATTTCTTATTAATTTGACCTGCTAAATATAGTATGCTAAATATTTGTTGACTTCAACGTAGTATCACATTCACAACACCGTATCTGAACTTTATTAGGATATGATCATTTATCCTTCTAACTAGATTGAGTTGTGCGTGCTTTTACTAATGTCCCCCCAGTGGAAGAATTCCTTGATGCCATTTTTGTATGTACTAATGTCCCCCCAGTCTGTAACTATAGAAACTTTAGTGGATGCTACTATTGTTTTCATATAGTCAACGTTCTCTGCATTTCTTGGCCCTTTTCTGGCAACATCTTGTATGTACGCCGGGGTTTAGGTGCACTCCTGCAATAAGCCCCTAATGCAACAAATTAAAAACTCATGATTATTTTAGAACTCCTTTCCTATCATATTGGATATACCGTGTCAGATAGTATCATTCGATATACTTGGAGAAGAATGGGAAAAATGAAAAAATTTAGCAACTGTCAAATCATGTTGGCATATAACTTGGCCTAACCTAATGTGTCAGCGACTCATGTCATATTTGCACTGCGGTCTTTCTTTTAGAGGATTTACACCTGAAATCAGTTTTTTTATTAACAACTCATGATTATTTTAGAACTCCTTTCCTATCATAGTGGTGGTCTCAATTTGGTTTCAAATTATGCAGGATCTATATATGTTAGAGTTTATGAGGACAGGATTGATCTGCTAAGGGCTGCTATTGTTGGGCCTTCTGGAACTCCATATCATGACGGTCTTTTCTTCTTTGATGTTCGTTTTCCTCCTGAGTACCCGCGATGTCCACCGGTAAGTAGGCACTTCACACCCACCTCCCCCTTCTTTTTCAACTTTATCACCACAAATGCAATCTCTTACCAATTACCTATCCAATATGCACAGAAAGTGTACTACCATTCAGGAGGGCTTCGGCTAAATCCAAACCTGTATGAGAGTGGAAAGGTGTGCCTTAGCCTACTGAACACTTGGTGGGGTTCTGGATGTGAGAAGTGGAGCAAGTCAAATTCCACCATGTTGCAGGTGTTGATCTCCATTCAGGGCCTTGTGTTGAATGATAAACCATACTTTAATGAGCCAGGCTACAAAAACACAGTTAACACGCCTGTTGGTGAAAAGCATTCCATGGCATATAATCAGACTGCGTTTGTACTATCCTGCAAGACTATGTTGTATTCACTTCGGAACCCTCCAAAGGTAATTACAGAACCCTCATTTCTTGCCATGGTAAAAAGATGTCTTGGTTACTCTTCATGGTGTAAAAGAAGATTCTCAGTTGCCATGGTTACAAAATTGCTGATACCCGTCCTGGAAATAAACTGCATAGATGCATATTGGGTTAGAATAAGCTCCTACGATACATAAGTAAATCAAATCATTTGTGTTTTCATTTTTTACGCTGAATATGGAAGCATAAATTCTTTTTATTCTGAACAATTTGAGAAACAATCACAGATTACTGGGACACCCTAATAGCTGAATTTTGTTTCTCTTGTAACAATTGTACCTGCCATCTCCTTAATTCCTTTTTAGCTGTGATAAGTCGGCTCTGTGAAGTTAGACAATCTGCACCCATAGAGAGAGGAGTTGTTTCTTGTGAGTTGTGACATGAAATTACCAACTTCAAATGTTTCACATCTTCATAACATTTTATACTTTTATTTATGGAATGTTGAACAAATAGAGCAAGAAAAATCAATTTCTGAAATATCACCACCATTGTGCACCAGTATTTTCTAAAGAAAACCGAGGTCCCATCCCAAGTGGAACTGGTTTGTAGCACATAGCAAAAAATACATCCTTCAGATTTGTACGGCGTGTGCATTGTTCTTCATGCCACTGAATTCATTCTTACAAGCCTTTCACCCGGTGCAGCATTTTGAGACCCTTGTCGTGCACCATTTCCACGAGCGGGAGCGTGCCATCCTGGACGCATGCAGCGCATACGCGTCTGGCATTATCGTCGGATCATCGGTCAGGGATGGCGCGAAGTACGCCTGTGATAAGTGCTTTGCTGGTTTCAAGAAGTCCCTGGATGCACACACCGAACTTCTCGCAAAGGAGTTGGCTAAGAACAGAGCTCAAGCGCCGGAACTGAAGGGAGACACGCCAGCCGCAGATGAGATCGCGTCTACCAGCTTGGGCCAGACCTGACCATTGCTAAATTCACCTACTTAGGGAGTAGCTTGGAAGAAAAAGGGTGTGTAAATCACAATCCACACGGAAGGTATGGAATAACTCTAGGGGTGATGGTATGATTGTAGATGAATTGGTTGTAGTTTAGCACTTGCCGTTTCTGGAAGATGAAATTTCGCCACGTTATATGTCTACCCCACTTTGTGGTTTTATACATGCTTGGTGCGTGCTGCACTTAGCTTCAGTTGCCTCTGCAAGTGTGAATAGAACATGCATGTGCCACTTTGATGACCAGCACAACTCGATGTTTATTTTATGTTTCATGTTTCAGCCTGCTTAATCAAAAGTAAATAGCAAAACAAAAACAAGGATATTACAGGTTCAGTCATGTGTATAGTCTTCAGCTTTCAGCTTAGAAAGATTTAAGCAGACATGTTTCCATCTAACTATAAAAGAATGTCTGCATCTCACAACTGGCTTACGAGCAGAGGTACAAAACTTGATAGTTCAGTTAGCAGCCGTTAGCAAATGAGACATCTCATCAGGTATATAACGGAAATCACCACAGTACAGTACAGGAGGGTTTACAGTGATATACGAACACGGGGTATCTGTATCTATGGTGTCCAGTAGTCCTACAAGCACTCAAAAAACCCGATGCAGCTCTAGAAATACTCGAACTGGCCGGAGCCCGTCTTGGCTGCCGCGACGGCGCCAGCCGATAAGCTGCTCGGAACGGTGCCAAGGCCACGCTCCGCCGCCTTCTTCTCCTTGCCTAGGTACTGCCTGAAGTCGACGGGGTCCGGCACCGACGGCGGGTGCGCGCTCCGGACTAGCGCCCAGTTCACGCCCTCGAAGAACGGGTGCTGCTTGATCTCGGTGGCGCCCCTCTTGGTTGCGATCCTCTTCTGGGGGTCCTTGGTCAGGAGTCCCCGGATGAGGTCCCGCGCGACGTTGCTCACCGGCGGGCTCTCCGGGAACCGCAGCGGCTGCTCCACCACGTTGCTCAGCGTGGCGCGGTTGCCGTTGCCCTTGAACGGCGTCATGCCGTGCAGCAGCTCGTAGAGGAAGATGCCGAAGGTCCACCAGTCCACCGCGCTGCCGTGGCCCTCCCCCCGGATGATCTCCGGCGCCAGGTACTCGTGGGTGCCCACGAACGACATGGACCGGGCGTCCGTCGGCTCCGCGTTGAACTCCATGGTCTGCAGCCCGTGGAGGCTGAGGTCCGACTTGGTCTTGTTGCGGTTCCTCTTGCTCATGCTCATGCTCAGCATCCGCGGGAAGAACGCCGACGGCTGGATGCACCCGTTGCTCACGCCCTCCGTGTTGGCCAGCCCTTTCTCGATGCCGTTGGGGCCTGCGTGCACCGACGATGACTTGACGAGCATCGGGCTCACCGAGCACCGCAGCGACAGGTCGAAGTCGGACAGCATGATGTGCCCACCGTCTCGGACGAGCACGTTCTCCGGCTTGAGGTCTCGGTACACAATGCCTAGCATGTGGAGGTACTCCAGTGCCAGCAACACCTCAGAGGCATAAAATCTAGGCAAAAACAACCAGGGAAAGAGAATTATGATGAGCAATTGAGCTATATATATGTCATCGTACAAACACCGAACCCGAATCGAGTACCAATAACAAGGTAGTACTAAATACAATAGTCTGAACTCTGAAGTGAACCAACCTGGCTGCTTGCTCGGAGAAGTGCTTGTGCAGCTGCTTCTGCCGAAGCGAATGGAGATTACCGCCGCAGCAATACTCCATGACAAGGCAGTAGAACTTGTCGGTCTCGAAATGCGAGTACAGCGTGGGCAGAAAAGGGTGATCGAGAAGGCCGAGTATCTCCCTCTCCGTTTGCGCTCTGATCAGCTTGTTCCTGCTGATGAGTGACTCTTTGTCCATAACCTTCATCGCGAAGAATGTGTCTGTGCCCCTGAGCTCCACAAGGTAAACGCTACCAATGTCTCCATATCCAAGGCGCTTCAGAAGTCTAAAGTGGACTAGACTGAGAGGGGAATCCCTGGAGGTGGCCAGCTGGACGGCCTCCCATCGGCAGTCCCCTCCGGTGTGATGCTTGACATGGCCGGACATGCAGCTATCCAAGCTGTTACTTCTTGGACTGTCAGCGCTACCTTGACGAATGGTTAGAGCGGAATCACCAAGTTTCTCTTGTGTATTACTGTTCATGCCTCTGGATGCTCCTTTTGTTGGTGTCAGCACAGGGCTCTCTACAGGATTACCTAGACGTTTTGTCATGTGGTTTGGGTTTCCTTTGTCAGCAAAATCTTCTTTCTTGGGACGTGGTTTCTTATCCGAAGGGATCTGCGAGTGCGCGGCCTGCTTGGATGCTGTGGATGGATTGGCTGAGACACCTGGTTGATTCCGGTCTAAGGCGCCATTGAACGCTGTATTTCCACGAGTGCTGAAGTCCATTGGGATCTGCGAGTGTGCAGCTGGTTTGGATGCTGTGGATGGATTGGCAGACACACCTGATTGATTCCGGTCTAAGGTGCCATTGAACGCGGCATTTCCGCGGGTGTTAAAATCCATTTTGTCATTCGCGGTGTCCAGTTTGTTGTATGACCTGGAGTTCATCTGAAACTTCACAAAATAGTTCATTGCTACAGTAAGAATGTGCAATAGTAGAACCATTTAACTCTAGAAATAGAATTTGGAAGACCAAATAGTGCATTACAATTCCAAACAAAACAACAACTTCACAATGATCATGATCACTAGGCATTAATCAACTTCCCAGGAAGAAATAAAAAACCGAAGAACTTTTTTGCTGTCATAACCATTGCTCTAATTCTGTCTGTATTCCTGGGTAAAGCCTTCTCATATGACACATCATTTTAAAGACATAATACATTGTTTTAGACCGACAATGTCTAAAATGATAATAATGCATTACCTAATAATAATGAACTTGTACAAGGATAAATATACAATTGTATTGATCATTAATTCCAAAAGCTTATATTGACATTGTTACCTTAATAAGCTGTATATACATCACAGTCCTCTAACTATCACATATGCCATTTTAAAATAAATTCAGTACATAAGTATGCATATTCATCAACATGCAAGAAGAGTAATTTAGAGGCAGAACATGCACATACAGACTACTAGTTAACTATATGAAGTCATGTATCTCCTAGACTCCTAGCTCAGAAGTTACACATTTGTCTGTCATGGCATTACATAACTGTCACGGACAGGCATACATATGTAGAATACGATTATAAAATCCGTGAGCAGTTATCTGAAGGTGTTTAAGTAGCAAAATTGGCCTAGCTGGGAACTGTATGCAGTACACACCCCTCTTTGACTTTCTCTGAACATAACAACGCTGTGTCAAACTGGCATGTGAGCGTGCGTGATCATGTATGCAAGCACCGAACAATTGCAAAGGAATATATTCAAAACCAATCAAATTGAAGCGCCAAACCAAGCAGACATGTATTGCACACCTTGCATTTTGCAACGCATTGTTGGAATTAAAAAGAAAACTCTGGTTTAATCGGGAATTTACTGATCTATCTAGCACATTGGAACAGGCTAGCAAGGGTGACTGACGGCCGGGGGAAGAGGCACAAACAAACCTAGAGACGATGGATCAGGTGAGGCGGACCAAGCCTCGGCGGCCCCCGCAAACGCCACAGCAAGGCACCGTCTCGAAAGGGGGCGGACGCGAGGTCACCCTCCCATGGGCGGGGAGGCGGCGACGGTGGAGGTGGTTGTTTCGCGGGGAGGCGACGGGGCGTGGAGGAGGCTGGGGCGGGACGGGGAAGGCGCGCGGGAATGGGCGGAGAGGAGGCATTGCTAAATTTAACAAGGAGCACGCGCAGGCGCGGCGGAAGGGGGAGGGGGAGGGGGAGGCGGTGGAGGGAGGAGGGGGAGGAAGGGGTCGAAAGAGGTGACGGCCGAGGCGGTGTTTCCCAAGGCGGGCCGGACTGTGGAAGACGAGCCGGCATTTGGAACGGTGTGGTCTGGTTGCGTGATTTTAAGGTTTGGAAATAAACTGGGAACACGACATGTCTCAATTTTTTCTGTTTTTTCAAAGCGGGCTATAGCATCTGCAGCAGTCTCCCAAAAGATCTCTCCCTATACAGGTGTGCCCTTGTAGCAGTTTCACAGTAAACCTTGCCCTTGCACCCGCCCCATATGTCAGTGATTAATTTATCTTCTTTTTCTGTCTTGCATCCATGTTAGACATCGACGGAGCTCCGGCGACCCGCGGCACCGCGGTTGCGGGAAACGGTGAGGCAGCGTAGGTACGGCGAGGCGACGGGACAGGATGCAGCGGCAGCGCGACGGGGCATCGGTTTGGCGATCAATGAAGGTGGCGCGTCGAGGTGGCAAGTTTTCTTTTAGAGAGTTGCAACTCTTCCTCAAATAAGATTGAATGTTTCTTTCTGGGAGACCCAATTTGTGTATAATGTTTATTAGAAAGTATAGGATAGACTAGGATTTGTTTCTACCTTGTCTTGTATTTCAAGATGACCATGTACTCCTATATATATGCCCATGAGGCTCAAGCAATAAAACAACTATTTCACCGAATCCCTCTCTCCCTTCTAATATGGTATCAGCCTAATCCCGATTCAAAACCCTAGCCGTCACCACCGCTTTCGCATCGTGCCGCCCCCGGGACGGCCGATCTTCATGATCGCCACCGGGGGCCGCGCCGCCCGTACCTAGGGTTCGTCCGCCGGTCGTGTTGACCGGTTGTCCTAGGAAGTCTTTTTTCTGATCCATTGATTGGGGTTTTCTCTCTCGCTGATCAATTGATCCGCGTTATTTTTCTTTGGTTTTCTGATCTCAGATTGGTTTGGGTTGCCCATTGTCGTCCGTCGTCTACAACGCGCATATACTCTAACGACATCTTCATCATCTTCGATTGGATCAATTGCGGGCGCGACGCCCAGGTTTTACGCATGACGGTATTCGAGAAAAAGGTTTTACGCATGACGCGCGTCCGATATGCTAAGACTAGTCACAGTGGAAGTAACTTCAGCAGTAACATCGAGTCTAACTCAGCAAATTTGCTTACGTGGCAATGAGTTAATGAGGAGAGGGGTAGTTACAGTAACTTAGCTAGTTACTGTAACATCACATGTCCCAATGCAATATGAGTCTATAACCTAATAAATGAAGCTTTGTATGTTACTACACTTATGTTACTACCCACTATGAAGGTAGTAACGTAGCCTAGGAATATATGTATGTTACTAGTGTATGTTAGTATGCACTGTGGCTAGTGTAAGGACGGCGGCCGCTCGCGGTTCTGCGCTAGCCGCTCGTCCTCGCCTCGTGCCCCGCGAGCGTGGTTTCCTGCTCAAGCGTCCGCATCGGCCCATCGTTCAACACTGCGCGTGGCCGTGTCCCTACGTGCATGTGCTTGTGCTGCCCCTTGATCCACACAGGGCCTGTTGGCTGCTCATACCTGCTACATCCAGTACGGGCGAAGTCCCCTAAAAAAAAAAAGTACGGGCGAAGGCTCTCCGTGTGCTTGCACTCGTACATCTCAGCCCAAACAGCTCCTGGACGTCCGGTTGCGAGCCGCTGCATCGTCCGCCCGCGCGGACGCAGGCCACAGAATTTCATGAAGATCGTCCGTATGCGTCTCTTCACCGGTCGAGCAACAAGATACAGATGTGTCGTTCTTTTGGACCGTAGTGTTGTCGTTTCCGTGGTTCTTCCCGTGGCTGCACAGATCTGCGCCGCCGCTGTGTCGCCCCTTCGGGCCGTAGCGTCGCTGTCTGTGGTCCCCGCTGCCGCCCTGAGGTCGTTCCCGTGGTTGCACCAACTCGCGTGCTGCCGCTGTGTCGCCCCTTCGGGCCGTAGTGCCGCGGCCCGCGGTCAACCGCCGCGACCGAGGCTCGCTCGAGCCGTCCCGAGGTTGCACCGACCTCGCTGCTGCTACGCCGCGTCGCCCGTCAGCCGTAGCGGCGTGCACGCGATCCTCAGAACCCCGAGGTCTTCCCCGCCGTCGCCTCGACATGCCCGCCGCTTCGTCGTCGCCTTCTTCGTCGCAGGTGCGACCCATGATCCACCGCCGTCCCCGCATGTCGACTTTCCGTGGTATGCACCGCGCCGCCTCCCTTGGCGCGGGAACGCCACCGTCCGCGCCGGTCCTCGTCATGCTGTCGGGTTCTTCCTCGCCTACTTCGAGCACCGTCGTCGTGCTTCTGACCTAGCCGCCACCGCCGCTCTTCTTCCTGGTCCACGGCCTACCTCGACACCGGCCACCCCGACTCGACATCGACCACGGCGTCCCTCGCACGGCTACCTCGACCACGGCTACACCACCCACGCTCTCGGCTCCCTCGACAAACAGCACAAAGGGATAACGCCTTGCTTGAGCAAACTCAAACTCCAGGCACGCCTTCCACGATGCATCGACCTTACGACTGTGGGGGGGGGGGGGGGTTGTTCGTCGGCTTGCCTTCGGATTCTACTCCAGTCTCACCATCTGCGTCGCTACCGTTGTGACTGCGGGGGGATGTTGAGTATAATGTTTATTAGGAAGTATAGGATAAACTAGGATTTGTTCCTTCCTTGTCTTGTACTCCAAGATGACCATGTACTCCTATATATATGCCCATGAGGCTCAAGCAATAAAACAACTATTCCACCGAATCCCTCTCTCCCTTCTAACAGAGACTACTGGAGATGCTCTTAGACCTCGACCTCTATATCATTGTAACATAGAGCTAATTTGCTCTGCGCCACTTAGCACTGTGCATGAGGTAGCTCGGTCCACATCATTTACATTTTGCGATCTCGTCCCTTCGCTCATCACTCCCTCTCTGTTTAGGACCTTCTAGGCGTAAATAAACATTTCCCTCCGGACTCTCCCAAATCTCGTGGCAGTCCTTCGCGTGTGTGATCACCTCGTCCTCGGATCTGCACTCACATGTTTGTGGCTAGCTCTTTCCGGTATGGCCGGCAGCCTTGCTCCCCAACGGTTCCCCTCATGCACTACCCCAACTGTCGTAGCGAGGTGAAGTTTCTTGTTTCAGGGGCATGTGAGCATGAAGGTTGGGTCTTCTACAAGTACGACAATGATGGAATAAGTCGTTGGCGCTCTTTTGGTCTTGTTTCGGTTGGTGTCCATAATTTGTAATGTATAACTAGGTGATGCACTTGCAAAATTGCAGCATCGATGTAACTTTTGGCATTGGGAGCTAGAGTACGTGGAGTATTTGGCTCACCACAAATACCTCGTAGTTAATGCTATTGTTGATGCACTTGGCCGGGCTGAAGGAAGAAGTGAAGAACTAGAGTCTGAGAAAGAGACCAAAGCTCGTATAACTGGAAAACTTCCGAAAGTGATAAAAGGCTACAAATGCAGGAGCCAGCAGCCTTGTGAGAGCTAAAGCTAGAGATGCTAGAATGTTGAAGATGATGAATGCTTTGTTAGTATTAGGAGGACAAATGATGTTTGTTATGAAGAAATGTGTTGTTGTTCGTTTAGTGTTGTGTGTGATCATGTCTGTTGCAATGCTGAAGAAATAATTTCAACAGCGCGTTTAGTAATTAGTACCATAAGAAATGGTTAGGTTAATGTTTATTTACTTTAGATGATGTATATTTTTTGTGTTGACGTGGAGGTAATGGGAAAATTCAGGTTATGCTCTTAGTAAGTGATGAAATGAATTGCGGTGTTCATATTTTTAACAGCAAAATGCGAATAGGGGCACTTAACCTATTTGAGGAAATGCCAACTGGAAGCTAAATTCAGTTAGAACTAGCTTTTTGCATGTGTGCTGTTAATGCTTCATCTACTTCATCACAGTAGAGACACAATAAGTATTTTTGTTAACTAGGTTGCTTGCCTAGTGAAGCTTCCATGTGCAAGGTGACGGTGTCATAGACTAGGGGGTGCTAACCACGTCGACCCCATCATAGTGGGCCGGGCCAAGGACCCATGGATCATCAACAAGTGGGCCAAGACTATCATGCCTTTCGGTGCGCTCAAGATGGAATCCTCTGAACACTTGGCGCATACTCCAAGACACATTCGAATCATCGGCATATTTATTCCTAGATGTAACCGACCTACATGTAAACCTTGGTAACTGTCGGTGTCAAAACCGGCAGATCTCGGGTAGGGGGTCCTGAAATGTGCGTCTGAGGATCAATGGTAACAAGGGACAATGGGGACACAATGTTTACCCAGGTTCAGGCCCTCTTAAAGGAGGTAAAACCCTACGTCCTGGTTGAATATATTCAATGAGTATAGGGGTTACAAGAGTTTATCTACCTCGAGATCGTAATGACTAAACCCTAGCTATCTAGCCTATAAGAATTCTAATGATCTCTATGGACTAAACCCTCCGGTTTATATACACACCGGAGGGGCCTAGGGTTGTACAGAGTCGGTTTGCAAGGGAAGGAAATAACATATCCGGACATCAAACTTGCCATCCATGTATCCAAGAGTCCTACCCGGAGACGGGGGAAAAGTCTTCTGTTTTTTATCTTCACGGCCCATCAGTCCGGCCCATATCAAATAGTCCGGACACCCGAGGACCCCCTAATCCAGGACTCCCTCAATAGCCCCTGAACCAGTCTTAGATGACGATGTGTTCGGCACGCGGATTGTCTTCGGCGTCGCAAGGCAGGTTTCTCTCCTGAACATTTTAGGATAGCTCCCTGCAAAGGAACTGTATCCGGCTCTGTATAGTTAATACAACCCTTAGCCACGAAGGCAAGATATCAAAATAAAACAATGTCTTTTACTGACAACTTTTTCCAGCGAAGCGTCACATCTGGCTCTTTAACATTTCAAACCGTTTCCACGCCCCCATTTCGCGTTTCGAGGCATAGCCTCCATTGGCACGTCTTGTCAAAACAGATATCGTGCCCGCCCATTGCGGGATTCTCATCAGTACGGTTTTGGGTAATCCAACCGCGCCATTCGCCCGATCTCTTTGGGAACAGGCGAGTTTTAAGGCTTGAGAGGGGGACGTTTGGTATTTCACCGCCTATAAGAGGATAAAGATCCCTTCTTTTCCCCCACGCCTTCTTCTAGCTCCTGCCTCCCAATCTCTGAGCTCCAGCGCCCAAAACTTCAATCTTTCCCACCGCCACCAACCTTCCCGGCCATGTCTGGATCCGGTTCCAAGGGCAAGTGGGAGGCCTCCTCCGTCACTGATAAGGACATCAAAGAGCTCCGGAGCGCGGGATATCTATCCGCGGATATTGCACACAGGTTCCCTGGCAAGGATCAAGTCATCCCCACTCTGGAGCCCTGCGAGAGGGTTGTATTCATTCCCCATTTCCTTCGAGGTCTAGGGTTTCCCCTCCATCCCTTTATCCGGGGCCTCATGTTCTACTACGGGCTAGATTTCCATGATCTAGCCCCAAATTATTTCCTCCACATATCGGCGTTCATCGTCGTGTGTGAGGCTCTTCTCCGCATCCCCCTGATGCGGCTTGAAGCTACGTGGTATTTCCCCAAATAGGAAGGGATGATGCAGCACAGCGGCGGTAGTTATTTCCCTCAGTGAAGAAACCAAGGTTATCGAACCAGTAGGAGAACCAAGCAACACAACGTAAACAATCCCTGCACACAAATAACAACTACTCGCAACCCGATGTGTAAAAGGGGTTGTCAATCCCTTTCGAGTAGCGGCGCCTAAAGATAGGCAAACGGACGTGAATAAAAGTGTAGTATATTGATAGATCGAATGCCAAATAATAAATAAGAATAAAATGCAGCAAGGTATTTTGTATTTTTGGTTTAACAGATCTGAAAATAAAAGCAAAGGAAAAGTAGATCAGAAAGGCAAATAATATGAGAAAGAGACCCGGGGGCCGTAGGTTTCACTAGTGGCTTCTCTCGAGAAAAATAACAAACGGTGGGTAAACAAATTATTGTTGGGAAATTGATAGTGAAGGAAATATGCCCTAGAGGCAATAATAAAGTTATTATTTATTTCCTCATATCATGATAAATGTTTATTATTCATGCTAGAATTGTATTAACCGGAAACATGATACATGTGTGAATACATAGACAAACATAACGTCACTAGTATGCCTCTACTTGACTAGCTCATTAATCAAAGATGGTTATGTTTCCTAACCATAGACATGTGTTGTCATTTGATTAAAGGGATCACATCATTAGGAGAATGATGTGATTGACATGACCCATTCCGTTAGCCTAGCACTTGATCGTTTAGTATGTTGCTATTGCTTTCTTCATGACTTATACATGTTCCTGTAACTATGAGATTATGCAACTCCTGCTTACGGAGGAACACTTTGTGTGCTACCAAACGTCACAACGAATCGGGTGATTATAAAGGAGCTCTACAGTGTCTCCAAAGGTACATGTTGGGTTGGCGTATTTGAGATTAGGTTTTGTCACTCCGATTGTCGGAGAGGTATCTCTGGGCCCTCTCGGTAATGCACATCACTATAAGCCTTGCAAGCAATGTAGCTAATGAGTTAGTTACGGAATGATGCATTACGTAATCGAGTAAAGAGACTTGTCGAACTAGATTGAACTAGGTATTGGATACCGACGATCGAATCTCGGACAAGTAACATACCGATGACAAAGGGAACAACGATGTTGTTATGCGGTTTGACCGATAAAGATCTTCGTAGAATATGTAGGAGCCAATATGAGCATCCAGGTTCCGCTATTGGTTATTGACCGAGAATAGTTCTAGGTCATGTCTACATAGTTCTCGAACCCGTAGGGTCCGCACGCTTAACGTTACGATGACAGTTTTATTGTGAGTTTATAAGTTTTGATGTACCAAAGGTTGTTCGGAGTCCCGGATGTGATCACGGACATGACGAGGAGTCTCGAAATGATCGAGACATAAAGATTGATATATTGGAAGCCTATATTTGGATATCGGAATGGTTCCGGTGAAATCGGATTTTATCGAGCACCGGGTTACGGAACCTCCCGGGGTTATTGGGCCTTCATGGGCCCTAAGGGAGAAGAGGAGAGGAGGCAAGAGGTGGGCTGCACCCTCCTCCCTAGTCCGAATAGGACAAGGAGAGGCGGCGCCCCCTTTCCTTCCCTCTTCCTCCTCCTTCCCCTTTCTCCTTCTCCAACTAGGAAGAAGGAGTCCTACTCCCGATGGGAGTAGGACTCCCCTTGGCGCGCCTCCTTGGCCGGCCGCCCCCTCCCCCTTGGCTCCTTTATATAAGGGGGCAGGGGGGCACCTCTAGACACACAAGTTGATCTTCGTGATCGTTCCTTAGCCGTGTGCGGTGCCCCCCTCCACCATATTCCACCTTGGTCGTATCGTTGCGGTGCTTAGGCGAAGCCCTGCGTCGGTAGAACATTATCATCGTCACCACGCCGTCGTGCTGACGGAACTCATCCCCGACACCCTGCTCCGGGATCGTCATCGAGCTGAACGTGTGCTGAACTCGGAGGTGCCGTACGTTCGGTACTTGGATCGGTCGGATCGTGAAGACGTACGACTACATCAACCGCGTTGTCATAACGCTTCCGCTTTCGGTCTACGAGGGTACGTGGACAACACTCTCCCCTCTCGTTGCTATGCATCACCATGATCTTGCGTGTGCGTAGGATTTTTTTTGAAATTACTACGTTCCCCAACAGATAGAACATCAAATAATCATGACGATATCGAGGCAATGATCATTATATAGGCATCACGTCCAAGATTAGTAGACCGACTCCTGCCTGCATCTACTACTATTACCCCACACATCAACCGCTATCTAGCATGAATCTAGTGTATTAAGTTCATGGAGAAAAGGAGTAATGCAATAAGAACGATGACATGATGTAGAAAAGATCTATTTATGTAGAAAGATCAAAGAAACTCAAATAACTTCCATGGATATAAAAAAATAGATCTGATCATAAACTCAAAGTTCATCCGATCCCAACAAACACACCAAAAAAAGAGTTACATCATATGGATCTCCAAGAGACCATTGTATTGAGAATCAAAAAAGAGAGAGGAAGTCATCTAGCTACTAACTACGGACCCTAAGGTCTACAAAGAACTACTCACACATCATCGGAGAGGCACCAATTGAAGTGGTGAACCCCTCCGTGATGGTGTCTAGATTGGATCTGCTGGTTCTGGACTCTGCGGCGGCTGGAATTGATTTTCATCGACGCCCCTAGGGTTTCTGGAATATTGGGGTATTTATAGAGCAAAGAGGTGGTTCAGGGGGCACCCAAGGTGGGCACAACCCACTAGGGCGCGCCTCGGCCTCCTGGCGCGCCCTGGTGGGTTGTGCTCTGATACGTCCATTTTGCATCATGTTTCTTACTGTTATTTATGATGTTTTTATCCATAATAATGCTTTTTGGAGTAATTCTAATGTCTTTTCTCTCATAATTTGCAAGGTACACACAAAGATGGAAATCTGGACCTGGAAAAACGATGTCAGGCTACCGATTCTGCACAACTCCAAATAAGCTGAAATTTCATGGAGAATTTTTATGGAATATTGGAGCAAATAACTACCAGAGGGGCCCCACCAGGTGGGCACAACCCACCTGGGCGCGCCAGGGAGCCCAGGCGCGCCCTGGTGGGTTGTGCTCACCCAGGCCCACCTCCGGTGCCCATCTTTTGGTATATAGGTCTTTTTGACCTAGATAAAGTAAGGAGAAGACTTTCGGGATGGAGCGCCGCAGTCTCGAGGCGGAACTTGGGCAGGAGCACTTTTGCCCTCTTGTGGAGCGATTCCGCCAGGGGAACTTCCCTTCCGGAGGGGGAAATCATCGTCATCATCATCACCAACAACTCTAACATCTTGGGGAGGGAAATCTCCATCAACATCTTCAACAGCACCATCTCATCTCAAACCCTAGTTCATCTCTTGTGTTCAATCTTGTTACCGGAACTATAGATTGGTGCTTGTTAGTAGTGTTGATTACATCTTGTAGTTGATTACTATATGGTTTATTTGGTGGAAGATTATATGTTCAGATCCAACATGCTATTTAATACTCCTCTGATCATGAGCATGATTATCATTTATGAGTAATTACTTTTGTTCTTGAGGTCATGGGAGAAATCATGTTGCAAGTAATCATGTGAACTTGATATGTGTTCGATATTTTTGATGGTATGTATGTTGTGATTCCCTTAGTGGTGTCATGTGAACGTCGACTACATGACACTTCACCATATTTGGGCCTAAGGGGATGCATTGTGGAGTACAAAATTAGATGATGGGTTGCGAGAGTGACAGAAGCTTAAACCCCAGTTTATGCGCTATTCCGTAAGGGACCGACTGGATCCAAAAGTTTAATGCTATGGTTAGAATTTATTCTTAATACTTTTCTCGTAGTTGTGGATGCTTGCGGGAGGGTTAATCATAAGTAGGAGGTTTGTTCAAGTAAGAACAACACCTAAGCACCGGTCCACCCACATATCAAATTATCAAAGTACCGAACACAAATCAAACCAACATGGTGAAAGTGACTAGATGAAAATCCCGTGTGCCCTCAAGAATGCTTTGCTTATCATAAGAGACCGATTTGGCCTGTCCTTTGCCTCAAAAGGATTGGGCTACCTTGCTGCACTTTTGTTACTACCATCATTACTTACTCGTTACAAATTATCTTGTTATCAAACTACTCTGCTACTTACAATTTGAGCACTTGCAGACATTACCTTGCTGAAATCCACTTGTCATTTCCTTCTACTCCTCGTTGGGTTCGACACTCTTACTTATTGAAAAGAGCTACAATTGATTCCCTATACTTGTGGGTCATCAAGACTATTTTCTGGCACCGTTGCCGGGGAGTGAAGCGCCTTTGGTAAGTGGAATTTGGTAAGGAAACATTTATATAGTGTGCTGAAATTTATTGTCACTTGTTACTATGGAAAACAATCCTTTGAGGGGTTTGTTCGGGGTATCTTCACCTCAACCGGAACCACAATTAGCTACCCCTCAACCTACTGCACCTACTGAAAATATTGAATATGAAATTCCTTCGGGTATGATAGAACAAGTGCTAGCTAATCCTTATGCAGGAGATGGCACCGAACATCCTGATATGCACTTGATATATGTACAACAAATTTTTGGATTGTTTAAGCTTGCACGTTTACCCGGAGATGAAGTTATGAAGAAGGTTTTTCCTTTATATTTGAAGGGAAAAGCATTGGCATGGTATAGGCTATGCGATGATATTGGATCTTGGAATTGGAACCGTTTGAAATTGGAGTTCCACCAAAAAAATTATCCTATGCATCTAGTTCATCGTGATCGGAATTATATATATAATTTTTGGCCTCGTGAAGGAGAAAGTATCGCTCTAGCTTGGGGAGGCTTAAGTCAATGTTATATTCATGCCCCAATCATGAGCTCTCAAGAGAAATTATTATCCAGAATTTTTATGCTCGGCTTTCTCGTAATGATCAAACCATGCTTGATACTTCTTGTGCTGGTTCTTTTATGAAGAAGACTATTGAATTCCGGTGGGATCTTTTGGAAAGAATTAAACACAACTCTGAAGATTGGGAACTCGACGAAGGTAAATATTCAGGTATTAAGCTTAAGTATGATTATGCTAAAAAAATATGAATACCGATGCTTTTAAAAAGTTTAGCACTAAATATGGACTTGACTCTGAGATAGTAGCCTCCTTTTGTGAATCATTTGCTACTCATGTTGATCTCCCTAAAGAGAAGTGGTTTAAATATCACCCACCTATTAAAGAAGAAATCAAAGAACCGGTACCAGTTAAAGAAGAAACTATACTTTACAATGTTGATCCAGTTGTTCCTTCTGCTTATATTGAGAAACCACCTTCCCCTGTTAGGATAAAGGAGCATGCTAAAGTTTCAACTGTGGTCAACAAGAGTTACATTAGAACACCTAAACCTGATGAACAAATTTAAGTGGAACCTAGTATTGCTATGGTTAAAGATCTCTTAGAAGAAGATGTAGATGGGCATGTTATTTACTTCTGTGAAGAAGCTGCTAGAATTGTCAAACCTGATAAAAAGGATAAACATAGACCGGCCTGTTGTTGGCATGCTCGTTGTCTCAGTTAAAATAGGAGATCACTGTTATCATGGTTTATGTGACATAGGTGCTAGTGTGAGTTCTATTCCTTACACCTTATATCAAGAAATTATGAATGACATAGCACCAATAGAGATAGAAGACATAGATGTTACTATTAAACTTGCTAATAGAGACACTATATCACCAATTGGGATTGTTAGAGATGTTGAAGTCTTGTGTGGGAGAATAAGTACCCTATTGATTTTCTTGTTCTTGGTTCCCCACAAGATGACTTTTGTCTTATTATATTTGGTAGACCTTTCTTGAACACTGTTAATGCTAAAATAGATTGTGAGAAACAAACTATCGGTGTTAGTTTTGGTGATGAGTCTCATGAGTTTAATTTTTCCAAGTTTAGTAGAAAGCTTCATGAAAAAGAATTGCCTAGTAAGGATGAATTAATTGGTCTTGCTTCTATTGCTGTACCACCTACTGATTCACTAGAACAATATTTGTTAGACCATGAAAATGATTTACATATGCATGAAAGAAATGAAATAGATAAAAATTTCTTTGAACAACGTCCTCTGCTTAAACACAATTTGCCTATTGAAACTCTGGGAGGTCCTCCTCCACCTAAAGGTGATCTTGTGTTTGAACTAAAACAATTGCCAGACACTTTGAAATATGCTTATCTTGATGAAAAGAAGATATATCCTGTTATCATGAGTGCTAACCTTTCAGAACATGAAGAAGAAAGACTATTGAAAGTTCTAAGGAAGCACTGAGCTGCTATTGGATATACTCTTGATGATTTAAAGGGCATTAGTCCCATTCTATGTCAGCACAAAGTTAATATGGAATCTGATGCTAAACCCGTTGTTGATCACAAATGTTAGTTAAATCTGAAGATGAAAAAAGTGGTAAGAACTGAAATATTAAAATTTCTGGAAGCAGGTATAATCTATCCCATAGCTGATAGTAGATGGGTAAGTCCTGTTCATTGTGTCCCTAAGAAAGGAGCTATAGCTGTTGTTCCTAATGATAAGAATGAACTTATTCCACAAAGAATTGTTACAGGCTATAGAATGGTAATTGATTTTAGAAAATCAAAGAAAGCAACTATAAAAGATCATTACCCTCTGCCTTTTATTGATCAAATGCTTGAAAGATTATCTAAGCACACACATTTCTGTTTCCTTGATAGATATTCTGGTTTTTCACAAATACCTGTTTCTCAACCTGATCAAGAAAAGACCACTTTTACTTGTCCCTTTGGAACTTATGCTTATAGACGTATGACTTTTTGTTTATGTAATGCACCTGCTACCTTTCAAAGATGTATGACTGCTATATTCTCTGACTTTTGTGAAAAGATTGTTGAGGTTTTCATGGATGACATTTCTGTTTATGGGAAGTCTTTTGATGATTGTTTAAGCAATCTTGATTGAGTTTTGCAAAGATGTGAACAAACAAATCTTGTCTTGAATTGGGAGAAGTGCCACTTTATGGTTAATGAAGGCATTGTCTTGGGTCATAAAATTTCTGAAAGAGGTATTGAAGTGGACAAAGCTAAGGTTGATGCAATTGAGAAAATGCCATGCCCTAAAGATGTAAAAGGTATTCGTAATTTCCTAGGTCATGCTGGTTTCTATAGGAGATTTATCAAAGACTTTTCTAAAATTTCTAGGCCTCTCACGAGTCTATTACTGTCGGTGGAAAATGACACCTATGGGATCACAAGAATCCCTACTACGGTTGTCGGAGCGCAGGGTTGCGAGAAGAGCAGGATTAACAGTCAACACGAGGATCGTTTACCCAGGTTCGGGCCGCGAGAATGCGTAATACCCTAGTCCTGCTTTGGTGTGTATTTGAGAGAGTTCTTGAGCTCTTGAACTAGCTATGGTGGCTGCGTCGTCCAAAAGAGCCGAATCCCTCTCCAGTATGCCATGGGCCTCCTTTTATAGTCGAAAGGGGCTGCCACGATGGCATACAGGAGGTGGAAAGGTTTACAGTGCTGCGAGCTTATCGCCCGTATTACAGGACAAGACGCATTTAATGCATCACTTAGGTGTCCCTTAGCTTTATTGGGGACGGGGGCGAGGCCCGGCCCGTCCGTTGCCGCCTCGCCTTGCTTCGACACGCGCCCAGGCATACCCGGTTGTGTCGCCTGGATCCCACGGGCCAAGGGGACATACCCGGAGGGTGCCATGAAGGAGAGGTGGGAAGAATGGCGGGGCCGGTGGTGCTGGATTGAAGAGAAGGACCCGCCGAACTTTTGCCGGGTCCGCGATGCGCCGCCGGTTCGCCGGGGCGACTGGAGTGACGTCGATGCCGACGACGCGAAGCTCATGGTCGCCACCACCAGGATCCTTCGCCTTATCGAGGCCGGGCTCACCCTTGAGATGATCGAGGCGGATTTCATCCGCCGCCGAATCGCTCCGCTGCATAATAAGGGGAGGCCGGCTTGGCTCTTCACGAACGCCGCCGACATCATGAGGCTTCGCCCCGGCCTCGACCACAACTTCATGGTGATGGGGCACGCCCACTTCTACCAGCGTCTCTTCCAGCTCGACGTGAACCAGGACGACGAGGTCGAGCGGACCGGCAAGGCCGCGAGTGCCGCTGCGAAGGCCGGCAAGGTCGCCAAGGGGCCCTTGTTCAAGTTGCCGGCAGGAGTGGTCCCGCTGAGCAACAACTCGCGCCGGACCGACATCATCGCCATGATGGCGGACTTCAATGCGCATGGCCTTGACCTGAGCTGGGTCGAGCCGGAGGAAATTCAAGTGCAGGAGTTCTTCGACACCTTGCATGAGGGGTACGTCACCGCCGAGCCGCGGCTCGTCCAGGACACCACCAAGGCAGAGCTGGACTACATCGCCGCCACGGCGATGGAGGCGAAGCTTGTCAAAGAGGCCGGCAGCGCCGGCGGCGTGGAGGACAAGGCCGCAGCAGAAGCGGAGGAGAAGGAGCTCGCCAGGTGGGCGGAGGCCGCTGGGGATATCAGCAGCACCGACACCGGGGCTCCTCTCGTCGAGGAGGCGGTCGACGAGTCGTCGTCAGAGGAGGCCGAGGCTGTTGACCCTCCGGTCCCGGAGAGAGGGCGAGTCCTGCGGTGGGCCACTTCCGACTAGCCGGTACGGCCCGTCAAGGCCGTGCAGCGGCCAAAGTCTCCGGAGGAGTCCGCGCGTCAGACGAGGGCCTCGGCAGCGAAGAAGGTGGTGAAGGCCGCGGTGGTGAAGAAGAAAGCATCTGCCTCCTCTTCATCCAAGCGCGCGCAGACTCCGCCCTCGTCCCCTCCTTCGACAGATGTCGACGCGGAGGTCACCTTTGACTTCGGGTCCCTCGGCCCAAGGAGGAAGAGGAAGGCAACAGAGTAGGAGGTGGATGACGAGTAAATATCTTTCTTCTTTCTGTCATCTCCGTCTCCTCAATCTGTGCCGCTTGCCTTGACTTGTTTTCATCTTTGCAGGGATGCGGAGACGCTGGCCCAGAGGGTGAAGAGGGCCAAAGCCTCGGCGGGCGGCCAGCCCCCGGCGGGTACTTCGAGGGCACCACTGGTGGTGTTGAGCAGCCCGGACAACAGCCCCTTCGTAAGTTCATCGCTCACCCCTCGTCAACATGTGTTGGGGGTACGATCTCTTGGTGCTGACCTTGCCGTGGTCGCAGGAGGAGGACAGCAGCAGGAGGAGTCACAGAGGGCTACCCCCAACACACCGCCACCATTGACCACGCCGCCCCGAGGGGCGTCCCCGGCAAGGGCGCCAAGCACCGAGCCCACACACATGGAGGAGGAGGAGGAGAACTCGGGTGCCGGTGGCTTCGCCTCGACGCCAAATGTTGGCGGGGAGGGGACCTCTCCTTCCCAGCCCGGCGCTGGTAAGCCGTTCGCCTCTCGTTCCTGTTCTTTTTCTTTCCTTGCTGGCTCTTGGTCTTGGCTTTGTCTCATCCCCTTCTTTGTATCCAGATCGTCCGTCGGTGGACCAGGAGGACATAGACGCCGCCATCAAGGATGTCGCCAAGGACGCCGCAGCAGAGGCAGAGAAGATCGCTGCCGAGGGGGCCGCCAAGGGTCCTGCCGAAGACGCCGCCAAGGGGCCTGCCGAGGAGCCCGGCAAGGGGCCTGCCGGGGAGGCCGGCAAGGCCGCCACCGAGGAGGAGGTGGTCGATGACCAGCCTTCCTCCTCCGCTGCCTCCGGCTCCGGCAGTTATCTGAGGGTGACCGACGACCTCTTTGTCCACCTCCCAGGGTCATCAAGCTCCAGGGCTCCCATCGAGGGAGAGGTCTTCGACGAGGAGGTGCTTGCTGCCGCCGGGCTCGAGGTTGTTGATGAACCAAGCACCGGTGGAGACGGCTCTCAGGAGGAGTGGCTTCTCTAGGGCATGGGCGCCAACTTACAGAAGCTCCAGGCGCTCCACCACGCCCGCCTGGACAAGGCCAAATCCAGGATGGCAACGGTGGACAAGGCGGAGGCAGCCCTCAAGGTGCGCGTCGCCGAGGCGCAGACTTGGGTTCGCCAAGCTAGCGAAGAGCTGAAGGCCGCCCAGGGCGAGCTGGCCAAGCGCGACGTGGAGCTCACCATGAAGCTGGCCGACATTGAGAAGGCCCAGGAGACGGCGGAGAGCTTGGCCACCGCAGCCGAGGCTGCTTGGACCCAACACCAGGCCGCGCTGAACTCCCAGGAGGAAGACCTTGCCGCGCGTGAGGAGAAGCTTGCCGCAACGCTCCAGGGCAAGGATGAAGAGGTGGAGAAGCTCATCGTGCAGCGGACCCAAGAGCTGAAGAAGAGGCACAGAGAGGCGCTCGATGCCCAGGCTCTGGTTCATGCCAGCAAGGTGAAGGAGCTGGAGGTGGAGCGGGACGAGCTGAAGGGCCAGGCCCTGAAGCTGTCCCAGGAGAAGGGCACACTCAACGGCGCCCTGAGGGAGGCGTAGGGCGCGGCCGTCAGCAAGGCCGGGGAGCTCTCCGAGGCCAACAACTCCATCAAAGACCTCAAGCTGAAGCTGGAGGGTCTCGAGGGGATGCTGTCGGAGAGCAAGGCCCGGGCGGAGATCCTGGCCAAGGATCTGGAGGCCGAGAAGCTGCAGCGGAAGAACGAAGCCGCCAGCCGCAAGGATTTTGTGGAGGGTGAGAATCGCTGGATCAGCCGCCTCGAAGATGTCGCCGGCAGGATCACCATGCAGCTGGCTACCATGGGGATGCCAAATGTGAGGTACGCCCCAAAGTGTAGCGGGACTACCAACGCCAAGCTGACCCTGTTCTTTGAGGGCGTTCTCGGGGCCCTGGAGCAGTTCCACTCCAACAGGGTGGCTTTACTGGCTGACAAGAACCGAAGGCTCTGCCAGGGTGCCATGACCAAGGTCCTCACCAAGGTGACGTACTGGAACCCCACCCTTGACTTTGACGCCGAGCTGGAGAGCTTGCCGGAGGGTACTGACCTCGTGCTGCTCAAGGAGCGTATCGAGCCCATCATCAGCCTCATCGACGGAATTCGAAGGGTGGAGGGCTAGTGCCGAGATTAGGCACCCTGTTTCTTATCGCCGCTGCAGGTTCATGACCAAGACAATTTCTATCTTTAGTTAGAACCACAACAGCAATTTTATGTAATATAACTCTGCAGTACTCTTGATACAATGCATGTTATTTTCCTGTTCGATTTTCCTTTGTATGTCCACCCTACGTTAACTGGGTAGGCTTGCCGGCGCGTAAACCCAGGGCGGCGTCTTGAGGACGGATCCCCATTGGCCTGTCGGGTGTGCTTGCTGCCGGGCAAACCACCTTACCGCCCTTAATGCGGCCGCTTGAACTATCAAGCTTGACTCGAGTCAGAATCGAGAGCGTTGCCAAGTGCGGAAGGCTACCCTGCCACTCTCGACGCGGCCGCTTGAGCTATTGAGCGGACTCGAAACAGAATAAGGGTGTTGCCAATTGCGGGAGGGCCCCTTTGCGTGCAGGTTTTCCATACATAGGCAGGATCTCCGAGGACAATAACCTTGTATATAAAAGGAAATAGCTCAAGGCTCTGGATGACTTAGCTTTTCTGTTGCCACGCTGGCGTCCTTCGCGCTTGTAGGCGGCGCCGTTTTCTCCTTTAGAAACCATGGCGATAAAGAATTGCTAGGTTAACTACTAGACCAGATTCTCACAATTGCGCCCCCTACCTGGCGAGCCAAGGATGTCGGTGGAAAACGGCACCTATGGGATCACAATAATCCCTACTACGGTTGCCGGGGCGCAGGGTTGTGAGAAGAGCAGCTTTATCGGGGACGGGGCGAGGCCCGTCCGGTCCGTTTTCGCCTCGCCTTGCTTCGACACGCTCCCAGGCCAGCGATGCATGCGGCGCCATGTAGGCAGCCAGGCAGCTGAGGTAGCACGGTGGTAGGGTTTTCACGAAGATCTGCATTCCACCACGCAGGTGCTTGTTGAGTTGGCGTAGAGGCCACCCGTCGCCACGTAGGTGCCTGCCCAGCTGGTTGAGCTAGCAGCTGCTTGGGGACGGTTGTGGAGTCTTGGTCGACGTGGGCCTGGTTGTGGCCCTGCTGACGCCCTCGGCAAGGGCCTTGCCGGGGGCCCGACAAGGGTCTTGCCGTGGCGTTGCAGTCGTCCCCGGCAAGGCGCTTGCCGGGGGTCTTGTGGATCTCCTCGGCAAGGATCACGCCGAGGGTCACCGTCTTCTGGTCCTCATCTGATCTCATATATTTATGGTCTTGACAAAGATCTGCATGCCACCACGGAGGTGCCTCCCGAGCCCTAGTTCCAATGTAGTTGGTTGGGTTGGAACCCGTGGGCTCAAGGGTGGCTCACTCTGCTGGCGTTGGGCAAGTTGCCCCGGCAAGGCTCTTGCCGGGGCCGCGGAGGCCTCCCCGGCAAGGATCTTGCCGAGGAAGTCCACCTCGCCCCTTTGATCCCTGTGTCTCTGATCTTGGCGTTGCCTTGGCCGTCTTGTGCCTTCGGCTTCTCTCCGGCTTCCCTCCTTTGCCCTGCTACGTGTGGCCGTGGCGCGCGGCTCTGACTACCCATGCACAAGTAAAGGGGTCAAAAGGAGAGCCCCTACTTTTGTACACCGACAATTGCAAAAGAATATTCCTTTTATTTTTGATGATGATTGTTTAGAAGCATTTGAAACACTCAAGAAAGCCTTAATTTCTGCACCTATTGTTCAACCACCTGATTGGAACTTGCCTTTTGAAATTATGTGTGATGCTAGTGATTATGTTGTTGGTGTTGTTCTAGGACAAAGAGTTGATAAGAAATTGAATGTTATTCATTATGCTAGTAAAAATCTAGACAGTGATCAACAAAACTATGCTACTACTGAAAAAGAATTCTTAGCAGTGGTGTTTGCTTGTGATAAATTTAGACCTTATATTGTTGATTCAAAAGTAATCGTCCACACCAATCATGATGCTATTAAATATCTTATGGAAAAGAAAGATGCTAAACCTAGACTTATTCGATGGGTTCATTTGCTACAAGAATTTGATTTACATATCATTGATAGAAAAGGAGCTGAGAACCCCATAGCTGATAACTTGTCTAGGCTTGAAAATTTGCCTAATGACCCACTACCTATTGATGATAGTTTTCCTGATGAGCAGTTAGCTGCAATAAATGTTGCTAATGGTACTACTTGGTATGCTTACTATGCTAATTATGAGGGCCGGGCCTACAGTGGTGCAGAAAGTGCAGCCCGCACATGGCCCAAAATTCTGGGGGGGCAACAAATATTTTACATAGGCTTGGTATTAAAAAATATGCACTATAGGCTCTGGGCTCAAGCGCTCTCGGCTGGAGTCGAACCGCGGAAGCGACGAGGCCACGAGGGGACCCATCGAGCGACAACCACCAACGCTGAAATGGGATCCTAAAAAAAGCGCAGAAACGGGATCGACCTGATCTGTGATCTCCTCGACTCCAGGTCTCCAGCGCTGAAACGGCGACCACGACGAGTGTTGAAACTTCTCCTGATCTCCTCCTCCTCGTCGTCCTTACTCCTCCTCAACTGCTTGTACTCGATCAGGCCTGTAATCGATGTCTCGATCGCTACAGACTAAAGGGATCAGGAATTCAGGATCATTAGAACTACTCTCGATCTTGGGGCGACGTTCGTGGGCTCGTGGCTACAGGAAGGAAAGGAACATCTCAGGGCGACCAGCCACTGCCATCGTTACCTTCCTTGCCTCCTCTATCCTTTCTCAATTTTGAATTGATCGGTGACCGACTCTACCCTCCTGCTAGGTGTTTACTACTTAGCGAGTCCTTCTTTTTGATTAACTTCGGTTCCTACTCCTAATTCCTAATTTTCTAATTAACAATTGCCGGGGATCGTTACTTCGCTAGAGATTGATTCTTACTTCTTACCATCTCGGTTAACATTGATGCGTGATCTCCAACTTCAATTGATATATGCTACTATAAGACATTATATTATATACATTACAATTTTTTTCGCGAGATATATATATATATATATATATATTCTATATTTGCTCGTTAGTTCATCTTTTTGTGAGATAGGGCCTCATTTTTTTGTTTCGCACAGGGCCCTAGATTTTGCCGGCCCGGCCCTGCTAATTACATTGTTGCTAAATATTTACCACCTAGCTTTACATACCAACAAAAGAAAAAATTCTTCTATGATTTAAGACACTACTTTTGGGATGACCCACATCTTTATAAAGAAGGAGTAGATGGTATTATTAGACGTTGTGTACCTGAGCATGAACAGGGACAAATCCTACGGAAATGTCACTCCGAAGCTTATGGAGGGCATCATGATGGAGATAGAACTGCTCACAAGGTATTGCAGTCAAAATTTTATTGGCCTACTCTCTTCAAGGATGCCCGTAAGTTCGTCTTATCTTGTCATGAATGTCAAAGAATAGGTAATATCAGTAAGCGTCAAGAAATGCCTATGAATTATTCACTTGCTGCTGAACCACTTGATGTTTGGGATTCAATTACATGGGGCATTTTCCTTCCTCTAATGGGTATACACATATTTTGGTTGCTGTTGATTATGTTACTAAATGGGTAGAAGCTATTCCAACCAGTAGTGTTGATCACAACACCTCTATTAAAATGCTTAAGGAAGTTATTTTCCCAAGGTTTGGAGTCCCTAGATATTTAATGACTGATGGTGGTTCACACTTTATTCATGGTGCTTTCCGTAAAATGCTTGCCCAGTAAAAATGTTAACCATAGAATTGCATCACCCTATCATCCTCAGTCTAGTGGTCAAGTTGAACTTAGTAATAGATAAATAAAATTAATTTTGCAAAATACTGTCAATAGGTCCAGGAAGAATTGGTCTATGAAATTAGATGATGCACTTTGGGCTTATAGAACAGCATATAAAAATCCTACGGGTATGTCTCCTTATAAAATGGTTTATGGAAAAGCTTGTCATTTTCCCCTTGAGTTCGAACATAAAGCATATTGGGCCATCAAAGAGCTCAACTATGATTTCAAACTTGCTGGTGAAAAGAGGTTATTTGATATTGGCTCATTAGATGAATGGAGAACCCAAGCTTATGAAAATGCAAAATTATTCAAAGAAAATGTTTAAAGATGGAATGACAAAAGAATCCAAAAGCATGAGTTTAAAGTCGGAGAATATGTTCTTTTGTACAACTCTTGTTTTAGATTCTTTGTAGGAAAACTCCACTCAAAATGGGAAGGCCAATATGTCATCGAGGAGGTTTATCGGTCTGGAGCCATCAAAATAAATAATGCTGAAGGTACTAACCCGAAGGTTGTTAATGGACAAAGAATAAAACATTATTTCTCAGGTACGACCATTAATGTTGAAAGTAATATTATCCAAACTTTGACACCGGAAGAAACACATAAAAGAGTCCTTACAGAACACTCCAGAATCGTGAAAATAAGGAGGTACATGACACGGTAAGTAAACAGACTCCGAAATATCCGCAAAAATATTTTTTGTCAGTTTTGGAATATTTAGAAAAATAGGAAAATAAGAAACTTCCAAGAAGCGTACCCTGGTGGGCACAAGACACCAGGGCGCGCCAGGCAGCCTGGCGTGCCCAGGTGGGTTGTGCCCACCTAGGACACCTTCCGGACTCCTTTTTCTTCCGCTTGCTTGTTTCCCAAGATAAAAAAATCTATATATACTACTTGAACCTGTTAATCACCGTATCACGGAGAAATCCTTTGTTCTCATTTCTTGCTGTTTTCTGCGCAGTTCTGAAAATATGTCGTCCCAAGACTCCTACGGAGAGAGCTATGTCTCACATCTCATTGCTGACCCAAAGACCTATGGGGACCTATCCCCTTATGGTCGAACTACAGATGACGAGGAGGATGCTCACTTGATGAGGATCGATGATTCATGCTCTGAGGAGGAGGATGGTCCTCTACCTCAACCTGGGGATATGCATGTGGAGTTCAAGAAGTCAAGCCTCCCTATCGAGTACCAGGGCCGCCGAACCTCCGTGACGGATACTGGTTGGGTGGTCCCTGCGATTGAGGGAGTCCTGGATTAGGGCTCCTCGGATGGCCGGACTGTTGGACTATGAAGATACAAGATTGAAGACTTGGTCCCGTGTCCGGATGGGACTCTCCTTGGCGTGGAAGGCAAGCTGGGCAATACGGATATGTAGATCTCCTCCCTTGTAACCGACTCTGTGTAACCCTAGCCCCCTCGGTGTCTATATAAACCGGAGGGTTTAGTCCGTAGGATAACAACAATCATACCATAGGCTAGCTTCTAGGGTTTAGCCTCTACGATCTCGTGGTAGATCAACTCTTGTAATAATCATATCATCAAGATCAATCAAGCAGGAAGTAGGGTATTACCTCCATCGAGAGGGCCCGAACCTGGGTAAACATCGTGTCCCCCGCCTCCTGTTACCATCCGCCTTAGATGCACAGTTCGGGACCCCCTACCCGAGATCCGCCGGTTTTGACACCGACATTGGTGCTTTCATTGAGAGTTCCACTGTGCCGTCACCATAAGGCTTGATGGCTCCTTCGATCATCGGTAACGATGCGGTCCAGGGAGAGGTTTTCCTCCCCGGAGAGATCTTTGTATTCGGCGGCTTCGCACTGCGGGCTAACTCGCTTGGCCATCTGGAGCAGATCGAGAGCTACGCCCCTGGCCACCAGGTCAGGTTCGGAAATTTGAACTACACTGCCGACATCCACGGAGATTTGATCTTCGACGGATTCAAGCCCATGTCAGGTGCGCCGCACGATCACGACGAGCATGATTTAGCTCTGCTGTCGGACAGTGTTCAGGAGATCAAACCTGCAACTACTCCGGCCCTCAATCCGGAGCAAATTGCGCCATCCGAGGACGGGTGGATAGACCCCGCCATGGAGGCCGCACTCTCGATGGCGATAGAGCCGAGCATCGACTTCACCCCTTACAAGAGCTGCTGTTGCGAACCACGCCTCCGCCACGGACTCGAGCCGCTGATCCGTGCCTATCGAATCCGATTGGACGCCGATCATGGAGTTTACCTCTGCGGATATCTTTCAGCACTCTCCTTTCGGCGACATGCTAAATTCATTAAGGTCTCTCTCCTTGTCAGGAGAACCTTAGCCGAACTATGTCCGGCTAGAATGGGATGCGGACGACGAAGAAATTCGCTGCCCACCCACCACCCACTTAGTAGCCACTGTCGATGATTTAACCGACATGCTCGACTTCGACTCCGAAGACATCAACGGTATGGACGACGATGCAGAGATTTAACAGAACCACCGCCCACGTATACCGGACCGCCACCTCATCATATGATATATATATGGTGGATACCCCCAAAGAAGGCAATGGCAACAAGACAACGGAGGATGACCCCTCCAAGAAGCAACCCAAGCATCGACATCAGCGGCGCCACTCTAAGTCCTGCCATAGCAAAAGCAGTGATACCGGCACAAGAGATAATAGGACTCCGAATAGTGCCGAAGACGACAACAATCCCCTCCAGCACGATTTAGAGCGGGAGGGTGAACAAGCTAGCCCTCCAGAACAGGCAGCAGATGGAGAAACGGAATATGACAATTACATGCCTCTCTCCGGAGACGAGGTGAGCCTCGGCGATGAAGAATTTATCGTGCCTGAGGATCCCATCAAGCAGGAGTGCTTCAAGCGCCGGCTTATAGCCACAGCAAATAGCCTGAAGAAAAAGCAACAACAGCTTCGAGTTGATCAAGATTTGCTAGCAGACAGATGGACCGAAGTCCTTGCGGCCGAGGAATACGAACTCGAACGCCCCTCCAAGAGTTACCCAAAGCACAGGTCACTACCCCGACTCGAGGAGGAAGCATTGGAACCTACATCACCAGCGCACGATGCAGCTGACTGGCCACCTCGTGGCCGAGACAGAGAGGCGTTTCAGCCTGCACCCCGCCGCCACTCAAACAAAAATACCAAGGCCCGGGGCAACACGCGGGACCTGCGAGACGTATTGGAAAGCAGGGCAAAACATGCAAGATCGATATACGGGTCACGGGGGCGCACACCAACGCGGTACGATGACCGTCACGCCGGATACACTAAAAGTAAATCTGTCCGGGCCGAATACAACAGATAAGACTCATATGAACTGCGTCGTGATATAGCCCGGCACAGAGGCACCGCACACCCCCTATGCTTCACTGATGAAGTTATGGATCACGAATTCCCGGAGGGTTTTAAATCCGTAAATATCGAATCGTATGATGGTACAACAGATCCCGCGGTATGGATTGAGGATTTCCTCCTGCACATCCACATGGCTCGCGGTGATGATCTACATGCCATCAAGTACCTCCCACTAAAACTCAAAGGACCAGCTCGGCTGTAACGCCCCAAGACCGGAGCTTCAGATGCCTTTCAGGGTTTCCGAGATTCATTGTGTGATTTTGTTTGGTTCGTGCATTCATCTCTGCATCATGTGCATTGCATTACGTCATCATGCCATCATATCATTAATTTTTAAAACCTCAACTAAATAAACTGCATAGATCTTTTGATCTATTTAAATCGAGGGATTCACATGGTGATTTCTCTTTATAACATATTAAAGCCTCTCAATATTATTAGGGAGCTATAATAAAAATATTCCATTGTTTCGGAATCACCCATGAACCCACTTGCATATTAAATCCCTTGGCCTATTCTTCTTCAAGTTTTGGCTCTCTAACCTTGCCAATAATTCTTTTGCCATTTTCCGGAGCTCCACCAAAAAGCTGAACATTTTTGGACCTTCCTTTTATCAAGTCCTAGTTCAAACCCATTTGAATTAAATTCAAATGAGTTTGAATTTAAATCTTTTAATCATGGCCCTTCTATTTTTCTTGGTTCCAACTCAATTTTGCGAGTCCGGAAAATTATCCCCATGCTAAATCTTTCCCTAACCCTCTCTTTCTTTTCCTCTCTCTATTTATTTTCTGCTAGAAAATTAGAGGAGAGAGAAGAGAGAGACAACCCAGCCGCCACTTGTATCCATCTAGGCCAGCCGCAACCCACTACCTAAGCCGCCCAAGGCCCAGCCGCCCCTCTAACCCTAGCGCAGGGAGAGCCTCTGCCGATCCCCATCTCCTCCAAAGACTGCACGCATCGAGCTCCCTCGCCTCGATCCCCTCTGCCGCCATGAAACAGGAGGTCCTCGCGCCTCCGCCTCCGCCCAAGGCCTCGCCCTTCCTTCTCCCCCCGTCCCCATCGCCACCCGCCACGTCGGCGACCCCCTGAGGGCCCACCCAGCGCGGGCCCCATCCTCTCCACCGAGTCCTTCCCTCGTCGCCTCCTCTGCGCCCGTTGACCCGCGCCCGTCCGCCTCGGGCCGGCCTCCACCGCCTCCTTGCCGAGGCTCGGCCTCCTCCCGAGCTCATGCTCCCTTCGTCCATGGTGCCAGCCAGCCCCAGGCCAGCGCCGTCGCCTCCTCCGTGATCGAGCCAGGGGTGGTGCTCCTGCGCCCGTCCCCTCGCCCCTTGCCGCCTCCTCCGTTGGTGGCGACCACCAGAGCCCGAGTCCCCGCCACAAGCTCCATGCCGCACCCCTGCATCCTGCGACCGCATCAGCCACAGCCGCCTCCATTTTTTGTTCCTTGCGCGAAGAAGACCCATGCCCTTCAACCGCAGCATGCTTCGTTGGGTTGTCTCCGCAAGGCTCCGTTTCGAATCACTACCAAGGCCAAGACCATCCCCGGGCAGGACCTCGTGTACGACTACACCCGGTGATGCGCCAAGTCCCACGACGTTGACGACCCTTCAAGTTCGACTATCGTTGCCATGTACCACTACCGTCGCAAGAACCGAGACCGGCAAGTCCGAAGACCCCAAGTACCACGACTGCCCTCGAGGACTTTGGCTCCGTCAAGTTCGACTACAACGTGTGTACAACTACCGTCGCCGTGTACCACTACTTCCACTACCGCCGACATGTACGACTATGAAACGAGAACGACTACTTCCATGACGTCCGTGAACCACTACCGTCGACCCTCGAAGACCCCGTGGACCTTGAACATCCACGGGACATGAACAACTACTTCCACTATGATATGTACCACTACCGTCGCCACGTGAACAACTACTTCCCTCGAGGATTTTGAACCGCCCCGAAACGCACGCTTCAAAGGTATAACCCGAGACGACCGTGATGAGATGCCCTTGCATGTATGAGATGTACGATATGTTTGCACCGTGCCCGTTTGTCCTTGCAAGTTCCTCCTCGTTTGCCATGCCGTCGACCCGTGGGAACCCGGTAGTCGGGAGCACCCCACCATCTCTTGCGTGTTCTACACATCCGCACACTTCTCGTTTGCATCGGTATCTCAATCAAGTTATCGAGATCGATATGTTGCCGTGGCATCATTTTTGAATTCGCTGCCGTGGCACCCTTTCGTTCATACGGTGAAAATGCTTCATAACATGCTCATGTCAACATTTTCGTAAAATTGCTTAAAACTTGCACATGTCATCCGCATCATGATAACAACATTTAAATGCTTAAAATTGTGTTTGCTTTAAACTACTAAATGACATATGGGGATTTCCAGAATTGTTGTTTGTTGTTTCCGGCCTCATTTAAAATTGCCTAGCTAGGTAGTTTTAATATGCTTCACCCCCTTTTGCAATGTTTAATAACATTTAATATTGTTGGGTACATAACCGAGAGAGAACTAAATAATTGATGTGGTGTTCCGTCAATATGCAACTCGTTGCATATTGAGCTCCACTTAACTTGTAGTGTTGTTTGTGCATATTGCCATGCCATGAATCTTTAAACCGGACATGCATGATACTTGATTGTGCATCATGCCATGTTTGTGGTTGTTGGTTTACCATGTTGTTGGTTTCTTTCCGGTTTGCTTCTCGCTTAGCTTCGGCTTCGTTCCGAAGTTGTGAGGATTCGTTCGTCTACATCCTTTTGTCTTCTTCATGGATTCGTTCTTCTTCCTTGCGGGATTTCAGGCAAGATGACCATACCCTCGAAATCACTTCTATCTTTGCTTGCTAGATGCTCGCTCTTTTGCTATGCCTATGCTACGATGCCTACCACTTGCTATATCATGCCTCCCATGTTGCCATGTCAAGCCTCTAACCATCCTTTCCTAGCAAACCGTTGTTTGGCTATGTTACCGCTTTGCTCAGCCCTCTTATAGCATTGTTAGTTGCGGTGAAGATGAAGTTTGTTCCTTGTTGGAACATGGAGATGTTGTTCCTTGTTGGAACATGTTTACTTGTTGGGATATCACAATATATCTTCTTTAATTAATGCATCTATATACTTGGTAAAGGGTGGAAGACTCGGCCTTATGCCCGGTGTTTTGTTCCACTCTTACGCCCTAGTTTCCGTCATATCGGTGTTATGTTCCTTGATTTTGCGTTCCTTACGGTTGGGTGATTTATGGGACCCCTTGACAGTTCGCTTTGAATAAGACTCCTCCAAGAAGGCCCAACCTTGGTTTTACCATTTGCCACCTAAGCCTTTTTCCCTTGGGTTCTGCAGACTCAAGGGTCATCTTTATTTTAACCCCGGACCAGTGCTCCTTGAGTCTTGGCCCAACTCGGCGATGTCCGCGCCCATGGGCAATCAGGGTCTATGCCAACCCGACGTCTGGCTCATCCGGTGTGCCCTGAGAACGAGATATGTGCAGCTCCTATCGGGATTTGTCGGCACATCCGGGCGGCTTTGCTGGTCTTGTTTTATTACTACCGAAATATCTTGTAGCCGGGATTCCGAGACTGATCGGGTCTTCCCGGGGAGAAGGAATATCCTTCGTTGACCGTGAGAGCTTATAATGGGCTAGTTGGGACACCCCTGCAGGGTATTATCTTTCGAAAGCCGTGCCCGCGGTTATGAGGCAGATGGGAATTTGTTAATGTCCGGTTGTAGAAAACCCGAAGTTGATCTTAATTAAAATACATCAACCGCGTGTGTAACCGTGATGGTCTCTTTTCGGCGGAGTCCGGGAAGTGAACACGGTGTTGGAGTTATGTTTGACGTAAGTAGTTTCAGGATCACTTCTTGATCGCTAGTAGCTTCACGACCGTGCTTTGCCTCCTCTTCTCGCTCTCTTTTGCGTATGGTAGCCACCATATATGCTAGTCGCTTGCTGCAGCTCCACCTCACAACTCTGTCCTACCTATAAGCTTAAATAGTCTTGATCTCGCGGGTGTGAGATTGTTGAGTCCCCGTGACTCGCAGATACTTCCAAAACCAGTTTGCAGGTGCCGATGAAACCGTGCAGGTGACGCATCCGAGCTCAAGGAGGAGCTCGATGAAGATCTTGTTCATTGTGTTGTTTCGTTTCAGTTGATCAGTAGTGGAGCCCAGTCGGGACGATCGGGGATCTGTGTAGCATTTGGGGTAGTCTTCTTTTATTTTGGTTCCGTAGTCGGACCTTGATTGTATCCGTATGATGTAATGCTTTACTCATGTATTGTGTGAAGTGGCGAGTGTAAGCCAACTATGTATCTCTTTCCTTATGTATTACATGGGTTGTGTGAAGATTACCTCACTTGCGACATTGCTTTCAATGAGGTTATGCCTCTAAGTCGTGCTTCCGACACGTGGGAGATATAGCCGCATCGAGGCGTTACAAGTTGGTAATCGAGCCATCCCGACTTAGGAGCCCCTCGCTTGATTGTTTGTTTGGCGTTGTTGAGTCTAGAGCAAAATGTTTTGAGTCTTAGGATTATATATCGAAGAGTAGGATTCTTTTTACTCCTCGGTCCTTCGCGCTCTGGTGAGGTCTCCGACGAGAAGTTTTGACTCTCCTTTCCTCAAATTTCACTAATTTTTTAGGATCACGGGTATCTTGGAATCGTTCGATGGTTTTGTGACGAGAACATTGTTCTTGGTGCCTCGACATTTAGGGGTTGTGGCGGTGTCCCGGGAGTTGAGCTCCGAGGTGTTGTCGCCACAATTTTATCGTTGCGATTCGAATACCGAGCTTTGCCGACATCGAAAATCTCTTTTGTATAGTTGTTGGTGAGATAACCCGATAACCCAAAGATCTTTGGGCGAGTTCGAGTATTGCCATGACTCATATAACGGATGCTTTTCAAGGTCGAGGTAAACAATTTTCAAGGTTTCTTGGTTATGTGTTGAAGGATGGATACAAGCTGGATCTAGGTATTGTTAGTTTGGGTGATATATTTTGTGTCCCTGTATCCCCAACACCAGATTGCATAACCGAAAGTTTTGGGAGTTTATAAGTGGAATTCAAGTATCTCAGATGGTATCTTTCCAACACACACATGATACGATATGGGATCTATCATATGTTTGTTTCCGGCTTATTCTGCAAGCCAAATCCTTTGTTTTTGTTCCGTTTTGTGGTATTCAAGTTGCTTCAATGCCAAGTGTTGATTCCATACCTTATTCTAAGTGGTGTTCTCATATTTCTATGTGGATGATAATCCTTCATGATAATCGAGATTGTCATTTCAATCCTTTCCAACCGTGTGCTTCTCTCCAATTAAATCCGATCATTCCAACATTCGCAAGATCAATTCTAAGCTTTTTCTCAACGGTGTTCATTTCATCCGACCCAAGTTGCCTTTGTTTTCCCACCCTCCCACCCCTTTTTCTTCAAGGACTCAGATTTCTTAATCAAGTATCCATTTTATTGAGTGAAGTTTCTTCATTCTTTTCCTTTAATGTTTTATCCGGTGATTTCTCATGAAGACGCTAAGGAAGTTTCAACCTTATCATTGTTCCATTCTAATTTTCTTCTCTGGTGGATTTAGTTCAAGATTTCGGTGTTGATCTTATCCCTTTTCCTCTTTTCACAATGCTTTCTCATGCCGGTGTATCTCGTAATCTTTCACTTCTCGCTATTCATTTGGTTGGGAGTGATGAAGATATCTCAGAAGATTCAAGTTTCCATTCTCAATTCACTCAAGTTCTTTTGAGGATGCTATCTCATTCAAGCCATTTAATTCAACCGGTGCAATCTCTCTTTTCAAGCAATCGTTCAACAGTGGTTCTTTTGAGTGGGCCCTAACCCACAAGTCTTTTCCCAGGATCTTACCCGACTCTTCTAATTTTCCCGGAGCTTCTAAAAATTCTTTTCAAAGTGTGATGTAAGAATGGATTCCATCAGTCATATGTCTTTCTCCAAGATCTTTCAAATTCTTTCATCATTGATTCAACCTTTCTATTTTTCATCCCGGAGTATCTCAACAATTCATGGTGGTGTTTCTCATCGTCATTCTCAACATTTGAAGACTGAAGAAGGATTTCTCCTAAATCTTGCTCCATTCTCTTCAAGATTCATGGTTCTAGTTTGTTGCCATCCTCATAATTGTTTTGATTGTGAGAATTCTTTTCACCCATCCAGAGCAATTCAGGAGTCTTTTCAGTTTGATTCTTCGGAGCCCATCATCTCAGAATTATTCATTCCAGCTTTCAGCTCTCGTTCTCCAAATCATACCGGTGCATCATTCAAGTATTATCTAATCAGCTCGGGATCTCTGCGTTCACTTGTATCTAAATTCTCTCAAGTATCTTGGTTCATTTTCTAATTCTTCCCGGTATTTCTTTATCTTTTCTTCGTTCATTTTCAATTCTTACGGTGGTTCGTTCAAGAGTTCTCTTCCTTCGTTATCATATAGATTCATTCGTTGTTTCAATCCTACCGGCGGATCGTTGAAGACCTTCCCAAGTTGAGCAATATCTCTCTTCAATCCTTTTTTTTCAACGAGAATAAGTAGTATGCCTAATCCGTTGCTTGTCATCAATCTAAATTGGTGAAGGATACGCATAACATAATTCTTGTTCTTGTTTCATCCAAGTGATTGATTCATTCTTCCGGAGTTCGTAATGGTATCAATTTCTCAGTTCTAAGTTGTTCATCTCTTCTTTCCGGAGTTTGTTCATCATATCACATTCTCGGTTCGAGTTGCTTCATCTTTTCTTTTCCGTAGTTCAAAGTTTTCTCATTATATCATCGCGAAGCTTCATCTTATCACTGCAAGGCTTCACCTTGTGTGTCAACTTCTCTTTCTTTCTATCGTCCTTTTGTTTACCGGAGTTCTTCATGGAGGCTCTACATGATGGTTCGTTAAGGATTCTTTTCATTCTTCAATTGTTCTTCAAGACTTCTCTCGAGGTTATGATCCGCCAAGCTATACTCTAAAATAAACATGGTGTTCAACACATGTTTTGTCTTGAGGAGATCAAGCATTCTTCATCTTGCATTCCAAAGTGCAATTCTTTCTGTCATTATCTTTTGAGGTGGTGTTATGTCATTCTTGACAATTTCCCTTCGTGTTTCTTGATTCACAAGTTGTCAGGAATGAGATATTTAAATCCATCATTTCTCTTCGTTCACGAGATCTTTTCAACCCAACAATTTATTCGTTGGTGTTATCTTGGTATAGATTTCACTTAAAGCCTTCCCTAAGGAATGTTGCTATTATGGTGCTTATCAATGATCCAAGTTTTCCTCCTATCCTCTCAATGAAAGAAGTTTTCATCTTCTTGTTGATCTTAATCCGATCAACTGTTTCCGTTAGTGGTGGGTAGTCACCTCATAATTTTGAGATGTGTTCCATAAGCCCACAACAAGCTTGTTCCTTTCGTTGTTGATAATCCAACAACTCCGTTCTAGCATTTCTTGTAAGCGTGCTCTTTCAAGATCTTGTTTCCCTTCGTCCATTCCATTCCATTCTTTCATTTCTTCCGGAGGCATTGTGTTGTTACTCTCTTCGACCCATCATCTCATTTTGTAAATATCATGTTCTTTTCCTTGCTTATCCGTTTAACAGGAGTATTATGTCCTCTGCTCAAGTTCTTTCGTATATCAAGTTTTGCCTCTCTTTTCAACCTAAGTGCTGTCTGGAATCCTTCTTACCCCTTGTGCCATTCTTTCAATAGTTCCGGAGGCAGTGTGTTGTTGATTTCATCAAGTATCATCCCATCTTCTCAAGTTCATGATTCCAATTCCTTCCATTTACAGTTGGAGTGCTGCCAAAATTATATCATTCTTATTCATTCTTATCTCGTTTCAACCAGAGTGGTTCCAATTCCTTCTTGTCCATTGTACTCGTCATTCATAGGTTTGCAACCCCCAAGGTTCACATGGTGTTCCTTGTTTCTATTTTCTACTGGAATGCTCTCAATTTCGTTCAACTCTATTGTGTTATTCTTTCAAGTTTTCAACCTCTCGAGGTTCATTGGTTTCACTCATTTGTCAAAAAGCAACTTAGTTTTACCTCTTCTCTTCCTCTTCCGTTTCTCTCCGGTGCCATCCTAGATCTCGGGACGAGATCCTCTCATAGTGGTGGAGTGTTGTAACGCCCCAAGACCGGAGCTTCAGATGCCTTTCAGGGTTTCCGAGATTCGTTGTGTGATTTTGTTTGGTTCGTGCATTCATCTCTGCATCATGTGCATTGCATTACGTCATCATGCCATCATATCATTAATTTTTAAAACCTCAACTAAATAAACTGCATAGATCTTTTGATCTATTTAAATCGAGGGATTCACATGGTGATTTTTCTTTATAACATATTAAAGCCTCTCAATATTATTAGGGAGCTATAATAAAAATATTCCATTGTTTTGGAATCACCCATGAACCCACTTGCATATTAAATCCCTTGGCCTATTCTTCTTCAAGTTTTGGCTCTCTAACCTTGCCAATAATTCTTTTGCCATTTTCCGGAGCTCCACCAAAAATCCGAACACTTTTGGACCTTCCTTTTATCAAGTCCTAGTTCAAACCCATTTGAATTAAATTCAAATGAGTTTGAATTTAAATCTTTAAATCATGGCCCTTCTATTTTTCTTGGTTCCAACTCAATTTTGCGAGTCCGGGAAAATTATCCCCATGCGCAAATCTTTCCCTAACCCTCTCTTTCTTTTCCTCTCTCTATTTATTTTCTGCTAGAAAATTAGAGGGAGAGAGAAGAGAGAGACAGCCCAGCCACCACTTGTATCCATCTAGGCCAGCCGCAACCCACTACCTAAGCCGGCCCAAGGCCCAGCCGCGCCCCCTCTAACCCTAGCGCAGGGGAGAGCCTCCTTCTCGATCCCCATCTCCCTCCAGCGCCGCACGCATCGAGCTCCCCTCGTCTCGATCCCCTCTGCCGCCATGAAACAGGAGGTCCTCGCGCCTCCGCCTCCGCCCAAGGCCTCGCCCTTCCTTCTCCCCCGCGTCCCCATCGCCACCCGCCGCCGTCGGCGACCCCTAGGAGGGCCACCCCGCGCGTGGCCCCATCCTCTCCGCCGTGAGTCCTTCCCCTCGTCGCCTCCATGCGCCCGTTGACCAGCGCCCGTCCGCCTCGGGCCGGCCTCCACCGCCTCCTCGCCAGCGCTGGCCTCCCCGAGCTCATGCTCCCTTCGTCCATGGTGCCAGCCAGCCCCGCAGCCAGCGCCGTCGCCTCCTCCGTGATCGAGCCAGGAGTGGTGCTCCTGCGCCCGTCCCCTCGCCTTGCCGCCTCCTCCGTTGGTGGCGACCACCAGAGCCCGAGTCCCCGCCAAAGCTCCATGCCGCACCCACGATCCTGCGACCGCATCAGCCGCAGCCGCCCCATTTTTGTTCCTTGCGCCAAGAAGACCCATGCCCTTCAACCGCAGCATGCTTTGTTGGGTTGTCTCCGCAAGGCTCCGTTTCGAATCACTACCAAGGCCAAGACCATCCCCGGGCAGGACCTCGTGTATGACTACACCCGGTGATGCGCCAAGTCCCACGATGTTGACGACCCTTCAAGTTCGACTACCGTTGCCATGTACCACTACCGTCGCAAGAACCGAGACCGGCAAGTCCAAAGATCCCAAGTACCACGACTGCCCCCGAGGACGTTGGCTCCGTCAAGTTCGACTACAACGTGTGTACAACTACCGTCGCCATGTACCACTACTTCCACTACCGCCGACATGTACGTCTACGAAACGAGAACGACTACTTCCACGACGTCCATGAACCACTACCGTCGACCCTCGAAGACCCCGTGGACCCCGAACATCAACGGGACATGAACAACTACTTCCACTATGATATGTACCACTACCGTCGCCACGTGAACAACTACTTCCCTCGACGATTTTGAACCGCCCCGAAACGCACGCTTCAAAGGTATAACCCAAGACGACCGCGATGAGATGCCCTTGCATGTATGAGATGTACGATATGTTTGCACCGTGCCCGTTTGTCCTTGCAAGTTCCTCCTCGTTTGCCATGCCGTCGACCCGTGGGAACCCGGTAGTCGGGAGCACCCCACCATCTCTTGCGTGTTCTACACATCCGCACACTTCTCGTTTGCATCGGTATCTCAATCAAGTTATCGAGATCGATATGTTGCCGTGGCATCATTTTTGAATTCGTTGCCGTGGCACCCCTTTCGTTCCGCCACGGTGAAAAATGCTTCATAACATGCTCATGTCAACATTTTCGTAAAATTGCTTAAAACTTGCACATGTCATCCGCATCATGATAACAACATTTAAATGCTTAAAATTGTGTTTGCTTTAAACTACTAAATGACATATGGGGATCTCCGGAATTGTTGTTTGTTGTTTCCGGCCTCATTTAAAATTGCCTAGCTAGGTAGTTTTAATATGCTTCACCCCCTTTTGCCATGTTTAATAACATTTAATATTGTTGGGTACATAACCGAGAGAGAACTAAATAATTGATGTGGTGTTCCGTCAATATGCAACTCGTTGCATATTGAGCCCCACTTAACTTGTAGTGTTGTTTATGCATATTGCCATGCCATGAATCTTTAAACCGGACATGCATCATACTTGATTGTGCATCATGCCATGTTTGTGCTTGTTGGTTTACCATGTTGTTGGTTTCTTTCCGGTTTGCTTCTCGCCTAGCTTCGGCTTCGTTCCGGAGTTGTGAGGATTCGTTCGTCTACATCCTTTTGTCTTCTTCATGGATTCGTTCTTCTTCCTTGCGGGATTTCAGGCAAGATGACCATACCCTCGAAATCACTTCTATCTTTGCTTGCTAGATGCTCGCTCTTTTGCTATGCCTATGCTACGATGCCTACCACTTGCTATATCATGCCTCCCATGTTGCCATGTCAAGCCTCTAACCATCCTTTCCTAGCAAACCGTTGTTTGGCTATGTTACCGCTTTGCTCAGCCCGTCTTATAGCGTTGTTAGTTGCAGGTGAAGATGAAGTTTGTTCCTTGTTGGAACATGGAGATGTTGTTCCTTGTTGGAACATGTTTACTTGTTGGGATATCACAATATATCTTCTTTAGTTAATGCATCTATATACTTGGTAAAGGGTGGAAGACTCGGCCTTATGCCTGGTGTTTTGTTCCACTCTTGCCGCCCTAGTTTCCGTCATATCGGTGTTATGTTCCTTGATTTTGTATTCCTTACACGGTTGGGTGATTTATGGGACCCCCTTGACAGTTCGCTTTGAATAAGACTCCTCCAGCAAGGCCCAACCTTGGTTTTACCATTTGCCACCTAAACCTTTTTCCCTTGGGTTCTGCAGACTCAAGGGTCATCTTTATTTTAACCCCCGGACCAGTGCTCCTTCGAGTGCTGGCCCAACCTGGGCGATGTCCGGCGCCCCCTGGGCAATCAGGGTCTATGCCAACCCGACGTCTGGCTCATCCGGTGTGCCCTGAGAACGAGATATGTGCAGCTCCTATCGGGATTTGTCGGCACATCCGGGCGGCTTTGCTGGTCTTGTTTTATTACTGCCGAAATGTCTTGTAGCCGGATTCGAGACTGATCGGGTCTTCCGGGAGAAGGAATATCCTTCGTTGACCGTGAGAGCTTATAATGGGCTAAGTTGGGACACCCTGCAGGTATTATCTTTCAAAGCCGTGCCCATGTTATGAGGCAGATGGGAATTTGTTAATGTTCGGTTGTAGAAAACCGAAGTTGATCTTAATTAAAATACATCAACCGCGTGTGTAACCGTGATGGTCTCTTTTCGGTGAGTCCGGAAGTGAACACGGTGTTGGAGTTATGTTTGACGTAAGTAGTTTCAGGATCACTTCTTGATCGCTACTAGCTTCACGACCGTGCTTTGCCTCCTCTTCTCGCTCTCTTTTGCGTATGATAGCCACCATATATGCTAGTCGCTTGCTGCAGCTCCACCTCACAACTCTGTCCTACCTATAAGTTTAAATAGTCTTGATCTCGCGGGTGTGAGATTGCTGAGTCCCTGTGACTCACAGATACTTCCAAAACCAGTTTGCAGGTGCCGATGAAACCGTGCAGGTGACGCATCCGAGCTCAAGGAGGAGCTCGATGAAGATCTTGTTCATTGTGTTGTTTCGTTTCAGTTGATCAGTAGTGGAGCCCAGTCGGGACGATCGGGGATCTGTGTAGCATTTGGGGTAGTATTCTTTTATTTTGGTTCCGTAGTCGGACCTTGATTGTATCTGTATGATGTAATGCTTTACTCATGTATTGTGTGAAGTGGCGAGTGTAAGCCAACTATGTATCTCTTTCCCTTATGTATTACATGGGTTGTGTGAAGATTACCTCACTTGCGACATTGCTTTCAATGCGGTTATGCCTCTAAGTCGTGCTTCGACACGTGGGAGATATAGCCGCATCGAGGGCGTTACATCGGCATTGGCTGAATAGCTTGCCAGCAGACTCCGTCGGCAGTTGGGAGGATTTGGAAGATGCATTCCTTGACAACTCCCAGGGCACTTATGTGCGACCACCGGATGCTGATGACTTGAGCCATATAACTCAGCAGCCAGGGGAATCGGCCAGGCAATTCTGGACACGGTTCCTAACTAAGAAAAACCAAATTGTCGACTGTCCGGATGCAGAGGCCTTAGCGGCATGCAAGCATAACATTCGTGATGAGTGGCTCGCCCGGCACCTCGGCTAGGAGAAGCCGAAGTCTATGGCATCCCTCACGACACTCATGACCCGCTTTTGCGCGGGCGAGGATAGCTGGCTGGCTCGCAGCAACAACACATCAAGGAATCCGGGCACTTCAGATACTAAAGATGCTAATGGCAGACCATGCCGTAATAGACACAAGCGCCGCAACAACGGCGATAACGCCGAAGATACGACAGTCAATGCCGGATTTAGAGGCTCTAGATCCGGTCAGCGGAAAAAGCCATTCAAAAGAAGTACTCCAGGCCCGTCCAGTCTGGATTGCATACTTGATCGCTCGTGTCAAATCCACGACACCCCCGATAAGCCAGCCAATCACACCAACAGAGAATGTTGGGTGTTCAAATAGGCCGACAAGTTGAATGCTGAAAAAAAGGACAAGGGGCTGCATAGTGATGACGAGGAGGAGCCTCGGCCGCCGAACATAGGAGGACAAAAGAGGTTCCCCCCACAAGTGAAGACGGTGAACATGATATACGCAACCCACATTCCCAAGAGGGAACGGAATCATGCACTAAGGGACGTCTATGCGATGGAGCCTGCCGCCCCGAAGTTCAACCCATGGTCCTCTTGTCCGATCACCTTTGATTGCAGGGACCACTGTCGGTGTCAAAACCGGCGGATCTCGGGTAGGGGGTCCCGATCTGTGCGTCTTAGGCTGATGGTAATAGGAAGCAAGGGACACAATGTTTACCCAAGTTCGGGCCCTCCCGATGGAGGTAAAACCCTACTTCCTGCTTGATTAATATTGAAGATATGAGTAGTACAAGAGTAGATCTACCACGAGATCGTAGAGGCTAAACCCTAGGAGCTAGCCTATGATGATTATGATTGTAATTGTGATTGGCCTTCTAAGGACCAACCTCTCTGGTTTATATAGACACCAGAGAGGGCTAGGGTTTACATGGAGTCGGTTACAAGGAAGGAAACACAATATCCGGATCACCAAGCTTGTCTTCCATGCAAAGGAGAGTCCCATCCGGACACGGAACGGAGTCTTGAGTCTTGTATCTTCACGCTTCAATAGTCCGGACGATGCATATAGTTTGGCTGTCCGGATACCCCCTAATCCAGGACTCGCTCAGTAGCCTCTGAACCAGGCTTCAATGACGATGAGTCCGGCGCGCAGTCTTGTCTTCGGCATTGCAAGGCGGGTTCCTTCTCCGAATACTCCAAGATAATTATCGAACACTTCAAGCGTGTCCGGATCCGCAAGATGATCTTCACATACCATTGTAGGGAACATAGCATAAATCTGATCTGCCTGCAGTCTTCGTACGTCATGCTCTTGCATCGTGGCCTGGTCCAACAAGAACCGGCGTTCCTCGCCCCACCTCGATTCGTGTTATGAGGCGGTTTTATTGGCACGTCCTGCCAAAGCAGAGATCGTGTTCCTCTTATCACGGGATCTTTCATCAATATGGGCGTGTGTGACCCCACGACGACCGTTGGTATGACTCCGTGTGTTGTTAGATAAGCCTCAAGCGGTCATGCCGAGGACTCTTGATATTCACCCCCTTTATAAAGGGGCCGAGGCCTACGCCTCTTTTCTACCTCCCTTGCGCCTTCTCGCACCTCGAGTTCTAACACCCAAGATCTAAGCTCCAGCATCCCAGATCCTCCAATATGTCCGGATCCAACCCTCAAGGCCGTTGGGTGGCCTCCTCGATCCAAGAGGAGGACATTGCGAAGCTTAGGGAGGTCGGATACCTGACCGCCGACATCCAGCACAGGCTTCCTGCTCCAGGGCAAGTCATCCCTACACCAGAGCCCAATGAGAGCGTCGTGTTTGTTCCTCACTTCCTCCGTGGCTTGGGCCTCACCCTCGATCCCTTTGTGAGGGGGCTCATGTTTTATTACGGGTTGGATTTTCATGATCTAGCTTCGGACGCTATCCTCCATATCTCGTCGTTCATCATTGTGTGCGAGGCTTTTCTCCACGTCACACCACACTTCAGCTTATGGCTCAAAACCTTCAATGTGAAGCCGAAGATGATCGAGGGGCGACATGCGGAGTGCAGAGGTGCCGTAATAAGCAGGAACGCCGATGCCCCATGGCCAGAGGGTTCTTTCCCAGAAGTATCCGATGTATGGCAATGGAGGTGGTTTTATGTCATGGCTCCCAGAGGCACGAAGTGGGTGGCCGCCCTCGAGTTCTGCTCGAGCCCTCCGTCACAACTGGCGTCTTGGATAGACGTAGGACGGAATTGGGGGCCCGCTGGCGATGTGCCAATACTACGAAGCCATATTCAGGAGCTCCTTGGGAGGGACATTAACCTTGTCAGCATAATTCAAGTGATGTTAATCCGAAGGATGTTGCCGTGCCAACGCCGGCCTCTCCGTATGTGGGAGTACAATCTAGAGGGTCCGCGGACTGTTAAGCACTTCTTCGGCCTGAAGCTCGAAGGGATGTGCAAATTATTCTTCAGACCACAAGTAAAGTGTCCGGACACCACCGAGGATGCGGGCCTAAGCTGCAATCGCCTAGATACCCAAGTAAGTAACCTTGATACGGGACACAATGTTTTATATTTACCAAGGTTGTTATTCTGAAGATCATCCGTGGCCAGGAATGGCTCAGCAAGGCGGAGAGAATCAGATGTTCGGTGCCACTTCCCGAAGGCTCGCCCAGTCCAACCATCGCCAAGATGCTTGACCGGGTGCTCAGCAGAATGCCCTCAGGGAAGGACAAGGGGAACAATAGGGAAGCCGAACTTCACACGCTGCGCATCCAAACCGGGGGAATTGCTACCTCCCCTGAGGAGAATAGTCGAGAAGGGGAGGCTAAAGCCTCCTTCCCGCGTGGGAAGAAGAGAGCCACCTCCGAAGACTTGGAGACGGAGAAGCCCAAACAAGGGAAAAAGGTATCACCAGGGGGCTCTGCCCTGACGGGCACCCTCACCGCGTCGTGCCCATCAATGGGCCAGCCCTCCACCGAGATGTAAGTTAATCATTAATTCGAAGGTACTGTGTTTCTTCAAGATCCATAACTAGGATTCGTCTTTTGCAGTCCGGCTAGCAGCTCTTCTCAACAGAGTTCGTCTTCGGGGGATCTTCCTCCGGAGATGATGGAGAGCGAGACTCCACCCACCTCTCCTCCTCATGAAGCGGGTGACACCGAGGTGTCGTCACGGAGGAGTCCGGACCTGCCGAAGCCGGAGGCTAATACGTCAGCCGCCCTGAGCCCGGAGCGTTTGGCTCCCACGGGTGGCAATGAGAAGGGTTCAACATAGTTCAATGTTCAACCGGATATACTGACATGCCTTCTGGAGCGAGCTCCGCTGTCGGAGGAGCACCGCTCATTAATGAGCGCGGTGCTTAAGAAGATTTCATCCGCTACAAGCGGTTTGAATGAGGCATTTACGAGCCTGCTTACAGGCTTTGAGGTATGTAGTGAAAAATACACCATTTTTGGCAGTGAGGCACACGCTATGTGTGCTCCATATGGATAGTAGCCCTTGAGACTCTGGTTGCCCACCCTAGGCGGCAATCGGAGGATCATATTTAATAAGCACTTGATTATACTGTACATATGCGCGGTATCTAAGATCCAAATGCCCGAACAGTTCGTTGAAGTTGCCGAACTAAGGAGGCAAATTGGATCTATTGATGCCGATATCACGCTGGTGAACGAGTGGCTGAACAAGTCACAAGGTATGTGCTCTTCTTTCCTTATTTATATAGGAAAATATGAGAGTGGCTGTAACATCCCAAATTTTCAATTTGGCATGTTATACATAGGTCACCCATGCATATCATATTTTATTGCATTCTCGTTTGCCATCCTCGAAATCCTAAGCAACTCAAGGACCCTCGAAGAGAGTTCGGGATTTTCCGATTTTCATATTTGAATTTTATCAAATAATGAAGACGAGGATTTTGGATTTTATTATTTTTCTCTCCGAAAAATATTTCATGTTTAATAATAAATGAGAGGAGATAATATGACTTCTCCAAAAATAATTGAAATATCGGAGGAAAAATGTTAAAATCATTATTTGGATTTTATCTTATTTATTTGGAGTTTTATTTGCTTAGAGAAAATTTTGCATAATTTAAAAATTGCATTTTAGGGGCCAAGAAAAGTTCATCTTGTTCTAAATATTTTATTTAGGCAAAGAAAACTGGTTTTGGCATTTTTAGATTTTTATTTATTTTTCTAGGATTTTTTTTATATTAGTTTTGGTAACGTTTTTAAATGAATCATGGCCTGATCGGGCCAAAGGCCCGACCAGCCACCGCCGCCCTTTGTCTTGGCCACACCTCCGCCATTGGCGCTGGGCCGAGTCCGAGCCGGACTCCTCCTCCCGCCGCCTTGCCCCCTCCTCCAAGCCACCGCCCCCCCTTTAAATAGCCACCGCCCTCTCTAGCCACCACCGCCGCCACCCCATACCCGAGCCGAGCCCAGAGCCCGAGCCGCCACCGCCGCCGCCCTTGGTCGTCGCCGCCGCCTCCGCGCCGCCCGCCCGCGCCGAGTCGCCGCCCCTAGCTGCCCTCGCCGCCCCTCGCCGAACCCCGCCGGAGCCGCCCGCCCCGCCGGACGACCTCGCCGGAGGTAGCCCTCGTCGCCGGTTTTTTTTAAAGAACCCTTCGGTTTTAAAAAAAAACCCTAGCCCGTTTTTTTATATAGATCGATTTTATTTCTCTGGTTTATTTATTTTGCGAGCGTTCGCTCGTTCGTTCGATTTTTTTACGAACATGTTCGTCGTTTAGTTTCTGCTAACGAACGTTCGTTCGTTTAGCCGTTCGTCGTTTTCTTTTATCGGATTTATTCCGCGATTATTCCGATCGCGATTTCTGATCCGATGTTCGAATTAGTATAACTTTTCGCTCGTTTATCGGAATCAGGCGATTCAAGCGCCTGGAGTTTCATCTCGAAACCCTCTTTCTGAATAGCCAACTTAAGCCAGTTTTTGTCTCTGTAAAATTTGAGCCTAGTTCAAATTAGTAAACGGATCTTGTTTCTTTTGCCGTTTGAATTTCGTTGCTCCCTTTGGTTTGATTCTTTTTGCAAACCAGAGTTCTTAAGTTGAACTCTCCGATCAATCTCTTTCAGTTGAAGTTTCGTTTGTGCATATTTGCTTGTTGCTTATGTATGTATTGTTTGCTTGCGATAGAATTCCCGGAGTGCGAAGCGTGTTACTACGAGTCTCTAGGATTCACGGATCGTCAGCAAGGCAAGTAACACTTGATCATACCCTTTTCCTACCCAGTTTTTATGCATTAGTTCAACCCTCAAACATTGTATGGTTAGGATGTCATTAAATTGTGGGTTGGGAAGTAGATGATGAGGTAGGAACCTATTGCCCTGTTACTATCAAACCCTTGGGAGTTACTTCTACGTTATGCTTATATTGCTATGCTATGCTCGTAGACGTGGTTTGGGTTTAAGGGATATTCACGACAGATGTGAGATTGTTAATTAATGGTTTACTTTAAGGTGGCAACTTTAATACACATCTGGGTGGATTGAGGCACGTGGGGAACCCAGTGTTGTCTGTTTTTATTTGGAAATCCGGGGTACCGTGTGATCTTCCTATGGACCGCCACCAGTGCTCAAAGGGAACTGAGATTATTCATGCTAGAAACTTCCGTGTGCAGCCACAAGCTATTATGGGCTCTAGCATAGTTGAGTAAGTTCGTGAAGCTCTCGAAGAGGTAGATCAGCAGTAGTGGGTTTTATAGGTTTGGTATGATCTATCCGGAGTAGAGAGTTAATGTTTCCGAAAGACTGTGTCTCGGTCATCTGTTTCTCAAACACCATGTAGTGCGATAAATCAACGGAGGCGATCGAGTCTTGTGGGGAAAAGTGCGCAAACCTCTGCAGAGTGTACAATCTAATCATGGTTAGCCGTGTCCCCAGTTATGGACAATTCTGAGTATCTAGTACTTGAGTATTCACATGTATCTCATCACTCTAAGTTAATACTGTTGGGTTGTTAGTTATTTTAATTGGGATTGAGTTGGGGTTATACCTTCTCAATGATGTTTCAACCACCATGGTAGTTAAATTAAAATTTATTCCTTTGATGTAGGGAAAAATTGGCTTTTCGCAAAAACTGTAACCGTAGAGCTTTCCACCAGCCAAACATGCATGTAGTGTTAGCATTATTCTGTTGTTGCTCTATTGTGTTACATTGCCAAGATATTCCATGTGCTGACCGTTCTCGGGCTGCAACGTATTATGTTGCAGACTTTTGAACGAGGAGTAAGGTTCGATAGGTTGTTGCCGTGCAGCTCAGCTATGCCGTTGGAGTTGATGGACTCACTTTATCTTCCAAGCCTTCATTGTTATCGCATTAGATGGCCTTAAGCCATATTATTGTAATAAGTTCTCTTTTGAGACATTCGATGTAATAAGTGTGTGATTGCTACTCTGTTATAAATCCTTGATCTTGTGTGTGTCGGCATTACCGATCCAGGATGACACGGAAGCACGAGACTTGACCATCGAGGTCGGGTCGCTACAAGATGGTATCGAGCACCTGCTGAGTGTAGGACACGACCACTAAGATAAAACCATAGGTCCTCCTCTCTACTCATTTCGACTCCTCTCCATTTTTCCACTCTTTAGGATGACGGAGATGAAGTACAAGTTTGCACAACCGGATGAAGACACACCTCTTGGGCGCCACTTGAAGGAAGTCACTAGGTACCTGAATATTGGAATACCAAGCTTCACGGGACGCGTACACGCCACCTTACCATAAGAAGAATCTTTGGAAGATTCAAGCTCTAGTTCCCTAAGGGCGTTTGCGCCAAGCACGGAGCCCATAGTGTGTGTTTTCAATGCACCAACATGGAGTTTGGGAAAGAGTATGGCAGCTCACATTACCATGGGGCGCATTGCGAAGTCTACAATAAGGAGCTTAAAGACACCATATACCAAATATGTGGGCGCCGAGACGAGCAATGGGAAGTAATCAGCACCAAGAAGGATAGATCCATTGCAGCTTACATCCGGAGCTAAACCAGCACATTCGACGTCAAGAGAACCAGATGTGCTTGCAGACATGATGGATTTGAAGAAAGCGAAAACTAGGATCATCGAGTGGAGGAAGAACTCAAGTCTACACGCGATGGATATGAGGAAGAAATCAAGGCCCTACTGGAGAAGAATGACGACCTAGTGAAGAAGATCGGAGTCTTCATGGGAGGACCAGCACCGAAAGAAGAGGAAGAAGATCCCACTTGTCCGGACAACTACATCATCATCGGCGACACCGACTCGATCCAAGTGATGATGACTATGGAGACAAGCTGGAGCGACATCATGGAGTCTTCCACCGATCAAAATTTCTAGATGGCCACCATATAATAGTAGTATTTTCCCCCATGTAACTAGTAGTAGTTGAGCACTTATGCGATAGTCCTAGACCGTTTTGTATGCCCTTGCTTGATTGAATGAATGTGTGTGTTTGCCTCATGTGCATATGGGTAGTGTTTCCTCGCTAGACCTCTTTCTATTCTAATCTCTTCCATCTAAACCTTGAGATGCCTCCAGGCGTGACCCGGTTTTGTTTTCCCACGGAGCTCACCCGGTTGATCCAACAGCAGAATGCCTTGATGGAATTGCTAGTTCAGAACCAGGGCAATACCAACAACAACAACCCGCCGCCAGTGGACAATTTAGCCCGTTTTCTGAGGTTACAACCGCCGGTGTTTTCGAGTAGCACCGAGCCAATAGTTGCAGATGATTGGCTCGCCGTATTGGAAGGAGTTAACCACCGTAGGATGCACGGATCTTTGAAAGAGTGCGCTTTGCCGCACATCAATTGGATGGACCAGCAGCCGCATGGTGGGAGAATTACGGCTACTTTTCCTATAGCCAATGTCACTTGGGACCAATTCAACAAGCTTTTCGCACGCCCATGTTTCAAGCGGAGCCATGCAGATAAAGAAGTGAGTTCCACAACTTACGCCCGGAGAACCGTCTTGTGGCCCGATACATGGATGAGTTTAGCAAGTTATCACGCTATGCCCACGATGATGTGGCCACAGATGCCGCGAAGCAAGAGAAGTTTATGGAAGGGCTGAATGATGAGATGAGTATGCAGTTGATGGTGGCAACTTTCAACAACTACCAGGAGTTGGTAGATAAGGCTCTAATGATTGAAGGAAAGCAACAACAAATTGAGAGTCGTAAGAGGAAGTATGGACAAGGGAAGTATAACTCAGGAGCTCACCAGAAGCCTCGCTTAACCCCGAACTCGGGAGGACTTGTTCATAACCATGGAGGACATAACCATACTGGATGAAGATCACATAATCAAACTGGTGTGAAGAATGGGAATGGGGCCAACAATAATCAGAATCGCTCTAACCCATCTACACCCGCCAAGAGGGACTTAAGCCAAGTTATTTGCTTTAAGTGCGGGAAGACAGGGCATTATGCCAATGACTGCCCTGAAGGAAAGAATGGAAACGGAAATGGGAGCGCTGGGAAGAAGCCTAATCCATTCAATAAAGGACAAGTGAACCACGTTAATGTGGAGGAAGTTGAAGAGCAGCCGGACGCGGTAATAGGTAAGTTTTTGGTTCAGTCATTTATCGCTATTGTTCTTTTTGATACTGGTGCATCGCATTCATACATATCAAGGGGATTTGTGGATAAGTTTAAGTTACCAACCCAGACCCTTAGGAACCCTCTTTTAGTGAGCTCGCCTGGAGCAGAGTACATGGCTAGCAGATGGTGCACCCAGTTACCCCTAATCATTGGCACACATGTTTTTCCGTCTGACCTAATTATCTTGGAGTCGCAAGGATTGGATGTGATATTAGGTATGGACTAGATGTCAAAGTATGGAGGAAGTATTGACTGTGCTAGCAAGTCAATTTATCTTACCACCCCAGAGGGAAAAAGGATTAAGTATGTATCTAGGCATGTGCCTAGGAGGAGCCAAGTTAATGCCCTCACGGGAGTTATGCAGAGGAAGTACACAGTAGTAAAGGATTATCCAGATGTTTTTCCAGAGGAGTTACCAGGCATGCCACCGGATCAATACATCGAGTTTCTGATAGAACTATTGCCAGGTACAGGGCCAATATCAAAGAGACCCTACCGAATGCCCGCAAATGATCTGGAGGAAATTAAGAAGCAGATCAAGGAGCTATTGGGGAAAGGTTACATTCATAGAAGTTCATCACCTTGGGGAGCCCCAGTACTTTTGGTTGAGAAGAAAGATAAAACCCTAAGGATGGTTGTTGATTACTGAGCTCTGAATGAAGTAATGATAAAGAACAAGTATCCCTTACCGATGATTAATGATCTGTTTGATCAGTTGCAAGGAGCTAAGGTGTTTTCTAAGATTGATCTCGATCGAGGATACCATCGATTGAAGATCCGAGAGAAGGATATACCAAAGACAGCATTCACCACACGGTATGGATTATATGAGTATACGGTCATGTCATTTGGACTGACTAACGCCCCTGACTATTTCATGAGTATGATGAACAAAGTGTTCATGGAGTATTTGGACAAGTTTGTTGTGGTGTTTATTGATGATATTATGGTTTACTCGAAGAACGAAGAAGCACGCAGAACACCTACGTTTGGTTCTCGAGAAACTCGTGGAACACCGATTATCGCCAAATTCAGCAAGTGCGAGTTTTGGTTGAAGGAAGTTGGATTTCTTGGGCATGTTATATCGGGAGAGGTATAGCGGTAGATCGGTAAAATTCATCGATCCTTTGAATGGTTGGCACCCACTTGATCGGCGAGATTCGCGATTTCCTTGGTGGCGAGGATATTACGGAGATTCATTGAGAATTTTTCCAAGATTGCTAAGCCAATGACAGAATAGTGAAGAAGGATACTAAGTTCGAATGGATGAGGATTGCGAGACAAGTTTTCAAGAGTTGAAGAAGCGGTTGACTATAGCCCAGTCTTGACCTTGCGGATATACATAAGGAGTTTCAAGTGTATTGTGGCGCCTCTCGCTTGGGACTTGGATGTGTTCTTATGCAGGACGGAAAATTTGTTTCGTATGCCTCACGACAACTGAAGCCACATGAGTTGAACTATGCCACGCATGATTTGGAGTTAGCAGCTGTAGTGCATGCGTTAAAGACCTGGAGACATTATCTCATTGGAAACCGTTGTGATGTGTACACGGATCATAAAAGTTAGAAGTACATTTTCACACAGAAGGAGTTGAACCTCAGACAGAGGAGATGGCTGGAGCTTATAAAGGATTATGATATGAAGCTACACTATCATCCAGGTAAGGCCAACGTCGTAGCAGACGCTTTGAGTCGGAAGAGTTATGCCAATATCCTTGAAAGTAGAGGACTGCCAAAGGAGTTAGCAGAGGATATTATGGAACTTCAGTTGGAGATTGTTCCAAGAGGTTTTCTTGCAACAATGGAGGTTCGATCGACATTGTTGGACAAGATTCGAAGCTTCGGAAGGAGGATAAAGAGATTGCTGAGATAAAAGAGAAGATGGGCAAAGGAAAAGCCAAAGGTTTTAGCGAGGATGAGAACGATACCTTGTGGTTTGAGGACGGTTTATGTGCCCAACAATTCGGAGATCGGAAGTTAATACTTCAAGAGGCCCATGACTCACCATACTCGATTCACCGGAAACACCAAGATGTATTTAGACCAAGGAGCGTTTACGGTGGACTGGTATGAAGAAGGATATTGCCGAGTATGTAGCCATTTGCGATGTATGTCGAGAGTGAAGGCGAGCATCAAAAGCCAGCAGGATTGTTGCAGCCTATGCCAATACCCGAATGGAAGTGGGACAAACTTAGCATGGATTTTATCACCGGATTACCCAGAACCAAAGCAGGATATGATTCAATATGGGTAGTTGTGGATCGTTTGACCAAAGTAGCTCACTTCATCCCACTGAAAACAACTTATACAAGTGCCAAGTTGGCCAAAATATATATGACCAGGATCGTATGTTTGCACGAAGTTCCGAGGAGCATCGTATCAGATAGAGGAACCCAGTTTACTTCAAAGTTTTGGCATCAGCTACACCAGACCTTGGGTACTAGATTGGAGTTTAGTACCGCGTTCCACCCACAGACGGATGGACAGACAGAGAGAGTCAACCAGATTCTGGAGGATATGTTAAGAGCCTGTGCGCTAGATTATGGATCTAGTTGGGATGACAATTTGCCGTATGCAGAATTCTCATATAACAACAGCTACCAGGCCAGTTTGAAGATGGCACCGTTCGAAGCTCTGTATGGACGCAAATGTAGAACACCATTGATGTGGGATGAGGTAGGAGACCGTCAGTTGTTTGGACCAGATTTGATCAAAGAGTCCGAAGAGAAGGTTAAATTGATCAGAGACAGACTAAAGATTGCTCAGTCTAGACAGAAGAGTCACGCAGATTCAAAACGCAAGGAAGTAACCTATGAAATTGGAGACAGAGCCTATCTGCGAGTATCACCCTTGAGGGGAGTGAAATGTTTTGGAGTAAAGGGAAAGTTAGCCCCAAGATTTGTAGGACCGTATCGTGTTTTGGAGCGGATGGGAGAAGTTGCCTACAAGCTGGAGTTACGAAGGATTGTCGAGTTCACGATGTGTTTCACGTATCACACCAAGAAGTGCCACGCCGAGATGGCGATATACCGTTAAAGGATACAATGGCCCCTAGAGGCGTCTGCTTGGATAGTAATTTGACTTATGAGGAGAAGCCAAGAAAGATTCTTGATTTGACGGTAATGAGTCACCCGCAACAAAGTTATCAAGTTTTGCAAAGTTCAATGGAGCCACCATACGGAGGAGGAAGCCACAGGGAACGAGAAGATGATATTACAAGGGACCACCGCACCTATTTTCTAGCCAACCCGAATCTCGAGGGCTAGATTCATCTTAAGGGGTAGGTTTGTAACATCCCAAATTTTCAATTTGGCATGTTATACATAGGTCACCCATGCATATCATATTTTATTGCATTCTCGTTTGCCACCCTCGAAATCCTAAGCAACTCAAGGACCCTCGGAGAGAGTTGGGGATTTTCCGATTTTCATATTTGAATTTTATCAAATAATGAAGACGAGGATTTTGGATTTTATTATTTTTCTCTCCGGAAAATATTTCATGTTTAATAATAAATGAGAGGAGATAATACGACTTCTCCAAAAATAATTGAAATATCGAAGGAAAAATGTTAAAATCATTATTTGGATTTTATCTTATTTATTTGGAATTTTATTTGCCTAGAGAAAATTTTGCATAATTTAAAAATTGCATTTTAGGGGCCAAGAAAAGTTCACCTTGTTCTAAATATTTTATTTAGGCAAAGAAAACTGGTTTTGGCATTTTTAGATTTTTATTTATTTTTCTAGGATTTTTTTTATATTAGTTTGGTAGACGTTTAAAAAATGAACCGCGCCCTCGATCGGGCCAAAGGCCCACCCAGCAGGCCGCCCACCGACCACCGCCGCCGCCAGCGGGACCGAGTCCGAGCCGGACTCCTCCTCCTGCCGCCTTGCCCCTCCTCCAAGCCACCGCCCCTTTAAATAGCCACCGCCTCTCTAGCCACCACCGCCCGCCCACCCCGGACCCGGGCCGAGCCCGAGCCCGAGCCGCCGCCCTTGGCCGTCGCCGCTGCCTCCCGCTGCCCGCCCCTCGCCCGATCGCCGCTGCCCCTAGCTGCCCTCGCCGCCCCTCGCCGAACCCCGCCGGAGCCGCCCGCCCCGCCGGACGACCTCGCCGGAGATAGCCCTCGTCGCCGGTTTTTTTAAAGAACCCTTCATTTAAAAAAAACCCTAGCCCGTTTTATTTATATAGATCGGTTTTATTTCTCCGGTTTATTTATTTTGCGAGCGTTCGCTCATTCGTTTGTTTTTTTACGAACATGTTCGTCGTTTAGTTTCTGCTAACGAGCGTTCGTTCGTTTAGCCGTTCGTCGTTTTCTTTTATCGGATTTATTCCGCGATTATTCCGATCGCGATTTCTGATCCGATGTTTGAATTAGTATAACTTTTCGCTCGTTTATCGGAATCAGGCGATCCAAGCGCCTGGAGTTTCATCTCGAAACCCTCTTTCCGAATAGCCAACTTAAGCCAGTTTTTGTCTCTGTAAAATTTGACCCTAGTTCAAATTAGTAAACGAATCTTGTTTCTTTCGCCGGTTGAATTTCGTTGCTCCGTTTGGTTTGATTCTTTTTGCAAACCGGAGTTCTTAAGTTGAACTCTTCGGTCAATCACTTTCTGTTGAAGTTTCATTTGTGCATCTTTGTTTGTTTCTTCTGTATGTATTGTTTGCTTGCGATAGAATTCCCGGAGTGCGAAGCGTGTTACTACGAGTCTCTAGGATTCACAGATCGTCAGCAAGGCAAGTAACACTTGATCATACCCTTTTCCTACCCAGTTTTTATGCATTAGTTCAACCCTCAAACATTGTATGGTTAGGGTGTCATTAAATTGTGGGTTGGGAAGTAGATGATGAGGTAGGAACCTATTGCCCTGTTACTATCAAACCCTTGGGAGTTACTTCTACGTTATGCTTATATTGCTATGCTATGCTCGTAGACGTGGTTTGGGTTTAAGAGATATTCACGACAGATGTGAGATTGTTAATTAATGGTTTACTTTACGGTGGCAACTTTAATATACATCTGGGTGGATTGAGGCACCTGGGGAACCCAGTGTTTTCTGTTTTTTTTTGGAAATCCCGAGGTACCCGTGTGATCTTCCTATGGACCGCCACCCAGGCTCAAAGGGAACTGAGATTATTCATGCTAGAAACTTCCGTGTGCAGCCACAAGCTATTATGGGCTCTAGCATAGTTGAGTAAGTTACGTGAAGCTCTCGAAGAGGTAGATCAGCAGGTAGTGGGTTTTATAGGTTTGGTATGATCTATCCGGAGTAGAGAGTTAATGTTTCCGAAAGACTGTGTCTCGGTCATCCGTTTCTCAAACACCATGTAGTGCGAGAAATCAACGGAGGCGATCGACTCTTGTGGGGAAAAGTGTGCAAACCTCTGCAGAGTGTACAATCTAATCATGGTTAGCCGTGTTCCCGGTTATGGACAATTCTGAGTATCTAGTACTTGAGTATTCACATGTATCTCATCGCTCTAAGTTAATACTGTTGGGTTGTTAATTATTTTAATTGGGATTGAGTTGGGGTTATACCTTCTCAATGATGTTTCAACCACCATGATAGTTAAATTAAAATTTATTCCTTTGATGTAGGGAAAAATTGGCTTTTACAAAAGCAGTAACCGTGAGAGCTTTCCACCAGCCAAACATGCATGTAGTGTTAGCATTATTCTGTTGTTGCTCTATTGTGTTACATTGCCAAGATATTCCATGTGCTGACCCGTTCTCGGGCTGCAACGTATTATGTTGCGAGACTTTTGAGACGAGGAGTAAGGTTCGATAGGTTGTTGCCGTGCAGCTCGGCTATGCCGTTGGAGTTGATGGACTCACTTTATCTTCCAAGCCTTCCGCTGTTATTGCATTAGATGGCCTTAAGCCATATTATTGTAATAAGTTCTCTTTTGAGACATTCGATGTAATAAGTGTGTGATTGCTACTCTGTTATAAATCCTTGATCTTGTGTGTGTCAAGATTACCGATCCGAGGATGACACGGAAGCACAGAGACTTGACCATCTGAGGTCGGGTCGCTACAGTGGCATAATATTAATGCAATATGCTTGGACTGTAGACGGTGCTGCTGCCGTGGAAACCCTGAGGGCGGAACTTGCCCAGGCCAAGGAACAAGCTCGGTTAGCGATGCAGCTGCCCTGAAGGCGGCCGAGGAATTGAGAGCCGAACAGGCTGCTCATCGCCGAGGCGAAGAAAAGATAGCCGAAATGGCCGTGGTGTTAAAAAATGCCGCTGACCGTTATGAGCTCCTCAAGAAGGAGCATAAGGATAGTTCGGCCGAACTGAATAAGGCACTTAATGCCGCCAAGGAGATGCGGACCGAGCTCAGGGGTGCACGGGAGGAGCTTCAACAAGCCGGTAAAATCGCGGCTGGGGGCTCCTACTTACTGCGGACGAAGTTTTTGGATCCGAAGTACGCTCCCCTGGCTGGACACTGTAGTCCGGCAGATGCGTATGCGGATTTGGCGAAGAGTACAGCTGACGCTGCCAAGTTCTTCGAGGATCGAGGTGATAAGGAAGTGGAGAAGCTTTTCTGGTCGCAATTCAATGCTCCCACTCGCCTGCTGCCGTTAAGTGAGAAGATGGCTGCTGTAGCGGAGCTTCACCGGCTGTCCGGGCTTGCAATGCGGTCTGTAATAGACCATCTTTGGCCGGACGGGCCTAAGCCCGATAGTTATTTTGGTTTGGTGCAACAATTCCTTGGGGTCGTGCCTCGAATCGATGCCGTGAGAAGGTCGGCGTGCATAGAGGGTGCACGAATGGCTCTCGCCCGTGTTAAAGCCTATTGGGCAGATATGGAGCACACCATTATAGCGACCCAGAATCCGGCGGGAGGCCAGTATTTGGCCGAGCACTACTTGGAGTAGGTAACAGAAGGTGCCCGCTTAATAGAGGCGTATTGCTCGAAGAGTATATTGTTCGAGTGAAACATCGAATCATTGTAAAAACGATGTTATTTTGATTAAGAGGCTATATTTATACTTTTTGCCTGAAAATATTATTGTGTCCCCTGTGCGGCCGTTTATATATATGCGTAATTCAAAAGTTAGCAGTCGTTGGCTTCAGCCCCCACGCATACAATGCGGGGGTGTTCGCGAAAAATATGCGTAATCACACTTGCTCCAACGTCTTGGTCCATTAAGGAGGTGATAGCACGTCGAACTAGGCAACCGGACTATATAGCTGTAACACTTTCGCTTAGCCATGGGAGTCTAATGGTGGGGCTACTATGTAGCCCCTGATACCTTCGCGTGCATCCGAATATGGGCGCGTATGTACATGGCCGGGAAACGGCCCTTCGTTAATGCGGAGGAATCCTAAAGATTTCGGTGAGTCTTCAAGTGGTTGAACAGTCTCTCGCTGTATCATGACAGTCAGTTTTTGGCTTTCTCTACTGAGGTGCTCATTCGGAATAACCAGGGCACAATCGTAGTAGTTCTCCTTTGGCCGCCTTAGCCGATAAGAACGGAACGTAAGGCGGCAAACCCAGGAGCCGGGCAAACCCAACATTTGACCAAAGACATGACTCGGAGCTAATGCATATAAGGCCAAACTCGTGACGCCGAACACTCCCTAAGGTATTCGGTCTTTGTAACAGAAAATAGGCTGAAGCCCCTTTCATTATAAACCCTGTATTTCCAGGTACGTGCGTTAATCTGTCGTGGTGAAATGCCAATAACAGCAGTATCCTCTGTGGGTATGGAACCCATGGGATGGTTAAACAACAAGAGGCAGTAGAAAATGTTTACACAGGGGCTTAATCTAAAAAGAAACCTGTTGAGCCGGGCCCTGCTGCACGTCTGCGCCTTTATCTCCGTTGTGTCGTATCCTCGAAGGGTATCACGCGAACGTTGTCTGTAAAAAAACAAAACTCGTTGGAGAGTACAACGTAAGTATGCAAAAAGTGTAAGATGTTGGCCTGCCAATAAGGTTGAGCCAAGGGTGGGGCTGTATTAAATATTTGTAGCCCCTGGTGTCCTTTATGGGATTACATATACGGTGCCCTGGTTCAGTTTTATCCGGGCGATCGGACTCGTCTAACTGTGTCTATGGTCTTAATGACCAGTCATGTTTTCTAATATTGGAGTCCGCTTATAGTCCGGCCGCTAGGGCCGTCACGTGTTCTCTACGCGTGAAGAGCGCTCTGTGTTTCCGTTAATGGTTATGACGCCACGTGGGCCGGGCATCTTGAGTGTAAGGTAGGCATAGTGCGGTACTGCGTTGAAGCGGGCGAAGGCCGTTCTTCCAAGCAATGCATGATAGCCACTTTGGAAGGGTGCGATGGTGAAGGGTAGTTCTTCGCTTCTGCAGTTTTCTGGGGAGCCGAATGTTACCTCCAGTACGACGGAGCCCCTGCCGTAGGCTTCAACGCCTGGTATCACCCCTTCAAAGGTGGTGTTGCTTTGGCTAATTCTGGATGGGTCTATCCCCATCCTGCGGACAGTGTCCTCGTATATTAAATTGAGACTGCTGCCGCCGTCCATGAGGACGTGGGTGAGATGATATTCGTCAATTATTGGGTCAAGCACCAAGGCCTCTGATCCTCCGCGCCGAATACTAGTCGGGCAGTCCATGTGATCGAAGGTGATCGGATAAGCCGTCCAGTAGTTAGGTGTGGGTACGATGGGCTCTGTATCGCACGTGTCTCTGAGTGCGCGTTCGTGCCTTATTGTGGATATGTGTGTCGCGTGGATCATATTTACCGTTTTAGCCTCTTGTGGGAATTTTTTCTGTCCCCCAGTGTTCGGCTGGCAAGGTTCATCCTCGTCTTCACTTGGTGTTTCCCTCCCCTTGTGTTCGGCATTTAATTTGCCGTCCTGCTTGAAGACCCAGCACTCTCTATGTTGTGGTTCGCAGGTTTCTCGGGGGTGCCATGAATTTGGCACAGTCTGTCCAGGACTCTGTTCAGACCGGACGGTCCCTCTTTACTGCCTTTAGATGGCTTATTTTGCTTATCAGGTCGAGAGCCCCTGAATCCGACATGGACCGTTGTGTTGTCCGGGCTCTCTTCCTTGTTTTGGCGTTTGTGTTTGTTACGCCGTGGCTTCCCGTTGCCATCCCTTATTTGGGATGTGCTGGGGTCGCTGGTGCCTTTGCGGGCTAGCCAACTATCTTCACCTGCGCAAAAGCGGGTCATAAGGCTTGTTAAGGCTGCCATTGTCCTTGGCTTTTCTTGGCCGAGGTGTCTGGCGAGCCACTCGTTGCGGATGCTGTGTTTGAATGCCGCTAAGGCCTTGGCGTCCGGGCAATCGACAATTTGATTCTTCTTAGTGAGAAATCTGTTCTAGAGCTTGCGGGCGGACTCTCCAGGCTGTTGGATTATGTGACTTAGATCGTCCGCATCTGGAGGCGGGACATAAGTCCCTTGTAAATTGGCCCTGAAAGCATCCTCGAGTTCCTCCCAACTCCCAATTGAATTTTCGGGAAGGCTTTTCAACCAGTGTCGAGCTGGTCCCTTCAACTTGAGGGGAAGGTATTTGATGGCGTGGAGGTCGTCCCCACGAGCCATGTGAATATGCAGGATAAAATCCTCGATCCGCACCCACAGGTGCATGTTCCGTCGTATGCCTCTATATTCACAGGTTTAAAACCCTGTGGAAATTCATGGTCTAGTACTTCTTCGGTGAAGCACAGGGGGTGAGCAGCCCCTCTGTATCTGGACGTGATGTGGAGTGTCGTCGGCTGTTGTTGTGTCCGGTGCTTATTCCGAACTGGTATTTGGTTGGTATGATCGTTTTGGTGACCATAGTCCCTCGTCGGGGTGTGTCCCTTAGATCCGTATAGGGACTTGGCCGCGCCAGCTTTCTTATCCAGGTGCTCTCGTAGATCGTGCACTTTGTTGGTAGCCGCTCTGTTGCGGTTATGAAGTGGTACATCTGGCCTCCTGGTCGTGTTATTCTTTGGTGGAATGGCCTCGTCGTCGAATTCTGGCAGTAGCTTACGTTTTGGATAGCTCTTTGTATGGCGATCGTCGCCGTATCTTTCTTCAGTGTCTAGCACTTTATTCCATCTGCAGTTGAGCGTTTCCTGTGCGGCTTTGAGCTGTTGCTTCTGCTTCTTTAGACTTCTCGTTGTGGCCATAAGCTTTCTGTGGACGTTATCCCATTCCACGCGTTCTTCCGGAATGATGAATGCATCATCATCCGGACTGTGTTCTTGTCCTGGGGTGGTTTGATGAACTCATCCCTCGGGATCATTGTGATCAGGCGTCTGCTCAGAACTCGGTTCGGCGTGACCTGGCTCGTCCTGCTCCATTGCTGGGTCCCTGTGGTCGTTATTGCCTTTGGAGTTTACTGGTGTGTCGATCCTTATTGCACTCTGGTCGCTATTTTTACTGTTGCTGGACTTTGAGCGGCGTCTGCGCCATCGTTTTGGCTTTTGCCCGGGGGCTTTATCTTCCGGATTGCCGCCGTCGTCCTCCTGGGCGTATCCACCATGTATATATCGTGTGACGAGGTAGTAGTCCAGCGCCCCAGAGATTCTGAATCTTCTCCTGCATCTCGTCCATACCGTCGATGCCTTCAGAGTCGAAGTCCAGCACGTCGGTTAAATCATCAACCATGGCAATGAAGTGGGTGGTGGGTGGGCAACGAATTCTTTTGTCGTCTGCTTCCCACTCGAGCCGGGCATAGTTTGGCTGAGAGCCTCCTGATAAAGAGAGAGACTTTAATGAGTTCAGCATGTCGCCAAAGGGCGAGTGCTGGAAGATATCCGCAGCGGTAAACTCCATTACCGGAGCCCAACCTGGCTCGGCTGGCTCAAGAGTGCGCGGACTGGAACCAACCACCGGATACGAGTCCGGGGGTCCGGAATCACAGGCTTCCATAGAGGGAAGACCTGTGTTCGATTCCACCGCCGATGAGTGCGCGGCCTGCGGGGCGGGGTCCATCCCTCCGTCCTTAGGCAACACAGCCTACTCCGGATTTAGGTCCGGGGCTACTACAGGGGTGACTGTTTGACAGCAGGTCTAAGCCGTGCTCATCGTGACTGTTCGGTGCTCCTGGCACATGCCCAAATTCGTCGAAGATCAAGTCTCCGTGAATGTTCGCCGTGTAGTTCAAGTTTCCGAACCTGATCTGGTAGCCAGGGGCGTAGCTGTCGATCTGCTCCAGATGGCCAAGCGAATCGGCCCGCAGTGCGAAGCCACCGAACACAAAGATCTGTCCGAGGAGAAAAGTCTCGCCCTGGACCGTGCCGTTAACGATTCAGGGCGCCATCAAGCCTTGCAGCGACGACACAGAGGAACTCTCAATGAAAGCACCAATGTCGGTGTCAAAACCGGCGGGTCTGGGGTAGGGGGTCCCGATCTGTGCGTCTTAGGCTGATGGTAACAGGAAGCAAGGGACACAATGTTTATCCAGGTTCGGGCCCTCTCGATGGAGGTAAAACCCTACTTCCTGCTTGATTAATATTGAAGATATGAGTAGTACAAGAGTAGATCTACCACGAGATCGTAGAGGCTAAACCCTAGGAGCTAGCCTATGATGATTATGATTGTAACTGTGATCGGCCTTCTAAGGACCAACCTCTCCGGTTTATATAGACACCAGAGAGGGCTAGGGATTACATGGAGTCGGTTACAAGGAAGGAAACACAATATCCGGATCGCCAAGCTTGTCTTCCACGCAAAGGAGAGTCCCATCCGGACACGCAACGGAGTCTTGAGTCTTGTATCTTCACGCTTCAATAGTCCGGACGATGCATATAGTCCGGTTGTCCGGATACCCCCTTATCCAGGACTCCCTCAACCACCCCACTAGTATCCGTCATGGCGGATCCACGGCATTGGTCCTAGACCCCATCATTGACGGATTTCACCTAACTCGAGTCCTTATGGACGGCGGCAGAAGCCTGAACCTGCTCTATCAGGATACAGTGTGCAAAATGGGTATAGATCCCTCGAGGATCAAACCCACCAAAACCACCTTTAAGGGCGTCATCCCAGGTGTAGAGGCCCATTGCACGGGCTCAATCACACTAGAAGTGGTCTTCGGATCTCCGGACAACTTCCGAAGCGAGGAGTTAATCTTCGATATCGTCCCGTTCCGCAGTGGCTATCATGCACTGATCGGGCGAACCGCATTTGCTAAATTCAATGCGGCACCGCATTAAGCATACCTCAAGCTCAAGATGCCAGGACCTAGGGGGGTCATAATAGTCAATGGAAACACAGAGCGCTCGCTCCGCACGGAGGAGCACACTGCGGCCCTTGCAGCAGAAGCACAAAGCAGCCTTTTAAAGCAAACCGCCAATTCGGCGATACAACCCCCAGACACCGTCAAGCGAGTCCGGAGTAACCTGCAGCAGGATCGTTGGCACATTCAGAGCTCGCCTAGCAATTCGGCCCCCGTCCTAGTCCCAGTCAAGCAACGAAAATACCATGGGCATAGGCGGGGGCACGATCAGGGCACGTCCCGCAATGCGGCTCAGCCGCCCTAGGGGCTGCACACCTTTATCATTTTCCCCCTTTCAGGACCTTACTCTCTGGAAGCCCTTTCCGGCATATGATTAACGGACACATTACGGGATGGAACAACCAAGGAGGCAAGAAGCTAAGACGTACAAGGGAATCCCCAGGTGGTCTCTGATAACATTCGAATTACCCATTTTCAATACCCATACGCAGCTTACCCTTGGATAGGACATGTCAAATAGTCCTATTTTTTGCTTATTGCACTACTTGTATCAGTACGCTTCGACGTATTATTTAAATAACAATGCATAGCATTAGTCTATTATTGCATTACCCTTCTTTTTTCTTGTCTGTTTATTTACGACAACTTGCACCTGTACATTCTTGTACGACCAGTACGCCAAGGGCTTCAGTATACCCCATAATACGGCATGAGAAGTCCGAACACTTTCGACAGTGCGGCACCCCGAACTTATAGCATTATATGCATCAGCTCTGAATCATGTCTTGGGTCAATAGTTGGGTTTGCCCGGCTCCCATGTTTTGGCACCATACTGATACGTCTCCAACGTATCTATAATTTTGATTGTTCCATGCTATTGTATTATGTGTTTTGGATGTTTATGGGCTTTATTATCCACTTTTATATTACTTTTGGGACTAACCTATTGACCCAGAGCCCAGTGCCAGTTCCTGTTTTTTCCCTTGTTTGAGTGTTTCGAAAAAGGAATATCAAGCGGAGTCGAAACGGAATGAAACCAACTCGAGAAGTTATTTTTGGAAGGAAAGCAACCGGAAAAACTTGGAGTGCACGTCAGGAAAGAAACGAGGGATCCACAAGGTAGGGGGCGCGCCCACCCCCCTAGGAAGAGCCCTCCACCCTCGTGGGCCCCTCGTGGCTCCCCTGACGTACTTCTTCTACCTATATATATCCATATACCCTAAAGACTTCGGGGAACAGAATAGATCGGGAGTTCCGCCGCCGCAAGCCTCTGTAGCCACCAAAAGTCAATCGGGACCTGTTAGGCACCACCGAGGGGGGATCCCTCACCGATGGCCATCTTCATCATCCCAGCGCTCTCCATGACGAGGAGGGAGTAGTTCACCCTCGGGGCTGAGGGTATGTACCAGTAGCTATGTGTTTGATCTCTCTCTCTCGTGTTCTTGATTTGGCACGATCTTGATGTATCGCGAGCTTTGCTATTATAGTTGGATCTTATGTTTCTTCTCCCCCTCTACTCTCTCTTGTAATGGATTGAGTTTTCCCTTTGAAGTAATCTTATTGGATTGAGTCTTTAATGACTTGAGAACACTTGATGTATGTCTTGCCATGTGTATCTGTGGTGACAATGGGATATCACGTGATTCACTTGATGTATGTTTTGGTGATCAACTTGCGGGTTCCGCCCATGAACCTATGCATAGGGGTTGGCAAACGTTTTCGTCTTGATTGTCCGGTAGAAACTTTGGAGCACTCTTTGAGGTTCTATGTGTTGGTTGAATAGATGAATCTGAGATTGTGTGATATATATCATATAATCATACCCACGGATACTTGAGGTGACATTGGAGTATCTAGGTGACATTAGGGTTTTGGTTGATTTGTGTATTAAGGTGTTATTCTAGTTCGAACTCTAGGGCTGTTTGTGACACTTATAGGAATAGCCCAACGGATTGATTGCAAAGAATAACTTTGAGGTGGCTTCGTACCCTACCATAATCTCTTCGTTTGTTCTCCGCTATTAGTGACTTTGGAGTGACTCTTTGTTGCAGGTTGAGCGATAGTTATATGATCCAACTATGTTATTATTATTGAGAGAACTTGCACTAGTGAAAGTATCAACCCTAGGCCTTGTTTCCTATCATTGCAATACCGTTTTGCTCACTTTTATCAGTAGTTACCTTGCTGTTTTTATATTTTCAGATTACAAAAACCTTTATCTACCATCCATATTGCACTTGTATCACCATCTCTTCGCCGAACTAGTGCACCTATACAATTTACCATTGTATTGGGTGTGTTGGGGACACAAGAGACTCTTTGTTATTTGGTTGCAGGGTTGTTTGAGAGAGACCATCTTCATCCTACGCCTCCCACGAATTGATAAACCTTAGGTCATCCACTTGAGGGAAATTTGCTACTATCTTACAAACCTCTGCACTTGGAGGCCCAACAACGTCTACAAGAAGAAGGTTGTGTAGTAGTGAAAGTGCAACTATCCCTAGGTGGTTTTGGTAATTCATAACAACATATAGCTCATTGAGCTAATGCTATTCCAAGACTATTATTTCAGGAAAGCTCAATGAATGGCATGGCATGGATGATGAAAGTGGATCCCTCAAAATACTAAGGACAAAGGATTGGCTCAATCTCAAAAGCTCAAGACTCTTCATTTTACATTTTAGTGGTCCAAGATCACATTGAGTCTGTAGGAAAAGCCAATACTATCAAGGAGGGATGAGGTGTTGCTTAATGAGCCTCTTGCTTCATGTGCTTAGTGATATGCTCCAAAACCCTCAGCTACTTTCTCACATCCACAAATGACCTAAACCCTAAAGCCAAAATCAGCCACACCGATTCTTCCTACCCGGCGCCACCGATTTCCAAAGTCATAGCCACTGCCACAAACCCTAGGCAAATCGGTCCTACCGATAGGGATCTCGGTCTCACCGAGATGGGATTGTAATCTCTCCGTTTCCCTTCGTAAACGTTTCGGTCTAACCAAGTGAGCGATCGGTCCCACCGAGATTGCAATGTAAACTCTCTGTTTCCCTTTTGTAACATTTCGGTCTCACCGAAAAGAGCAAATCGGTCCCACCGAGTTTACCTGACCAACTCTCTGGAAAGCTTATTACCAAAATCGGTCACACCGAGTTTGTGTAATCGGTCTTACTGAGATTACATTATGTCCTAACCCTAACCAAATCGGTCTCACCGAGTTGCATGTCAGTCCCACCGAAAATCACTAACAGTCACTAGGTTTACTAAATCGGTCCGCCCGAGTCTGTTGAATCGGTCCCACCGAGTTTGGTAAATTGTGTGTAACGGTTAGATTTTGTGTGGAGGCTATATATACCCCTCCACCTCCTCTTCGTTCGTGGAGAGAGCCATCAGACTGAACCTACACTTCCAACTTACCATTTCTGAGAAAGAACTACCTACTCATGTGTTGAGGCCAAGATATTCCATTCCTATCATATGAATCTTGATATCTAGCCTTCCCCAAGTTGCTTTCCACTCAAACCCTCTTTCCACCAGATCCAAATCCTATGAGAGAGAGTTGAGTGTTGGGGAGACTATCATTTGAAGCACAAGAGCAAGGAGTTCATCATCAACGCACCATTTGTTACTTCTTGGAGAGTGGTGTCTCCTAGATTGGCTAGGTGTCACTTGGGAGCCTCCGACAAGATTGTGGAGTTGAACCAAGGAGTTTGTAAGGGAAAGGAGATCGCCTACTTCGTGAAGATCTACCGCTAGTGAGGCAAGTCCTTCGTGGGCGACGGCCATGGTGGGATAGACAAGGTTGCTTCTTCGTGGACCCTTCGTGGGTGGAGCCCTCCGTGGACTCGTGCAACCGTTACCCTTCGTGGGTTGAAGTCTCCATCAACGTGGAGGTACGATAGCACCACCGATCGGAACCACGCCAAAAACATCCGTGTCTCCAATTGCGTTTGAATCCTCCAAACCCTTCCCTTTACTTTCTTGCAAGTTGCATGCTTTAATTTCCGCTGCCCATGTACTCTTTGCATGCTTGCTTGATTTGTGTGATGATTGCTTGACTTGTCCTAAGATAGCTAAAATCTGTCAAACTCTAAAATTGGGAAAAGGTTAAGTTTTTAATTGGTCAAGTAGTCTAATCACCCCCCCTCTAGACATACTTCAAGGTCCTACAAGTGGTATCAGAGCTTTGGTCTCCATTTGCTTTGATTTCCATAGCTTTTGGTGGTCATAGCCTTGGTTTCACAACCTAGGAGAGTATGGCGTCTAGTGAGGGAAATTATCACTGTAGGGGTTCTTACTTTGATGGTACTAACTTTGCTAGGTGGAAGCATAAGATGAAAATGCATATTCTCGGTCATAACCCCGCCGTTTGGGCAATTATTCGTATTGGCTTGCAAGGTGAATTCTTTGATGGGAGAGAGCCGAACCGTGAAGCTAATGCTGAAGAATTGAAGATGCTGCAATACAACGCTCAAGCTTGTGATATCATCTTCAACGGATTGTGCCCCGAAGAATTCAACAAAATCAGCCGTCTTGAGAATGCAAAAGAAATTTGGGATACTTTGATTGATATGCATGAAGGTACCAAATCCGTCAAGGAATCCAAGTTGTATGTGCTCCAAAGTCAGCTTGACAAGTTCAAAATGAAGGATGGTGAAGGTGTCGCTGAAATGTACTCTAGGCTTGCTCTTATTACAAATGAGATTGCCGGCTTAGGGAGTGAAGAGATGACCGACAGATTCATCATCAAGAAGATCCTAAGAGCATTGGATGGAAAGTATGATACCGTGTGCACATTGATCCAAATGATGCCAAACTACAAAGATCTCAAGCCAACGGAAGTCATTGGAAGAATTGTTGCTCATGAGATGTCACTCAAGGATAAGGAGGAACTTCACAACAAGTCAAGTGGTGCTTACAAAGCCTCAAGTGAAGCCCCCGCATCATCAAGTGAGAAACAAACCTTCAATGAAGAATTGAGCTTAATGGTGAAGAACTTCAACAATTTCTACAAGAGCAGAAGCAAAGAAAGAAGCTCCAAGTCAAGGACTTACTATGACAAAAGATCTTCTAGTCGAGAGCGCAACTGCTACAATGGTGGGAGGCCTGGACACTATTCCAATGAGTGTACGACACCCTACAAAAGAAGAGATGATTCTCCAAGAAGAAGAAGCAAAAGAGAAGAATCACCACCAAGAGAGAGGAGGAGTAGAGATGATCGTTATGAACGAAGACCCTCACGGAGAAGCAAGGATTCGGAAAGGAAGGACAAGTCATCAAAGAGCTACACAAAACGAAGACATCAAGCTCATGTTGGTGAATGGGTATCCGGCTCCGACTCCGACGATCACTCCGAGAGAAGCTATCACTCCGACTCCGAATATACTCAAGATGAAGGTGTTGCTGGTCTAGCACTTGTGTCAACCAACTCCTACGACATATTTGATTCACTAAATGAAGGAATTGGAAGATGCTTCATGGCCAAAGGTCCAAAGGTAACACATACTGAGTATGTTGACTTCAATATGAAGATGACTTGCTTGTGGATGATGATTTACTTGTTGACAACTCTAGTGATGAATACTATGATGATACGTCAATTAATCATGCTAATCAAGATAAAACGAATGGCAATGATAAGGAGAAGATTGAGCTTCTAACTAAAGAACTAAACACTCTTAAGTTGGCTCATGAACCTATCTTCGAAGATCATCGAGAACTTTTAAGGGCTCATGAGAAGTTACGCTTTGAAAAGCTCAATCTTGAGCAAGAGCATGAGTTCTTAAAAGCAATCAATGATGATCTCCGTAAGAAAAGTTCTTCTTACATTGCCAAGCGTTTACTCCTATCTACTTACATGCCTCAAGTCAAGTCTAGTAACAAGTACAAGAAAGATACTTCCTCTAGTAGTAACAATTATAATGTCAAATCCAATATTGTTGCCTCTAGTAGTTCTCTTGATTCCACTAATGATTCTCTTAGCCAAGTTACACTTGAGCAAGAAAATAGCTTATTGAAGGGAATTATAGAGAAAGGTGTCTACAAGAGCCTTGTCGGGAGTAAGCAATTCGAGGAAACTGTACGCAAGCAAGGAAGACACCGGAAGAATCAAGGTGTTGGTTTTGAACGAAAGTTCAATGCCAATGGAGTTGAGTGGGAAGAAGATCAATACCCCAAGACGAAGTTTGTTCCTCAACAAGAGAAGTATGATCCTACTTCCTTCAAGGGAACACAAGCACAAGATGATCTTCCACCACAAGACCACAAGAACAAAGGCAAGGACAAGATTCAAGAAGAGATTTATGCATTTGAAGAAGCACCTAAGGCCTCATTCAAGTGGATTCCCAAGACTACTACAAGTTCTACTTCATCAAGTACAACTACAACTCCAAGGATTCCCATCAAGATGATGTGGATCCCGAAGAAGAAGAACTAGAGAGTTCTTGAGGGTGACTCCGCCAACATTCTTCACACATGTCATTATGGCAAGGACAAGTGCAATCAACTTCCACATCTTGCACTAGTTCAAGGAGTCACAAACCCTCATGTTGGTAAGGCAAGGGACAAGGTAAACTAATGATTTCATGGACATCATCTTGTGTGTGCATCACTCTATGTCTATGGATATTCTTGTTTGTTCCTTGTGGGACTAACCCATGTAGGCAAGTTGAAAGTGCAACTCACTCCAAAGGATTGCTCCAATTGATCTACATCAACATTGAGCATCCACATCTTCAACACCTACATGAAGTCATCATCGACAAAACCCAAGGTTAGTTCATCCCTCTAAGGGGGGATCTCACATCTAGGGGGAGCTTAACTCTAAGAATTGAGTCAAAGCAACTCTAATGGTGTGAACACATCAATGCATTATGTAAAAGTGGTAACCCCACTTGAGCTTAAACGATGAGTATGACCTATGATCAAATGTTTATCATTTGACTCCTAAGTCAATATACTCATATATAGATGACCTAGTCATCGCCAATTGATTGATAGATGCTAGAATTGGTTGTGCATGCTTTGCCACATATTTCATTTGCTATCTTTTTGTGTGAGCATGTTGGTGCATATTTTGCTCATTCAAGGACATCCACTTGTTGTTTTGATTGTTTGGTTCTTTCTTATTTTGGCCAAGTGGATGGACAAGAATGCCTAAGAACTTTCTCTAGCTATCTATGCTTTTCTCATCTCAAACTCTATTCATGCTACATCACAAAATTTGATCAAGTCAGATTCGAACCACTCTTTGTGAGGAGCACTCGGAGTCCCCGATTCGTCATAGACTTAAACTTCCAAAACTTCTTTGTGATTCTCGGTCTGACTGATTCCTCCATTTCGGTCCTACCGAGATCACTAAGTCGATCTAGGTTTTCAATCTCGGTGCAACCGATTTGAACTTCGGTCACACCGAGTTGCTGAATGTGAACACGATTATGCATCTCGGTGCCACCGAAGTTGTTCCACTCACCACACCGGCAGTGTCGGGCTATATATATAGTCACGAGGCAAAATTTCAGAAATTTGTCCAACCCTTCGCCCGTGAAATAGCTCACTCTGCCTCCAAGGTCTCGGATCATCTCCTCGCCGCCACCGCCTCCACAGCTGGTCTCCGCCACCGTCAGCGAATTCAACCCCGCCGTTGCCGCCAGTGGCGAGTTCATCGCCGAGCTAGGGTATGGACTCGATCACGATGCTATCCTCGTCCGATTCCTAGCACATTGTGTTCTTATTGATTCTTGCCACGATTGAAACACTCCTATCCAGTCAATGCAATCCGTAGATTAGATGAGATTTGAAAATTTAGGGTTAGGTTTCCGCCGAAACCATCTCGGACCCACCGAGCTGAAAAACTCGGTGCCACCGGTTTGGCTTATGCCATTGCACTAGTAACTCTCGATCTGACCGAGAATTGCTAATCGGTGCGACCGATTTTAGGACTTGGTGAAACCCTAGCAATCTCGGTGCCACCGAACTGTGACTCGTTCCAACCGAGTTCATCAGCTTAGGTTCCAAAACTGCTTCAGTATCACCGAGTTTGAAAATCGGTTGATCCGAAATGCTTTCTGTGGAAAACTAAAACTGAATTTTTGAATCATTCTTTTGCAAAAATCTCTGCATTTTGTGATGCTCATCCACTCTATCTCATCTATAACTCTTCACAGGGTCAGCAGTCAGTGTTTGCAGCATGTCAGACCAGAGTGACAGCCAGAACAGGTCAGAAGAGCAGATTGACATGAGTGAGGGCACTAGTCCCTCTAGCACTTCAGATGAAGGCAGCAGGAGCACTCCTAGCAACCTGCCTAAGGATGCTACCAGGCAAAGGAAGAAGAGAACCTCAGACTCTGAAGATGAGGATTATAGAGCTGAACAAGATGAGGCTACCTCCAAGAAAGTAGTACTCAAAAAGTAGTATGACTCAGCAAAGCATACAAAGCCAGGCATGAAGATTAAAAGGCCTGCAGGAAGACAACCAATGTCCAAAGCCAGAGACTCAACTAAACTGCCTGAGAAGCCTGATCCCAAAGAGCCATCTGGTGAAGGAAAGAAAAGGAAGGAAAGGGTCAAGAAGACCATGGCCAGAGTTGTTGGGCAACCTTCCATGATGGAAGAGGAAGAAGAGCTTGCTGCACCAGCACCCAAGGCACCAAAGCTTATGGGTGATGCTATTAGATCAGGGGCTGCAACATCTAAGCCCAAGGAAGCACCCAAAGCTACCCCCAAGGCCAAGTCTGCACCAAAGAGGAATACCAGAGTATTCCAGCTGCTTGAAGAACAAGGCCCCAAAGCACGAGGTTGCCGAGGAGGAAGATGAAGAAGGACAAGTTCTAAGGAAGCTCAAGCCCAAGATACCAGACCACAATGATGCCCATCCTGTGGCTGAGGACATGAACATCAGAAAAGATTCAGGGTTGAGGCTATGGAGGTTGGCAGATCCATATGCCACAAGGAGAAGGATGCTGTTGATTACAGGTTCCATACAAAGGAACAACAGGAATTCTATGAGACAATCTTGTTTTACAAGAAGCCCATTGTGTGTGATATGAGGTGGGTCGACTGGACCTACATGAAGGAAAATGAAGAGCACTATCCTGGAGTGCAAGACAGTTTTGTTGCTTGTGGAGTTGCAGATTTTTTTGGGCAAAAGCTCACAAACTGGAATGATGAACTTATCATGCAATTCTACTCCACAACACACTTCTATATAGATGGGAGGATAGTTTGGATGTCTGAAGGTACAAGGTACCAGTCAACTGTTGAGGAGTGGGCAAAACTGATAAATGCCCCAAAGGAAAATGATGATGACCTGGATGTATATGCCAAAAAGAAAATGGGACACAATACCATGGCACATATGTACAAGGAGATCCCAGACAAAGCCCTAGAGACTTTCTCTTTTGGATCAGTCCACTTTCTTCTGTCAGGGCTGTCTACAATCAATTGGATCCTAAGGCACACTCTATTTCCTAAGTCAGGTGACCACAACATGATCAGAGGGCATGCAATCAATATGTTGCATTTATTTGATGTGCCTCAGAAATTCAAGGTCATGAGCCTTATAGTTGAAACCATTAAGAGGACTGCAGCAGATCATAAGAGGAGTTGTGGATATGCCCCTCAGATTCAGGAGTTGATTAATTCAAAGATGGGCATAGGCAAATATCTATTGGATAAGGAACATTTTCCACTTTATCCAGACTTTGAGGACAATGAGGTTGTCATGAATGAGAATGATCCATCATCAGTTCAAGCTCAAGAGAAGAAGGAGAAGGCAAGGAAGGAGAAGGCTGCCAAGATGCCAACTCAAGAGGAGGCATTTGAGTATTTCTTGAAGAACAAGCAGGAGCAGCTTGGTTACTTGATAGCATCATCTCTGACGATTGAGAAGGGATTGGCCACCCTCACTCAAAATTAGGGGAGCTTGGAAAGAATCATGGAACAAAAATTCTATGATCTAGATGTCAAAGTAACTAAGATTGATCGGGTTGTGGAGCAGCTGCAGGATGACATCTTGAGAGAGGAAGGGCAAGACTACCACCAATGTATTTGCCAGAGTGCCTAGAGCTCAGAGATCATATGCGGTGCGATGCAGGACACTAGAGCAACATCATCTGCACCAGCTACAGCTCCTACAGCTCCAGTGCAACCAGCTCCAGCACCAACTCCTCCAGCTCCCTCTACATCAACTGAAGTCTTCGTCCAAGGAGCCATCTCTACACAACCACCTGAAGATCAAGCCTAAGAGTCGATCTAGCACTATGCATTTTCTATGAACTTTTTGGTAACTTGTTGCCAAAAGGGGAGAAAAATGTATAGAGCATAGGCTTCGAGAGAGAGAGAGAGTGTCGCTTTTGTTCTCTCTTGATTTGGCGGCTCAAACTTGTTTGCTTTTGATTGCTTGAGATACTATGCATTACATGTGAGACATTGATGATCATGTGTTTGATCATAATCTACACTTATGCATGTTTGATGATATCATCTTATCTATCCTATGTGATCATTCACTTTGCTTGGTGATGAGTGCATGTATTCAATCTTTATCATTTTGAGCGCTCAACCAAGATGTATGTGACATGGAAGAGTAACCCATGAGCCTAATTCCTTGTGCATTTGCAGTCCAAAGCAAATCTTAAACTATGCAAAAATTTAGGGGGAGCTCTTGCTTATTACATACTTCTCAAAGCGATGATGCTTTTCAATCTTATTATCATTTGTCGAAGCTTTCATCTATATGTTATCATCAATTACCAAAAAGGGGGAGATTGAAAGTGCAACTATCCCTAGGTGGTTTTGGTAATTCATAACAACATATAGCTCATTGAGCTAATGCTATTCCAAGACTATTATTTCAGGAAAGCTCAATGAATGGCATGGCATGGATGATGAAAGTGGATCCCTCAAAATACTAAGGACAAAGGATTGGCTCAAGCTCAAAAGCTCAAGACTCTTCATTTTACATTTTAGTGGTCCAAGATGACATTGAGTCTATAGGAAAAGCCAATACTATCAAGGAGGGATGAGGTGTTGCTTAATGAGCCTCTTGCTTCATGTGCTTAGTGATATGCTCCAAAAACCTCTGCTACTTTCTCACATCCACAAATGACATAAACCCTAAAGCCAAAATCGGTCACACCGATTCTTCCTACCCGGCGCCACCGATTTCAAAAGTCATAGCCACTGCCACAAACCCTAGGCAAATCGGTCCTACCGATAGGGATCTCGGTGTCACCGAGATGGGATTGTAATCTCTCTATTTCCCTTCGTAACGTTTTGGTCTAACCGAAGTGAGCGATCGGTCCAACCGAGATTGCAATGTAAACTCTTTGTTTCCCTTTTGTAACATTTCGGTCTCACCGAAAAGAGCAAATCGGTCCCACCGAGTTTACATGACCAACTCTCTGGAAAGCTTATTACCAAAATCGGTCTCACCGAGTTTGTGTAATCGGTCTTACCGAGATTACGTTATGCCCTAACCCTAACCGAATCGGTCTCACCGAGTTGCATGTCAGTCCCACCGAAAATCACTAACGGTCACTAGGTTTACTAAATCGGTCCGACCGAGTCTGTTGAATCGGTCCCACCAAGTTTGGTAAATTGTGTGTAAGTTAGATTTTGTGTGGAGGCTATATATACCCTCCACCTCCTCTTCATTCGTGGAGAGAGCCATCGACCGAACCTACACTTCCAACTTACCATTTCTGAGAAAGAACTACCTACTCATGTGTTGAGGCCAAGATATTCCATTCCTACCATATGAATCTTGATCTCTAGCCTTCCCCAAGTTGCTTTCCACTCAAACCCTCTTTCCACCAGATCCAAATCCTATGAGAGAGAGTTGAGTGTTGGGGAGACTATCATTTGAAGCACAAGAGCAAGGAGTTCATCATCAACGCACCATTTGTTACTTCTTGGAGAGTGGTGTCTCCTAGATTGGCTAGGTGTCGGGGATATACCCCGCGGCGTAAACCGGCCGGAAGTATAACCCGGCCGGACTTGGCCGTTTAGTGAGATCCGGTGGCACTTGGCGATTCATCGGCGACCATACGACTCGACAGGGCGGTTTACAAGCAACCCACCTGGTCATTATGACTCACCGGTGATCCGGCACAGGGGACAGACGGATGACAAGGCCCAAGGCCCGAAGGCGGTTCACGTTTAATGGTGGGCGGTTTATAAGGAAAGCGTAAGGACTATTCTCCTCTGAAGGAAGCAAGACTAGGACTCCACTTGTAATAGAGTAATTCTAATCCTAATAGGACTCCACATGTAACCGCCCTTCAACATATATAAGGAGGGCAGGGCTCTAAAGAAGGACAAGCGACAAGCAAGAAACAAACTTAGGGCTAGACACAAAGAGGAGAGCGGTTTATCGGCGACTCCTCGTGATCATAATGAGACCTAGCCTCAAACAGCATGTAGGGTTTTTACGGATGATGTTTCCGGGGCCGAAGCTATCTAAATCCTGTCTTGTGTTGCGTCTCGATTCCGCTCAACCCCTCTCAAGCTACCACATAGATCGTTGGCCTCGCGACTAAGTCGACACTAAGGACATCGACATGTTAATTCCACGACGGTTGGCGCCCACCGTGGGGCCTGCGCGCAGTGGTGTTGAGTTCTTGGAGGATCTTTCCGGGGTTTCGAGAAGTTCGTGAAAATCTGGATCAAGAAGAACCGGATTGGAAGGGTCTGCACTTGCAATCTATGAGATTTCGCGTTGAAAGAAAAAAAATAGAGTTTTCTCGCAAGTGCGTCACCGATGCAACGCGATCCATCGAATCCGAATATAAGACCAAGTTTTACTATTACAAGCAGCGTCGGCGAGGCCGACGGAGTTTTTCGTAGCCACAAGATGTCGGGTCGATCGATCCTTATCAACATGGGCGTGAGAAGGCAATACTACTACTTCGTTGTTGCTCCATCAAGTACTTGCGTACTATTCATGATTAAAGCTCAGAGTTTGAGGAGGCAAATCTGTCCAGATAAGAAATAATATTTGTTGAAACTGCTTTACGTGAGCATGCATATTTGGGAAAAAGACTACAACACCAGATCGGACTGACAGATCAACAGGTTCAATCTCCGGCGCCACACAGACGACGATTAGGAGAAGGTTAATGGGCGTGGATCTTCTTCAGAGTTCAACGAGTCATCCACGGGCTTGGATTCTTTCGTTGACCTTGACCCCGAGCTTCGTATCAAACCGGCGGTCGCCTCCGCTGTCGCTGCAACCGGATTTGCCTCGACTCTACAGCTGCAGCCGGGTTTCCATACCCGCTCCCTCTTGCAAGACGCCTCGGCCTCCTGAGTTGCACGCCGGCCACTGTCGCGCCCCTGCGCCGTGCCACCTCCGCTGGCTGCGCCCCCTGGCCTCGCGGTCGCGAGCTCGTCAGAAAACCGCCACCTCCTGCCTGGACTCGGTGCTCAGCCTGCCACTCGCCGCCTCGCTCCTCCCACTCACCGAGGCCAGCACATGTCATGCGCCTCGCCAGCCTGCTGCTCGCCCGGCTCAAGGGCTTGCCAAAGGCCAAGGGCCACCTCGAGCATGCGCTGCTCGTCCACAACCCGCTCGCCGTCTCGCTCCTTCTGCTCGCAGAGGCCCGTCCGCGTTTGCCTCCTCTGTCGGGTTGCTGGCCGCCCCTTGGCCGCGCTCGGCCTCGGTGCCCCCAGCCTGCCTCCGTGGCTGCAACTGCACCTGGCCCGTCGCTGATTTTCCTCGAAACCGGCGTCGCTTCTCCCAGTGGCCGTAGTTGTGCCTGGCCGGTCGCCGCCTCCCCTCGAAGCCGGCGTCGCTTTTCCCTGGGCCTGCCGCTCCACCCGTCCGAGTGTCACCGAACCGCCAAGTTCCCCCGTGTTGCGCGCGGCCTCTGCTCCTGGTTGCTCTGAGCTGAGCCGCCGCGGACGACGCCTATCTTCAAACCGCGGACAACGCCTGTCTTCAAACCGCTGCATCGCTGGATCGCCTGCGTCAACACCCTCGCCAGCGCCTTTTGCCACAATCCGTCGTCTCTCCGATGCTGTGTTGCTCCTCGACCGCGCTTGTGTTGCGCCCGGTTCCTTCTACGGCGCCTCAAATCTGAATCTCCATGACCTTGCTGATTTAATCACCCCGGCATACTTCCTTGACCCACACAAACCGCCAAGGCATCGGCGCCCAAACCGCCATGGCCCGCTGCGCCGCGCCTCCACTCAGGCGACCCGGCTCCCGAGCCCCGTGAGCCGGCCCTGCTCGTCACGCTGCGAGTGAACCGGCACGAGGCTATCCTGGATGCGTCCCCAAACCGCCAACACAGCAAGTCGCCGCTCCACCCTCAACGCAGATGAATTGCCGCTCGAGCTTGAGTTTCATCTGTTCTGAATTGCACGGCCTCTTCAAATCGGCCTCTTGGTCGCGGATCACCCGTCTCTGTTAAATCGCCAAAGCGCCTCGATCCACCCTTGCTGACCTCTGACAAGAAAACTATAGCAGCTCCGAGCCACCTCCGACTATGTCTGGGCCGTCCCGCTCGCCGGTCGGCCACCACCTTCACCTCAACTCGCCCCGAGCCGCCTCAAATCGCCGGTTCTCCTCCGTACCATGCACCTTCAAGTCACTTTGCTCGGCGTCAAGTTGCCCGTGCCTTGTTGTGGGGCTGCGATTCTGTTATGTTCGGGTCACTTCACCTGAATCCATCGATGGCGCATGATTACTATTTCGGCGCTGGCTCTCTCGGATGCATCTTATGGGTGCGTTGGCTGCCCGTTGGAGGAAAAGTAGAGTACAAAAAACGGTTTGATGACTACTGGCGAGTTGTACGCACGGCTGTAGACTGGTTATTGTTGATCAGTCAAACACGGCTGCACTATTTATCAAAGCTTAGCAAGATATCGAGGGTGAGAGCTGTGGCAGCATTTGGCAAGGTCCTTGAGATGATCGACGCAAATATGCTTTGGATACATATATGGATCAAAGGGAATTCAGTAACAGTACAGAAAAATTTATCTACGGACAGATCATCCATTGTCCAAACAAAAAATTCAGGTGATATCTGTCCGGTTTGTTTTCATAGCACATTATTTTTTGTGTGAACAATTACTTTGGCTTGTGATATTTTTTTTGACCCAGGACAATTGTTCATTACAAATGAGGCGTTATATTACGGGCACGGAGCACGCGCTAGCAACGTTCTGCACCAGTGTTTTCGTCCGTGTCATACCACCCGGTGAAATGAACGTGCGCAAGTCGCCGTCCCTGTGGCCTGGTCTACATCAACATACCAGGCCGCACCTGTCTGCCTAAGCTATTTATTGCGTATGAGCAAGTCACAGCTTGGGTAGCCCGTTTTTCTTTCAAGCAAAATGGAGGCAAATTCTCATATACTATCAACCGCTGTCTGCACTGGGTGGTTCAATGGGCAGGCGCACAAGTCGCCGCCATTACAGTTTGGTTAACTTCAAATCACCAGTTGGAAGGAACCATTGGCCGAGTTGCTGACACGGCTCATACGGGATCATTTATAACCCACCGCAGTCACCTCAACCTTCGGTGGATTCACATCGTGCTATCAACACCAATGATATACAAGTTATGCCGGTTTATATCACGGTCAAATATGGAGAGTTTCAAGCCAACTCCTCGAGTCACCTTGAGACCCGGGGGCTACGATGACATGACTCAGCAAATCTTGCCAGTTTCAGCAAATTTAAGAACCCAGGACGATGAAGGAAAGATAACCCGGTCCGGAGGCTGCTGTTATTTGAAGGCCGTCGAAAATTTCCGGCTTAGAAAGTATATGACAGTTACAAAATCCGGCTCAATGAAGAAGTTCGGGTCATCGAAAAAGATTCGGTTTAAAATCCGGTTCAAGGGAAGTCGATCTCATGAAGCTCTCAAATATCCGGTTTACAATCCGGTTCAAGGGAAATCTGTTCTCCCACAAAGCTCAAGCTCTCAAATCTGGTTTGAAAAAGTCCGGTTCAAAAGGAATTAACTCCTCGCAAGTTCGAGTTGAAAGGCCATCAGAAAATTTCCGGCTGAAAACGAAGATTCCGGTTTGCAATCCGGTTTAAGGGAAATTTGTTCTCCCACAAAGCTTTGAAGCTCTCAAATCCGGTTCAAAATTCCGGTTCAAGAAGGATTTATCTCTTGCAAAAAGTTAAAGGGTGCCAAGAGGGCTGCTGCCATGATCTTGCGGTTCAAACATGGGTATCATGCCTTATTGGCTTATCATATTATTGGTCACTTGGGGCTTGGTCGATCCGAACCATAGCCACGCCTCTTAATCGACCTAGTGCCACAACATCACTTGGGGGCTTGGTGGTGTCGAACCAATGCAACACCTTTTGATAGGCGAAAGCCACCAGATCACTTGGGACATGGTCAAGTCTGAACCATCCGCCTCTTGATCGGCCTAAGGCCATAGAGTCACTTGGGGCTTGGTGAACCCGAACCATTGCCACGCCACTTGATCGGCATAATGCCACAGTTTCAGATTGGGAACCTGGCTGACTTGAACCATAGCTACACCTTATTGGGAGCTTGGTGGTGTCCGACCATGGTAACACCATCGATCGGCTCGATAAAGCCTCTTTTTGCAAACGGCCTTATCATTGCCTTTGCTTCCATATTCTTTTCATAGCTGTTATTTACTTTTTGTTGCATTTTTAAACCGACATTATTAATCCGGTTCAAGCATCAATTACAAATTGGCGAACACGGTCAAATCTAATCCGGAGACTATCGCGGTTTGATTCTATGTTACCATCTTATTATGGAGTAAACGGTGTTCATTAACCGGTTTGACTTTCAATTACAAGTTGTCGATTACATGATCAAATCATAATCCGGAGACTATCAGCCCGGTCTGGTTTGACTACGAGTCGCCAATATTATATATGGTTAAACGGTGGTTGTTACAACCGATGCACGTTTCATCGTAAACCGACACAAATGAAAGGAGTTATCATTACTCAAGATTGGGGTCATCACCCTTACTACAAAAAATTGGTAAACCAATGATGTGATTCAATGTCACAGTTATGATATATTTCATTGATTATTCTTAAAGTGCAGCCTTGGTTATAAACCTGGGTTATATGTTGGGCATTATGACCCGTCCGGTGGTAAACCGCCAGGACACTTTAAACTTGTTGCATGCAGAGACAGGTTGAATAAAGCATGATGATAAATTATCCGGTGTTTATTAAACCGGCCTGGCTTTAAGACGATAAGTCGCCAATATATGATGAGAAATTATCCGGAGTTTGTTAACCCGGCCTGGTTTTGGACTATAAGTCGCCAACACATATTTGGATTGCGCCATTGGAATCATGCGCTCATAAATCATTGGACTATATTATTCAAATCTTCAAATAGCCAACATGGCTAGATTTTTATTATGGTTATCAATAACCAATATTATGATTGAGGTTTTCAAAGTCGCTCAAATAATGGCTATTATTTCATCAATGGGTATGATTTATTCTACAATGGAGGGAATAGTCCTGAGTTCTTTGCAGGCTTCGACCCGCACTTGGGGGCTACATTATTTAAATTGAGATTACATCAAATGTGCAAGTCTCATGTCGCTGCAAGCAGGCACCATGACACTTGGGGGCTAATGCAAAGTAATTTTTTGCTCATATTAATTATAATGAGTCGACCCTTGGGGGCTACCAATTGCTCCTGTCAACAATTGAAGGTACAAAGCTTTTTATTCATTATATTGAAGGGTCCACTGCTCAATTGGTACAACAAAAGGCTCTTAACCTTGTGGACATGGATTCAAGTCCCATGATGGGGGTTACATCGTATGATGTTATTTTCATTGAAATATATATCAAGTCCCAGCTCAATATATCTTACTGAGCCGGCCCTTGGGGGCTACACATCATTGCTCAAGTCTACATGATTATACTTACAAAGTCCCTGCTCATTATTGCATAATGACCCGGCCCTTGGGGGCTACACTGGTTGAAGTTTTTATGAGTATAAGACAATTACAAGTCCCGAGTTCTTTGCAAGCATGACAACCCGGCACTTGGGGGCTACATAATATGGAGTATTCAGTTTTACTAAGTGGTAGCATGAACAACATGGATTTCTTCTTAAGTGGCAGTATTTATATTGAAGCAAGTCTTAAGCCATCACTTTGTTCTGCTCAAGACTTGGGGCTCTGAGATAATATGGATATAAGGGAGAAAAATCTTCAAATTCTCAGTTCTGAGCAAACCAGATTGACCCGGTGTCTGCAACAATTATGACCCGGCGTCGGTAACAATTATGACTTGGTGCCATCCATATTTACAAACCGACAATTTTGGTAATATTAAACCGGCAAGTTTTACATCTTCAAACTGGCTGAATATCAGATGAGTATTGCAAGACCAATATTTCTTAAACTGGTGCTTTGGAAGCCGACTCAAGTGGATTATTCTTCACAATATTTCTATGTGGGAAACCAATATCAGCAAGTTGAGTATGAAGCTGGCTTATTGACCTGGATTTTCTAGAAGAAGGAAATGACAAGGACTTAAGGATGATCAAGTGCCGGTTTACAAGAATTCTTAACCCGGAGCATAATCTGTCAAGTTTGTTCTTGTGTTTATTTCACAGGATCAGTTTAACATGGATAAATCCAAATTAAACTGGGGGCTAATGTCGGGGATATACCCATGGCGTAAACCGGCGGAAGTATAACCCGGCGGACTTAGCGGTTTAGTGAGATCCGGTGGCACTTGGCGATTCATGGCGACCCTCCACGACTGGCGGTTTACAAGCAACCCACCTGGTCATTATGACTCACTGGTGATCCGGCACACGGGACAGACGGATGACAAGGCCCAAGGCCCAGAAGGCCGGTTCACGTTTAATGGTGGGCCGGTTTATAAGGAAAGCGTAAGGACTATTCTCCTCGAAGGAAGCAAGACTAGGACTCCACTTGTAATAGAGTAATCCTAATCCTAATAGGACTCCACATGTAACCCGCCCTTCAACATATATAAGGAGGGCAGGGCTCTAAAGAAGGACAAGCGACAAGCAAGAAACAAACTTAGGGCTAGACACAAAGAGGAGAGCGGTTTATCGGCGACTCCTCGTGATCATAATGAGACCTAGCCTCAAACAGCATGTAGGGTTTTACGGATGATGTTTCCGGGGCCCAAGCTGTCTAAATCCTGTCTTGTGTTGCGTCTCTCGATTCCGCTCAACCCCTCTCAAGCTACCACATAGATGCGTTGGCCTCGCGACTAAGTCCTGACACTAAGGACATCTGACGTGTTAATTCCACGACACTAGGTGTCACTTGGGAGCCTCCGACAAGATTGTGGAGTTGAACCAAGGAGTTTGTAAGGGCAAGGAGATCGCCTACTTCGTGAAGATCTACCGCTAGTGAGGCAAGTCCTTCGTGGGAGACGGCCATGGTGGGATAGACAAGGTTGCTTCTTCGTGGACCCTTCGTGGGTGGAGCCCTCTGTGGACTCGCGCAACCGTTACCCTTCGTGGGTTGAAGTCTCCATCAACGTGGAGGTACGATAGCACAACCTATCGGAACCATGCCAAAAACATCCGTGTCTCCAATTGTGTTTGAATCCTCCAAACCCTTCCCTTTACTTTCTTGCAAGTTGCATGCTTTAATTTCCGCTGCCCATATATTCTTTGCATGCTTGCTTGATTTGTGTGATGATTGCTTGACTTGTCCTAAGATAGCTAAAATCTGTCAAACTCTAAAATTGGGAAAAGGTTAAGTTTTTAATTGGTCAAGTAGTCTAATCACCCCCCTCTAGACATACTTCAAGGTCCTACAAGTAGACATCAAGCTCTTTTCTGGCGCCGTTGCCGGGGAGGTGAGTTCTTGAAGGTATATCTTTAGATCTTGCAATCGAATCTTTTTGTTTCTTGTTTTAGCGCTAGTTTAGTTTATAAAAGAAAACTACAAAAATATGGAATCGAGTCTACCTCATACGCTTCATCTTTTTAATATCTTTCGTGAGAATGATGGGAAGGAAAATTGTGCTCAAGTACTAGAAGAAGAATTACATAGAATGCTTGGCATAAAATATTTGAATGATGAGCATGATTGCAATGTTGTTAGTATGAATTCTTTGAATATCCATGATGGTAATGATATGCAAAGCCACAAGCTTGGGGAAGCTATGTTTGATGAAGATGATATTTTTTGTTCCCCAAGCTTTGATGAGCAAATTTACTATGTGAAAGCATGCCTCCTATATATGATGATTATTGTGATGACACGTATGCTATAAAGAATAATGATAACCATGAAACTTGTCATCTTGATCTTAATTTTCAATCACATGATAGTTATTTTGTTGAGTTTGCTCCCACTACTATTGATGAGAAGAATTTTGCTTATGTGGAGAGTAGTAAAATTTCTATGCTTGTAGATCATGGAAAGAATGCTTTAGGTGCTGGTTATATTGTGGAATTCAATCATGATGCTACTGAAAAATATTATGAGGGAGGAATGTATGCTTGTAGGAATTGCAATAATATCAAGTTTCCTCTCTATGTGCTTAAAGTTTTGAAGTTATGCTTGTTTTGCCTTCCTATGCTAGTTGATTATTGTTCCCATAAGTTGTTTGCTCACAAAATCCCTATGCATAGGAAGTGGGTTAGACTTAAATGTGCTAGTCATATTCTTCATGATGCTCTCTTTATGTTTCAATTCTTATCTTTTATGTGAGCATCATTGAAATCATCATGCCTAGCTAGGGGCATTAAACGATAGCGCTTGTTGGGAGGCAACCCAATTTTATTTTAGTTTCTTGCTTTTTAGTTCTGCTTAGGAATAAATAATCCATCTAGCTTCTGTTTAGATGTGGTTTTGTGTTGTAATTAGTGTTTGTTCCAAGTTGAACCTTTGGGAAGACTAGGGTGAAGTCTTTATGATCATGCTGTAAAAAACAGAAACTTTAGCGCTCACGAGATTAGCTAAAACTTTTTACTGGAGAGTGCTATTTAGTGGATTCTTTTTGAAGATGATTACTAGAAAAATTCCTCAGGTCCACCAATATAGTTTAGAATTTTTGGAGTTCCATAAGTTTGAGTTAGTTACAGATTACTACAGATTTTTCTGTTTTTGACAGATTCTGTTTTTCGTGTGTTGTTTGCTTATTTTGATGATTCTATGGCTAGTAAAAGAGTTTATAAACCATAGAGAAGTTGGAATACAGTAGGTTTAACACCAATGTAAATAAATAATGAGTTCATTATAGTACCTTGAAGTGGTGTTTTGTTTTCTTTCGCTAACGGAGCTTACGAGTTTTCTGTTAAGTTTTGTTTTGTGAGGTTTTCAAGTTTTGGGTAAAGATTCGATGGACTATGGAATAAGGAGTGGCAAGAGCCTAAGCTTGGGGATGCCCAAGTCACCCCAAGGTAATATTCAAGGATAACCAAGAGCCTAAGCTTGGGGATGCCCCGGAAGGCATCCCCTCTTTCGTCTACGTTCATCGGTAACTTTACTTGGAGCTATATTTTTATTCACCACATGATATGTGTTTTGCTTGGAGCGTCATTTTATTTTATTTAGTTTTGCTTGCTGTTTGAATAAAATACCAAGATCTGAAATTCTTAAATGGGAGAGTCTTGACATATTTGTATAATTATTCGACTACTCATTGATCTTCACTTATATCTTTCAGAGTAGTTTGTCATCTGCTCTAGTGCTTCACTTATATCTTTTAGAGCACAGTGGTGGATTTGTTTTATAGAAACTATTGATCTCTCATGCTTCACTTAGATTATTTTGAGAGTCTTAAATAGCATGGTAATTCGCTTAAATAATCTTAATATGCTAGGCATACAAGATTTGTAAGAATTCTTATGAGTGTGTTGAATACTAAGAAAAGTTTGATGCTTGATGATTGTTTTGAGATATGGAGGTAGTGATATTAAAGTTGTGCTAGTTGAGTAGTTGTGAATTTGAGAAATACTTGTGTTGAAGTTTGCAAGTCCCGTAGCATGCACGTATGGTAAACATTATGTAACAAATTTGAAACATGAGGTGTTCTTTGATTGTCCTCCTTATGAGTGGCGGTCGGGGACGAGCCATGGTCTTTTCCTACCAATCTATCCCCCTAGGAGCATGCGCGTAGTGCTTGGTTTTTGATGACTTGTAGATTTTTGCAATAAGTATGTGATTTTTATGACTAATGTTGAGTCCATTGATTATACGCACTCTCACCCTTCCATCATTGCTAGCCTCTTCGGTACCGTGCATTGCCCTTTCTCACATTGAGAGTTGGTGCAAACTTAGCGGTGCATCAAACCCGTGATATGATACACTCTTTCACACATAAACCTCCTTATATCTTCCTCAAAACAGCCACCATACCTACCTATTATGGCATTTCCATAGCCATTCCGAGATATATTGCCATGCAACTTTCCACCATCCAGTTTATCATGACACATTCATCATTGTCATATTGCTAGCATGATCATGTAGTTGACATAGTATTTGTGGCAAAGCCACCGTTCATAATTCTTTCATACATGTCACTCTTAATTCATTGCATATCTCGGTGCACCACCGGAGGCATTCATATAGAATCATACTATGTTCTAGTATCGATTTGTAATCATTGAGTTGTAAATAAATAGAAGTGTGATGATCATCATTTTCTAGAGCATTGTCCCAAGTGAGGAATAATAATAAAAAAAGAAAAAAAGAGAAAGGCCATAAAAAAGAGAAGGCCTAAAAAAATGAGAGAAAAAGAGAGAAGGGACAATGCTACTATCCTTTGCCACACTTGTGTTTCAAAGTAGCACCATAATCTTCATGATAGAGAGTCTCTTGTTTTGTCACTCTCATATACTAGTTGGAGTTTTTCATTATAGAACTTGGCTTGTATATTCCAACAATGGGCCTCCTCAAGTGCCCTAGGTCTTCGTGAGCAAGCAAGTTGGATGCACACCCACTTAGTTTTCTTTTGTTGAGCTTTCATACATTTATAGCTCTAGTGCATCCGTTGCATGGCAATCCCTACTCCTTGCATTAACATCAATCGATGGGCATCTTCATAGCCCGTTGATTAGCCTCGTTGATGTGAGACCTTCTCCTTTTTGTCTTCTCCACATAACCCCCGTCATAATATTCTATTCCACCCATAGTGCTATGTCCATGGCTCGCGCTCATATGTTGCGTGAAAGTTTATAGGTTTGAGATTACTAAAGTATGAAACAATTGCTTGGCTTGTCATCGGGGTTGTGCATGATGAGAGCATTCTTGTGTGACGAAAATGGAGCATGACTAAACTATATGATTTTGTAGGGATGAACTTTCTTTGGCCATGTTATTTTGAGAGGACCTAATTGCTTAGTTAGTATGCTTGAAGTATTATTATTTTTATGTCAATATGAACTTTTATCTTGAATCTTTCGGATCTGAATATTCATATCACAAGTAAGAAGAATTATATTGAAATTATGCCAAGTAGCACTCCACATCAAAAATTATCTTTTTTATCATTTACCTACTCGAGGACGAGCAGGAATTAAGCTTGGGGATGCTGATACGTCTCCAACGTATCTATAATTTTTGATTGTTCCATGCTATTGTATTATGTGTTTTGGATGTTTATGGGCTTTATTATCCACTTTTATATTACTTTTGGGACTAACCTATTGACCCAGAGCCCAGTGCCAGTTCCTGTTTTTTTCCTCGTTTCAGGGTTTCGAAGAAAAGGAATATCAAACGGAGTCAAACCGAATGAAACCAACTGGAGAAGTTATTTTAGGAAGGAAAGCAACCGGGAAAACTTGGAGTGCACGTCAGGAAAGAAACGAGGGAGCCACGAGGTAGGGGGGCGCCCACCCCCCTAGGGCGCGCCCTCCACCCATGTGGGCCCCTCGTGGCTCCCCTGACGTACTTCTTCCGCCTATATATATCCATATACCCTAAAAACTTCGAGGAACAGAATAGATCGGGAGTTCCGCCGCCGCAAGCCTCTGTAGCCACCAAAAGTCAATCGGGCCCTGTTCGGCACCTGCGGAGGATCCTCACCGTGGCCATCTTCATCATCACGATGCTCTCCATGACGAGGAGGGAGTAGTTCACCCTCGGGGCTGAGGGTATGTACCAGTAGCTATGTGTTTGATCTCTCTCTCTCTCGCTCTCTGTCGTGTTCTTCATTTGGCACGATCTTGATGTATCGCGAGCTTTGCTATTATAGTTGGATCTTATGTTTCTTCTCCCCCTCTACTCTCTCTTGTAATGGATTGAGTTTTCCCTTTGAAGTAATCTTATCGGATTGAGTCTTTAATGACTTGAGAACACTTGATGTATGTCTTGCCGTGCGTATCTGTGGTGACAATGGGATATCACGTGATTCACTTGATGTATGTTTTGGTGATCAACTTGCGGGTTCCGCCCATGAACCTATGCATAGGGGTTGGCACGTTTTCGTCTTGATTCTCGGTAGAAACTTTGGGGCACTCTTTGAGGTTCTATGTGTTGGTTGAATAGATGAATCTGAGATTGTGTGATGCATATCGTATAATCATACCCACAGATACTTGAGGTGACATTGGAGTATCTAGGTGACATTAGAGTTTTGGTTGATTTGTGTCTTAAGGTGTTATTCTAGTATGAACCCTAGGGCTGTTTGTGACACTTATAGGAATAGCCCAATGGATTGATTGGAAATAATAACTTTGAGGTGGTTTCGTACCCTACCATAATCTCTTCGTTTGTTCTCCGCTATTAGTGCCTTTGGAGTGACTCTTTGTTGCATGTCGAGGGATAGTTATATGATCCAACTATGTTATTATTGTTGAGAGAACTTGCACTAGTGAAAGTATGAACCCTAGGCCTTGTTTCCTATCATTGCAATACCGTTTGTGCTCACTTTTATCATTAGTTACCTTGCTGTTTTTATATTTTCAAATTACAAAAACCTTTATCTACCATCCATATTGCACTTGTATCACCATCTCTTCGCTGAACTAGTGCACCTATACAATTTACCATTGTATTGGGTGTGTTGGGGACACAAGAGACTCTTTGTTATTTGGTTGCAAGGTTGTTTGAGAGAGACCATCTTCATCCTATGCCTCCCACGGATTGATAAACCTTAGGTCATCCACTTGAGGGAAATTTGCTACTGTCCTACAAACCTCTGCACTTGGAGGCCCAACAACGTCTACAAGAAGAAGGCTGTGTAGTAGACATCACTTACGTTCCGCAATATCGGCTAAGGTAGCGCTGGTTGAACTACTGCGATTGTGCCACCGTTCTTCCGGACGAGCACCTCAGTAGAGAAAGCCGAAAACTGACTGTCATGATAAGGCGAGAGCTGGTCGCTGTTCGAGAGGTCTCAAGTCCTTAAATACTTTTTCCGCTTCGGGTAAGGAGTCGGCCTTGCCCGACTTAGGCGTATATAGCGCCCCAAATTCGGCCTTCCGAATACTAGGGGCTTCGCCAAAATTTAAAATTGTAGAATTCTATGGCTAAGTGAGAGTGATAAAGCATTATAGTCAGATTGCCTGGTTCGTTGTGCTGAACAACTCCCTCGAAGGACCCAAATTGGGATAAAGAGTGCTCAGCTTTATCCCGAACACCTCAGTACTAGTTACATGGGGGCAGAAGCCGACGACTGGCCAACTCTCAGATTTTATAAACGGCCGCACAGATGGTAATATTTTAAATTCACAAGCGTTGCATAGCACAAATGAACTCGTTTCATACTACAGGATCGCATGAGTACATTCATTCAAATATTACATCCTTAGTACATTCCTCCGCCACAAGGCAAGAACCCTTCAGGACACTGTTATAATACATTTCGGGGTGGCGATGCTCCTTGCCTTCCGGCGGCCCCTCCTTCACCAGCTTCTCGGCGTCCAGCTTCGCCCAGTGCACATTTGCTCGGGCAAAAGCCCTGCGTGCGCCCTAGATGTAGACAGACTGCTTTATGACGTCAAGCCGCGGGCAGGCATTCACAAGCCGCCTCACCAGGCCGAAGTAGCTATCAGGCAGGGGATCGCCAGGCCACATCCGGACTATAAGACCCTTCATGGCCTGTTCGGCTGCCTTGTGGAGCTCGACCAGTTGCTTCAGCTGGTCGCTCAATGGCATGGGGTGTTCGGTCCCAGTATACTGAGACCAGAACAACTTCTCTGTTGCGCTCCCCTCCTCGGCCCGGTAGAACTCTGCAGCATCTGACACACTGCGGGGCAGATCTGCGAACGCTCCTGGAGAACTCCAAACTCGGGTAAGTAAAAGGAAATTTTATTTCACATGCTTGCTTTGCATAATGAATGCCTTACCCACCGCTATCTTCTTAACCGCCTCAATTACCTCGAGGGCCTTTTGGGCTTCGGCCTTGGCGTGGCGTGCGCTTTCGAGGGCCTTCGCAAGCTCAGACTCTCGCGTCTTAGAGTCAAGCTCCAAGGACTCGTGTTTTTTGACGAGAGCCTGGAACTCTTGCTGCACCTCGCCCACTCAGGCCTCTTGTTTTTCTTGCTCAATGCACTCCTTGGCCGCCTTGTCCTCGGCCTCGGACAGCGCCTTCTTCAGGGTCGCCACTTCGGTCATGGCCCCTAGCAAAATTCATGACGATCCTATAATGTAAGCAACCACCCTTGTTTTTTCTTATCAATATACAGACGGGGTATAACTTACCTTTGTTCTCTTCGAGCTGCCTTTTGGCAAGGCCGAGCTCTTCCTTGGACCGCTCAAGGTCCCGCTTCAGTGCGGCGACCTCCGCAGTACGTGCGGCAGCGGCTAGCAGTGAAGCCTGCATGTGCACATATACATATTTAGATTAGACTCCTGCGGTTATTATTTGATCCTCTATTCGGCCTTTCTTCACAAACGCCAAACAGAGCATCAGGGGCTAGTGTCTACGCGGTAACATTCTCTTATAATCTAGTTACTTACCTCAAAGCCTGTTAGGAGGCTGGTACAGGCTTCAGTCAATCCGTTCTTGGCGGACTGAACCTTCTTGACCACCGCACTCATGATAGTGCAGTGTTCTTCGTCGATGGAAGCACCGCGAAGCGCTTGCAGCAAGTTGTCCGATGCCTCTGGAAGGACAGAGGCCATCGGCACAGGCGGCTTGCCCCTCTTAGCGAGGGGTTGCCTGACAGAGTCCGGAACCACTGGAGGTTCCGGCGCAGTATTCGGCTAGGGGCTGAATTTGCTGCCCCCATCATCGGAGCCCATCGAAGTCTTGCTCCCCTTGTGCCCAGCATCCGGAAGGTCGCCTTGAGGCGCCTCCAGGACTACCTCTCCTCGACTCAGTGCCCTCCGAGACAACACTTCGAAGTTGTACGTAGGGCGAGGGGAGGAGGCGGTCGGAAGTGAATCACTGTTCAGATCCGACGAGTCCAAAGAACCATCCGATGAAGATACGTCGATATGGGCTCGGGACGGACTGCATAATCATGTTCGACGTGATGAGAAGCAGTTCAATAAAACATACCAAGAATTATTATGGTATCTGGATACTTACGACTTCGCCAGGGGCTTGTCCCTGGGCAACCACTCCTCTTTGCTGAAGGGGGCGGTGGTGGAGTTGTTCGGAAGGACAGTTCTTCTCTTCTTGGACCCCTCGGCCGCCCCGGACGGGGCGACCTTCCTTTTCTTGTCTCCCCCGGCTTGGGGGGGGGAGAACTTTCCTCTTCCTCCTCCTTGTTTTCACGGAAGGAGTGCGTCTCGGTGTTATCGGACGATGAGTCCGATATAACCTGGCGCCGGAGACCTTTCCGGGTCCCCGTGGCCTTCTTCTTGGCCTTCTTCTCCGGCACCTCATAAGGCGCCGGAACCAGCATCTCCGTTAGGAGAGCATCTGCTGGATCTTCAGGCATGGGAGCTGGAAAATCGATCCGCTCCGCTGTCGCTACCCAGTCCTGTTAAACGGCGTAGAGGCTTAGATCCCGTGCGTAGTTATACTGGGGAAATGAACATCTTATAAGATATAAAAGACTTACCGGATTCGCAGGGCGCTTTGCGCTGAGTCCGTGGTCTTCAGTAAGGGGAGGTGGTACCTCGGCGCCCTTAAACAGCACCCTCCAGATGTCCTTGTGCGTCGTGTCAAAGAGCTCTTGCAGCGTCTGGTGCTTGGCCGGGTCAAACTCCCACAAGGTGAATGACCGTCTTTGACACGGGAGGATCCGACGGAAGAGCATGACTTGGACCACGTTGACGAGCTTGATTTTCTTGCTCATCATGTTTTTGATACATGTCTGGAGTCCGGTCAGCTCTACCGAGGAACCCCAAGACAGGCCCTTCTCTTTCCAGGAGGTGAGCCGCATGGGGATTTCAGATCAAAATTTGGGACCCGCCACCCTGTTGGTGTCGCGCGACTCGGTGATGTAGAACCACCCTGATTGGCACCCCTTTATGGTCTCCATATAGGAGCCTTCAAGCCATGTGACGTTGGGCATTTTGCCCACCATGGCGCCTCCGCACTATGCCTGCAGGCTGACCACCACCTTCGGTTTAACATTGAAGGTTTTCAGCCACAGGCCAAAGTGGGGCCTGATGCGGAGGAAAGCCTTGCACATGACGATAAACGCCGAGATGTTGAGGATGAAATTGGGGGCCAGATCGTGAAAGTCCAGCCCGTAGTAGAACATGAGGCCCGCGGACAAACGGGTGGAGCGGAAATCCCAGTCCGCGGACGAAGTGGGTAAGGAAAACCACCCTCTCATGGGGTTCGGGCATGGGGATGATCTGCCCCGCATCTGGCAGCCGGTGTGCGATGTCCGCGGCCAGATATCTGGCTCCCCGCAGCTTTGTGACGTCCTCCTCCGTGACGGAGGAGACCATCCACTTGCCTCCTGCTCCGGACATGCTTGGAGTGGTTTGAGGGGAAAAGCGCAGACTTGGGTGTTGGAGCTCGAGTGCACAAGAATGGATGAGCAAGGAGGAAGAAGGCGTGGGTAAAAAAGGTGAATCCTTGTCCCTTTATAAGGGCGGAATAGGCGATGCGCCTCCCCACTTACCTAGTAAAACTCGCTTATTCCCCAAGCGCCGTAATTGATTGCACGGTTGGGTTACCCACATCCGTATTGATGAGAATCCCGTGATAAGGGGACACGATCTCTGCTTTGACAAGACCTGCCAAGAAAACCGCCTCGCAATGCGTGCAGTAGCTGGTTGAGAAAAACGGTTCGAATAACGACCGGGCCGTGGTATGATGTCATGTTGTCAAACGTGTCAGCAAATTAGATGTGTGGAAATGTTATTCTCTCTACGGTGGTATGTGGAACTTGTTTTGCAGAGCCGGACACTATCCTTGTGTTTAGAATCTTCTATGGGGTATTCGGATGAGGAACCCGCCTTGCAATGCCGAAGACAATCTGCGTGCCGGACTCGTCGTCATTGAAGCTTGGTTCTGGGGCTACTGAGGGAGTCCTGGATTAGGGGGTCCTCGGATGGCCGGACTATATCCTTTGGCCGGACTGTTGGACTATGAAGATACAAGATTGAAGACTTTGTCCCGTGTCCGGATGGGACTCTCCTTGGCGTGGAAGGCAAGCTTGGCATACGGATATGTAGATCTCCTCCCTTGTAACCGAATCTGTGTAACCCTAGCCCCCTCCGGTGTCTATATAAACCGGAGGGTTTAGTCCGTAGGACAACAACAATCATACCATAGGCTAGCTTCTAGGGTTTAGCCTCTACGATCTCGTGGTAGATCAACTTTTGTAATACTCATATCATCAAGATCAATCAAGCAGGAAGTAGGGTATTACCTCCTTCGAGAGGGCCCGAACCTGGGTAAACATCGTGTCCCCCGCCTCCTATTACCATCCGCCTTAGATGCACAGTTCGAGACCCCCTACCCGAGATCCGCCGATTTTGACACCGACAGCGATCAAAGGTGATCGGACAAGCCGATCATGGGTTGAATTTTGGGGCGACAAGCTCTACGACATAGACGTCCCTTAGTGCGATCTTGCGCTCCCTCTTGGGGATATGTGTGACATATATCATATTCACTGTTTTCACCTCGGGGGGAAACTTCTTCTTTCCCCCGGTGTTCGGAGGGCGGGGTTCATCGTCGTCCTTGCTTTGAGGTCCTTTCCCATTATGTTCGGTATTTAACTTACCGGCCTGTTTAAAAACCCAGCAGTTTTTGTTGGTGTGGTTGGCAGGCTTTTCAGGGGTGCCATGAATCTAACAGGGCCTATCCAGTATTTTATCCAAGTTGGACGGGCCATCTCTATTTCCTTTGAACGGCTTCTTCTGCCGACCAGGTTTAGAGCCGCTGAATCCGGCATTGACCGCCGTATCCTCGGTTTCTTCATTGTTCTTCTAACACTTATTTTTGCTACGCCGTGGCCTTCCATTTCCATCCCTGGCCTCAGAGGTGCCAGGGGTCGCTCGTACTGTTCCTTCTACGAGCCAACCAGCTGTCTTCGCCCGCACAGAAGGGTCATAAGTGCAGTGAGAGCTGCCATAGTCTTTGGCTTTTCCTGACCGAGGTGTCGGGCGAGCCATTTGTCACGGACGCTGTGTTTAAATGCCGCTAAGGCCTCGGCGTCCAAATAGTCGACAATTTGGTTCTTTTTAATTAAGAATTGAGTCCAGAGTTTGCCGGCTGACTCTTCGGGTTGCTGGACTATGTGACTCAGGTCATCAGCGTCCGGTGGCCGGACATAAGTACCCTGAAAGTTGTCCCGAAAAGCATCCTCTAAGTCCTCCCAACTGCCAATGGAGTTCTCTGGGAGGCTATTCAACCAGTGTCGTGCTGGTCCTTTTAGCTTTAGGGGGAGGTATTTGATGGCGTGGAGATCATCTCCGCGAGCCATGTGAATGTGGAGAAGAAAATCTTCAATCCATACAGCGGGATCTGTCGTGCCATCGTAAGGCTTGATGTTCACGGGTTTAAACCCTTCCGAAAACTGGTGCTGCATTACCTCATCGGTAAAGCACATGGGGTGTGCGGCGCCTCTATATCGGGCAGCATCACGGCGGAGTTCGGACGACATCCGTGTATGGTTCTCGGCCCGAACTTGGTTATGCTTGTCGCGCCAGGCTTGATGGCCGTCGTCTCGTGTTGGAGCACGTCCCTTGATCCGTAGATTGGCCTGGTCTGGCCGGCTCTATTGTCCAGGTCCTGACGTAAGTCGTAGTGTAGCCCGGAGCTGCTGCCTCTTTGCCTCTATGGCGAGGTGGCGCGGGCTGGTGTTCGACATAAGTAGCCACTTTTTCACGTCCAGGTGGTGGTCGGTCCGGTTGATCAGCATGATTGTATCTTGACGGTATTGGCTCAATGGCCTCATCGTCGAATTGTGGTAGTAGCCTGCGCTTTTGGTAGCTCTTTGTCGGGCGCTCGAGGCTGTATTCTTCGGCAGCCAGGACCTTGGTCCATCTGTCATTGAGCATATCCTGTTCGGCTTGAAGCTGTCGATGTTTCTTTTTCAAGCTCCTCGCAGTGGCGATGAGCTGTCGCTTGAAGCGTTCTTGTTCGAGGGGTTCCTCTGGCACAATGAAATCTTTGTTACCGAGGCTAACATCCTCCTCGGAGGCCGGTAGATAGTTACTATCTTCCGAATCCTCATGATCGACAAATTTGTTGGGGTGGGCTTGTCCCTCTTCCCACTCATCCTGCTCGAACGCAGGCTCGACGGGGTGGTCGGAGTCTTCGGCCTTGTCCGGGGTGTCACTGTCTCTTGTGCCGGTATCGCTTTCCTTTTCCTGACACAATCATGAGCGGCTCCGCTGACGTCAGCACTTTGGTGGTGCCTCGACAGGATTGTCCTCAATCGGATCTTGAGTGCCATCATCGTCCTTCTTTTCGGGCGTATGCACCATGTACACGTCGTAAGTAGAAGTGGTCGTCCAACACCTAGTGATAGGCGGGTTTTGGCCTGGTTCGGCTCCGGCATCGTCGCCCATACCATCGATGTCTTCGGAGGCGTAGTCTAGCATGTCGGTTAGGTCCTCAACAGTCGCTATTAAGTGGGTGGTGGATGGGACGTAAAATTCCCTGCTCTCAGCCCAAAGTTCAGGCTGTGCGTAGTTCAGAAGTGAGGCTTCCGTGATGGCGAGAGATCGCATTGGGTCCAATGTCTCATTTAAGAGCGAAAGCCGGACGGGTGTATGAGGATCTACGGAGCTAGGTTTGGTAATAACCACTAGACCAGGCCCGATAGACGCAGACCTCGATAGTTCGAAATTGGCATCCAGTGGCGAGTCTGGCTTCCCGATGATAGGAAGAGTCACATTAGCCTCCAGGTCAGCTGACGGCATGGTCGCCTCTGGGTCTCCTAAAGGAGGCTCCGTAATAGGAGAGAGTCCGGCGGGGTTTATCCTCCCGTCTTTGGACAGAGTGGTTCGCTCTGGGTCTAAGGCCAGGGAAGGCGTGAGAGTTGTTCCTTGAGCGGAATCTGATGGTGAATTTGGCGGGCTTGCTTCATGTGGATGAAGAGCGGTGGCCGAGGCCGAGAACCCTTCGAAGACCAAGTTTCCTCGGATATCAGCGATGTAGTTCAAGCTTCCAAACATGATCTGATGACCAGGGGCGTAGCTATCGATCTGCTCGAGGTGACCAGTTGAATTGGCACGCAGAGCGAAGCCGCCATACACAAAGATTTGATCGGGGAGTAAAGTCTCCCCGGAAACAGCATCGTCGTCGACGACAAGTTGAGCCATCGATCCTTTTGCCGACAACACAACGGAATTTTCAATGAAAGCACCAATGTCGGTGTCAAAACCGGTAGATCTCGGGTAGGGGGTCCCGAACCATGCATCTGAGGATCAATGGTAACAAGGGACAATGGGGACACAATGTTTATCCAGGTTCGGGCCCTCTTAAAGGAGGTAAAACCCTACGTCCTACTTGATTATATTCATTGAGTATAAGGGTTACAAGAATTGATCTACCTCAAGATCGTAATGACTAAACCCTAGTTGTTTAGCCTATGAGAATTATGATGATCTCTATGGACTAAACCCTCTGGTTTATATACACACTGGAGGGGCCTAGGGTTGTACAGAGCCGGTTTGCAAGGGAAGGAAATAACATATCCGGACATCAAACTTGCAATCCACGTATACAAGAGTCCTACCCGGACACGGGGGAAAAGTCTTCTGCTTTTATCTTCACGGCCCATCAATCCGGCCCATATCAAATAGTCCGGACACCCGAGGACCCCCTAATCCAGGACTCCCTCAGTAACCCAGATCCCTATATAAGCCAAGGGGTTTCGAGCATAGGGTGGAGAATCAGACATTCACATACGATCTCGAGGTAGATCATCATGTACTTTGTACTCCAACACAATCAATACAATAAGAGCATGACGTAGGGTTTTACCTCTTCAAGAGGGTCCTAACCTGGGTAAATATCGTGTCCCTTGTTCATCCCGTTACCATTTAGCTAAGATCACCAGCTCGGGACCCCCTACCCGAGATCGTCCGGATTTACTTAATATATTTCATCGAGAGGGTGGGAGAGAGACAATAATTAAGTGCTAAGAGGGAGAATAGCTAGAGGAAAAGAAGCGAGAGAGGAAGGAGAAAGTGAGGGAGGAAGGAGAAACCGAGGGAGATGATAGGAGGGGGAAGAAGAAACTGGTCCTAGAAGTGGATCTATCCTAATAATTAGAGGCGATAGGCACATTTAAACGCTGGTAAGAAGAGTAGTAATAGCAGCGTCCAAGACAAGTGAACGCTGCTAAGTATCGGGTCCGACAACTGTGTCAGGAAATGAACAGTAGCGGTGCTCCTCTTCGGCATGAACGCTGCAAGTACTACGAGCACTTGTGACATCCGTGCATGTTCGGACACTGCTAGTACTTCCACCCGAGGAATCTTCTAGGGACCACATACCGGTCGCATTTGTGTAGTTCGAAAACTACAAACAACACTGTAGGATCGAGAAGAGGTGTCTAGAGGGGGTGATTAGACCCTCAACAAAAAGAATTGGCAGTTTTTAAGTTCTTCAAGCTGGGGTGGAGTTTTAGCACAATTTTAAGCATGCACAATACATTTCAAGCAAGCATGGCAAGAGAATAAGCAGCGGAAAGAGTAAAGCATGCTAATTGCAAGAAAGTAAGGGGATGGGATTAGAGTGTGCAAACGCAATGAAGACACAAAGATTTTTTGCATGGTTCCGATAGGTGGTGCTATCGTACATCCACGTTGATGGAGACTTCAACCCACGAAGGTTAACGGTTGCGCGAGTCCACGGAGGGCTCCACCCACGAAGGGTCCATGAAGAAGCAACCTTGTCTATCCCACCATGGCCAGCGCCCACGAAGGACCTGCCTCACTTGGGTAGATCTTCATGAAGTAGGCGATCTCCTTGCCCTTACAAACTCCTTGGTTCAACTCCACAATATTGTGGGAGGCTCCCAAGTGACACCTAACCAATCTAGGAGACACCACTCTCCAAAAGGTAATAGATGGTGTGTTGATGATGAACTCCTTGCTCTTGTGCTTCAAATGATAGTCTCCCCAACACTCAACTCTCTCTCACAGATTTGGATATGGTGGAAAGACGATTTGAGTGGAAAGCAACTTGGGGAAGGCTAGAGATCAAGATTCTTGTGGTTGGATTGGAATGTCTTGGTCTTAGCACTTGAGTAGGTGGTTCTCTCTCAGAAAATGAGTAATGGAAGTGTAGGCATGTTCTGATGGCTCTCTCTTGAATAGAGAAGGAGGTGGAGGGGTATATATAGCCTCGACACAAAATCCAACCGTTACACACGTTTGACCCAACTCGTTAGGCCGAATAGATGAACTCGGTGAGATCGATTTAGTTCAAATGTGAAATTTAGGAATCTCAATGGGACCGAGATGATCAACTCAGTGGAACTAATGTGCTAGGGCTAGGGCAAAACCTCATCTCGGTAAGACCGATTTCAGCAATGAGCAAACAGAGAGTTGGTCAGGCAAACTCGATGGGACCCATTGCACATTTCGGTGAGACCGAAATATTACAACAGTCAACAGAGAGTTTGCAAGGCCATCTCAGTGAGACTGAGATCCGTATCGGTGAGACCGCATTGTCTAAGGTTTCTGGTGATGGGGAACGTAGCATGCATTACAAAAAATTGCCTACATTCACGCAAGATCTATCTAGGAGATGCATAGCAATGAGAAGGGGAGAGTGTGTCCATGTACCCTTGTAGACCGAAAGCGGAAGCATTTGTTAACGCGGTTGATGTAGTCGAACTTCTTCATGTTTCGACCGATCAAGCATGAATGTACGGCACCTCCGAGTTCTGCACACGTTCAGCTCGATAACGTCCCTCGAACTCTTGATCCAAGAAAGTGTCAACGGAGAGTTCCATCAGCACGACGACATGGTGATGGTGATGGTGAAGTGACCCGCACAGGGCTTCGCCTAAGAACTACGAGAATATGACCGGAGGCGTAAACTGTGGAGGGGGGCGCCGCACACGGCTAACAATTGTTGGTGTGTGTTCTAGGCAACACCTCCCCATGTATATATAGGTGGGAGGGGGAGGGGAGCTGCCTTGGGGCGCCCCAAGTAGGAGGAATCTGACTTGAGGGCCTCCTCCAATTTGGCCTCCCCCTTTCCTTATCTTTGGAGGGGGGAAGGAAAGAGGGGAGAGGGGAAAGGAAGGGGGAATCCTATTCCCTCTATTTCCTTTCCTCCTACTGTTGGGGATATAATTATTAGTATGACCCGCCAAGAGGCGCTGTGTCATACTTAAGACGATTCATGAAGCCCAAGACCACTCCAGGAGATGGCGGGTTAGTTAAGGGCCCAAGGCCCAAAGAGGCGACTTAAGGCCGTGAGATAAACCGCCATATATGTGTAAACTTGTACTATAAGGCAGGAATAGAGAAAACTGGCGGACATTGTTTATGAGTCGGCGGGACTCTATGAGCATTTGGCGTCGACCTCTGTATATAAAGGGATGACCCGCGGCGAGTTCGAGAACAAGTAACATCAAATCGAGAGCTAGGTCAAGCGGATTCGCTCCACAGTTATCGAGACATAAGCAATCCCACTCAAAAGCTGGATCGTGGGCTTTTACCTTCCTTTGTAAGGGGCGAACGATATAAACCCGTGTCCTTTATCGATTAACCCCTTCATCGACTAAATCCTTTAGCTAGGACATCTGCGTGACAATTCCACGACGGTTGGCGCCCACCGTGGGGCCAACGCACGATGGTTGAGTTCTTGAAGGGCAACTTCAGGGCTCAAGGAATCTGTTGTGGGCGGATGACCAAGAGTTGTCGCGGCAAGCTCTACATCGGCAGCGCAGGCTGGGGCCCGACGCTGCTCAATTGAGTCTGGTGCGGGTCCCCTTGGCGGAATTCCGTCTTCATCGGCCGGATCGGCGGCAGACCTGAGCCGGACATCTGCACCGACATCGTCGAGATGGCTCGGCGTCGCGAGACCCTCGAGGCTCCACCGCCGTGAAGCGTGCCTTTACGGGATGCATCCATGGAGGAGAACTTCTGAAGGATCCATATGCAGCGGTGAGGCGGCCATCTATTACGACGGTGAGTCGTCCATGGGTGAAGACGGATTCGTTGTATCAACTACAAGGCGAGAGGGTTTGGGGGCTGTTCGATGGCAGCGATAATGGACCCCTTTGAGCCGCCAAGCAGAGTAGGGATCTTCATGGCTGGCACTCAACACGGTCAAAACTCTACAGCTGCGGCAGCAATAACCTCCGGGTCAGCGACAGCCGGGGTAGGAGGCCCTATGCGCCCACCAGCTCAGGTGCTGATAGATCTCACGGATAGGCTGACCACCCTGTTAACCACCACGGTTAATCCGGCGGATCAGGATGAACATGACGCAGAAGTGGCACGGTTAAGTGAGGAAATAGCGCAAGCCAAGGAAAACCTAGCGGTGAGGACACGGTGGCCCGCGAGAATGGGCGACTTTGGATGCTCGAGCTCGGCTTCAATCGAGCGTTCCGACTTCTGATGGATTTAAATGCATCAAATGAGGTCATGAGGAGAAGGCACCAGAAGTCCCAATCCCGTCTGCCTTCGATTTATGATCCTAGAAATCTCTTTCGCACACCCACTGCAGGCCCCAATAATCTGCCAGAGGTAAACCCGGCTGCGACGCCCAGAGCTAGGTCGCCGGTTCAACCACGGGTGATGGAACCTCCTCGAGTGAACACTGCTCCGCCTCAGTATGTGCCGACACCTCCGGGTCATTATTCTAACCCGTTGGAGAACATGATTGCTGCGGCGGCACAATTGGCGGCTCTCCCGGTGGAGGGCGAATCTCCGACAGCGATTGAAACACGAAGGGTCAGAGAACTTCTTCAGACGGCTCTGGCACAGCAGGAAGCATATTATTATATTCATTCGACCCCTCGCCCAAGCCGGAGCCCGAGCTATAGCAGGCATATGGACTCGGCTGCAGTTTCAAGCAACACCCGCCGCCGTGACCAACCGTGCGGGCGTGACCCGGCGTGTGATGGAGCCCCTAATTTGGTTGATCAGGACAGGATACGCCAAGAGGCAGAGCGGGCGGTTCAGCAGGCGGCTGAGCGGGCGGCTTACCAATCTTTTCCGGTCCATCCGATGGCTTCTATTGAAGTAGGTGCAACCAGGAGAACCGGAGGTGTCCCTTCCTTAGTGCCAACACTGCGTAATGAGCGTTTTCCCAAGGATTTTAAGGGGCCTCGAAAGGTGCCTAACTATACGGCTGACTTACAGCCCGGGGTGTGGATTGAAAGTTATGAGATGGCCATGGAATTGCTAGAGGTCAGTGAGGCGGCAATGGCCAAGTACTTCACTATGATGCTGGATGGGACGGCCCGCACTTGGTTAAAGGGACTGCTACCTAATTCCATTGGTTCCTGGGCCGAGTTAAAAGCCTGGTTTATCCAGAACTTCAAGGACACATGCAAGCAGCCCATATCGATTGTGGACTTAACTAATTCACGGCGGCAACTTGCTTCAAATGCACATGAACTAGAGGAAGTCACTTCTTTCATCCGAACATACGCTTCATGGGCTAGCATGAAGAAATGCTTTCAAAAATTTCCAATGCTAGCTTTAATGTTCCACATGGATCATGGGGGAGACAAGATGTTGCTGATGGGCTCAAGAGCAACTCATCGGAATTTCCATATCACTGGACTTCCACCATCATGTGAACACGGTGATAGCATTGGTCAGACCAAAAGATGTAATGGTGTATGCTCGAGGATCAACCACGAGTAAGACAACATTACGAACATCGATAATCTTGATTTGATTTGGTGACAGCCCATACTCAAATCAAAGTTTTATAAGACAATAGGTTCAACAACTGATCAAAGGGACCAATCGATGAAGATATCATCTTTCTTCAACTAACACACCAACACTAGGATATCCCTTTGAATCGAACTAAGTTAGGTAGCTTTTATCTTCCAACTCTCCAAGTTGTCGTTTAGCTTAACCAACTAGCTCAGGGGTATCCAACACGGATTCTTGGAGAAGGGGTGGTTTAGAGGAAAACCAACTTGATCACGAGCTCAACATAACCGTCGAGGATAACACAGTAATACTTCGAGAAGATATTGAACATCACGAGCCACCGATATGTTACTAAGCTCGGGAACAATCTTGTTTTACAGGGCAAGATGATATGATCAAAATAGTGAGGGATTGACACAATCCTAACTCATGGATCGAAGAGTGCACCAGAAATAAGGACTAGGTAGCATAATCTATCTTAGAATGATGATTCAATAACCAAGACGCTAAGAATGAGAATATTGTCCATTTACTACCAAGCAACGGGGTTGCTAGGAGTATCGATTTCACACCTCACAGTTCACTTGTCGGCATTCCGGTTACAACAACACGGGACCGAGGAATGAAAGATGATGGCGAGAGTATCACTGTATCAAGAATTCACAAGAGGCTGTGCAATTCTCATGAAATTCTTGACATAAGACGGTAATACTTCAGGGTAGAACAGAATCAAAAGCTGGATTGGCATTTTGATCTGCGAATTACAACTACTTTGACCTAATTCTAGATATGGATGAGGTACTGGAGTTTGTTTCTCCTAGTCATTCTGGAGTAGAATGGCTTGACGGACCACAAGAATAATAGGCATTGATGAACACGAATGCACAACTATTCCTGACTATCAATTGATAGACTAGGGTCGGAATACAGCTGAGGAGGGTCAACTCAAGGAACATATAACTTTCTGAGTTGTGGATGCATAGATTAGTATGTCGAGCGAAGCTCAACATTTCTTCCGGATAACCCATGCGGAAAGGGTAGAACTGGCAGAGTCACAATTATGAATGGAGAACTTCTCAAGAGTACTCTGATTGTGATCCCTCGGTTCAGCGAGGAACTTCTGCCATAAACGGTTCATGGTATTTGGAAGAAGGAAATACCACGGACCTCGAGGGCTAATGCAAAGGTTACTAATAACCTAAGGGAGCTAGAAATTACTATCAACATGAAGTAAGTAGGGTGAATCTCGGGTTCAAGAACCTAGGAATAGAATACCTACTACTAAATGGCATCACGGGATGCTTTCAAGAATGGTGGCCAGAATTATCACACCGGGAACACAAAACATGGCTGGATTACTAGATGACTCCCTAAAACACCTAGGTTCATAATAATAGCTCCAACATATATGCCGAGGCAGCTGAGTACCTCAACACACTAATTTGTGTGATTAATCTGGCCCAAATGAACATTAGAAAGCGGAGAGAGGAATTTTGCAAAGCGCATCGGACTATTTAGAAATGCAGGGATGACTCGGACAGCATAACGGCTGTAAATGCTCAAAATGATTTGAGACATCCTGCAAAATAGTGGCATGACCACTCAACATCACAATATCAAGGTTACGAGACCAGCTATGAACATCTGAAGTAGTAGAAACTGAGCTGAGGCGTAAAACCAACAATCTTAAAAGTCTATGGATTAGTAACACGTCATCTGATAGATAGATGGGAAGGCCTAGTTCTTAATCCCGTGAAGAAGAGGATGATTTCGGATCGAAGGCCATGAGGTATAAGAAGTAAAAAGAGCCTTCGTTCCTTCCACAATCAATTCTGTAACACCCCGGTGTAATGATGCTCTGATGACCCACAGGGTTAAGTTATTTGTTTTGCTAAACATGTGCACTGATCATTATTGTCTCATGCTCTTTCACATTCGGTTGAATTCAAATTCAAATTCTGTGTGAAATTCAAAATGCTCAAACATGAAAACTAAAATGTTCATCATGTGGAAAGTATTCTTACAGTAATATTGGTGGTGAACCAACATTTTTGCAAAAGGTTTGAGTGGCCTAAGCTACTTAAGCGATGACCTAAGCAATAAATTAAATGCCCTTTTAATTTATAAAATTGGCAACTATTCAAAAAGCCTCCCACCCTTTTGTGGCAGTGCAATATACTTCTTTGAAATTATTTTGGCGGTGGCATAATTTTTTGCAAAATCTTTATTGGCTAAAAGAAAAGGCAAATTGCTGCTGGAAATTTTAAATAATAAAAACAAAGAAAAGGAAAAGCCCCCCTCAAGCTGGGCAGCCAGGCCCAGTAGCCACCGTGCCCCCATGGGCCTCGGCCCACCTCAACCAACCCGGCCCAGCTCCCTTGCCGCCCTTCTGTTCCCAGTGCGGCGCCCGCTCTGAGCGCCCGTCCCGGACCCGCCTCGCCGGCGCCGAGCGAGGGATAAGGCTGCGCCTCCCCACGCCTCGGCCCCTCGCCTCCCACTTGTCCCCCCCCTCTCGCTCGCCTTTGCGCCTCCCCTCCCCTAGATCCACCTCTCACCTCTCCTCTCGCTCGATCCCGAGCGCGCTCGCCGCCGTTCTCCATAGTCCTCGCGGCCATCGAGCCCCGTCCGCCTCGCCATCGTGCCCATTGTCTCCGCCGTCATCGTCTACCCAGTCCCGTCCGTGGCCTTGAGCAGAGCGATGCGTGGGCGGATCGAGCAGCCCCTTTCTCTCTCATGCCGCGGTGACCGCCGTCGTCTTGACCACCTCTGCGCTCCTAAGCATCACGGGCTTTTCGTAGCCGCTCGGTGAGCTCCTCCTTTCCTCCTTTCTTCTCCTCGCACGTGTCGTTCTCCCTAGCTAGCTCGTAAATGCGTTAGCGTGAGCTTCGCCGCCGTGAGATCACCGCACCGTCGTGTACCGTGGCCCAAGCTTCGCGTCCGAGCTCGTGGCCGAGCTCCTAGGGCTCGTGAGAGCCCAACTATGCTCTTTCGTCGCTTGTCGCGCCCATCGCCGTAGCCACCAGCGCCCGATTCGGCGTCGCCGCCGACGACCTAGCACTCGACTCCATCCGTTTTAGCTCGCGCTACAGCCTCATGCTCGGCGGGGCGTTGTTCTGTTGAAACGCGACCAACCGCCGTCGATTTGGTCGCCGGACAGACGAAAACCGAGCCCCTCTTGCATGCGCCCGCGTTTTGGCTCGCCGGCGCAACTCGGCGCCGGCCGCCCGGCGTGGCCACCAGGGGCCACCCGAGTCGCTTGCCAGCCGAGCCCCAGGCCCCGATTGGCGGGTTGACCGGTCAATCTGGCGGTGAGCAACCCTAGCCACTAACGTGCGGGCCCCACCGCTTAATTAAGCTAAGTAAAATGTTTTTATAATTAAAAGTAATTAGTTTAGCTAATTAGCCACTAACATGTGGGGCCCATCAGCTAATTAACCTCAGTTTAGTTTAAAATAAGCTACATTTAGTAATGTGAGGCTGACAGTGGGTCCCAAGTGTCGGTTTGACGATCAACCGGACTGTTGACTGCTGACGTCACTCCTACGTCATGCTGACATCATTTTCCATTTCTGTTAGTATAAATAATTCCAGAATATTGTTTAAACTGTAAAAATTCATAGAAATTAAACCGTTCCTCCGATGAAAATGTTTTCTATATGAAAGTTGCTCGAGAAAATCCAGCGAATCCGAATCGCGGTCCGTTCTTACATCACATGCCCTAGCATGCTGAACATGGGACATTCCCCTCCGGTCATCACATGTCGACCACGGATCCGGGCAGGAAAACATTCGGTTGATTCCCCTTCACCTTTATCGTGTAGCCATCGTTAGGTCACTCCGGCCTGACATATTGCCACGTTACGCCTTGTGATGCTATGTTTGCTTTATATTTACCATTTCTTCCCCTCTTCTCTTGGTGACCCGAGACCGATGCGCCCTGTGATCGACTACGTCGGCGGCGACCCCTCCTTGCCGAGCAACCCGAGGCAAGCCCCCTTTGATCATCCCGATATCGCCCATTCCATTCTCTCATGCTTGCATTAGATTTTGCTCTTTGTTATTGTTTACTCATATTACGATGCATAGCCTTGCTTTTTGTAACCTGCTCATTGTTACCTACCGCTTATCCTAAACTGCTTAGTATAGGTTGGCTAGTGATCCATCATTGACCCCACCTTGTCCTTGTTGCCTGCTTCATCATTGAAGACCGATCAGCGGGACGAAGACCAGGCCCGACACGCACATCACTTTCCCTTAGTTGCTCAACACTGTTGGGTTACTATCGAGTACCGGGGTGAACCTCTTGACGCCGATGTTAACCTGTAGTGTAGTCATTCGATGCGTGGTCATCGAGGGTGATTTCCTCCTTAACCACTTCGATCGACTCGTCGTGCAACCCCTCAAGTGTGAACCTCGGGGTGATTCCTCTTACGTTCACCTTGATGATTACATCTAGTGGAATTCACCGGGGGTGATTCCTCGGGCTTTCCCCTTGATGTTTAGACACATAGTTACTATGATTACTATGACTTTACACTGAGCCATGTTACTAAAGACGGGTCGACCCTGAGGGGTGCCCGCGCGAGCTTAATTGCGAGTGATGTGGAGTGGGGTTGACCTGGAGGGTGCCCGCGAGATAATTACGAGGCGTGGCCGGGCATTCGTAGCCCTTGCCGCAAGTCCTCGAGGCAGAACAGCGGGTCACATCTTCGTGAGTCTCTGCTTGTTACAGCGTTCCTAATCCACTATGATTTGGATATTTGATCCGAGGGGCCTCGGCACGATAGCACTAACCATCACGTGGGCATAGTATGGGCGTTCTGTCGTATACATCAGCGAAGCTTAATAGGCGTCGGCGGCCCAGTGGCGTGCGGGTTGGACTGCATAAGCGCTGCCTTGTTGAAGGAGGTAGCTAGGTCTGCTCACCGGCAGCGTCACATAGCGTCTGAGGAGTTCGGGAGATGGCCCATGACCCTGAGGGCATAGGTTTAGTCGGCGTGCTGGCCTCTCTATTAAGCCTAGGTCGGGTTGCGGCATATTGTTTGGCGAGGCGGGCATGACCGAGAAAGTGTGTCGGCGGAGTTAAGCGGCGTGGTGGGTAAGTTGGTGCACCTGCGGTGAAAACATCTATCGATAGCCTGTCCTCGATGCGAGACACTTGGAGTTGTATCGATCGATACAACTAGAACTGGATACTTGTGATGAGAACTGGATGGTGATGAGGATTTGATTGTGATGATAACGGATAGTATGGCTCGGGATGCCTTTATCGCGAAGTCGAAAAGGATCTCGGCGAGGTTGATAACACCACTGCTACTTTACTTTATGCTACTCTACTCCCTCCTGTTGCTGCAAGATGGTGGGTTCGAGAAGATGCTAGTCTTCGATAGGACTAAACCTTCTCTCTATTACGGCATTTACGCAGCCCAGGTCCACATATCTGACCTTCCTTTGATAATGTTGCATCGTAGTGTAGATCCTTGCTTGCGAGTACTTTGGATGAGTACTCAGGGGTTGCTTTGCTCCCCTTTTCCCCTTTCTTTTCTTTCCGGTTGATGCAACAGATATCAAAGCCAGGGCGGATGCCACCGCCGATGCTTACTACTACGTGGAGGCCGCCGATGACCGGGAGTATTTAGGAGGCTCCAGGCGAGAGGCCTTGCCTTTCCGTCGTTGTTGCTTTTGTGCTAGCCTTCTTAAGGCAAACTTGTCTAACTTATGTACGTACTCAGATATTGTTGCTTCATTGACTCTTGTGTATTGAGCTTATGTATTCGAGCCCTCGAGGCCCTGGCTGTAACATAAAGCTTGTATTATTTTATTTTGTGTCTAGAGTTGTGTTGTTATATATTCCGTGAGTCCTTGATCTTGATCGTACACATTTGCGTGCATGATTAGTGTACGATTGAATCGGCGTCCCAAGATTGATATCGAGCCATTGCATGTAGGTAGCCCCTTTCCAACTCCTTGGCGAAGTTGAGTCTAGTCACCGAAAAACTTTTACTAACATTGGCTGTGTGGCTTACGGTCCCCGTCGCCATTGGGTGGTATTAGCATCTTTACTCCTCGTCTATACTCGGGACTCTGAACTCTCTTCTACTCGGGTTAAGCGAATTTACTAACATTAGGATCCGTGACCACATTCACCCGAAGTTGGATAAAGCCATAGTTATTCCTTAGAATAGCCTCTTGAATAGTACACACACATCGTGTTGACTCTGAAGTGGTATCCATCGTACATCTTTCCTTATGCATGTTTCATCATGAATAATCCTTGTCTTTACAAATGCTCAATGCTGAACTACCCCTGTTACATGTTAGCGGGATGGTTAGACCAGCTGGTCATGGCCGTGGTGCCAATGATCCACCACCGCTGAATTCTTTCTTTGGAATGATGCAACAATTTGAGGCTGAACCGCCAGTTCATGGAAGGAATGATGGCTCGGTTTCCTCGTCCGAACATGAATCAACAGCCAACCCGATAACTCTGCGGGACTTCATGCGCCTCAACCCGACTATCTACGCAGCTCAACTCAACCCCTTGATGCTGAGGATTGGCTCCGCGACATCACATATGAAATGGAGTGCGCTAGTGTTGCCCTGCCAGCTATGTCACCTTCGCATCCTTCTTCCTCAAGGGTCCTGCTGCTCAATGGTGGGACAGCCACAGGCATACCCTACTGCTTTGGAGCGGTCATTACTTGGCGGATTTCCAAGCTGCCTTCCGTGCCCGTCTCATTCCTCGAGGAACCATGGGCGGGAAGAAGCGAGTTCATAACCTCACCCAAGGCAACAAGTGCATAGATGCTTATCAGCGGGAATTTCTGGACTTGTCACGTTATCTTTGAAGAAGACATTACAAGCGATGCTCGTAAGCAATAGAAGTTTCGTGATGGACTTCACCACGATATCAAGCTAGCATTGCTCGTTCATGACTTTGCCGACTTTGCCACCTTGGTGAACAAGGCTATTGAGTTGAGACTGGTCTTGAGGAACACGAGGATCCCTTAAGGCGTAATCGCGACGTTGGCTCATCTTGAACCCGTCGGTATGAAGCGTCGGATATGGATTCCCCACAGCATGTATCATCAACTGCACTGCACCAAGACAGTCCTATGTTGCACCTCGTCGCCTCCTCCACGCTGAGGCAGCCCCTTGAGCTGTACCACCCCAAGCTTACGCTCCCAATCCCAATGATGGTCTATGCTTCAAGTGTGGCCTTCAGTCACGCTCGAGAAATGCCCTCGAATCGAATCGGTGGCTCTGTCTTCAACCGACCGTAACAATCAGCCCCATAACAACAATGCGGACCTTATGGTGGTGGTCAGCTAATCATGTTGATCTGAATGAAGGTCAAGACCAGCTGCCACTGTGATGGGTACTCTCCTTGTTAATTCGATACCAGCTTCTATTTTGTTTGATTCAGGAGCATCACATTCATTTATGTCGAGAAGGTTTGCATACACACGACATTCGATCGAGGCCATGAACACCCGATAGTAATGCGCACCCTGGCGAATCGATGTCAAACTACCATGATTGGTCGCGGCGTTCCCGTTGAGATTGAAGGGCTGGAGTTCCTTGTTTCTCCATTATTCAGTCTTCCAATATTGACCTCATGCAGGGAATGGAATGGTTGAAAGCGCATCTGCCTCTATCGTTTGCGCCACCAAGGTTGTTCACCTCCTACATCCTTCAATGAAATAGTAGCTACTATGCTCAGCTTGTTCGGAATGAAGCACGACTTTATGCTTTGAATCGTTGAGCGCAGCACCTCTTGAGAATTGAAAAGATTCGATTGTTCCGACTTCAAGGCGTATTTCGAGAAGAACTTCCGGGAATACCCCTGCCGGGCTGTTGAGTTCGTCATCGATTTGAAACGAGGCACCGTTCCTATCGTAAGCGGCCCTACAAGATGCCGCCTCATGAGCTCCTTGAACTGAAGGAGGAAATCGACAAATCTCTTCGCGATGGTTTCATTCGTCCAAGTTCCTCTGCTTGGGAGCACCTTCTCTCTTCGTCAAGAAGAAGGGCAGTCGAACCGTTTGGTCAAGACTATCGTCCTATCAACCAAGCTACAATTGAACAAATACCCCTTCCTTGGATCAATGATCTGTATGATCAAGCTGGCTGGATCATCGATATTCTCTAAACTTCGACTTGAGATTGGGTTACCACCAGATCCGTGTTAAGTGAAGAGGATATTCCAAAGACCGCATTCGTCACTCGTTATGGTTCTTACGAGTACCTTGTCATGTCATTCGGTTTAACCAATGCTCCAGCTACATTCTCTCGTCGATGAACTACATATTCATGGATTACCTCGACAAGTTAAGTAGTAGTCTATCTGGATGATATCTTGGTATATTAGAAGAATAAAGAAGAACATCTGAACATCTTAGTCTTGTTACGGAGAAGCTTGAGAGCATCAACTTTATGCCAAGTATTCCAAGTGTGAATTCTGGTTGCCGAAGTCACCTACCTTGGTCATGTTATCTCAAGGATGGTATTGCCATCAACCCGAGGCGTGTTCAGGCTATTCTTGGTGGACCCCTCCTAAGACTGTCAAGCAAGTCGAAGTTTCCTCGAACTAGTCAGCTATTGTCGCCGCTTTGTCGAGAACTTCTCCAAGATCGCCAAACCAGCGACTAATCTGCTTCACAAAGGTGTTAAGTTATTTGGACGGACAAATGTCGGGAAAGTTTCCGAGCACTCAAGGACAAGCTGACTTCTGCCCGATGCTTGCTCCTCTTGATTCTCGCAAGGACTTCGTCATCTATTGTGGCCTTCCGTCAAGGATTAGGCTGTGTTCTCATGCAAGAGCCTTGGGTGATTGCTTATGCTTCTCGTCAAGTGCGTCCTCACGAGGAAAAGTACCGGTTCATGACCTTGAGCTTGCAGCGGTTATCTTTGCTGAAGCTATGGCGGCAGTACCTTCTCGATGTCGTTGCGAGATCTTCACGATCATCGAGTCTGAAGTACCTGTTTACTCAACCAGATCTGAACCTCCGTCAGCAGCGGTGGATGGAAGCTATTGCGGACTACAACTGCGGTATATCTTATACCCCTGGTAAGGCTAATGTAATGGCCGATGCCCTGAGCCGCAAGTCATATTGCAGCAATCACATGGTCTACAAAGCTCAACCCCGCCTTTATGAAGAGCTATGCAAGCTGAACGTTCAACTAGTTCCACAGGGTTCTCTGAATAACCTTGTCCTGGAACCAACTCTGCTGAAAGCAATTAAGTCTGCTCAAGCCAAAGATGCTCACGTGGATTTGATGAAAAGGATCTTGCCTTAGAAATCTAGAGAATTCTCACTTGGTGAAGATGGAACCTTATACTTGGAGATCGCATTGTAGTACCCGGTTCGAGCTTATGACGGAGAAGGTGATGAAAGAAGCGCATGACACCCTCTCTCTATTCATCAAGGAAGTACCAAGATGTATCTAGACATCCGTCGAAATCTTGGTGGTCTAAAATGAAGCAAGGCATTGCTCGATATATCGAAGAATGTGGCGTTTGCCGTCGCGTCAAAAGCGAAACATCGAAGCAAGCTGGACTTCTACAACCGCTTCCGATTCCTGAATGGAAGTGGGATAAGATCAAATGGATTTAAATCACGAGCCTTCCCAAGTCTCGAGAAAATAGCGATGCTATCTTTGTTGTCATCGACCAATTCTCGAAAGTTGCTCACTTTCGCCGATCAAGAGACAATCACTGCTAGTCAATTAGAAAACTTGTATATCTCGAAATTGTGTCACTCCATGGCATTCGAAGGAGATCGATTCGAGACCGTGGCGGTTTATTCACTTCAATGTTACAGGATAGTTTCCAAGAGGCAATCGGAACTCATATTACAGAACTGCTTATCATCCCCCAATCCCAAGGCCAAGTCGGCGAGTCAATCAAATTCTTGAAGACATGCTTGAGCTTGTGTTATTCTTCGGCAAGAAGTGGGAAGAATCTCTCCCTTATCGCGGAGTTCTCTTATAACAACAGCTATCAAGCCAGTTTGAAAATGGCACCCTTGAAGTGCTATATGGGCGTAAGTGCGAACCCTCTGAATTGGTCGAGAAGCTGGGGAGCGGACGCTCATTGGTCTAGACATTATTCAACAAGCTAAAAGCGGGTTCGCATTGTCAGGATAATCTCAAAGCGGCCCGAGTCCATGCCGGAAGAGCAACTATATTTGGAAACACTGGGTTCAACTTATCAACTTTGGTGAACAAGCTTATCTGCGTGTCACTCCTTTGAGAGGCACTCATCGGTTCGGAGTCAAGGGCAAGGTAGCTCCGCGCTACATTGGTCCTTTCCGCATTCTGGCCCGTCGTGGGCTGGTGGCTTATAAACTTGAGTTGCCACCTCGGTTCTCTCATGTTCATAGCGTCTTCCGTGTCGCAACCGTCGATGCTTCAAGGATCCGGAGCGTGAAGTGGGTCCGGAATTGAATGAAATTCAAGATGATCTCACATACAAGGAGCATCCGATCTACATTCTTCAAGAAGTGAGCGTCGAACACGCGAAGGTTACCAAGTTCCTCAAGGTGCAATGGTCAAATCATTCTAAGGATGAAGCCACTTGGGAGCGAGGATAACCTCCGTGCTGAATACCCGACCAGTTCCTTCTACCTCTTAATTCTCGGACGAGAATTTCTTTCGAAGGAGGAGATTTGTAACACCCGGTGTAATGATGCTCTGATGACCCACAGGGTTAAGTTATTTGTTTTGCTAAACATGTGCTGATCATTATTGTCTCATGCTCTTTCACATTCGGTTGAATTCAAATTCAAATTCAGTGTGAAATTCAAAATGCTCAAACATGAAAACTAAAATGTTCATCATGTGGAAAGTATTCTTACAGTAATATTGGTGGTGAACCAACATTTTTGCAAAAGGTTTGAGTGGCCTAAGCTACTTAAGCGGTGACCTAAGCAATAAATTAAATGCCCTTTTAATTTATAAAATTGGCAACTATTCAAAAGCCTCCCACCCTTTTTGTGGCAATGCAATATACTTCTTTGAAATTATTTTGGCCGGTGGCATAATTTTTGCAAAATCTTTATTGGCTAAAAGAAAAGGAAAATTGCTGCTGGAAATTTTAAAAATAAAACAAAGAAAAAGCCCCCCCCTCAAGCCCGGGCAGCCAGGCCCAGTAGCCTGTGCCCCCCCATGGGCCTCGGCCCACCTCAACCAAGCCCGCCAGCTCCCTTTGCGCCTTCTGTTCCCACAGTGCGTGCGCCGCTCTGGCGCCCGTCCCAGCCGGACCTGCCTCGCCGGCGGCGCCGGCGAGGATAAGGCTTCACGCCTCCCGGCGCCTCGCCCCCTCGCCTCCCACTTGCCCCCCTCTCGCTCGCCTTTGTGCCTCCCCTCCCCAGATCCACCTCTCCCCTCTCCTCTCGCTCGATCCGGCCTTTCGCCGCCGTTCTCCATCGTCCTCGCGGCCATGAGCCCGTCCGCCTCGCCATCGTGCCCATTGTCTCCGCCGTAAATCGTCTACCCAGTCCCGTCCGTGGCGCGAGCAGGCGATGCGTGGGCGGATCGAGCAGCCCCTTTCTCCTCTGTCGCCCGGTGACCGCCGTCGTCTTGACCACCTCTGCGCTCCTAAGCTGTCACGAGCTTTTCGTAGCCTTTCGGTGAGCTCCTCCTTTCCTCCTTTCTTCTCCTGCCTTGTGTCGTTCTCCCTAGCTAGCTCGTAAATGCGTTGGCGTGAGCTACGCCGCCGTCAGATCACCGCCGTCGTGGCCCGTGTAGCCCAAGCTTCGCGTCCGAGCTCGTGGCCCGAGCTCCTAGGGCTCGTGGGAGCCCAACTATGCTCTTGGCGTAAACATCGCGCCCCACATCGCCGTAGCTTCTGCGCCCGATTCCGGCGTCCGCCGCAACGACCTAACACTTCGACTCCATCCGTTTTAGCTCGCGCTACTGACCTCATGTCGGCAGGGACGTTGTTCTGTTGACGCGACCAACCGCCGTCGATTTGGTGGCGGACAGCGAAACCGAGCCCCTCTTGCATCGCCGCGCGTTTTGGCTCGCGGCGCAACTCGGCGCCGCGCGCCGACGTGGCGACACAGGGCCACCCAGTCGTTGCCAGGCCAGCCCCACAGACCCCGATTGGCCGGAGTTGACCAGGTCAGCTGCATTTGGGCAGCCCGACCACTAACGTCAGGGCCCCACCGCAATTAAGCTAAGTAAAATGTTTTATAATTAAAAGTAATTAGTTTAGCTAATTAGCCACTAACATGTGGGGCCCATCGGCTAATTAACCTCGATTTAGTTTAAAATAAGCTACATTTTATGCTGAGAGGCTGAGTGGGTCCCGTGTCGGTTTGACGATCAACGGACTGTTGACTGCAGCGTCACTCCTCGTCATCTTTGACATCATTTTCCATTTACATTAGTATAAATAATTCCGAATATTGTTTAAAGCTGTAAAAATTCATAGAAATTAAACCGTTCCTCCGATGAAAATGTTTTCTATATGAAAGTTGCTCAGAAAAATCCAACGAATCCGAATACGCGGTCCGTTCTTCTGTCACATGCCCCTAGCATGCTGAACATGGGACATTCCCCCTCCGGTCATCTGTCGACCGCGGATCGGGCAGGAAAACATTCCCGGTTGATTCCCCCCTTCACCTTTATCGTGTAGCCATACGTTAGGTCACTCCCGGCACAGCATATTGCCACGTTCTGCCTTGTGATGCTATGTTTGCTTTATATTTACCATTTCTTCCCCTCTTCTCTTGGTGAACCGAGACCCGATGCATACAGTGATCGACTCGTCGGCGGCGACCCCTCCTTGCCCGAGCAACGAGCCAAGCCCCCTTTGATCATCGATATCGCCCATTCCATTCTCTCATGCTTGCATTAGATTTTGCTCTTGTTATTGTTTACTCATATTACGATGCATAGCACCTGCTTTGTAACTTGCTCATTGTTACCTACACTTATCCTAAACTGCTTAGTATAGGTTGGCTAGTGATCCATCGATGACCCCCACCTTGTCCTTGTTGCCCTGCTTCATCATTGAAGACCGATCAGCGGGACCGAAGACCAGGCCCGACACACACATCACTTTCCCCTTAGTTGCTCAACACTATTGGGTTACTATCGAGTCTGGGGTGAACCTCTTGACGCCGATGTTAACCACGTAGTGTAGTCATTCGATGCGTGGTCATCGAGGTGATTTCCTCCTTAACCACTTCGATCACGACTACGTAGGTGCAACCCCTCAAGTGTGAACCTGTGAGCGCATCCATAACACTCACGCTTATCTTGCGCATTTTAGAGTATCCACTTTCCTTGTCTATGAACTTTTATAGGCAACCCAAAAGTCCTTTTACTGCGGACACAGCTATTGAGCAGATCATATTAACCTGCGGGGTGTACTTCTTCACACGGTCTGCGCCACTTACCTCCATGTACACGTCGTGTATCTCGGCAACCTTCAAGCGGAAGCTGGCGAGGAGTCGACCACGACCTGACTAACCACACAAGTCTCTCATCCGGGTTTCTACGCCTATTCGGGTTCCATCCATGAGAATCCGGCAGAGTGTCTCTCCACGGCCCCAAGCGATGTGAGCAGGGTTCTGAGACACCAAGCGGGCGCCCGGTACACCGTGCCACGGTGTATCTACATAACATAGCCCACCCTATGGTCGCTTACGCCGGCCCCCAAGACATTGTGGCGCCCTCGATTCAATCGTACACTAATCATACTGCGCAAATGTATGCGATCAAGATCAGAGACTCACGGAAAGATATCACAACACAACTTTAGACACAAAATAAAATAATTCAAGCTTTATATTACAAGCCGGGGGCCTCGAGGGCTCGAATACATAAGCTCGAAAACACAAGAGTCGGCGGAAGCAACAATATCTGAAATCGGACATAAGTTAGAACAAGTTTGCCTTAAGAGGCTAGCACAAAGCAACAACGATCGAAAAGGCAAGGCCTCTGCACAGGGAGCCTCCTAACTACTCACGGTGGTCGGCGGTCTCCACGTAGTAGTAGGTATCGGCGGTGGCATCGGCTCCAGGCTCCTACATCTGGTTGCCTCAACAGGAAATAAGAAGAAAGGGGAAAAAGGGGAGCAAAGCAACCGTGAGTACTCATCAAAGTACTGCAAGCAAGGATCTACACTACATATGCAACATTATCAAATGAAAGGCTGTATATGTGGTGGGTTTGAAATGCGAGAATAGAGAAGGCCTAGTCCTATCAAGACTAGCATCTTGGAAACCACCATCTTGCGACAAGCAGGGAGGGAGTAGAGTAGCATAAAATAACGTAGTAGAAGTGTTATCAACCTCGGCGAAGATCCTTTCTCAACTCCCTGCGAGAAAGAAATCCCGAGCCATACTATCGATTATCATCACAATCCATTTATCATCACCATCCAATTCTCATCACAAGTATCGATTCTAGTTGTATCGATGGGATACAACTCCAAATGTCCTTACCGTAGGACGGGCTATCGATAGATGTTTTCTTCCCTGCGGGGTGCACCAACTTACCCTACCACGCTCGCTTAACTCCGGCGGACACACTTTCACAGGTCATGCCGGCCTCGGCCAAACAATCGCCGCAACCCGACCTAAGCTTAATAGAGAGGCGGCCGCCGGACTAAACCTATGCCCCGGGGTCATGGGCCATCTCCCGGAAACTCCTGCACGTTGCGTGGGCGTCCGGTGGCGAACCTAACTACCTCCTTCAACAAAGCGGTAACTTCATAATCCAACCCGTAGCGCCAGCTCGGTGTGACATCTATTAAGCTTGGTGATGCATCTGACGAAGCCCATACTATGCCCACGTGATGGTTAGTGCTATCGGGCCGAGGCCCTCGGATCAAATATCCAAATCGTAGTGGATTAGAATGCGCGGTAACAAGCGAGACTCATGAAATATGTGACCCGTTGCCCGTCTCGAGGACTTGCGGCAAGGGCTAGGAATGCCGGCCATGCCTCGTAATTATCTCGGGCACCTTCCGAGTCCGCCAGACTCCACATCACTTTCGCCAATTAAGCTCGCGGGTACCCCTCGAGGCCAACCCATCTTTAATAACGAGGTCCAGTGCAAAGTCATAGTAACCATAGTAGCAAGTGAGTCTAACACCAAGGGAAAACGAGGAATCACCTTGTCGATTCCCACTCGATGTAAGCATCAAGGTGGCGTAAGAGGAACCACCCTCGAGTTCACACTTGAGGGTTGCATGATAAGTCGTATCGGAAATGGTTAAGGAGAAATCACCCTCGATGACCCGCAGCGAATAGCTACTCTCTGAGATCTTATCGGGAGTGATGTGTGAGGTTCCACCCTCGGCACTTTCGATGGTAACTCTCTGAGTCGAGCAACAAAGGCGTGATGTGGCGTGAGGTGTCGGGGCTGGTCTTGATCCGTTGATCGGGTCTTGATAATCCAGCAGGCGATCGGGTTAAGTGGGGGGCTCAGATGGGTCTCTAACCAACCTATATTAGCGATTTAGGATAGCGGTGGTAACAATAGCATGTTACAATAAACAGGCTATCTTGGCAGAATAGAACAAACAAAACAGTAGCAAAATCTAATGCAAGCATGAGAGAATGGAATGGGCGATATCGGGATGATCAAAGGGGGCTTGCACGGTAGCTACGGCAAGGAGAATTGGTTGTCGACGGCGTGATCGATCACGCAGAGGCATCGGCCCTTGGGGTCTACGGAGAGAAGAGGGGGAGAAACAGTAAATACATAGCAAGCAGAGGTAACACTAAGCATGACATGACGATCGTGGCGCTAAGCGTGTTCTAACAGCGTACTACGTTGCGAGCGAAGGGGAAACATTCGGGTGAATTCGACATTAGATGGATTAGGACAAAGGAAAAGGGGAAAGTTCCATGTTCAACATGCTAGGGGCATGTGACGGATGAACGGACCACGTATTCGGATTCGTTGGATTTTTATGAGCAACTTTCATATAGAAAACATTTTCATCCGAGGAACGGTTTAATTTCTATGAAATTTTAAAGATTAAAGTAATTTCTGGAATTATTTATTTACAGAAAAAGATATATGACATCGCATGATGTCACGGTGACATCAACGAGGCCAGCAGACGGTGACCAGGTCAAACCTAACATGTGGGTCAATGGGACCCACATATCGACTCTTTTTTACGGTGGAATAAAACTAATCTAGCGAGAGATAGTTAGAGGTGTGGGCCCCGTGTCGATTGCCTGATTAAGTTTAACTAATTAGATTTTAATATGAAGCGTGATTAATTAGCCTAACTCTTTGGGGACCCACGTCGTGAGAGGAATGAATAGGGCCCAGCGTTGACTTGGGTCAACACAGTCGAAAAAGCGCGAGGCCCACTCGTCGGCGGACAGTGGGTGGGTCCCATGGCGCCCGGCTCAGCCAGGGCGTGGCGACTGACTGGCGACACCAGGTGCGGCGGAGGCCTCGGGAGGTGGTGGTTTCGCCTCTGAGCAGACCGTTTGGCCGGCGGGCCGTTCGAGCGAGCGAGGCAACGAGTCGAAGCAGGGGTGGTGGCGGTCGGACTCGGCCGGAATCATCGCGGCGTCGAGCAAAAGCGGCGGTGGCGCTTCGGGCAAAACCGGGCGCGGCTATGGTGTGAACTAAGCGCACACTTTCGTCACGTTCGAGGCAGAGGGCGCTGCGTCGAGTGGGCTGGCCTTGAGCCGTGGAGGTGGCCGGAAGTGGCAGACGGTGAGTCCGATGGCGGACAAAGCATGATGAGTGGCGAGCTAGCTAGGGCGGGGCATGCGGCGAGGAGAGAAACGGAGAGGAAAGGCTCACCGGCGGCTATGACGAGCCATCGGCAGATTAGGGCGCGAGGTTCGCCCGAGAGAACGAAGATGGCGGCGGAGAGCGGAAGGGGCTGGAGGCGGCCTCTGAGGGCCTCCAGCTCCGTGATGGTCGAGATGACGGAGGCGGCATCTGGCGCTCCTCCCAGCCTCCAGCCTGATCGAGGCGCCGGGGACCGCGAGATCGGCGGAGGCGGACGACGCGAGCTCTCGGGCAAGGTGGGGGAAAAGAGGCGAGGTCGTGGGGCAAGTGGGGGGCAGCTAGGGTTCGTCCGGGTCGAGGCGACATAGTAGTCGCCGGGAGCCGCCGGATGGCCGCCTCGTGGCCATCGGCAGCCACAGACGATCTTGTGGCGTCCACCCAGCCCCGATGAGCAGAGGTAGGGGCAGCAGGGTTAGGTGGGCTGGGCTGCCTTTGTTGCCTTGGTGGGCCAAGTGCACAGTGCAGCCTGGCCTTTTTCTTTTCTTCTCTCTTTTTTTTAGCTTTCCCCATTTCTTTTTCCATCAGCTTTTGCCTTTTCTTTTTAGCCAATAAAGTCTTTGCAAAAAAATTATGCCATTGGCCAAAATAATTTCAAAGAAGTATATTGCACTGCCACAAAAAGGGTGGGAGGCTTTTGGAATAGTTGCCAATTTTATAAATTAAAAAGGCATTTAATTTAATGCTTAGGTCATCGTTTTAAGTAGCTTAGGCCACTTAAATGTTTTGCAAGTATGTTGGTTCAACACCAATATTAGTTTTGGAATATTTGGCACATGATGAACATTTTTGTTTTCATGTTTGAGAAATTTAAATTTTTGACATTAATTTGAAATTGAGATTTGGATTTGGAATAGAATCAAAGTGAGATTATAGCAGAACAATGAAGACAAGGCATCATTTAAAGGTGATTCTTGTAGCATGATTCTCGGGTGTTACACACACATCCTACAAACACGAAACTAGTTGCAACTCTGGGCCGAGATCGAGGCGATTAATAAGCTGAGAGGGTCGAGTTATCGGGACCCAATGTGTGGTAATAACTGCTTCTGGATCACAAACAGAACTCAGTTCATGAGGACGGCTGCAATGAGACAACCCACCATGTACTCCTACATGGACTCTCACCGCTACCTTTACAAAATCGTGTTCACACACTTAGCTCACACACAATGAGGACATGTTCACACACCTCTGATTCATCCTCGATGAATCGGACCTGACTCAACTCTAGCGATGAGGCATGACAAACAAGCATGAATGAGTAGGCACATCAGGGCTCAAACAACTCCTACTCATGCTAGTGGGTTTCATCTATTCTTGTGGAATGACAAGGTCATCACGAGAGGATAAAGGGGTTCAGCTACACAGGCAAGTAATGTATTTAATCGTTGTTGTCCTAATGCAAAGAAAAAGAGAGCAGGAGCGAGAGAGTGGGATTATATCGGAATGAACAAGGGGGTTTTGCTTACCTGGCACTCCTGAAGATATTATAGCTCTTCATTGGTGTCATCGAACTCATCGTCGGAACCACGTCTATCGAGAGGGGACAAACACTGGCAACTGAGAAAGAACACAATCAATGCAATGCCACAATATGATGCATGATCATGACATTGCAATATGCTGTGATTTGAGCTAATGCATCTAGCTATGATTTAAATGAAGTTGGTTTGAATACATGATTCAAATTCCAACTCCATATATGATTATTTAAATGCCCTTTATTTGTTTTGTCCAAAACAGAGGACAATCATTGTTCAAACATGCATGAAAATGGTACAGATGAATTCCTTGAATTTTTCTGATAATTTTTTATATATAACTCATTTAATTTGGAGTTACGGTTGAATTTCTATGAATTTTAGAAGTTTTAGACAATTTCTGGAATTACTGAGTTATTTTTAATCCAGAAAATGATTTACTGCGTCAGCCTGACGTCAATGTGACGTCAGCAGGTCAACAGGTCGGGTCCAGGTCAAACCCGGCGCGTGGGTCCCGCGTGTCAGTGTCATTAGTTTAACTAACTAAATTAACATTAGATTAACTCCTAATCTAAGGTTGACCAGGGGCCCACATGGTCAAATGGGTCAAACCCACCGGCGACATGACGCCGGCGAGGCCCGAGGCGGCGGCGCGGTTCAGAAATGCAGCACAGGCGACGAAACAAGCGGCGGTTTGGCTTGGCGAGAAGCTGGTGCTCGTCTGCATCCAACGGAGCCATCAGCTCGCGCCGGAGTGGACCGTAACGACGGCGGTGATGGCAAGCGCGGCGGCCGGAGCTCTTACGTCGAGCGAATCGGCATTTCAGGGAGCGGCAGGAGCCACGGGTGGTCGCGGTTGACTCCTGGGAACGTGCTGAGCACGGCGGCGCGCTCGGTTGCGGCTCTAGGTGACGGTGGCCATGGCAGGACATGGCTGGGCGGCGGTGAGCTTCGGGCACGGCAGCGCTAGCGCTAGAGGCCGAGTTAGACTGCGTGGAGAGAGGGGGAAGGCGCAGGAGCTCACAAGGGTTCGGGAGAGAAGCTCGGCGGGCTCGGGGAAGCTTCAGCGATGGCGCGTTGACGACGGCGATCTCCGGGCAGAGGCGGCGAAGATGGCGGGGAAGAGGGTGATGCAGGGCATCCGGCGTCGGGCGGCTCGATGAGGAGGAGGACAGGGACTAGGCGGAGCTCGTGGGCAGCTGGGCTGAGGCGAGGAAGAGGCGGGGTGGGTGGTGTCTGGCGGTGGCCGGGTGGTGCGTCTGGGCGGCCGGTGGCGTTCAGTCGCTTTCGGTGAAGGAGCTAGAGAGCGAGGGAGAGAACAGAAGTGAGGGAGAGGCAGAGGGGCTGGGGTGTCTCAGACGCGTCGAGGCGCCTCGGTGGCAAGCAGTGAGGTGGCTGTGGTGAGCCGCCTTGCGACAATGTAGCTGCTCCTCTGGCGGGAGGAAGATGACGCGTGGGGTGGTGGGGTGGGCTCTCTTGGTCTTTGGGCCACACACTGGGCCGACTAGGTGGGCTACACAGCGAGGCCAGGTAAGTTTCTGCTTCTCTTTTTTTATTTCTGTTTTCTAATTCTTCTGCAACTTTAGGGCTTTTATTAAAATACTAAAACTAACTCAAAAATCATGAAACTGCTCAAGGCTACTGTTTAGAATATATCCAACAGTAAAGATTTTAGTTCATGATTATTTGAGCATTTAAAATATTTTATACTCCCTCCGTCCGGAAAAACTTGTCATCAAAATGGACAAAAAGGGATGTATCTAGAACTAAAATACATCTAGATACATCCCCTTTTATTCATTTTGATGACAAGTATTTCCGGACGGAGGGAGTAGCATTTAAATGCCCAAATGCAAATAACTAATGATTTAATCCAGTGACCCTCTGTTGTCCTAGAAAAGTGTGCACCATTTTTGTCAGAGGTTCTAGACCAAGGCAAAGATGATGAACATTTTAGAAGAGCATTTCAGGTTCATTGAAAATGTTTTATGGTGAACCTATTTGATTTGATCTGGTGCTAGGGTTTGATCAATCCCCATTTCAAGTTTCAAAATAATTTGAACATGATGACATGGATGAAGATGCAACTAATTACAAACAAAGATCTAGGGCTGTGACATATGGATGGTAGATATAGGTTTTTGTAATCTGAAAATATAAAAACAGCAAGGTAACTAATGATAAAAGTGAGCACAAGCGGTATTGCAATGCTAGGAAACAAGGCCTAGGGTTCATACTTTCACTAATGCAAGTTCTCCCAACAATAATAACATAATAGGATCATATAACTATCCCTCAACATGCAACAAAGAGTCACTCCAAAGTCACTAATAGCAGAGAACAAACCAAGAGATTATGGTAGGGTACGAAACCACCTCAAAGTTATTCTTTCCAATCAATCCGTTGGGCTATTCCTATAAGTGTCACAAACAGTAGAATAACACCTTAAGACACAAATCAACCAAAACCCTAATGTCACCTAGATACTCCAATGTCACCTCAAGTATCCGTGGGTATGATTATACGATATGCATCACACAATCTCAGATTCATCTATTCAACCAACGCATAGAACCTCAAAGAGTGCCCCAAAGTTTCTACCGGAGAATCAAGACGAAAACGTGTGCCAACCCCTACGCATAGGTTCATGGGCGGAACCCGCAAGTTGATCACCAAAACATACATCAAGTGAATCACGTGATATCCCATTGTCACCACAGATACGCACGGCAAGACATACATCAAGTGTTCTCAAATCATTAAAGACTCAACCCGATAAGATAACTTCAAAGGGAAAACTCAATTCATTATAAGAGAGTAGAGGGGGAGAAGCAACATAAGATCCAACTATAATAGCAAAGCTCACGATACATCAAGATCGTGTGAAATCAAGAACACGAGAGAGAGAGAGAGATCAAACACATAGCTACTGGTACATACTGAGAGAGTCCTGGATTAGGGGGTATCCGGACGGCCGGACTGCATACAACGTCCGGACTATTGAAGCGTGAAGATACAAGACTCAAGACTTCGACCCGTGTCCGGATGGGACTTTCCTTGGCGTGGAAGGCAAGCTTGGCGATCCGGATATTATATTTCCTTCCTTGTAACTGACTCCATGTAAAACCTAGCCCTCTCCGGTGTCTATATAAACCGGAGAGGTTGGTCCTTAGAAGACCGATCACAATAACAATCATACCATCATAGGCTAGCTTCTAGGGTTTAGCCTCTACGATTTCGTGGTAGATCTACTCTTGTACTACCCATATCTTCAATATTAATCAAGCAGGAAGTAGGGTTTTACCTCCATCGAGAGGGCCCAACCTGGGTAAACATTGTGTCCCTTGCTTCCTTTACCATCAGCCTAAGACGCACGATCGGGACCCCTACCCGAGATCCGCCGGTTTTGACATCGACATTGGTGCTTTCATTGAGAGTTCCTCTGTCGCCGCGCACAGGCTCGATGGCTCCTCCATCATCGTCAACAACACGACCCGGGTGAGACCTTTCTCCCGGACAGATCTTCGTGTTCGGCGGCCGCCCTGCTTGGCCAACTCGCTGGCCATCTCCGAGCAGATCGACACCACGCCCGCCACCGAACAGGTTTGGAAACCTAAACTACACGGCAGACATTCGCGGAGATTTGATCTTCGACGGATTCGGGCCTATGCCAGGAGCACCGGACACTCACGACGAGCATGGCTTAGACCTGTTGTCCAACAAAACTCGGGTATCACCCCGCGAGAGTCCCCGACCTAAATCCAAGCAGGGCTGCGCTGCCTAAGGATCGGAGGATTGACCCGCCCGCAGGTCGCGCACTCATCGGGCGGTGGAGCCAAACACGGTCTTACCTCTGTGGTGACCTGTGACTCGGACCCTCGGATTCAGATCCGGACGCCGGTTCGTCCGCGCGACTCCGAACCGGTCGAGCCAAAGGGCTCCAGAATGGAGTTCACCGTGGATATCTTCCAAGACTCGCCTTTGGCGACATGCTGACTCATTAAAGTCTCTCTTTGTCGAGGCTCTCGGTCCGAATGGTGCCGAAGAAGAATACAACCACGATCAGCCCGCCTTGAGCAGGCCGAGCAGAGGATGAGCAGTCAGCCTGTAAGAATAGGCGATGGACGAATACCCGGAGGAGGACAGCTACATGCCCCCCTCCGAAGACGAGATTAGCCTCGGCGACGATGAGTTCGGCGTGCATGAGGATCCCGAAGAGCAGGAGCGCTTCAAGCGCCGGCTTATAGCCACTGCGAGGAGCCTGAAAAAGAAGCAGCAGCAACTCCAAGCTGATCAAGACATGCTCACAGATAGATGGACTGAAGTCCTGGCAGCCGAGGAATACGGACTCGAGCACCATACGGCTGAACGGCCACCTCGTGGCCGAGATAAAACGGCATATCAGTCCACATACCAGCCAACACCCCCACGCCAACATACTACGGCCCGGGGCAACAAAACAGGACAGCCAAGATCGATCTAAGGATCGCGGGGGCGCGGCACGCGACAACGACCATCACGCCGGATACACCTTCAACAAGTCCGGCCGGGCCGAACATAGTCACCCAGAGCAATTCGACCTGCGCAGCCACATAGCCCGCAGACAGAGGCGCCAGGCACCCCTCCGCTTCACCGACGAAGTAATGGATCATGAATTCCCAGAAGGGTTCAAACCCGTAAACATCGAATCATACGATGGCACAACAGACCCCGCAGTATGGATCGAGGATTTCCTTCTCCACATTCACAAGGCCCACGGAGACGATCTACATGCCATCAAGTATCTTCCCCTTAAGCTCAAAGGACCAGCCCGACACTGGCTAAACAGCCTGCCAGCAAATTCCATTAGCAGTTGGGAAAACCTGGAGGAAGCATTCCTCGACAACTTCCAGGGCACATATGTGCGACCACTGGACGCCGATGACCTGAGCCACATTACTCAACAGCCCGGAAAATCAGCCATGAAATTCTGGACTCGGTTCCTAACTAAAAAGAACCAAATAGTCGATTGTCCGGACGTCGAAGCCCTGGCGGCTTTTAAGCATAATATCCGTGACGAGTGGCTCGCTCGATACCTCGGTCAGGAAAAACCCAAGTCCATGGCAGCTCTCACAACACTAATGACCCGCTTTTGCGCGGGCGAGGACAGTTGGTTGGCTCGCAGTAGCACTACGCCACATTCTGGCACTTCGGATGGCCGCGACAATGACGGCAAGCCACAGCATAATAGACATAGGTGACGGAACAACGGCGACAGCACTGAAGACACGGCAGTCAACGCCGGATTCAGCGGATCCAAGCCCGGTCAGCGGAAGAAGCCGTTCAAAAGAAATAACCAGGGACCGTCGAGTCTGGACCGCATACTGGAGCGCTCGTGCCAAATTCATGGTACCCCGGACAAGCTAGCCAACCACACCAATAGAGATTGCTGGGTATTCAAACAGGCCGGCAAAATAAACGCCGAAGACAAGGACAAGGGGCTGCACAGCGACGATGACGAGGAGCCCCGACGTCCGAACACGGGGGGACAGAAGAAATTTCCCCCCAGGTGAAAACAGTCAACATGATCTAAGCCACGCACATCCCCAAGCGGGAATGGAAGCGGGCACTACGGGACGTCTATGCAATGGAGCCAGTCGCGCCCAAATTCAACCCATGGTCAGCTTGTCCGATCACCTTTGATCGTAGGGATCACCCTACTAGCATCCGTCACGGCGGCTCGGCCGCATTGGTCCTAGACCCAATCATCGACGGATTCCACCTCACGCGCGTCCTTATGGACGGTGGCAGCAGCCTGAACCTGCTTTATCAGGACACAGTGTGCAAAATGGGCATTGACCCTTCAAGGATCAAGGCCACCAAAACCACCTTTAAAGGTGTGATTCCTGGAGTAGAGGCCCGTTGCACGGGCTCTATAACAAAGGAAGTGGTCTTCGGTCTCCGGATAACTTCCGGCGAAGAGTTAATCTTCGATATCGCCCTTTCCGCAATGGTTACCATGCCTTTGCCGGACGAACCGCATTCGCTAGATTCAATGAGGTACCACACTATGCATACCTCAAGCTCAAGATGCCAGGACCACGCGGGGTCATAACAGTGAACGGAAATATGGACCGCTCTCTCCGAACAGAAGAACATACTATAGCCTCGCGGCGGAAGGACAATGCGGCCTCCTCCGACAAACCAATCCAGCGCCAACAACTTCAAGCACCGTCAAGAGAGTCCGGAACACCCAGCAATAGGATCATCAGGCACGCAAAGAGTGCGACTAGCAGTCCAGCCTCCGCTTAAGCCTCATCAAAGCAGCATTCATGCCAGGCGTACACCATTACGCACTCAAGATACCATGGGCGTAGGCGGAGGCACAACAACGACTCAGTCAACAGTGCGGGATAACCGCCACATACCTTCATAACCCGTCCTTCTTCTTTTTCAGGACATTGCTTTAAAGCAGCCTCTTCGAAAGAGCCGGATTGCCGGACTTACACAGGAGAGAAACCAAGGAGGCAACAGGCTTCACAAGATGTAAGGAAACACCTGTGTGGAATCTATTTACGATCGTTATACCTGTTTTATATATCCATACGCGGCCTGCCCCTGGATAGGGCATGTTAAATAGTCCTATTTATCTCCGCTTAATGCATTCATTGTAAACATACGCTTAAACGTATTTTCATCAATGGGAGATTACATATATCGTCAGCTCATTATTCTTATTTGAACATTTTTTACAAATGTTTCTTTGATATTGCACCTGTACACTTTGGTACGGTCTGTTTGCCAGGGGCTTCATATGGTGCCCCGTTCTACGGCAAATAAAGTCCGAACACTTTGAACAGTGCGGCACCCCGAACTTATAGCACTATATGCATCAGCTTCGAATCATGTCTTGGGTCTACAGTTGGGTTAGCCCGGATCCCTTGTTTTGGTACCTTACGTTCCGTTATATCGGCTAAGGTAGTGCAGGGAGAACTACGGCGATTGTGTCCCGGTTCGTCCGGACGATCACCTCAGTAGAGAAAGCCGAAAACTGACCGGCATGATGAGGCGAGAGCTGGTCGCTGTTCGAGAGGTCTTAAAATCCTTAAAGATTTTTTCCGCTTTAGGCGATGAGTCGGCCTTGTCCGATTTAGGCATATATAGCGCCCCAATTCGGCCCTCCGAATTCTAGGGGCTTCGCCGAAATTTAAAATTGTAGACTTCTATGGCTAAGTGAAAGTTATAAAGCCACATAGTTCGATTGCCTTGTTAGCTGCGCCGGATACCTCCTTAAGGGACCAAACATTTGGATAAAGAGTATCCGGGTTTTTCCAGGAACACCCCGCTACTAGGTACGTGGGGGCGGAAGCCGACGATCGCCTACTTTCGTAATTTGATAAACAGCCGCATGATGGTAATATTTTAAATCAAAACAGTGCTACATAGCACAGATCAACTCCGCCTTAATTTACAACAGCGGCAGAGGTACATTTAGTCAAAGATCTTGTCTTTAGTACATTAAACGGCCACGAGACGAGCGCCCTTCATAACGCCATCATAGTACCTCTCGGGATGGCGATGGGCCTTGCCCTCCGGCGGCCCGTCCTTCACCAGCTTCTCCGCATCCAGCTTGCCCCAATGCACCTTCGCATGGGCAAAGGCCCGGCGGGCACCCTCAATGCAAACAGATCGCTTGATTACTTCAAGCCGCGGGCAGGCATTTACCATCCGCGTGATCAGGTCGAAGTAGCTAGTGGGCAGGGGCTCACCAGGCCACATCCGGACTATGAAATCTTTCATAGCCACTTCGGCCGCCCTGTGGAGTTCGACCAACTGCTTCAGTTGGTCACTCAGAGGCGTTGGGTGTTCAGCCCCAGCATACTGGGACCAGAATAGCTTCTCCGTTGAGCTCCCCTCTTGGGCACGGTAGAACTCCGCGACATCTGATACGCTGCGTGGCAGATCTACGAATGCCCCTGGAGAGCTCCAAATTCGTGTAAGTAAAAGAAACGCCTCCTCCACATGTTTGCTTTGCACAAAGAATTTCTTACCCGCTGCTATCTTTTTGGCCTCCTGGATCTCCTGCTGTGCCTTCTCGGCTTCGGCCTTGGCGTCTTTGATACTAACAAGGGCCTTCGCAAGCTCGGCCTCTTTCATCTTTAAATCATGCTCCACGGACTCGAACTTCTAGCCGAGGTCCTGGAGCTCTTGCTGTACCTCACCCACTCTAGCACTTTGCTTTTCGTGCTCTTTGCATTCCAAGGCCGCCTTGTCTTCGGCCTCGGATAGCGCTTTCTTCAGGGACGCCACTTCGGCGGTGGACCCTGTCACACAGTCACGACGCTTCGTCATTAGACTAAACAATTTTATCTATATTTACATACATACGAGCGGAGAATCACTCACCTTTGCTCTCTTCGAGCCGCCTCTTCGTGAGGACGAGCTCTCCCTGCGCCTGCTCCAGGTCCTGCTTTAGTTAGGCAACCTCGGTTGTGCGGGTAGCAGCAGCAAGCAGCACGACCTGCTTATTCACATAAACGCTTATTAGACTCCTGCGGATTATAATTGACCCTCCGTTTGGCTTTTCTTTCCGAACACCAAACAGAGTATCAGGGGCTAATACCTATCGGGTGGTAATTTCACACATTTTTATTACTTACCTCGAAGCCCGTCAGGAGGCTTGTGCAGGCTTCGGTTAGTCTTCTTTTGGCGGACAGAACCTTTTGAATCACCACACTCACAAGAGTACGGTGCTTGTCATCCATGGAAGCGCCTCGAAGCGCTTCCACCAGACTATTCGGCGCCACTGGCGCGACGGAAGTCCTCGGCACGGACGGCTCGCCCTCCCTAACGAGGGGCTGCCCGCCTAAATCCGGAACCGTCAAGGGATCCGAAACAGTATTCGGTCGAGAGTCCACCTTGCTGCGGCTCTCATCGACGCGATCCGCGGGGATCTTAAACCCCGCGTGTCCGACATCTGGAACTCCGCCTTGGGGCGTCTCCAGGGTCACTTCCCCCTGCTCGGGGAACCTTCGGGACAACACCTCGGTGTCATCCGTAGGCTGAGGAGTAGTGGCCGTCGGGAGCGAGTTCATCTCTGAAGCGCTCAGAGACCCATCCGAAGACGACACCTCCGGATGAGCCCTGGCCGGACTGCATATATGTTCGGCGTCATTAAACAACTATGGAGTAAAATCACGATAGAGTGCGGACACTTACGATCGCGCTAGGGGCTTCCCCCTGGGCAGCCACCCTTCCTCGCTATGAATGGCCGTGGTGGAGTAGTCCGGAAGGGACGTCTTTCCCTTTTTTTGGCGTCCAGCCTCCCCCTCCCGGGCGGCTTTCCTCTTTTTCTCCTCCCCAGTGCGGGGAGGTAGAGTTTCTTCTTGCTTCCCCCCGCCTTCGCGGGAGGAATCTATTTCGTCGTCATCGGACGATGTGGGTATGACGGCCTTGCGTCGAGGGCCTCTCCCGGCCCCATGGCCCGTCTCCTCAGGCCCCTCATCCTTTCCGGATGGGGCGGCTTCTTCTTCTTCTTCCTCCTCTTCGGGGGAGGAGTGCGCCTCGTCATCTTTGGACGAGGCTTCCAGCACAACCTTACGCTGGAGACCCTTCCTGGTCCCCGGGGCCTTCTTTTCGGCCTTCTTCGCCGGTGCCTTGAAGGGCGCCGGGATCAGCATCTCTGTCAGGAGAGCATCAGCTGGATCTTCTGGCAGCGGCGCCGGACAGTCAATCTGCTCCGCCATCTCCACATAGTCCTGATCAAATATGCAAAAATACTTAAAGACTCCCCCATGAATGTATTGGGAAAAACCAAATCCGGTGGTAGTCCCAAAACTCACCGGACGCGCGGGCCGCGCTGCATGAAGTCCGCGGTGCTCGGATGTGGGAGGAGGTACTTCGGAGGCCTTGAACAACGCCTTCCACGCGTCTTTGTGCTTCATGCCATAGAGCCTCTGAAGCGTCTGGTGTTCGGCCAGGACGAACTCCCACAGATTGAATGCCCGCCTTTGGCACGGCAGAATCCGACGAACGAGCATGACCCGGATCACGTTGACAAGCTTGATGTTCTTGTCATTCATGCTCTTGATGCAGGTTTGGAGTCCGGTCAACTCTATAGGTTCGCCCCAAGTCAGCGCTTTTTTCCTGTGAGGTGAGCCGCATGGGGCTCCAGTCGAACTCGGGGCCGCCGCCAGTTGGCGCCAGCGGCTCGGTGATGTAGAACCACCCCGATTGCCACCCTTTTACGGTCTCCGCAAAGGAGCCGTCCAGACAGGTAACGTTAGGCATCTTGCCCACCATGGCCCCTCTGCACTCCGCTTGCTGGCCGCTTACAATCTTCGGCTTCACGCAGAAGATTTGCAGCCACAGGCCGAAGTGAGGCCGGATGCGGAGGAAGGCCTCGCATACGACGATGAACACCGAGATGTTGAGGACGAAATTCGGGGCTAGATCATGGAAATCTAGCCCATAGTAGAACATGAGCCCGCGGACGAAGGGGTGAAGTGGAAACCCCAGTCCACGGATGAAGTGGGCGACGAACACGACCCTCTCGTGGGGTCCCGGGGTCGGAATGACCTGCCCAACGTCCGGTAGCCGGTGCGCTATGTCTGCGGCCAAGTATCCGGCCGCCCGAAGATTTGTGATATGCTTCTCCTTGACGGACAAAGCTACCCACTTGCCTCCTGCTCCGGACATTTTTAGCTGTGCGGAGAAGACTTGGGCTTGGGCGCTGGAGCTCGAGGAGGCAAGAGTGGGCAAAGGAGGAAGAAGGCATGGGTAAAAATGGGGAAATCTTATCCCTTTATAGAGGCGACGAAAGCGGTGCGCCTCCCCACTTGCCCGTTGGGAATCGCTTGCTTCCCAAGTGCCATGATTGATGATGTGGTGGGATTACCCGTACCCGTATTGATGAGAATCCCGTGATAAGGGGACACGATCTCTGCTTTGACAAGACGTGTCAAGGAAACCGCCTCGCAATATGCGCTGTGGCTGGTTGTGGGAAAATGGTTTGAATAATGACTCGACCGTAATGACACATCACATTGCTTAAAAAGTTGTCAGCAGATTGCATTTGCGAAATACCATTCTCTCTACGGTGGCATGGGAAGATCATTTTGTGGATCCGGACATGGTTCAAGTGTTCGATAATTATCTTGGAGTATTTGGAGAAGGAACCCGCCCTGCAATGCCGAAGACAAGACTGCGCGTCGGAGTCATCGTCATTGAAGCCTGGTTCAGGGGCTACTGAGGGAGTCCTGGATTAGGGGGTATCCGAACGGCCAGATTGCATACAACGTCCGGACTATTGAAGCGTGAAGATACAAGACTCAAGACTTCGACTCGTGTCCGGATGGGATTTTCCTTGGCATGGAAGGCAAGCTTGGCGATCCGGATATTATATTTCCTTCCTTGTAACCAACTCCATGTAAACCCTAGCCCTCTCCGGTGTCTATATAAATCGGAGAGGTTGGTCCTTAGAAGACCGATCACAATTAGAATCATACCATCATAGGCTAGCTTCTAGGGTTTAGCCTCTACGATCTCGTGGCAGATCTGCTCTTGTACTACCCATATCTTCAATATTAATCAAGCAGGAAGTAGGGTTTTACCTCCATCGAGAGGGCCCGAACCTGGGTAAACATTGTGTCCCTTGCTTCCTGTTACCATAAGGCTAAGACGCACAGATCGGGACCCCCTACTCGAGATCCGCCGGTTTTGACACCGACACATACCCTCAGCCCCGAGGGTGAACTACTCCCTCGTCGTCATGGAGAGCGCCGGGATGATGAAGATAGCCACCGGTGAGGGTTCCCCCCTCCGGCAGGGTTCCGGAACAGGGTCCCGATTGGGTTTTGGTGGCTACAGAGGCTTGCGGCAGCGGAACTCCCGATCTCTTCTGTTCCCCAATCGTTTTAGGGTATATGGGTATATATAGGTGAAAGAAATACGTCAGGGGAGCCACGAGGGGCCCACGAGGGTGGAGGGCGCGCCCCCCTACCTCGTGGCTTCCTCTTTTCTTTCCTGACGTGCACTCCAAGTCTATCAGGTTGCTTTCCTTCCAAAAATAACTTCTCCAGAAGGTTTCATTCCGTTTTGACTCCGTTTGATATTCCTTTTCTTCGAAACACTGAAACAAGGGAAAAAACAGGAACTGGCACTGGGCTCTGTGTCAATAGGTTAGTCCCAAAAATAATATAAAAGTGTTTAATAAAGCCCATAAACATCCAAGATAGATAATATAATAGCATGGAACAATCAAAAATTATAGATACGTTGGAGACGTATCAGCATCCCCAAGCTTAATTCCTGCTCGTCCTCGAGTCGGTAAATGATAAAAACAGAATTTTTGTGGAATGCTACTTGGCATAATTTCAAAGTAATTCTTCTTAATTGTGGTATGTTCAGATCCGAAAGATTCAAGATAAAAGTTTAATATTGACATAAAAATAATAATACTTCAAGCATACTAACAAAGCAATCATGTCTTCTCAAAATAACATGGCCAAAGAAAGTTATCCCTACAAAATCATATAGTCTGGCTATGCTCTATCTTCACCACACAAAGTATTTAAATCATGCACAACCCCGATGACAAGCCAAGCAATTGTTTCATACTTTTGACATTCTCAAAGTTTTTCAATCTTCACGCAATACATGAGCGTGAGCCATGGATATAGCACTATATGTGGAATAGAATGGTGGTTGTGGAGAAGATAGTCTCACATCAACTAGGCGTATCAACGGGCTATGGAGATGCCCATCAATAGATATCAATGTGAGTGAGTAGGGATTGCCATGCAACGGATGCACTAGAGCTATAAGCATATGAAATCTCAACAAAAGAAACTAAGTGGGTGTGCATCCAACTCGCTTGCTCACGAAGACCTAGGGCATTTTGAGGAAGCCCATCATTGGAATATACAAGACAAGTTCTATAATGAAAAATTCCCACTAGTATATGAAAGTCACAAAATGAGAGACTCTCTATCATGAAAATCATGGTGCTACTTTGAAGCACAAGTGTGGTAAAAGGATAGTAACATTGTCCCTTCTCTCTTTTTCTCTCATTTTTTTATTTGGGCCTTTTCTCTTATTTTATGGCCTCTTTTCTCTCTTTTTTTCGTCCGGAGTCTCATCCCGACTTGTGGGGGAATCATAGTCTCCATCATCCTTTCAGCACTTGGGACAATGCTCTGAAAATGATGATCATCACACTTTTATTTTCTTACAACTCAACAATTACAACTCGATACTTAGAACAAAATATGACTCTATATGAATGCCTCCGGCGGTGTACCGGGATATGCAATGAATCAAGAGTGACATGTATGAAAGAATTGTGAATGGTGGCTTTGCCACAAATACGATGTCAACTACATGATCATGCAAAGCAATATGACAATGATGTAGCGTGTCATAATAAACAGAACGGTGGAAAGTTGCATGGCAATATATCTCGGAATGGCTATGGAAATGCCACAATAGGTAGGTATGGTGGCTTTTTTGAGGTAGATATATGGTGGGTGTATGATACCGGCGAAAGGTGCGCGGTATTAGAGAGGCTTGCAATGGTGGAAGGGTGAGAGTGCGTATAATCCATGGACTCAACATTAGTCATAAAGAACTCATATACTTATTGAAAAATTTATTAGTTATCGAAACGGAGTACTACGCGCATGCTCCTAGGGGGATAGATTGGTAGGAAAAGACCATCGCTCGTCCCCGACCGCCACTCATAAGGAGGACAATCAATAAATAAATCATGCTCCTACTTCATCACATAACTGTTCACCATATGTGCATGCTACGGGAATCACAAAATTTAACACAAGTATTTCTCAAATTCACAACTACTCAACTAGCATGACTCTAATATCACTATCTTCATATCTCAAAACAATCATAAGGAATCATACTTCTCATAGTATTCAATGCACTTTATATGAAAGTTTTTATTATATCCCTATTGGATGCCTATCATATTAGGACTAATTTCATAACCAAAGCAAATTACCATGCTGTTATAAAGACTCCCAAAATAATATACGTGAAGCATGAGAGTTCAATAGTTTCTATAAAACAAATCCACCACCGTGCTCTAAAAGATATAAGTGAAGCACTAGAGCAAACGACAAACTACTCCGAAAGATATAAGTGAAGATCAATGAGTAGTCGAATAATTATGCAACTATGCGAAGAGTCTCTAACATTTAAGAATTTAAGATCTTGATACTTTATTCAAATAGCAAAAAAAAAAAAATGAGATGACGCTCCAAGCAAAACACATATCATGTGGTGAATAAAAATATAGCTCCAAGTAAAGTTACCGATGAACGAAGACTAAAGAGGGGATGCCTTCCGGGGCATCCCCATGCTTAGGCTCTTGGTTATCCTTGAATATTACCTTGGGGTGCCTTGGGCATCCCCAATCTTAGGCTCTTGCCACTCCTTATTCCATAGTCCATCGAATCTTTAACCAAAACTTGAAAACTTCACAACACAAAACTTAACAGAAAATCTCGTGAGCTCCGTTAGCGAAGGAAAACAAAACACCACTTCTTGGTACTGTAATGAACTAATTATTTATTTATATTGGTGTTACACCTACTGTATTCCAAATTCTCTATGGTTTATAAACTATTTTACTAGCCATAGAGTCATCAAAATAAGCAAACAACAAACGAAAAGCAGAAATCTGTCAAAAACAGAACAGTCTGTAGTAATCTGTAACTAACGCAAACTTCTGGAACTCCAAAAATTCTAAAATAAATTGGTGGACCTGAGTAATTTGTCTAGTAATCATATTCAAAAAGAATCAACTAAATAGCACTCTCCAGTAAAAAGTAGAAGCTAATCTCGTGAGCGCTAAAGTTTCTTTTTTTTACAGCATGATCATAAAGACTTCACCCAAGTCTTCCCAAAGGTTATACTTGGCACAAACACTAATTAAAATATAAAACCACATCTAAACAGAAGCTAGATGGATTATTTATTCCTAAACAGAACCAAAAAGCAAGAAACAAAAATAAAATTTGGTTGCCTCCCAACAAGCGCTATCGTTTAACGCCCCTAGCTAGGCATGATGATTTCAATGATGCTCACATAAAGGACAAGAATTGAAATATAAAGAGAGAATCATGAAGAATATGACTAGCACATTTAAGCCTAACCCACTTCCTATGCATAGGGACTTTTTGAGCAAGCAACTTATGGGAACAATAATCAACTAGCATAGGAAGGCAAAACAAGCATAACTTCGAAACTTTAAGCAGATAGAGAGGAAACTTGATATTATTGCAATTCCTACAAGCATATATTCCTCCCTCATAATAATTTTCAGTAGCATCATGAATGAATTCAACAATATAACCAGCACATAAAGCATTCTTTTCATGTTCTACAAGCATAGAATTTACTACTCTGCACATAAGCAAAATTCTTCTCATTCGGAATAGTGGGAGTTTCATAAGAGACTTGAATACTGTAAATTGTTTCCACATTAAAATAGTAATGTTCAGAAAAAGGGGAATCATAATCATGACAAGTTTTATAAATATAATCATCACTACTTTTTATAGCATAAGTTTCATCACAATAATCATCATAAGTAGCAACTTTGTTCTCATCATAATCGATTGAAACCTCTTCCGAAATAGTGGATTCATCACTAAATAAAGTCATGACCTCTCCAAATCCACTTTCATAATTATCATAATAAGATTCAACATCCTCCAAAATAGTGGGATCATTACTTCCTAAAGTTGACACTCTTCCAAACCCACTTTCATCAATATAATCATCATAAGTAGGAGGCATGCTATCATCATTATAAATTTGCATATCAAAACTTGGGAGACTAAAAATATCATCTTCATCAAACATAGCCTCCCCAAGCTTTGTACAAACATTAATTGCAGCAAATATATTCTCAAAAACATCTTCTTCATCAAACATAGCATCCCCAAGCTTGGGCCTTTTCGTATAATAAGCATAATCACTCTCATCATTAATAGTATGGATGGCACCAATAATATAGCAAAAATTATTATCATATTATTCCAAGCAAGTGCCAAAAAGATTTTCAAGATCATAAGAAATATCATTATCTTCCCAATCATAATCATCACAACAAGCAATAGGCATAACGAGATCATCATCAAGTGCATCATCTTCCACAATTATTTTTGATTCATTTTCATGAGGCACAACAATAATAGGAGCAACATTATTTGGGAGAGATATCTTTTACCTCTCTTCCTTTTTATTTTCTTCTTCTTCACCACATCATGTGTGGGTTCAATCCTATTTTTGGAGCTCCTTATTAATGAAATTGGTTGAATAGAAGGCTCCTCCTCGTTAGCTGATTCATCATAAGAAATAATAGGAGGATATTTGGAAGTCTCTTCCCTTTCATTAGTATTCTCTTCATCTTCTATTTGTTTTCTTTTCTTTATGTAATTGGCAATATAAGGATTGTCAATGCAATTCACCGCACAATACATATAAATTTCCTCTAGATCAAATTCAAGAAGTTTATAACTGGCAAATTCTGGAAGATAATTAGTCATACGTTTCATTTCTTCATAGCCCATAAGCAAACTAAGTTCATTATAATGTGCAAGGGAAATCAAGTCATCACAATTTTTGGACACGATTAGATCATGAAACAATTTGCATCGGATAGTTAAATGACCCCGTTCATTGCAAAGTTCACAAGTACGGCCAAGAAAATTTAAATTTTCAGCACAAACATCTAGCCTTTCTTGCAAAAATTTAGTTTCTAAATGCCTATGCCTCTTGCAATATCTATCTTCTCTATTTGATGTGTACTTGCAAACCCAATGCACTCCACAAAAATTGACATGCTTATAGGAAACATTTTCATCATGACTAGTGCAATCATGATTAGTACTATGGATATTCAAAGAGTTCATACTAACAAAATTGCAACCATGCTCATCATTCAAAGATTTAGTGCCAAACATTTTAATGCATTCTTCTTCTAACACTTAGGCACAATTTTCCTTCCCATCATACTCACGAAAGATATTAAAAAGATGAAGCGTATGAGACAAACTCAATTCCATTTTTTGTAGTTTTCTTTTATAAACTAAACTAGTGCTAAAACAAGAAACTAGAAGATTCGATTGCAAGATCTAAAGATATACCTTCAAGCACTCACCTCCCCGGCAACGGAGCCAGAAAAGAGCTTGATGTCTACTACGCAACCTTCTTCTTGTAGACGTTGTTGGGCCTCCAAGTGCAGAGGTTTGTAGGACAGTAGCAAATTTCCCTCTAGTGGATGACCTAAGGTTTATCAATCCGTGGGAGGCGTAGGATGAATATGGTCTCTCTCAAACAACCTTGCAACCGAATAAAAAAGAGTCTCTTGTGTCCCCAACACACCCAATACAATGGTAAATTGTATAGGTGCACTAGTTCGGCGGAGAGATGGTGATACAAGTGCAATATGGATGGTAGATATAGGTTTTTGTAATCTGAAAATATAAAAACAGCAAGGTAACTAATGATAAAAGTGAGCACAAACGGTATTGCAATGCTAGGAAACAAGGCCTAGGGTTCATACTTTCACTAATGCAAGTTCTCACAACAATAATAACATAATAGGATCATATAACTATCCCTCAACTTGCAACAAAGAGTCACTCCAAAGTCACTAATAGCGGAGAACAAACGAAGAGATTATGGTAGGGTACGAAACCACCTCAAAGTTATTCTTTCCAATCAATCCGTTGGGTTATTCCTATAAGTGTCACAAACAGTAGAATAACACCTTAAGACACAAATCAACCAAAACCCTTATGTCACCTAGACAATCCAATGTCACCTCAAGTATCCGTGGGTAGGATTATACGATATGCATCACACAATCTCAGATTCATCTATTCAACCAACGCATAGAACCTCAAAGAGTGCCCCAAAGTTTCTACCGGAGAATCAAGATGAAAACGTGTGCCAACCCCTATGCATAGGTTCATGGGCGGAACCCGCAAGTTGATCACCAAAACATACATCAAGTGAATCACATGATATCCCATTGTCACCACAGATACGCACGGCAAGACATACATCAAGTGTTCTCAAATCATTAAAGACTCAATCCGATAAGATAACTTCAAAGCGAAAACTCAATCCATTACAAGAGAGTAGAGGGGGAGAAGCAACATAATATCCAACTATAATAGCAAAGCTCACGATACATCAAGATCGTGCCAAATCAAGAACACGAGAGAGAGAGATCAAGCACATAGCTACTGGTACATACCCTCAGCCCCGAGGGTGAACTACTCCCTCCTCGTCATGGAGAGCGCCGGGATGATGAAGATAGCCACCGGTGAGGGTTCTCCCCTCTGGCAGGGTTCCGGAACAGGGTCCCGATTGGGTTTTGGTGGCTACAGAGGCTTGCGGCGGCGGAACTCCCAATCTCTTCTGTTCCCCGATCGTTTTAGGGTATATGGGTATATATAGGTGAAAGAAATATGTCAGGGGAGCCACGAGGGGCCCACGAGGGTGGAGGGCGTGCCCTAGGGGGGTGGGCGCGCCCCCTACCTCGTGGCTCCCTCGTTTCTTTCCTGACGTGCACTCCAAGTCTATCAGGTTGCTTTCCTTCCAAAAATAACTTCTCCAGAATGTTTCATTCCGTTTTGACTCCGTTTGATATTCCTTTTCTTCGAAACACTGAAACAAGGTAAAAAACAGGAACTGGCACTGGGCTCTGGGTCAATAGGTTAGTCCCAAAAATAATATAAAAGTGTTTAATAAAGCCCATAAACATCCAAGATAGATAATACAATAGCATGGAACAATAAAAAATTATAGATACGTTGGAGACGTATCATGCGTCGGGTGAAGGAAATAATACATTCATCTGATAAGATGGATGCCGGCTCTGCAGTCTTAATGTTGGAGAAAAATTACCGTTTTGAACCTCTGAAGCAGAAGCTGGGGCGGCTCAAGCGCGATTGCAATGACATGGTCCAGCTGATGGCAGCTCTAGTCAAATACGCCGACTCTGATAGTACCAAGGATCCGTCGTCTGATGAAGAAAAGATAGGGAAGGGAAAGAAGAACGGCAATGCTAAGGGTCTTCATCATAACCCGGCAAATCAAGGAGGTAATAATAAACGTAAGGCTGACGGTAGCTCGGAGTTTGTGGCTAATGCACAGGGTAATAATCAACGACGTAAGGGGAGGCCACCTCCTCGGTCTGGCGGGTCAGGTCCCACCGTTGAGCAGTTGCTAAATGAGCCCTTTCCAAGACACGGCACTTGTGAGAAGCCAGCCACTCACCTGTGGAAAGACTGTACGATCATGAAGGCTTTCAAGAATTCTAACATGTTCGACGACCATCACGGACCTGGAGGCGGTTCAGGTGGCGGCGGTTTTCATGGCCCGGGTGGCGGTTCAAATTCCAACTTTCAGGACCCTCAAGGTAACCAAGGTGGTTATCATCAGCAATCTGGCCAAGGAGATCAACAGCAGCAGAAATCTGGGTATCAGAGTAACCCAAAGCAGCTGAATAGTTGGCAATATCATGTGTTCACCACCAGTTTGTGCAAAAGGGACCAGAAACTTCATAAGAGGGTTGTGAACGCAGATGAGCCGGCGGTCCGTCGTTATCTGAGATGGTTTGAGCAGCCTATTCTGTGGAGTAGGGAGGATCACCCTCCCCGGGTTGATAATCCGGGTCACTTGGCCTTAGTGGTGGCACCTCAAGTTGGTGGATATAAATTCACAAAAGTGCTCATGGATGGAGGCAGTAGCATCAACATCCTCTATTACGAGACCTTCCGTCGCATGGGATTGACTGATAAAAATCTCAAAATGTCAAACACTGTTTTTCATGGAGTAGTGCCTGGTAAGTCGGCATACCCAGTGCGTAAGATTGAGCTAGAAGTAGCCTTTAGCGGTGAGCATGATTCCAGGGCTGAGAAGTTAACTTTTGAGGTGGTCAAAATCCGGAGCCCGTATCACGCATTATTTGGACAGCCGGCTTATGCAAAGTTCATGGCACGACCGTGTTATGTTTACCTGCAACTCAAGATGCCGGGTCAAAGGGCACCATCACAGTGCACGGGAGTTAGACATAGCTTTGGAATGCGAGGAAGGCGACGCTGCTTATGCTGAATCTGTTTGTGCAACAGAGGAGTTGAAGTTCTATAAGGACAATGTTGACCTGGCGGACATGACGTCTTTGAAGAAGCCAACCACGGAACACGAGTCAGTAATGAAATTTAAGTCGGTCGATGACACCAAGCTTGTTGATTTTGATCCAGGCGACTCATCTAAGCAGTTCAGTATCAGTGCCAATCTGGATCCCAAATAGGAAAGCACGCTCATCAAGTTCATCCGTGAGAACCGGGACATCTTTGCATGGAAACCTTCTGACATGCCGGGTGTACCGAGAGAACTCGCTGAGCACACTCTTAATATTGATCCAAAATTTAAGCCGGTCAGGCAATTTCTTCGGCTGTTTAATGAGGAGAGGCATAAAGCTATTGGTGAGGAGGTGGCCCGGCTTTTGGCGGACGGGTTTATTGTTGAAGTTTTTCACCTAGAGTGGTTGGCTAACCCGGTGCTTGTACTAAAAAAGAACGGCGCCTGGCATATGTGTGTGGATTACACGGACTTAAACAAGGCTTGTCCGGCTGATCCTTTTGCTCTTCCTCGTATTGATCAAATCATTGATGCTATGGCGGGTTGTGAGCGTTTGAGCTTTTTGGATGCTTATTCTGGATATCATCAGATCAAAATGGCAGTTAAGGACCAGGAGAAGACGGCTTTCATCACTCCGTTTGGAGCCTTCTGTTATTTGTCTATGCCCTTTGGGCTTAAAAGTGCCCAGGCGACTTATCAGCGATGTGTGCAGAACTGTCTCCATAGTCAGATTGGGCGCAATGTTCATGCTTATGTAGATGACATTATGGTGAAGTCCAGAGAGAACGAGACCTTGATAGATGATCTGAAGGAAACCTTTGATAATCTTCGGGTCTACAAGATGATGCTTAACCTGGCAAAGTGCGTTTTTGGAGTGCCAGCTGGCAAACTTTTGGGTTTTCTGGTTTCTAACAGAGGCATTGAGGCTAACCCGGAGAAGATCAAGGCAATCACCTCTTTGGCTAAACCGGCATGTATCAATGATGTTCAGCGTCTGGCGGGTCGTATTGCTGCCTTAAGCCGGTTCATAAGCCGGTTAGGTGAGAAGGCCATACCGCTGTATCAGATGATGAAGAAGACGGACAACTTTGTCTGGAGTGATGCTGCTAACACTGCCTTTGAAGATTTGAAGACACAGTTATCTGAGCCACCGGTCCTTGCTGCTCCTATTGATAAGGAGCCTTTATTGCTGTATGGGGCTGCTAACACACGTGTCGTCAGTGTGGCCATTGTGGTGGAGCGCAAGGAGGCTAGAAAGGGACATCCGGTTCAACGACCGATTTACTACATCAGTGAGGTGCTTATTGAGTCCAAGCAAAGATATCCACATTGGCAGAAACTTGTTTATGGGGTGTTCATGGCAAGCCGGAAGCTTAAGCAATACTTCCAGGGTCACCCCATCAGTGTGGTCAGTTCTGCTCCTTTGGGAGATATCATTCAAAATAGAGAAGCCACAGGACGAGTCGCCAAGTGGGCCATTGAACTTGGGCCTCATGGTTTAAAGTATGTGCCACGCACTTCTATTAAGTCTCAAGCACTGGTGGACTTCATCAACAATTGGACGGAGCTGCAGTTGCCTGAAGAAAAGCCGGACAACACATATTGGACTATTCATTTTGATGGGTCCAGGCAATTGGAAGGCTCGGGGGCTGGAGTTGTCTTAGCTTCCCCTCGAGGTGACAAATTTTGTTATGTACTCCGGTTGATGTTTCCCTATACTAATAATGCAACTGAGTATGAGGCCTTTCTCCATGGTCTTCGGATGGCTAAGGAGATGAACTTAAGCTGGGTAAGGTGCTTTGGCGATTCAGATTTGGTGGCTCAACAAGTATCAGGCAAGTGGGATTACAAGGATCCTCTCATGGCGGCTTATCGCCGTGAAGTTGATGCCATTGCTGGACACTTCAAAGGTTACCAGGTGGAGCACATTGATCGCAGAAAGAACGAGGCGGCCGATGCTTTAAGCCGGTTGGGATCTCAGCGTAAGCCGGTGCCACCTAACACTTATTTGGATGTTCTGCATAACCCTTCTGTCAAATTGCCTACAGAGGAAGACTTGGATGTTCCTGACCCGGAAGCACAATTGGTGGCGGCTCTTCACGTCATCCCAGATTGGACAGTGCCATATCTGGCTTACATGACCCGGGGCGAGTTGCCTGAGGACGAAACCTTGGCTAGGCAGATAACCCGGCGGTCTAAGTCAATGATGATTGCCAATGGGGAGTTACATCATCGCAGTGTCACTAGGGCGTTTCAACATTGTGTTCCTTCTGAGGAGGGTCAAGAAATTCTCTGTGAGATTCATGAAGGAGATTGTGGCCATCATGCCGGTTCAAAATCCCTTGTGGCCAAGGCTTTTCGTCATGGATTTTATTGGTTGACAGCTCATGCTGACGTGGAAGATCTGGTCAGTAAATGTGACGGTTGTCAGAAATTCTCACGACCGGCTCAAGAATTGAGGATGGTTCCAATTACTTGGCCGTTTGCAGTCTGGGGACTTGACATGGTTGGGCCTTTCAAAAGGTCCAAAGATAAAAAGACCCACCTCTTGGTGGCGGTTGACAAATTCACAAAGTGGGTTGAGGCAGAGCCAGTCAGCAAGTGTGATGCAGCCACGGCGGTTCAATTCATGAAAAAAGGTGGTCTTTCGCTTTGGTTTTACACATAGTATTATAACTGACAATGGTACTAATCTGTCCAAGGGTGCCATGGAGGAGTTATGTCAACGTGAGCATATCCGGCTTGATGTTTCATCAGTAGCTCACCCCCAATCCAATGGGCAGGCTGAAAGAGCCAATCAGGAAATCTTGAAAGGCATTAGGCCCCAGCTTATGGTTCCTTTGCAGCGGACGTCGGGTTGTTGGGTAGAAGAGTTACCTTCTGTGATATGGAGCATCAATACTACCCCCAACAGGTCTACAGGTTACACGCCTTTCTTCATGGTTTATGGTGCAGAGGTGGTTCTAGCTAGTGACATCTGTCATGATTCGCCCCACGTGGCGGCTTACGTTGAAGCTAATAATGAACAAGCCCGTCAGGATGCACTTGACCTGTTAGATGAGAAGCGCGACTTAGCAGCAGCCCGCTCGGTGATTTACCAACAGGACTTGCGCCGTTATCACAGCCGCCGGGTTAATTCCAGAACCTTTCAAGAAGGTGACTTGGTGCTCCGGCTCATCCAGGATTAGTCTGATGCGAACAAGCTATCCCCACCTTGGGAAGGACCCTTTGTGGTCAGCAAGAACCTGAACAACGGGTCATACTACCTTATCGATGTTCGAGAGCACAAAGATTCACGTAAGTCGGAGGAGGAGACCCGCCGGTCGTGGAACATTGCTCATCTTCGGCCTTACTACACTTGAGCCACCGGCTCTGATGATGTACATATTTTGACGATGTATATATTATGATAAGTAATAAAGCAGGACCTCTGTCCTTATCATCCTCAATAATCATATGTCTTTATCATTCTAATTATAAAACGACAAATTGGGGGCTGATCGTATTCAAATTTAGCTTAACCCTCTCAGTCCGGCTCATGATCGTATTTGAATCTAGCCGTTAAACCTCATGATCACTAGGGGGCTTCCTGTTCAAACATAGGTCGTATTCGAACCAAAGAGAACATAGTTTTTGATACCCTTTTGATCGGCCCACTGCCAAACTCACTAGGGGGCTTCTTGATCGTATCTGAATCATAGCTCAACCCCTTTTGGGTCCGACGTTGATCGTATTCGAATCAGCGTCGTTAAAAAACTCTCAAGGTCATTTGGGGGCTTCCTGTTCAAACATAGGTCGTATTCGAACCAAAGAGAACATAGCTGTCGGTACCCTCTTGATCGGCGCAATGCCAAAGCCACTGGGGGCTACATGATCGTATTCGAATCCTAGCTTAACCCCTTTGGAACGGTTTACTGATCGTATTCGAATCAGAAGCTTCAAAATTCTATCTATTTTGTCTAAAGTTTTTTGCAAACAATCTTTTGGGTTTATCTTGAGACTTTTTTATCATATTTGAAGCGTCTAATGAGTGGCTTCTATTTAACCCGGCTTAACCTTGGCCAATAAGTCGCCAGCATATAACAATCATCATATGTGTGGAAGTGCTGGCTTCTACAGGATTGGGTTACCACCCTTACTGTTTGGATCACATAAACCGGCAGTACAAATCAGAGGATCACAGGTATGATATGATAGTGGTGTTTCAAAGTTATAATTCATCACAAGTTTATGTGTGACTCTTTTTCATATCCCGGGTTTTTTGTAAGATATATGACCCACCTTGCGGTAAACCTCCAAGGGCTTTGTGATTTATTTCTATATGCAGGGAAGTTCAAAAACTTTCTTAAGCATTAGGAAAACAGATGATAAGTATAACATGGGTGAATATAACATGGCGGCTTAACAGTATTGAGCACCAAACACATGCACGACGGCACGGCAAAATCAAGTTATTTCTACCCTATTACATGACTCCCCGGGTCCAAATGATTAACATTGTTTTTTCAGCAAAACACAAATATGAACCGCCTGACGGATCAATTGTTTTGATGGCCTGAAGCTTCCGGATCATCCCTTTCCACCCCTCCAGCTTGTTCTTTGTCCTGGAAGGTTGATGATGACCAGTCAATGCCACTCAAAGCTTCAAATTCAGCTTCATCATCAATTAATCCGGCCGGGTCAACTTCAGGGGCGAAGGTATGCTTACGAATTGGAGGGATCATACTGGTCACTTCATAATGTGGCATTGGAATTCTCTGACTTTCTGCGTCATAACCCGGTTGGTACTTGGTAAGATCCGTGTCATTACCAATCAAAGTGGCCACAAGACGTATTTCCTTCACACAAGCGGTGAAGTCCTTCTGTTCAAATGATGTGTCGTCCTCCTTCAGGCTTGGATATCTGATAACCCACAAGTATAGGGGATCGCAACAGCTTTCGAGGGTAGAGTATGCAACCCAAATTTATTGATTCGACACAAGGGAAGCCAAAGAATATTCTTGAGTATTAGCAGTTGAGTTGTCAATTCAACCACACCTGGATAACTTAGTATCTGCAGCAAAGTGTTTAGTAGCAAAAGTGGTATGATAATAAAGGTAACGGTAGCAAAAGTAAAGATAAATGTTTTTGGGTTTTTTGTAGTAGTTGTAGCAGTAGCAACGGAAAAGTAAATAAGCGAAGAACAATATATGAAAAGCTCATAGGCAATGGATCAGTGATGGATAATTATGCCGGATGTGATTCTCATGCAATAGTTATAACATAGGGTGATATAGAACTAGCTCTAATTCATCAATGTAATGTAGGCATGTATTCCGTAAATAGTCATACGTGCTTATGGAAAAGAACTTGTATGACATCTTTTGTCCTACTCTCCCGTGGCAGCGGGGTCCTGTAATAGCCTGGCTTATTAGGGATGATAGACTACTCATATCAATAAGGAATTCCTTCTTTTAGGAGCCCATTCGACGTAACTCCAAAGTTAAGCGTGCTCAGCTTGGAGTAGTGTCGGGATGGGTGACCGACCGAAGTTGCTCCCGGTGCGCACGAGTGAGGACAAAGTGCGAGAAAAGACTAGTATTGATCTGTGGGGCCGCCTAGATCCGCCAGAGTAACGCTGACCACCGGCGGGTGTGTCCGGGCGTTACAAGTTGGTATCGAGCCGACCCTCGCGGTTACACGGATGGTTGCGACAGGTGTGTGGTCATGTTGTTCATGACGCTTTGTGACCCGTCGTGGCACCCGACATGGCACATGTACGGACCGGAAGCACGACGTTTGTGCCAAGAGGGAACGTTCTGTGTGGCCCGAGGACGCCGGTTCCTCCGAGTGGGGGTGTATGTAATAGCCTGGCTTATTAGGGATGATAGACTACTCATATCAATAAGGAATTCCTTCTTTTAAGGAGCCCATTCGGACGTAACTCCAAAGTTAAGCGTGCTCAGCTTGGAGTAGTGTCGATGGGTGACCGACCGAAGTTGTGCTCCGGGTGCGCGCAGTGAGGACAAAGTGCGCAGAAAAGACTAGTATTGATCTGTGGGGCAGTCTAGATCCCGCCAGAGTAACGACCACCGGCGGTGTGTCCGGGGCGTTACAGGTCCTTACGGAAACTAAGGGATATTAAGGCCTCCTTTTAATAGAGAACCGGAACAAAGCATTAGCACATAGTGAATACATGAACTCCTCAAACTACGGTCATCACCGAGAAGTATCCCAATTATTGTCACTTCGGGGTTGTCGGACCATAACACATAATAGGTGACTATAGACTTGCAAGATAGGATCAACAACACACATATATTCATGAAAACACAATAGGTTCAGATCTGAAATCATGGCACTCGGGCCCTAGTGACAAGCATTAAGCATAGCAAAGTCATAGCAACATCAATCTCAGAACATAGTGGATACTAGGGATCAAACCATAACAAAACTAACTTGATTACATGGTAAGTCTCATCCAACCCATCACCATCCAGCAAGCCTACGATGGAATTACTCACGCACGGCGGTGAGCATCATGAAATTGGTGATGGAGGATGGTTGATGATGACGACGGCGATGAATCCCCCGCTCCGGAGCCCCGAACGGACTCCAGATCAGCCCTCCCGAGAGAGATTAGGGCTTGGCGGCGGCTTCGTGTCGTGAAACGCGATGAAATTTTCTCTCTGATTTTTTTCTCCCCGAGACGGAATATATGGAGTTGGAGTTGAGGTCGGAGGAGGTCCAGGGGGCCCACGAGATAGGGGGCGCGCCCCCCTGTCTCGTGGACAGGCCCCCGGGCCCCCGTGTATTTCTTTAAGCCAATAATTTTATAAATTCCAAAAAGTGCCTCCGTGGATTTCCGGACATTCGAGAACTTTTATTTTCTACACATAAAACAACATCATGGTAGTTCTGCTGAAAACAGCGTCAGTCTGGGTTAGTTTCATTCAAATCATGCAAGTTAGAGTCCGAAACAAGGGTAAAAGTGTTTGGAAAAGTAGATACGTTGGAGACATATCAACTCCCCCAAGCTTAAACCTTTGCTTGTCCTCAAGCAATTCAGTTGATAAATTGAAAGTGATAAAGAAAAACTTTTACAAACCCTGTTTGCTCTTGTTGTTGTAAACATGAAAAGCCAGCATTCAAGTTTCAGCAAATATTATGAACTAACCATACTCACAATAACACATAGATCTCACAATTACTCATATCAATAACATAATCAGCTAGCAAGCCATAATAATAAAACTCAGATGACAACACTTTCTCAAAATAATCATAACATGATATAACAAAATGGTATCTCGCTAGCCCTTTCTGAGACCGCAAAACATAAATGCAGAGCACCTTTAAAGATCAAGGACTGACTAAACATTGTAATTCATGGTAAAAGAGATCCACTCAAGTCATGCCCAATATAAACTAATAATAATGAATGCAAATGACAGTGTGCTCTCCAGCGGGTGCTTTTAATAAGAAGGGTGATGACTCAACATAAAAGTAAATAGATAGGCCCTTCGCAGAGGGAAGCAGGGATTTGTAGAGGTGCCAGAGCTCGATTTTGAAATAAAGATAAATTATATTTTGAGCGACATACTTTCATTGTCAACATAACAACTAAGAGATGACGATATCTTCCATGCTAAACAAATTATAGGCGGTTCCCAAACAGAATGGTAAAGTTTATACTCCCCCTCCTCCACAAGCATCAATCCATGGCTTGCTCGAAACAACGAGTGCCTCCAACATTCAACGGGTCCTAGGGGGAGTTTTGTTTGCAATTATTTTGATTTAGTTTGCATAAAGCATGGGACTGGGCATCCCGGTGACCAGCCATTTTCTCGTGAGTGAGGAGCGGAGTCCACTCCTCTTGAGAATAACTCGCCTAACACAGAAGATAAGGGCAGCCCTAGTTGATATATGAGCTATTCGAGCATGCAAAACAGAATGTTTATTTGAAGGTTTAGAGTTTGGCACATTTACTTGGAACGGCAGGTAGATACCGCATATAGGAAGGTATAGTGGACTCATATGGAACAACTTTGAGGTTTAAGGAGTTTGGATGCACAAGCAGTATTCCCGCTTAGTACAAGTGAAGGCTAGCAAAAGACTGGGAAGCGACCAACTGAGAGAGCGACAACAGTCGTAAACATGCATTAAAATTAATTCACATCGAGTACAAGCATGAGTAGGATATAATCTACCATGAACATAAATATCATGAAGGCTACGTTGATTTGATTCAACTACATGTGTGAATATGTGCCAAGTCGAGTCACTCAATTCATTCAAAGGAGGATACCATCCCATCATACCACATCATAATCATTCTAATAGCATGTTGGCACGCAAGGTAAACCATTATAACTCATAGCTAATCAAGCATGGCACAAGAAACTATAATCTCTAAATGTCAATGCAAATATGTTTACTTCATAATAGCTGACTCAGAAACGATGAACTCATCATATTTACAAAAACAAAAGAGGTCGAGTTCATACCAGATTTTCTCATCCCAATAAGTTCATCAAATATCGTCATTATTGCCTTTCACTCGCACGACCGAACGATGTGTATAATAATAAGAGCGCACGTGCATTGGACTAAGCTGGAATCTGCAAGCATTCAACTCAAGAGAGAAGACAAGTGATATGGGCTATAAATTAAATAAACAATCATGCATATGAGAGCCACTAAGCATTTTTAATATGGTCTTCTCGACTCCCAAAGGAAAGAAAAGAAAATAAAAGTATTTACACGGGAAAGCTCCCAACAAGTAAGAAGAAGAGCTAGAAATCTTTTTGGGTTTTCAATTTTAATTCTACTACAAGCATGGAAATTAAACTAACTAATTTTTTTTTGTTTTTCTTAAGGTTTATCAAACACACAAGAAGAAAACTAGAAAAAGAAAATTAAACTAACATGGATAATACAATGAAACAGTATGAGCACCGACGACTAGTGTGTGAACATGAATGTAAAGTCGGTGAGAAATACGTACTCCCCCAAGCTTAGACTTTTGGCCTAAGTTGGTCTAGTACCAAGGACCGCCTGGCTGATATCCATAAGTGAAACTGGGGTTGTACAGAGATGCAGAGGCAACAGCCTGCTGAGCAGCAGCGTGTTGGCGAGCTGCCTCCAATCCCCTCTCATATTCAGTTGCTTCTTCCTTGGTGACAACATATCTTATTTTTGCCTGATAATCAAAAAGGTAGGGAGCAGGAAGAGTAACAGGGATGACGTTGCGTCTGTCATAGATTAGTCGATAATGGAGGAATTGTTCATTCCTCTCAAGAAAATGATGATGGAACATAGCTTCTTTATCCAAATAAACAGGAGGTAGAATCATATCCCCCTCTCGTGGAGCTATATTAAGAAAGTTAGCCACACGGGTTGCATAAATTCCTCCAAATAAATCTCCTTTCTCTTTGTTATTCTGCAACCTCGTGCAACTATTGCCCCAAGTTATAACCTTTATAACCTGACACAAAGACTCTTGAGGACACAAAATCAGGAGCACACATGTGACATACTTCGTCCTTACCGTTAATGCATCTACCAGTAAAAAGAGCAAAGTAATGAATAGCAGGAAACTGAGTGCTCCCTATGGTAGCTTGTGCTACGTCCCTAGATTCTCCCATGGTAATACTAGAAAGAAAATCTCTAAATTCAGATTTGGAAGGATCATTAATATTACCCCACTGCGGGAGTTTGCAAGCAGTTGTGAAGTCCTCTAAATCCATGGTATAAGATGTATCATAAATATCAAACATGACACTAGTAGAATTACGCGCACAGTTATATCTAAACCTCCGCACAAAAGAATCAGTCAACTGATAGTACTTCGGACACTTATCTTGTAAGAAGTCCTCCAGCTCGACATTACGCACATATGCGTCAAATTCCTCCTTGAAGCCTGCTTCGACCATAAAATCATCGGCTGGCCACTCACAAGCCCGTACATTTGCGTCCCTCGGCAATTCAATATCTTGCTCACGTATAGCAATCCTTGGCCCTTTCATTGCCGAGGAACCTCCTTGGTACATTCTTCTAAGCATATTTCTTTTTCTGAAAATTTCTGAAATTTTAGTAACTTCAACATAAAAGTGAATAAAACTAAACAAGATTGATAGCAACTACTCCTACAAGTGCCTAGAGCCTGTATCATGCATTGGAATTGCTTGGGACCTCAAAAATTTAACATGCAAGCTCAAGAACATGGTCACCTATGCAGCAAAAGTTTGCAATGAATAAAGCACTAGAACAAAAACTAATTGGACCAATGGAGGAGTCACATACCAAGCAACAATCTCCCAAAGCAGTTTTGTGAATGGAGCTTTGAGCAAGGAGATCGAAAATCGCAGCAAAATGAGCTAGAACTCGTGCTTGAGCTGGAAGGGGATTTTTTTTGGGTAGAAGATGAAGTGTGTGGGTGCTGGCATAAGTGGAGGGGGGCCACCAGGGGCCCACGAGACAGGGGGCGCGCCCTACTCTCTCGTGGCCTCGTGCTTGGCCCTTCTGCAGTGTTTTCAGTGCCTAAAATCCTCAAACATTCCAAAAAAAATCATACTTGATTTGCAAGGCATTTGGAGCACTTTTATTTTCGGACTATTTTTTAATGCACGGATAATTCAGAAAACAGACGGATAATACTAATTTTGCTTTATTTATTCTAAATAACAGAATGTAAAAAGAGGGTACAGAAGGTTGTGCCTTCTAGTTTCATCCATCTCGTGATTATCAAAATGAACCCACTAACAAGGTTGATCAAGTCTTGTTAACAAACTCATTCCGAATAACACGGAACCGGAGAAATTTTGAATAACACTAAGTTACCTCAACGGGGATATGAAAATCCCCAAAATAAGAATACCATACTTTTTCTTGACAGTAGGGAGAGGAAATTCAAAACCTCCAAAATGATAGTTGAAACTTTTTCAATTGAATTGATGCTATGAACTTGAGATTGTTTCCTCGGAAAGTGTACCGTATGCTCATTACCATTAACATGAAAAGTGACATTGCCTTTGTTGCAATCAATAACAGCCCCTGCAATATTAAGAAAAGGTCTACCAAGGATAATAGACATACTATCATCCTCAGGAATATCAAGAATAACAAAGTCCGTTAAGATAGTGACATCTGCAACCACAACAGGCACATCCTCACAAACTTCGACAGGTATAGCAGTTGATTTATCAGCCATTTGCAAAGATATTTCAGTAGGTGTCAACTTATTCAATTCAAGTCTACGATATAAAGAGAGAGGCATAACACTAACACCGGCTCCAAGATCACATAAAGCAGTTCTAACATAATTTCTTTTAATAGAGCATGGTATAGTTGGAACACCCGGATCTCCAAGTTTCTTTGGTATTCCACCTTTAAAAGTGTAATTAGCAAGCATGGTGGAAATTTCAGCTTCCGATATCTTTCTTTTATTTGTGATGATATCCTTCATATACTTAGCATAAGGATTTACTTTAAGCATATCGCTTAAGCGATACGTAAGAAAATAGGTCTAATCATTTCAGCAAAGCGCTCAAATCCTCATCATCCTTTGACTTGGATGGTTTAGGAGGAAAGGGCATGGGTTTCTGAACCCATGGTTCTCTTTCTTTACTGTGCTTCCTAGCAACAAAATCTCTCTTATCATAACGTTGATTCTTTGATTGTGGGTTATCAAGATCAACAGCAGGTTCAATTTCTACATCATTGTCTTTGCTAGGTTGAGCATCAACATGAACATTATCATTAACATTATCACTAGGTTCATGTTCATCACCGATTGTGTTTCAAAGATCGAAATAGAAATATCATTGGGATTCTCGGTGTGTCTATAGTAGGTTCACTAGAAGCATGCAAAGTTCTATCGTTTTTCTTCTTCTTCTTTTAGAAGAACTAGGTGCCGCTAAATTATTTCTCTGAGAATATTGTTCGATTCTCTTAGGGTGGCCTTCAGGATACAAAGGCTCCTGAGTCATTCTACCAGTTCTAGTGGCCACTCTAACAACAAAGTCATTTTTATTATTTAATTCATCAAGCAAATCATTTTGAGCCTTAAGTACTTGCTCAGCTTGAGTAGCAACCATAGAAGCATATTTGCTAACGCGGTGAAGTTCATCTTTAACTCTAGCCAGATTATCACCTATGCGTCCTATCTCGAAAGCATTATTCTTTAACTCTCTACCAACATAAGCATTAAAACTTTCTTGCCTAGCCATAAAGTCGTCAAATTCATCTAAGCATGGGCTATGAAATTTAGTAGAGGGTATTTCAACTTTATCATATCTATAGAGAGAATTTACCTTTACTACCTGTGTCGGGTTATCAAGACAATGTGGTTCTTCAGGCGGTAAATTAAGACCATGTATTTCTTCAATAGGAGGTAAATTCTTAACATCTTCAGCTTTAATACCTTTTTTTCATTGATTTCTTTGCCTCTTACATATCTTCAGGACTGAGAAATAAAACACATCTCTTCTTCAGAGTGGGTTTAGGAATAGGCTTAGGAGTTGGCTCAACTGGTTCAGGAATTACTTCAGGAACTGGCTCGGGAAGAGTCCAATTATTTTCATTAGTCAACATATTGTTCAATAGTATAGTATTTCAGCTTCGTCGACTGTTCTTTCCCTGAAAACACAACCAGCACAACTATCCAAGTAGTCCTTGGAAGCATTGATTAGTCCATTATAAAAGATATCAAGTATTTCATTTTTCTTAAGAGGATGATCAGGCAAAGCATTATAATCGAGAAGCCTCCCCAAGCTTGTGGGAGACTCTCTTCTTTGATTTGCAAAAATTATATATTTCCATAAGGCAGCTTGTTTCTTATGAGCAGGGAAATATTTAGCGAGAAGTAATAAATCATATCCCGGGACTACGCACACAACCAGGAGCAAGAGAATTATACCAAGTCTTAGCATCACCCTTTAATGAGAACGAAATATCTTAAGGATATATAAATAGCGAGACTTCTCATCATGAGTAAATAGGGTGGCTATATCATTCAACTTGGTAAGATGTGCCACAACAGTTTCAGATTCAAGGCCATAAAAAGGATCAGATTCAACTAAAGTGATAATATCAGGATCAACAGAGAATTCATAATCCTTATCAAGAATACGATAGGTGAAGTAGCAAAAGTAGGATCGGGTTTCATTCTAGCATTAAGAGACTGCTGCTTACATTTAGCTAATAATTTCTTAAGATCATTTCTATCATTGCAAGCAAGGATTTCCATAGCAGGTTTTTCATGCATAACATAACCCTTGGGAACAACTGGTAATACATAATCATTAGGGGAACCTTCATCATCCCTATCATCAATAATAGGTTCTTCAATATTTCCGTTCCCCCTAACTCTAGCAAGTTGTTCATCAAGAAATTCACCTAATGGAAAAGTAGTATCACGCACAGAAGTAGTTTCATCATGCATAGCAGAAGTGGCATCATCAATAACTTGTGACATATAAGAATTCATAGCAGTAGCAGGTTTAGGTGTTGCAAGCTTACTAATAACGGAAGGAGAATCTAGTGTAGAGCTAGATGGCAGTTCCTTACCTCCCCTCGTAGTTGAGGGCAAAATCTTGGTCTTAGCGTCTTTCAAGTTCTTCATAGTGATAAACAGATATAAATCCCAAGTGACTCAGAGAATAGGGGATCGCAACAGCTTTCGAGGGTAGAGTATTCAACCCAAATTTATTGATTCGACACAAGGGGAGCCAAAGAATATTCTTGAGTATTAGCAGTTGAGTTGTCAATTCAACCACACCTGGATAACTTAGTATCTGCAGCAAAGTGTTTAGTAGCAAAAGTGGTATGATAATAAAGGTAACGGTAGCAAAAGTAAAGATAAATGTTTTCGGGTTTTTTGTAGTAGTTGTAACAGTAGCAACGGAAAATTAAATAAGTGAAGAACAATATATGAAAAGCTCGTAGGCAATGGATCAGTGATGGATAATTATGCCGGATGTGATTCCTCATGCAATAGTTATAACAGAGGGTGATATAGAACTAGCTCCAATTCATCAATGTAATGTAGGCATGTATTCCGTAAATAGTCATACGTGCTTATGGAAAAGAACTTGTATGACATCTTTTGTCCTACCCTCTCGTGGCAGTGGGGTCCTTACGGAAACTAAGGGATATTAAGGCCTCCTTTTAATAAAGAACCGGAACAAAGCATTAGCACATAGTAAATACATGAACTCCTCAAACTACGGTCATCACCGAGAAGTATCCCAATTATTGTCACTTCGGGGTTGTCGGATCATAACACATAATAGGTGACTATAGACTTGCAAGATAGGATCAAGAACACACATATATTCATGAAAACATAATAGGTTCAGATCTGAAATCATGGCACTCGGGCCCTAGTGACAAGCATTAAGCATAGCAAAGTCATAGCAACATCAATCTGAGAACATAGTGGATACTAGGGATCAAACCCCAACAAAACTAACTTGATTACATGGTAAATCTCATCCAACCGATCACCGTCCAGCAAGCCTACGATGGAATTACTCATGCACGGCGGTGAGCATCATGAAATCGGTGATGGAGGATGGTTGATGATGACGACGGCGACGAATCCCCCTCTCCGGAGCCCCGAACAGACTCCAGACCAACCCTCCTGAGAGAGATTAGGGCTTGGCGGCGGCTCCGTGTCGTGAAACGCGATGAAACTTTTCTGTTTTTTTCTCCCCGAGACGGAATATATGGAGTTGGAGTTGAGGTCGGAGGAGATCTAGGGGGCCCAGGAGATAGGGGCGCGCCCTACAGGGGGGGCGCCCCCTGTCTCGTGGACAGGCCCTGGGCCCCTTGGTGTATTTATTTCGCCCAATAATTCTTATAAATTCCAAAAAGTACCTCCGTGGATTTCCAGGACATTCTGAGAACTTTTCTTTTCTACACATAAAACAACATCATGGTAGTTCTGCTGAAAACAGCGTCAGTCCGGGTTAGTTTCATTCAAATCATGCAAGTTAGAGTCCAAAACAAGGACAAAAGTGTTTGGAAAAGTAGATACGTTGGAGACGTATCAATATCCAATGGCGATGTCGGCCGGGTCTAGCTCCGGTAGCCACGCCTTGGCGCGGCTTAATGCAGCTACGGCTCCGGCTCTCGTAGAAGATCGCCTTAATTCATTAAACCGCTGAGGTAGCACAACAAGCCGCTTTAATACCTCCGACAGGAGGGTGGGAACTTCATTCGACAGGGCCACTGCGGCTAAGGCACGCTGAGACCTGGTGTATAGTTGTTCCACCAGCGTATAAACTGCCTTCAGCTTTATCAGCATGCTTTGTTTAAGATTGGAACTCCTCGGGCCTGGATTACAATGTCGGGTTAGTTGATGTCAATATTATGCTTATTAGAAAGATTCAAATATTTAACACTTGCAAGGTGACTTACCAAAGATTGCCGAGACCATCTGAGATATATGGCGTTTTAAGCAGGATAATTCGGCAGTCGCTTCTGCAAGAGCCGCCTCTGCTTTCTCAGCCTGATTGGTCAAAGTGATTTTTTCGTTAGCCCAGGCCTTTTTCTCCACTTCAAAGCCCTTTTTCAGTTTTTCTTGTTCAGATAAACTGAATTCAAATTTGGAGTTGGCTCTTTGGGTTTCAGTCTCTTGTGCTTCCAGGCGATTCTTCAAATCAGACACTTCCGATTCAAGTTGACTAGTGGTGGCCTATACAAAATACCGGGTCAAAATTAGGATTTTCATGAGGCAATATTAAGTCCCAAATCTTTTGCAAGAAATAACACTTGGCACTTGGGGGCTAATGTATACTGAAGAATTTTGCTTCAAGTGGCGGTTCATGATAGTAAGTCCCAAGCACTTTGCAAGCAAAGATATTTGGCACTTGGAGGCTAATGCATATTGCTGTTACAAAGTTTTTTTTGATTCAAGCATGATAAGGACCGGTTCAAACATGCTGCTTAAGCCGGCCCTTGGGGGCTACAGCGTAAGCCGGATTTCTTATATATCTTGTCCAGACATATTACTAATATTATCAGCCTGTTTCTAAGTCTACAGCATATTTCATCATAAGCAATAGACTTGGGGGCTGGCGTAGTAAGGATAAATAAGTACAGAGAAAGGATTGTACCTCAAACTTCTGCTGCATCTGCTTCACCATGTCAATTTATATGTCACAGTTGTTGTGCACTTGGCTCATATAGCCAGAAAAGATTTCTCCGATACTCATGTGAGTATAATCAGCGACATCAAGCTTAGATCTGCGGCGTTCCAGAAGTTCCTCCTTGGCAGAACACTTGGCCAGCACAGTTGGCCTCCCCGGCTCAACAAAGCCAGTCTTGGTGATTTCGACATCAAGATCTTGAGGATAATCCGTCTTGGCCGGGCTAGGGAATTCCGGGTTTTCAGAACCATCGACGGCTTGCTCGACAGGCGGGTCGGCAGTGAGCGTTGGTATATCATGGGCTAGCTCAGGCGGCGGCTCGTGAATGGAGGCTTCCGGTGCGGCCGTTCCAAGTTCCGGCTCATTTAAGATTGGATCTTCGGCCGGCTTGTTCTTCTTCGCCCTTTTGCTGGGCTTTGCTTGTCCGCTGCATAAGATCAAAAGGTCAGTACAAACACAACAAATTGAAATGAATACAGGTTAAGTGGGTTGTCATTGCCCTGGAGCGGTTTTAAAAGCCGGCAAATTGGACTGCATTGACACGCCGGAGGAAGGTGAAGTTTCCTGATAATTTGAATCAGAAGTATTGAGTGGTTGACCAGTGAGACCCGCCAAAGGATAAAAGGGATATAAATCGGAGGTGACCTTGTTCCGACGCTTTCTTGGTGCATTGGGTAAGCCGGAGGAGAGTTCCGCATCTTTGCTGGTCCGGGTCTGCCTCCGGCTCTCATGAATCTGTTGCTTCAAAAGAAATTGAGGATCGTGGTAAGCTAAGGGATGTGAAAATCTTACTTTCCGGCTTACTCTTCGAATTTTCTGTCTTAGCAAAGGATCGGAGTCGAAGGAAATTATAGTTACCTCTTCAGCTTTTCCATGACTGGTTCCCGTGTCTTCCTGCTGATAATCAGTGTCAATAAGGTGGTTAAAAAAGGAGCCAAGAGAGTCAAGGGCTACCTCTAACTAGGAAGACTCCTCTAGCTGCAGCAAGTCAGAGGCGGTGGCTTTCTTGCCCTTCTTCTTCGCAGCTTCTTTTCTGGCGGCTCTCTTGGCCTTCCTGGCCTTTTTTGCAGCTTCGTAATCATATTTGACTTTCCAGAATTTATCACTAGCCTGTGAAAAACAGTGAGAGTATGAGTAAAGACAAAACCTTAAAGGTGAAAATAAGAATGCTTAAGTTTGGTGGCTTACCGGTGGAGCCGGGTTAGCTTTGCAGAAGGGACTTAATCAAAACTTGCTACAATCTGCTAGGCTCTCGTTCAAGAGCGACTTTGTCGTATCATCAATGACATCTTCAGGTAAATCAACAGAACTGTGACACAGAGCATCATTTTTCTCGCCGGTATAGGTGCACATCAACCCGACACGATGGCTTAATGGAATGATCCGCCAAGCAACCCAGACCCGGACCACATCGATACCACTCAAGCCATTCCCCAAAAGAGCCTTGACTTTGGACATGGTGGGGGCAAGTTTCTGGCGTTCATCAGCAGATAGCTTGTCCGGTAAAGGATGAGTAGATTCGAGGCGCGAGGCGCGAAAGCCGGGCAAAGGGTTCTCATTAGCCCGAGAAGTATCTTGGCAGTAGAACCATGTCTGGTTCCAGTCTTTGGGATGGCTCGGCGGGTTGGCATAAGGAAAGATTGCGTCTCTCCGACGTTGGATTGAGACACCACCAAGTTCCAAGCTTTGACCGTTGGCACATTCCTTCTGGCGGTTCAAGTAAAATAGCTCTCTGAAGAGTAAAAGGTTGGGTTCTTCTCCAAGATATACCTCACTGAACACTTGAAAATTGCAAATGTTAGACACGGAATTGGGTCTGATGTCTTGAGGATGGAGGTCAAAAAAGTGCAGGACATCTCTGAAGAATTTTGAGCCGGGTGGTGAAAAACCCCGGTTCATGTGATCCGTGAAAACAATAACTTCCCCCTCTTTGGGCTGAGGAAATTCTTCCTCCGGATTAGGAGCATGATAGGACATGACTTCTTTCTTCGGCAGATAGCCGGTCTTCACAAAGTCATCCAACGTACTATCTGTGACGATGGATTTAACCCAGTTGCATGTAGTGGGTGCTTTAGGTGCCATTGTGATGAAAGCCTATGACAAAGTAAAAATTCCCGGTTCAACTTTAAGCCGGAGAGAAATACTTCAAAGCATATTCAAGATGACGGCTTATAAATGGGCCTAATGGTATATGGCTAATTATGTCAGATTATTTAAGCCGCCATGAGCAGTTAAGTTATTTAAGCCACCATGTGTTGTGGAGGTTATCTATTGAGCATTATAACTAGAAGCCGGTGGTATGAGCCTGTTGGAAATATGCCCTAGAGGCAATAATAAATTGGTTGTTATTATTATATTTCCTTGTTCATGATAATCGTTTATTATCCATGCTATAATTGTATTGATAGGAAACTCAGATACATGTGTGGATACATAGACAACACCATGTCCCTAGTAAGCCTCTAGTTGACTAGCTCGTTGATCAATAGATGGTTACAGTTTCCTGACCATGGACATTGGATGTCATTGATAACGGGATCACATCATTAGCAGAATGATGTGATGGACAAGACCCAATCCTAAGCCTAGCACAAAGATCGTAGTTCGTATGCTAATGCTTTTCTAATGTCAAGTATCATTTCCTTAGACCATGAGATTGTGCAACTCCCGGATACCGTAGGAATGCTTTGGGTGTACCAAACGTCACAACGTAACTGGGTGGCTATAAAGGTGCACTACAGGTATCTCCGAAAGTGTTTGTTGGGTTGGCACGAATCGAGACTGGGATTTGTCACTATGTGTAAACGGAGAGGTATCTCTGGGCCCACTCGGTAGGACATCATCATAATGTGCACAATGTGACCAAGAGGTTGATCACGGGATGGTATGTTACGGAACGAGTAAAGAGACTTGCCGGTAACGAGATTGAACAAGGTATCAGGATACCGACGATCGAATCTCGGGCAAGTACAATGCCGCTAGACAAAGGGAATTGTATACGGGATCGATTGAGTCCTTGACATCGTGGTTCATCCGATGAGATCATCGTGGAACATGTGGGAGCCAACATGGGTATCCAGATCCGCTGTTGGTTATTGACCGAGAACGCCTCGGTCATGTATGCATGTCTCCCGAACCCGTAGGGTCTACACACTAAGGTTCGGTGGCGCTTAGGGTTGTATGAATATGAGTATGCAGCAAACCGAATGTTGTTCGAGTCCGGATGAGATCCCGGACGTCACGAGGAGTTCCGGAATGGTCCGGAGGTAAAGATTTATATATGGGAAGTCTTATTTTGGTCGCGGAAAAGTTTCAGACTTTATCGGTATTGTACCGGGAGTGCCGAAAGGGGTCCGGGGGTCCACCGGGGGGGTCCACCTGCCCCGGGGGCCACATGAGCTGTAGGGGGTGTGCCTTGGCCTCTATGGGCCAAGGGCACCTGCCCCAAGAGGCCCATGCGCCAAGGAGACTTGGGGAGGGGAGAGTCCTAAAGGGGGAAGGCACCTCCGAGGTGCCTTGGGGAGGATGGACTCCTCCCCCCCCCTCTTGGCCGCACCCCTTCCTTGGAGGAAGGGCAAGGCTGCGCCCTCCCCCCTCTCTTGCACCTATATAAAGGGAGGGGAGGGAGGGGGCAGCCACACCCAGAAGCCCTTGGCGCCTCCCCTCTCTGCTACACCTCCTCCTCCTCCCGTAGTTGCTTAGCGAAGCCCTGCCGGAGTTCTGCTGCATCCACCACCACGCCGTCGTGCTGCTGGATCATCATCAACCTCTCCTTCCCCTTTGCTGGATCAAGAAGGAGGAGACGTCATCCGCTCTGTATGTGTGTTGAACACGGAGGTGCTACCCGTTCGGCACTAGGTCATCGGTGATCTGAATCACGGCGAGTACGACTCCATCATCCCCGTTCCATTGAACGCTTCCGCACGCGATCTACAAGTGGTATGTAGATGCAATCACTCTCCCATGACTCGTTGCTTAGATGAACTCATAGATGGATCTTGGTGAAACCGTAGGAAAAATTTTAATTTTCTGCAACGTTCCCCAACAGTGGCATCATGAGCTAGGTCTATGCGTAGTTCTCTATTGCACGAGTAGAACACAATTTCTTGTGGGCGTAGATGTTGTCAACTTTCTTGCCGCTACTAGTCTTATCTTGCTTCAGCGGTATTGTGGAATGAAGCGGCCCGGATCGACCTTACACGTATGCTTACGTGAGACTGGTTCCACCGTCCGACGTGCATTAGTTGCATAAGGTGGCTAGCGGGTGTCTGTCTCTCCCACTTTAGTTGGAGCGGATTCGATGAAAAGGGTCCTTATGAAGGGTAAATAGAAGTTGACAAATCACGTTGTGTCTTTCACGTAGGTAAGAAAACGTTCTTGCTAGAACCCTATTGCAGCCACGTAAAACTTGCAACAACAATTAGAGGACGTCTAACTTGTTTTTGCAGCAAGTGTTTTGTGATATGATATGGCCAAAGTTGTGATGAATGATGAATTATATATGTGATGTATGAGATCATGTTCTTGTAATAGGAATCACGACTTGCATGTCGATGAGTATGACAACCGGCAGGAGCCATAGGAGTTGTCTTTATTTTTTTGTATGACCTGCGTGTCATTGAAAAACGCCATGTAAATTACTTTACTTTATTGCTAAACGCGTTAGCCATAGAAGTAGAAGTAGTCGTTGGCGTGACAACTTCATGAAGACACGATGATGGAGATCATGATGATGGAGATCATGGTGTCATGCCGGTGACAAGATGATCATGGAGCCCCGAAGATGGAGATCAGAGGAGCTATATGATATTGGCCATATCATGTCACTACTATATAATTGCATGTGATGTTTATTATGTTTATGCATCTTGTTTACTTATAACGACGGTAGCAAATAATTTGATCCCTCATAACAATTTCAAGAAAGTGTTCTCCCTAACTGTGCACCGTTGCTAAAGTTCGTCGTTTTGAAGCACCACGTGATGATCGGGTGTGATAGATTCTTACATTCACATACAACGGGTGTAAGCCAGATTTACACACGCAGAACACTTAGGTTAACTTGACGAGCCTAGCATGTACAGACATGGCCTCGGAACACAAGAGACCGAAAGGTCGAGCATGAGTCGTATAGTAGATACGATCAACATGAAGATGTTCACCGATGATGACTAGTCCATCTCACGTGATGATCGGACACGGCCTAATTGACTCGGATCATGTAATCACTTAGATGACTAGATGGATGTCTATCTAAGTGGGAGTTCATGAGATGAACTTAATTATCCTGAACATAGTCAAAAGATCTTTGCAAATTATGTCGTGGCTCGCGCTTTAGTTCCACTGCTTAGATATGTTCCTAGAAAATATAGTTGAAAGTTGATGAGAGCTATTATGCGGACAAGAGAAAGCTTATGTCCTTAATGCACCGCCAAGTGCTGAACCCCAAACATCGTTTGTGGATGTTACTGAACATCGGACATACACGCTTTGATAACTACGTGATAGTTTAGTTGAACGGTTTAGAGTTGAGGCACCAAAGACGTTTTTGAAACGTCATGGAACATATGAGATGTTTCGAGGGCTGAAATTGGGATTTCAGGCTCGTGCTCACGCCAAGAGGTATAAGACCTCCGACGATTTTCTTAGCCTGCAAACTAAGGGAGAAAAGCTCAATTGTTGAGCTTGTGCTCGATTGTCCGAGTGCAACAATCACTTGAATCGAGTGGGAGTTGATCTTCCGATGAGATAGTGATGTTTCTCCAAAGTCATTGCCACCAAGCTGCTAGAGCTTCGTGATGAACTATAACATGTCGTGATAGATATGATGATCCTAGAGGTATTCACGATGTTTGACACGCGAAAGTAGAAATCAAGAAGGAGCATCAATTGTTGATGGTTGGTGAAACCACTAGTTTCAAGAAGGGCAAGGGCAAGAAGGACACTTCATGAAACGGCAAATCAGTTGCTGCTCCAAAGAAGAAACCCAAGGTTGAACCCAAACCCGAGACTAAGTGCTTCGTAATAAGGGAACAGCCACCGAGCAGAATTACCCTAGATACTTGGTAGATAAGAAGGCTGGCAAGGTCGATAGAAGTATATTGGATATACATTATGTTAATGTGTACTTTACTAGTACTCCTAGTAGCACCAGGGTATTAGATACCGTTCGGTTGCTAAGTGTTAGTAACTCGAAACAAAAGCTACGGAATAAACGGAGACTAGCTAAAGGTGAGCTGACGATACGTGTTGGAAGTGTTTCCAAGGTTGATATGATCAAGCATCGCACGCTCCCTCTACCATCGAGATTGGTGTTAAACCTAAATAATTGCTATTTGGTGTTTGCGTTGAGCATAGACATGATTGGATTACGTCTGTCGCAATATGGTTATTCATTTAAGGAGAATAATGGTTACTCTGTTAATTTGAATAATACCTTCAATGGTCTAGCACCTAAAAGGAATGGTTTATTGAATCTCGATCGTAGTGATACACATTTTCATGCCAAAAGATATAAGATAGTAATGATAGTACCACGTACTTGTGGCACTGCCATGTAAGTCATATTGGTATAAAACGCGTGAAGAAGCTCCATGTTGATGGATCTTTGGACTCACTCGTTTTTGAAAAGTTTGAGACATGCAAACCATGTCTATTAGTGTATACGCATGAAGAAACTCCATGCAGATGGATCATTTGGACTCACTTGATTTTGAATCACTTGAGATATGCAAATCATACCACATGGGCAAGATGACCAAAAGCCTCGGTTTCAAGAAGATGGAACAAGGTAGCAACCTGTTGGAAGTAACACATTTTGATGTGTGCAGTCCAATGAGTGCCGAGGCATGCAGTGAATATCGTTATGTTCTGACTTCACAGATGATTCGAGTAGATGTTGAGTATATTTACTTGATGAAACACAAAGTCTGAATTATTGAATGGTTCAAGTAATTTCAGAGGGAAGTTAAAGATCATTGTGACAAGAGGATAAAAATGTCTATGATATGATCATAGAGATGAGTATCTGAGTTACGAGCTTTGGCACGCAATTAAGACACTGTGGAAATTGTTTCACAATTAATACCGCCTGGAACACCATAGTGTGATGATGTGTCCGAACATCATAGTTGCACCCTATTAAATATGGTGCGTACCATGATGTCTCTTATCGAATTACCACTATCGTTCATGGGTTAGGCATTAGAGACAACCGCACTCACTATAATAGGGCACCACGTAATTCCGTTGAGACGACACCGTTTGAACTATGGTTTGGAGAAACCTAAGTTGTCATTTCTTAAAAGTTTGGGGCTACGACGCTTATGTGAAAAGTTTCGGGATGATAAGCTCGAACCCAAAGCGGATAAAATGCATCTTCATAGGACACCCAAAAACCAGTTGGGTATACCTCCTATCTAAGATCCGGAAGCAAAAGTAATTGTTTCTAGAAACGGGTCCTTTCTCGAGGAAAAGTTTCTCTCGAAAGAATTGAGTGGGAGGATGGTGGATACTTGATGAGGTTGTTGAACCATCACTTCAACTAGTGTGTAGCAGGGCACAGGAAGTTGTTCCTATGGCACCTACACCAATTGAAGTGGAAGCTGATGATAGTGATCATAATGCTTCGGATCAAGTCACTACAAAACCACGTAGGGCGACAAGGACATGTACCGCTTGAGTAGTACGGTGATCCTGTCTTGAAGGTCATGTTGCTAGACAACAATGAACCTCACGAGCTATGGAGAAGCGATGGTGGGCCCGGATTCCGACAAATGGCTTGAGGCCATAAAATCCGAGAGAGGATCCATGTATGAAAACAAAGTGTAGACTTTGGAAGAACTACTTGATGGTCATAGAGGCTGTTGGGTACAAATGGATTTTGGAAGAAGACGGACAATGATGGTAAAGTGTCACCATTAAGAAAGCTCGACTTGTCGTTAAGATGTTTTCCGACAAGTTCAAGGAGTTGACTGCGATGAGACTTTCTCATTCGTAGCGATGCTAAGAGTCTATTGGAATTGAATTAGCAGTTACTACATTATTTATGAAATCTTGCAGATAGGATGTCAAAAACATTGTCTCCTCGACGATTTTCTTGAGGAAAGGTTGTATGTAATACAACTAGAAGGTTTTGACAAATCTCGAAAGACGCTAACAAGTATGCAAAGCTCCGACAATCCTTCTAAGGACTGGAGTAAGCATCTCGAGTTGGAATGTACGCTTTGATGAGATGATCAAAGATTTTGGGTTTATACAAAGTTTATGAGAAACTTGTATTTCCAAAGAAGTGAGTGGGAGCACTATAGAATTTCGATAAGTATATGTTGTTGACATATTGTTGATCGAAAATGATGTAGAATTTCTGGAAAGCATATAGGGTTATTTGAAAAGTGTTTTTCAATAGAAAACCTGAATTAAGCTGCTTGAACATTGAGCATCAAGATCTATGAGGATAGATAAAAAACGCTAAATGGTACTTTCAAATGAGCACATACCTTGACATAATCTTGAAGGTGTTCAAGATGGATCAGTCAAAGAAGGAGTTCTTGCCTGAGTTGTAAGGTATGAAGTTAAGAGTTAAAGCTCGACCACGGCAGAAGAGAGAGAAAGGACGAAGGTCGTCCCCTATGCTTCAGACGTAGGCTCTATAGTATGTTATGCCGTGTACCGCACCGGAAGTGTATCTGCCATGAGTCAGTCAAGGGGTACAAGAATGATCCAGGAATGGATCATTGGACAGCGGTCAAAATTGTCCTTGGAGTAAATAAGGACATGTTTCTCGATTATGGAGGTGATAAAGAGTTCGGCGTAAAGGGTTACGTCGATGCAAGCTTTAACACCTATCCGAATGACTCGAGTAGCAAACCGGATCGATAGTGGAGCAACCATTTGGAATAGCTCCAAGTGGAGCGTGGAAGCAGCATTTACAATATGACATAGAGATTTGCGATGAAGTACATACGGATCTGAATGTTGCGCACCCGTTGACTAAAACCTCTCTCACAAGCAAAACATGATCAAACCCCAGAACTCATTGAGTCTTAATCACATGATGATGTGAACTAGTTTAGTGACACTAGTAAACTCTTGGGTGTTGGCCACATGGCGATGTGACATGTGAGTGTTAATCACATGGCGATGTGAACTAGATTATTGACTCTAGCGCAAGTGGGAGACTGTTGGAAATATGCCCTAGAGGCAATAATAAATTGGTTGTTATTATTATATTTCCTTGTTCATGATAATCGTTTAATATCCATGCTATAATTGTATTGATAGGAAACTCAGATACATGTGTGGATACATAGACAACACCATGTCCCTAGTAAGCCTCTAGTTGACTAGCTCGTTGATCAATAGATGGTTACAGTTTCCTGACCATGGACATTGGATGTCGTTGATAACGGGATCACATCATTAGCAGAATGATGTGATGGACAAGACCCAATCCTAAGCCTAGCACAAAGATCGTAGTTCGTATGCTAATGCTTTTCTAATGTCAAGTATCATTTCCTTAGACCATGAGATTGTGCAACTCCCGGATACCGTAGGAATGCTTTGGGTGTACCAAACTTCACAACATAACTGGGTGGCTATAAATGTGCACTACAGGTATCTCCGAAAGTGTCTGTTGGGTTGGCACGAATCGAGACTGGGATTTGTCACTCCGTGTAAACGGAGAGGTATCTCTGGGCCCACTCGGTAGGACATCATCATAATGTGCACAATGTGACCAAGAGGTTGATCACGGCATGATGTGTTACGGAACGAGTAAAGAGACTTGCCGGTAACGAGATTGAACAAGGTATCGGGATACCGACGATCGAATCTCGGGCAAGTACAATGCCGCTAGACAAAGGGAATTGTATACGGGATCGATTGAGTCCTTGACTGTTGGAAATATTCCCTAGAGGCAATAATAAAAGCATTATTATTATATTTCCTTGTTCATGATAATTGTCTTTTATTCACGCTATAATTGTATTATCTGGAAATCGTAATACATGTGTGAATACATAGACCACAATACGTCCCTAGTGAGCCTCTAGTTGACTAGCTCGTTGGTCAATAGATAGTCATGGTTTCGACTATGGACATTGGATGTCGTTGATAGCGGATCACGTCATTAGGAGAATGACGTGATGGACAAGACCCAATCCTAAAGCATAGCACAAGATCGTGTAGTTCGTTTTGCTAGAGCTTTCTCAATGTCAAGTATCTATTCCTTAGACCATGAGATCGTGTAACTCCCGGATACCGTAGGAGTGCTTTGGGTGTACCAAATGTCACAACGTAATCGGGTGACTATAAAGGTGCATTACGGTATCTCCAAAAGTGTCTGCATGGGTTGACACGGATCGAGACAGGATTTGTCACTCAGACACGGAGAGGTGTCACCGGGCCCACTCGGTAGTGCATCATCATAATGAGCTCAAAGTGACCAAGTGTCCGTCACGGGATCATGCATTATGGTACGAGTAAAGTGACTTGCCGGTAACGAGACTGAACGAGGTATTGGGATACCGACGATCGAGTCTCGGGCAAGTAACATACCGTCTGACAAAGGGAATGGTATACGGGGTTGCTTGAATCCTCGAGATCGTGGTTCATCCGATGACATCATCGAGGAGCATGTGGGAGCCAACATGGGTATCCAGATCCCGCTGTTGGTTATTGACCTGAGAGCGTCCCGGTCATGTCTGCATGTCTCCCGAACCCGTAGGGTCTACACACTTAAGGTTCGGTGATGCTAGGGTTATTAGGAAGACTTGTATGTGATTACCGAATGTTGTTCGAGTCCGGATGAGATCCGGACGTCACGAGGAGTTCGGAAGGGTCCGGAGGTAAAGATATATATATGGGAAGTTGAAACGGACACTGGAAAGTTTCGGGGGCATACCGGTATTGTACCGGGGCCACCGGAAGGGTTCCGGAGGTCCACCAGGAGGGGCCACCCCTCCCGGGGGGCCACATGGGCTGCGTGGGGATAGCAGCCAGCCCCCAGTGGGCTAGGCGCCTCCTTGGGCCCATGCGCCTAGGGTTGGGGGAACCCTAGAGGGGCGCCTTGCTTGGGGGCAAGCCCCCCCCTTGGCCGCCGCCCCCTCTAGATGCATCTAGAGGGCCGCCCCTCTCCCTTCCCCTATAAATAGAGGGGTGAGGGAGGCAGCCGCACCAAGCCAAGGCGCAGCCCTCCCTCCCAACACCTCTCCTCCTCCGTTGTGTGCTCGGGCGGCCTGCCGAGATCTTGCTTCTCCACCATCATCACGCCGTCGTGCTGCCGGTGGAGCTGTCTTCCTCAACCTCTCCTTCCTCCTTGCTGGATCAAGACGGAGGAGACGCCACCCGCACTGCACGTGTGTTGAACGCGGAGGTGCTGTCCGTTCAGCACTTGGTCATCGGTGATCTGAATCACGTCGAGTACGACTCCATCATCACCGCTCCCTTGAACGCTTCCGTACGCGATCTACAAGTGGTATGTAGATGCAAACTCACTCCCTTGACTCGTTGCTTAGATGAACTCATAGATGGATCTTGGTGAAACCATAGAAAAATTTTAATTTTCTGCAACGTTCCCCAACATTGACATCGTGGTTCATCCGATGAGATCGTCGTGGAACATGTGGGAGCCAACATGGGTATCCAGATCCCGCTGTTGGTTATTGACCGGAGAACGCCTCGGTCATGTTCAGATGTCTCCGAACCCGTAGGGTCTACACACTTAAGGTTCGGTGGCGCTTAGGGTTGTATGAATATGAGTATGCAGCAAACCGAATGTTGTTCGAGTCCGGATGAGATCCCGGACGTCACGAGGAGTTCGGAATGGTCCGTAGGTAAAGATTTATATATGGGAAGTCTTATTTTGGTCGCCGAAAAGTTCCGCACTTTATCGGTATTGTACCGGAGTGCCGAAGGGTCCGGGGTCCACCGGGGTCCACCTGCCCGGGGGCCACATGGGCTGTAGGGGTGCGCCTTGGCCTATATGGGCCAAGGAACCAGCCCCAAGAGGCCCATGCGCCAAGGAGACTTGGGGAGGGAGAGTCCTAAAGGGGAAGGCACCTCAGAGGTGCCTTGGGAGGATGGACTCCTCCCCCTCTGGCCGCACCCCTTCCTTGGAGGAAGGGCAAGGATGCCCTCCCCTCTCTTGCACCTATATAAAGGGAGGGAGGGAGGGGGCAGCCACACCCAAGCCCTTGGCGCCTCCCTCTCTACACCTCCTCCTCCTCCGTAGTTGCTTAGTGAAGCCCTGCCGAGTTCTGCTGCATCCACCACCACGCCGTCGTGCTGCTGGATCATCATCAACCTCTCCTTCCCCCTTGCTGGATCAAGAAGGAGGAGACGTCATCCGCTCCGTACGTGTGTTTAACGCAGAGGTGCTGTCCGTTCGGCACTAGGTCATCGGTGATCTGAATCACGGCGAGTACGACTCCATCATCCCCGTTCCATTGAACGCTTCCGCACGCGATCTACAAGTGGTATGTAGATGCAATCACTCTTCCATGACTCGTTCCTTAGATGAACTCATAGATGGATCTTGGTGAAACCGTAGGAAATTTTTTAATTTTCTGCAACGTTCGCCAACAGAGTCGCCATGGCTGGGTGGATTCATCAAGACGCAGACATTGATTAAGTGTCACAAAAAACAGGTTTCACAGATTGCAATCATTATTTTGGATCAACGGATGCTCAGAAAAGGAAAAATATTCTAGACCTAAAAAAATAGTACAGAGGAGCTCATCAGTTATAAAGAGGCCTTCGTACAAGAAAAGGGGATCTACTAGCATCTGAAATGGATGCGAAGCAGCTACCGCATGAGTTTTATACTTCTTTTTAGACCAAAAGAGGATGCGGTGGAGAAACCACGAAGAATCCATGATGAATAGCGAAGAACACAGAAGAACTCTCAAACCCTAATGTAGATCTAAGGTGCGGAAAAGCAGAGACTTACGGATGCAGATCTACTGCGGAGGGTCGCCGCCGTTCTCTGGACAAGCTCAGGTTGATGCAGCGGCCGGGGTCGAGGAAGACAAAGTGCGTTGCGGCGGCGACGGAGCTCGAGCAGTAGTAGGGTCGCGAGAGGAAGAAGATGATGGAAAGGGGGAGAATGAAGAAAGACCAGTCATGCCTATTTATAAGGAAAAGACTGATAAGTGGGCGCGAAAAATGAGGAGGCCGAAAATTATGGGTATCCAGCTTGTCAGGACGCCTTGATTCTCAGGATGGTTATTAAAGATACAGATCCGTTGAGATATATTGGATAAAATATGAATTAACGACAGATGACGTCATGGCAGGTCATTGCAAATCCATAAGATGACGTCATGGCGGGTTACAAATTTCCGTTTGACAGAGAGCAGAAGATTTTTCCTAAGGTGTTGAAGATTGATATGAACCAATTCAAATCAATATGGGGCTTAATGTTGTGGATATAATAATTAGTATGACCCGCCAGGAGGCGCCGGGTCATACTTAAGATGATTCATGAAGCCCAAGACCACTCCTGGAGATGACGGGTTAGTTAAGGGCCCAAGGCCCAAAGGGCGACTTAAGGTCCGTAGAGATAAACCACCATATATGTGTAAACTTGTACTATAAGGCAGGAATAGAGAGAAACCGAGCCGTATATTGTTTATGAGCCGGTCGGGACTCTATGAGCCGCTGGGTGTCGACCTCTGTATATAAAGGGACGACCAGGCCGCGGTTCAGGGCAAGTAACATCAAATCGAGAGCTAGGTCAAGCGGGTTCGCTCCCTAGTTATCGACACATAAGCAATCCCACTCAAAACTGGATCGTAGGATTTTGCCTTCACCGTAAGGGGTCGAACCAGTATAAACCACGTGTCCTTTATCCCGATTAACCCCTTCTTGCTTCCTAGTTGTGGTGGCTCCACGACTAAGTCCTTTCGCTAGGAAATCTGTCGTGACAATTCCACGAAACCTACCCTTTTCCTTTCTCCACATAGGCCGGCTCATATGGGGGTGCACCAGCCCACTAGGGGCTGCTCTGTCCCGCCCTTGGCCCAATAAGGCCCATATCTTTGCCGGGGGGGGGGGGTGCCCGGAACCCCTTTCAGTGACCCGATATGTACCCGGTACCCCCGGAACACTTCCGGTGTTCGAATACTATCGTCCTATATATGAATATTTACCTCTCGACCATTTCGAGACTCCTCATCATGTCTGTGATCTCATCCGGGAGTCCGGTCACCAAATCACACAACTCATATAATACAAAATCGTCATAGAATGTTAAGCGTGCGGACCCTACGGGTTCGAGAACTATGTAGACATGACCGAGACACCTCTCCGGTCAATAACCAACAGCGGAACTTGGATGCTCATATTGGTTCCTACATATTCTACGAAGATCTTTATCGGTCGTACCGCAATGAAAACATATGTAATTCCCTTTGTCATCGGTATGTTACTTGCCCGAGATTCGATCGTCGGTGTCTTCATACCTAGTTCAATCTCGTTACCGGCAAGTCTCTTTATTTGTTCCGTAATGCATCATCTCGTAACTAACTCATTAGTCACATAGCTTGCAAGGCTTATTATGATGTGCATTACCGAGAGGGCCCAGAGATACCTCTTCGATACTCGGAGTGACAAATCCTAATCTCGATCTATGCCAACCCAACAAACACCTCTGGAGATACCTATAGAGCATCTTTATAATCACCCAGTTATGTTGTGACGTTTGATAGCACACTGATGTTGTTTGAAGCTACGTCGGTATTTCCCCAAAGAGGAAGGGATGATGCAGCACAGCGGCGGTAGGTATTTCCCTCAGTGATGAAACCAAGGTTATTGAACCAGTAGGAGAACAAAGCAACACAACGTAAACAGCAGCTGCACACAAATAACAACCACTCGCAACCCGATGTGTTAAAGGGGTTGTCAATCGCTTTTGGGTAACAGCACCAGAAATTGGCACGAGGACGGGAGAAAGTTGTAATAGATTGATAGATCGAACGCCAAATAAAATACATTGCAGCAAGTTATTTTTGCATTTTTGGTTTAATAGATCTGAAAATAAATGCAAAGGAAAATTAGATCACAAAGGCAAATATATGAGAAGGAGACCCGGGGGACCGTAGGTTTCACTAGTGGCTTCTCTCAAGAAAAATAGCAAATGGTGGGTGAACAAATTACTGTTGGGCAATTGATAGAACTTCAAATAGTCATGACGATATCCAGGCAATGATCATTACATAGGCATCACGTCCAAGATTAGTAGACCGACTCCTGCGTGCATCTACTACTATTACTCCACACATCGACCGCTATCCAGCATGCATCAAGTGTATTAAGTTCATGGAAAAATGGAGTAATGCCATAATAACGATGACATGATGTAGACAAGATCTATCTATGTAGAGATAGACCCCATCGTTTTATCCTTAGTAGCAACGATACATACATGTCGGTTCCCCATGTGTCACTAGGATCAAGCACCGTAAGATCGAACCCACTACAAAGCACATCTTCCCATTGTAAGATAAATAGATCAAGTTGGCCAAACAAAACCCAAATATCGGAGAAGAAATATGAGGCTATATGCAATCATGCATAAAAGAGATCAAAGAAACTCAAATACTTTCATGGATATAAAAAGATATAACTGATTATAAACTCAAAGTTCATCAGATCCCAACAAACACACCGCAAAAAGAGTTACATCATATGAATCTCCAAGAGACCATTGTATTGAGAATTCAGCGAGAGGGAGGAAGCCATCTAGCTACTAACTACGGACCCGAGGGTCTACAAAGAACTACTCACGCATCATCGGAGAGGCACCAATGTGGTGAACCCCATCCCAGATGGTGTCTAGATTGGATCTGGTGGTTCTGGACTCTGCGGTGGCTGGATCAATATTTTGTCGACTCCGCTGCGATGTAAAAAAACATGCGGAAAACAGCAACTGGCACTTGGCACTATGTCAATAGGTTAGTAACAAAAAATGATATAAAATGACTATAAAATGATTATAAAACATCCAAGATTGATAGTATAACAACATGGAACAATCAAAAAATTATAGATACGTTGGCGACGTGTCACACACAAGGTATTCCATAAGTCTGTATAAAACCATATGCTTTGATCACCTTATCAAAGCGTATATTCCAACTCCGAGATGCTTGCACCAGTCCATAGATGGATCGCTAGAGCTTGCACACTTTGTTAGCACCTTTAGGATTGAGAAAACCTTCTAGTTGCATCATATACAACTCTTATTTCATAAATCCATTAAGGAATGCAATTTTGACATCCATTTGCCAGATTTCATAAAATGCGGCAATTGCTAACATGATTCGGACATACTTTAAGCATAGATACGAGTGAGAAAATCTCATCGTAGTCAACACCTTGAACTTCTCAAAAACCTTTTGCAACAATTCGAGCTTTGTAGATAGTAACAACTATTAGCGTCTGACTTCCTCTTGAAGATCCATTTATTCTCAATTGCTCGCCGATCAACGGGCAAGTCAATCAAAATCCATACTTTGTTCTCGTACATGGATCTTATCTCAGATTTCATGGCATCAAGCCATTTATCGAAATTTGGGCTCATCATCGCTTCCTCATAGTTCGTAGATTCGTCATGGTCTAGTAACATGACTTCCAGAACAGGATCACTGTACCATTCTGGTGCGGAACGTGCTCTGGTTGACCTACGAGGTTCGGTAGTAACTTGATCTGAAGTTTCATGATCATTATCATTAGCTTCCTCACTAGTTGGTGTAGGCGTCATGGGAACGGTTTTCTGTGCTGAGCTACTTTCCAAATCGAGAGAAGGTACAATTACCTCATCAAGTTCTACTTTCCTCCCACTCACTTCTTTTGAGAGAAACTCCTTCTCTAGAAAGGATCCATTCTTAGCAACAAAGATCTTTTCTTCGGATCTATGATAGAAGGTGTACCCCAACAGTTTCTTTTGGGTACCCTATGAAGAAGCACTTCTCCGATTTGGGTTCAAGCTTATCAGGATGAAGGTTTTTCACATAAGCATCATAACCCCAAACTTTAGTAAATGACAGCTTAGGTTTCTTGCAAAACCATAGTTCATACGGTGTCGTCTCAATGGATTTAGACGGTGCCCTATTTAAAGTGAATGCAGCTGTCTCTAATGCATAACCCCAAAACAACAGTGGTAAATCAGTAAGAGACATCATAGATCGCACCATATCTAATAAAGTACGGTTATGACGTTCGAACACACCATTATGCTGTGGTGTTCCATGTGGCGTAAGTTGTGAAACTATTCCACATTGTTTTACATGAAGGCCAAACTCGTAATTCAAATATTCGCCTCCGCGACGAGACCGTAGAAACTTTATTTTCTTGTTATGATGATTCTCCACTTTACTCTGAAATTCTTTGAACTTTTCAAATGTTTCAGACTTGTGTTTCATTAATTAGATATACCCATATCTGCTCAAATCATCTGTGAAGGTCAGAAAATAACGATACCCGTCACGTGCTTCAATACTCATCGGACCTCATACATCGGTATGTATTATTTCCAATAAATCATTAGCTTGCTCCATTGTTCCGAAGAACGGGGTTTTAGTCATCTTTCTCATGAGGCATGATTTGTAAGTATCAAATGATTCATAATCAAGTGATTCCGAAAGTCCATTCGCATGGGTTTCTTCATGCGTTTTACACCAATATGACCTAAACGGCAGTACCACAAATATGTTGCACTATCATTATTAACTTCGCATATTATGGCATCAATATTATGAATATGTGTATCACCACGATCGAGATTCAAAAAACCATTCACATTGGGTGTATGACCTTAGAAGGTTTTATTCATATAAACATAACAACAATTATTCTCTAACTTAAATGAATAACCGTATTGCAATAAACATGATCTAATCATATTAATGCTCAACGCAAACACCAAATAACATTTATTTAGGTCCAATACTAATCCCGAAGGTAGAGGGAGTATGCGATGGTGGTCTTATCAACCTTGGAATCACTTCCAACACACTGATACGTCTCCAACATATCTATAATTTTTTATTGTTCCATGCTATTATATTATGTGTTTTGGATGTGTATGGGCTTTATTAAACACTTCTATATTATTTTTGGGATTAACCTATTAACCGGAGGCCCAGCCCAGAATTGCTGTTTTTTGCCTATTTCAGTATTTCGAAGAAAAGGAATATCAAACGGAGTCAAAACGGACTAAAATCAACTGGAGAAGTTATTTTTGGAAGGAAAGCCACCCGATGGACTTGGACCCCACGTCAGGAAAGGAGGGAGGTGGCCACGAGGGTGGGGGGCGCCCCCCCTAGGGCGCGCCCCCCTGCCTCGTGGGCCCCCCGAAGCTCCACCGACGTACCCCTTTCACCCATATATACCCACGTATCCTAAAGCTTCCAGAACGGAGAATAGATCTGGAGTTCCTCCGCCGCAAGCTTCTGTAGCCACCAAAAGTCAATCGGGACCCTGTTCCGGCACCCTGCCGGAGGGGGGAACCCTCACCAGTGGCCATCTTCATCATCCCGGCGCTCTCCATGACGAGGAGGGAGTAGTTCACCCTCGGGGCTGAGGGTATGTACCAGTAGCTATGTGTTTGATCTCTCTCTCTCTCTCTCTCTCTCTCTCTCTCTCTCTCGTGTTCTTGATTTGGCACGATCTTGATGTATCGCGAGCTTTGCTATTATAGTTGGATCTTATGTTTCTTCTCCCCCTCTACTCTCTTGTAATGAATTGAGTTTTCCCTTGAAGTAATCTTATCGGATTGAGTCTTTAAAGATTTGAGAACACTTGATGTATCTCTTGCCGTGCGTATCTGTGGTGACAATGGGATATCACGTGATTCACTTGATGTATGTTTTGGTGATCAACTTGCGGGTTCCGCCCATGAACCTATGCATAGGGATTGGCACACGTTTTCGTCGTGATTCTCCGGTAGAAACTTTGGGGCACTCTTTGAGGTTCTATGTGTTGGTTGAATAGATGAATCTGAGATTGTGTGATGCATATCGTATAATCATACCCACGGATACTTGAGGTGACATTGGAGTATCTAGGTGACATTAGGATTTTGGTTGATTTGTGTCTTAAGGTGTTATTCTAGTATGAACTCTAGGGCTGTTTGTGACACTTATAGGAATAGCCCAACGGATTGATTGGAAAGAATAACTTTGAGGTGGTTTCGTACCCTACCATAATCTCTTCGTTTGTTCTCCGCTATTAGTGACTTTGGAGTGACTCTTTGTTGCATGTTGAGGGATAGTTATATGATCCAATTATGTTATTATTGTTGAGAGAACTTGCACTAGTGAAAGTATGAACCCTAGGCCTTGTTTCCTAGCATTGCAATACCGTTTGTGCTCACTTTTATCATTAGTTACCTTGCTGTTTTTATATTTCAGATTACAGAAACCTATATCTACCATTCATATTGCACTTGTATCACCATCTCTTCGCCGAACTAGTGCACCTATACAATTTACCATTGTATTGGGTGTCTTGGGGACACAAGAGACTCTTTGTTATTTGGTTTCAGGGTTGCTTGAGAGAGACTATCTTCATCCTACACCTCCCACGGATTGATAAACCTTAGGTCATCCACTTGAGGGAAATTTTCTACTGTCCTACAAACCTCTGCACTTGGAGGCCCAACAACGTCTACAAGAAGAAGGTTGTGTGGTAGACATCAAGCTCTTTTCTGGCGCCGTTGCCGGGGAGGTTAGTGCTTGAAGGTATATCTTTAGATCTTGCAATCGAATCTTTTTGTTTCTTGTTTTATCACTAGTTTAGTTTATAAAAGAAAACTACAAAAAAAATGGAATTGAGGGTACCTCATATGCTTCATCTTTTTAATATCTTTCGTGAAAATAAGGATTCCGATAATTGTGCTCAATTGCTAGAGGAAGAATGCATTAGAATGTTTGGACTAAATATTTGAATGATGAGCATAGTTGAAATGTTGTTAGTATGAATTCCTTAAATATCCATGATGCTAATGATATGCAAAGCCACAAGCTTGGGGAACCTATGGTTGATGAAGATGATATTTTTTGTCCCCCAAGCTTTGATGAGCAAAATTACTATGATGAAAGCATGCCTCCTATCTATGATGATTATTGTGATGACATGTATGCTTTAAAGAATAATGATAACCATGAAACTTGTCATCTTGATCTTAATTCTCAATCACATGATAGTTATTTTGTTGAGTTTGCTCCCACTATTATTGATAAGAACAAATTTGCTTATGTGGAGAGTAGTAAAATTTCTATGCAAGTAAATCATGAAAATAATGATTTAGGTGTTGGTTATATTGTTTAATTCATTCATGATGCTACTGAAAATTATTATGAGAGAGGATCATATGCTTCTACATATTGCAATAATATCAAGTTTCCTCTCTATGTGTTGAAGATCTTGAAGCTATGCTTATTTACCTTCCTATGCAAGTTGATTCTTGTTCCCATAAGTTGTTTCCTCACAAAATCCTATGAACAGGAAGTGGGTTAGACTTAAATGTGCTAGTCATATTCTTCATTATGTTCTCTTTATGTTTCAATTATTATCTTTTATGTGAGCATCATTGAAGTCATCATGCCTAGCTAGGGGCGTTAAACGTTAGCGCTTGTTGGGAGGCAACCCAATTTTATTTTAGTTTCTTGATTTTTGTTTCTGTTTAGTAATAAATAATCCATATAGCCTCTGTTTAGATGTGGTTTTGTGTTAGTTAGTGTTTGTGCCAAGTAGAACCTTTGGGAAGACTTGGGTGAAGTCTTTATGATCATGCTGTAAAAAACAGAAACTATAGCGCTCACGAGATTAGCTTCAACTTTTTATTGGAGAGTGCTATTTAGTTGATTATTTTTGCATATGATTACTAGACAAATTCCTCAGGTCCACCAATTTATTTTAGAATTTTTGGATTTCCAGAAGTTTGTGTTAGTTACAGATTACTACAGACTGTTCTGTTTTTGACAGATTCTGTTTTCATTGTGTTGTTTGCTTATTTTGATGACTCTATGGCTAGTAAAACAGTTTATAAACATAGAGAAGTTGGAATACATTAGGTTTAAAACCAATATAAATAAAGAATGAGTTCATTACAGTACCTTGAAGTGGCGTTTTGTTTTCTTTCGCTAACGGAGCTCACGAGATTTTCTGTTAAGTTTTGTGTTGTGAAGTTTTCAAGTTTTGGGTAAAGATTTGATGGACTATGGAATAAGGAGTGGCAAGAGCCTAAGCTTGGGGATGCCCAAGGCACCCCAAAGTAATATTCAAGGATAACCAAGAGCCTAAGCTTGGGGATGCCCAGGAAGGCATCCCCTCTTTCGTCTTTGTTTATCGGTAACTTTACTTGGAGCTATATTTTTATTCACCACATGATATGTGTTTTGCTTGGAGCATCATTTCCTTTTGTTAGTTTTTGCTTTCTGTTATTTAGAATAGTGTTTTTCATCTCTAGTTTCAACAAAAATGTCAAGGATAGCTTTTTCCATGCTTATTTTGCAAGTATGCATGTTGCTGTTTGAAAACAGAAAGTTTACCGCTGTTGCAAAAATTCCCTAGAAAAGTCAGAATGTGATAAAATGTTGAAACCTTTTGCATAATAAGCTCTGACAAATTTACTACAGTGGGAATTTTCTTCCATAATTTTTGGAGTTAGGGAAGTATGATGAATCTTGCATTCTTTACAGACTGTCCTGTTTTGGTAGATTGCTGTTATGTATGCTTTGTTTGCATATGTTTGCTTGTTTAATGATTCTATTTGAGGATAGGAGTATTAAATATGCAGAGGCGTTTTGTATGCATTGTTGAATAATAATTTTAGTAATTTTCTACGGTATAGTATGATAAGGGCTTTGCATTGGTTTATACTAACGTATCTCACGAGTTCTTGTTGAGTTTGGTGTGGATGAAGCTTTCGAGATTTAGGAAACCGTGATATGAAAGGAATTAAGGAGACGCAAAATTTCAAGCTTGGGGATGCCCAAGGCACCCCAAGATAATATTTCAAGAAGTCTCAACCATCTAAGCTCGGGGATGCCCCGGTAGGCATCCCACCTTTCTTCTTCAACAAATATCGGTTAGTATCGGTTGAACCTAAGTTTTTGCTTCTTCACATGATGTGTGCTATCCTTGAAATGTCATTTTATTTTCTTTAGCTTTGCTTGCTGTTTGAATAAAATACCAAGATCTGAAATTCTTTAATGGGAGAGTCTTCACATAGTTGCATAATTATCTGACTACTCATTGATCTTCACTTATATCTTTCGGAGTAGTTTGTCATTTGCTCTAGTGCTTCACTTATAACTTTTAGAGCACGGTGGTGGATTTATTTTGAAGAAATATACGATCTCTCATGCTTCACTTACATTATTTTGAGAGTCTTAAATAGCATGGTAATTTGCTTAAAAAAATCCTAATATGCTAAGCATAAATGATTTGTAAAAATTCTTATGAGTGTGTTGAATACTAAGAAAAGTTTGATGCTTGATGATTGTTTTGAGATATGAAGATGGTGATATTAGGGTCATGCTAATTGAGTAGTTGTGAATTTGAGAAATACTTGTGTTAAAGTTTGTGATTCCCATAGCATGCACGTATGGTGAACCGTTATGTGATGAAGTCGGAGCATGATTTATTTATTGACTGTGTTCCTTATGAGTGGCGGTCGGGGACGAGCGATGGTCTTTTCCTACCAATCTATCCCCCTAGGAGCATGCCCGTAATACTTTGCTTTGATAACTTGTAGATTTTTGCAATAAGTATATGAGTTCTTTATGACTAATGTTGAGTCCATGGATTATATGCACTTTTCTTCCTTCCACCATTGCTAGCCTCTCTAATACCGCGCACTTTTCGCCGGTATCATACACCCACCATATATCTTCCTCCAAACAGCCACCATACCTACCTATCATGGCATTTCCATAGCCATTCCGAGATATTTGCCATGCAACTTACCACCGTTCCGTATATTATGACACGCTCCATCATTGTCATATTGCTTTGCATGATCATGTAGTTGACATTGTATTTGTGGCAAAGCCACCGTTCATAATTCTTTCATACATGTCACTCTTGATTCATTGCATATCCCGGTACACCGCCGGAGGCATTCATATAGAGTAATATTTTGTTCTAAGTATCGAGTTGTAATTGTTGAGTTGTAAGAAAATAAAAGTGTGATGATCATCATTTTTAGAGCATTGTCCCAGTGAGGAAAGGATGATGGAGAATATGATTCCCCCACAAGTCGGGATGAGACTCCGGACGAAAAAGGAAAAAAAAGAAAAAAAAGAGGCCATAAAAAAAGAGAAAAGGCCCAAATAAAAAAATATAAAAAAATGAGAGAAAAAGAGAGAAGGGGCAATGCTACTATCCTTTTACCACACTTGTGCTTCAAATTAGCACCATGATCTTCATGATAGAGAGTCTCTCATTCTGTCACTTTCATATACTAGTGGGAATTTTTCATTATAGAACTTGGCTTGTATATTCCAATGATGGGCTTCCTCAAAATGCCCTAGGTCTTCGTGATCAAGCGAGTTGGATGCACACCCACTCAGTTTCTTTTGTTGAGCTTTCATATGCTTATAGCTCTAGTGCATCCGTTGCATGGCAATCCCTACTCACTCACATTGATATCTATTGATGGGCATCTCCATAGCCCGTTGATACGCCTAGTTGATGTGAGACTATCTTTTTTTGTCTTCTCCACAACCACCATTCTATTCCACCTATAGTTCTATGTCCATGGCTCACGCTCATGTATTGCGTGAAGATTGAAAAAGTTTGAGAATGTTAAAAGTATGAAACAATTGCTTGGCTTGTCATCGGGGTTGTGCATGATTTAAATACTTTGTGTGGTGAAGATAGAGCATAGCTAGACTATATGATTTTGTAGGGATAACTTTCTTTGGCCATGTTATTTTGAGAAGACATAATTGCTTAGTTAGTATGCTTGAAGTATTATTATTTTTATGTCAATATTAAACTTTTGTCTTGAATCTTTCGGATCTGAATATTCATACCACAATTAAGAATAATTACATTGAAATTATGCCAAGTAGCACTCCACATCAAAAATTATCTTTTTTATCATTTACCTACTCGAGGACGAGCAGTAATTAAGCTTGGGGATGCTGATACTTCTCCAACGTATCTATACTTTTTGATTGTTCCACACTATTATATTATGTGTTTTGGATGTTTATGGGCTTTATTAAACACTTTTATATTATTTTTGGGACTAACCTATTAACCGGAGGCCCAGCCCAGAATTGTTGTTTTTTGCCTATTTCAGTATTTCGAAGAAAAGGAATATCAAACGGTGTCAAAACGGAATGAAATCAACTGGAGAAGTTATTTTTGGAAGGAAAGCCACCCGATGGACTTGGACCCCACGTCAGGGAAGGAGGGAGGTGGCCATGAGGGTGGGGGCGCCCCCCCCCCCTAGGGCGCCCCCTGCCTCGTGGGCCCCCCGAAGCTCCACCGACGTACTCCTTTCACCCATATATACCCACGTATCCTAAAACTTCCAGAACGGAGAATAGATCTGGAGTTCCGCCACCGCAAGCCTATGTAGCCACCAAAAGTCAATCAGACCTGTTCAAGACCTGCGGGAGGGGGAACCCTCACCGTGGCCATCTTCATCATCCGGCGCTCTCCATGACGAGGAGGGAGTAGTTCACCCTCGGGGCTGAGGGTATGTACCAGAGCTATGTGTTTGATCTCTCTCTCTCTCTCATGTTCTTGATTTGGCACGATCTTGATGTATCGCGAGCTTTGCTATTATAGTTGGATCTTATGTTTCTTCTCCCCCTCTACTCTCTTGTAATGAATTGAGTTTTCCCCTTGAAGTAATCTTATCGGATTGAGTCTTTAAATATTTGAGAACACTTGATGTATGTCTTGCAGTGCGTATCTGTGGTGGCAATGGGATATCACGTGATTCACTTAATGTATGTTTTGGTGATCAACTTGCGGGTTCCGCCCATGAACCTATGCATAGGGGTTGGCACACGTTTTCGTCGTGATTCTCCGGTAGAAACTTTGGGTCACCCTTTGAGGTTCTATGTGTTGGTTGAATAGATGAATCTGAGATTGTGTGATGCATATCGTATAATCATACCCACGGATACTTGAGGTGACATTGGAGTATCTAGGTGACATTAGGGTTTTGGTTGATTTGTGTCTTAAGGTGTTATTCTAGTACGAACTCTAGGGCTGTTTGTGACACTTATAGGAATAGCCCAACGGATTGATTGGAAAGAATAACTTTGAGGTATTTTTGTACCCTACCATAATCTCTTCGTTTGTTCTCCGCTATTAGTGACTTTGGAGTGACTCTTTGTTGCATGTTGAGGGATAGTTATATGATCCAAGTATGTTATTATTGTTGAGAGAACTTGCACTAGTGAAAGTATGAACCCTAGGCCTTGTTTCCTAGCATTGCAATACCGTTTATGCTCACTTTTATCATTAGTTACCTTGCTGTTTTTATATTTCAGATTACAAAAACCTATATCTACCATCCATATTGCACTTGTATCGCCATCTCTTCGCCGAACTAGTGCACCTATACAATTTACCATTGTATTGGGTGTGTTGGGGACACAAGATGTAACGCCCCGGATTCGATGCGCCAGGTGTCCGCCAGTTATTCGCCGTCGTTGCCATGTCATTTGCTTGTGTGTTGCACTTTGCCATGTCATCATCTGTATTTCATATCATGTCATCATGTGCATTTCATTTTGCATACGTGTTCGTCTCATGCATCCGAGCAATTTCCCCGTTGTCCGTTTTGCAATCCGGCACTCCTATGTCTCCCGGCGCCCCCTTTTTACCTCTCTTCGTGTGCGGGTGTTAATACGGTCTCGGAATGGCCCGAGGTTTGTCAAGCGGCCTTGGTATACCACCGGTAGACCGCCTGTCAAGTTTCGGATCATTTGGAGGTCGTTTGGTACTCCAACGGTTAACCGGGTAACCGCAAAGCCCTCTTTGAGTTGCAGCCCAGCACCCTTCCAAAGTGGCCCAAAACCCAGCAAACTCCCCTCCATGCTCTCGGTCGTTCGATCACGATCGTGTGGGCGAAAACTGCACCTCATTTGGACTCTCCTAGCTCCCTCTACCTATAAATAAGCCTCCCCCTCCGAAATCCCCCCCGAAACCCTAGTTTTTCCTCTCGCGCCGCGGACATGTCCGTCCCGGCGGACATGTCCAACCGCCCCCCCCGACCAATCGCTACCCGCCAAGTGTGCGCCGCCGCCAGCCATGGGGCCCAGGGCAGGCCCGCCCGGCCCGACCACGCGCCCACCAGCCAGTGCCGCCGCCATGCCTGCATTGCCGTCGCCGTTCTTGGAGTCCGGCGCCCGCCCCCGCCTCCCCCATGGACCTCGCCCAGCGGCCGATCCATGAACCTCGTCAGCGCTGTCCGCCGCCCTCTCATGCTCTCGCCCAAGCACCGGACCAGCCCCCGCTGGGCCGCCCTGGCCGCCCATCGTCGGCCATCGCCGCCCATGCCAGCATGCCCCACCTCAAGCCTCCCGTCGTGGCCGCCTCCGCCGTCCGTCGCCCGCGCCGGATCCGGCCTCCCCGGCCCCGGATCCGGGCATCCCCGACATCTCCGGCCTCCTCCAAGCCGTCTCCGGCGACGAGAGCCGGCCATCCTCGTGAATCCCGCCGGTTGACTTTCTTTTCCTCCTCCAAATCCTCTAAGTCCTATTTCTGCTAATATTTTCATGCATTTTCATCATGCCATAACTCTGCATCTGTAGCTCCGTTTCGTGCGTGTAATATGTCAAAATGTTTGTCTCGAAGAGTAGATCATTTCATTCCATTGCATCATATTTATTTGAGCTCATCTTGATGCCCGAAATGCTGTTAGAAGAGGGCTATGTGATGTTAGTTTCAGATTCCTATCAGAACATGCACTTTTGTCATTTTTGCCATGATTGATGTGTGCATCCTATGAACTTGAGTCCTACATGTGTTTTGTAATATGCCATGCCATCTTTACAGGGATGTATGCCATGTATTTTTGTGATCTCTGTTGTGACTAGCACAAGCATGCTAACTAGGCTTCATGATGTTGCTGATTTCAGCCTGCTCACTGATATTTTTATGCCATGTTAACTTGATGCTCTGAGAGATCCATGCTTATTTTGAGATACTTCAGTAAGGATGTTTTGAACATATGGTTATGCTCTATCCATCCATGCTCTTGTTTGCAATTATGGAGTGCCCTAGCTTGAGTCAATCGAGCTCTACTTTTGCTATAAAATGTTTCCGGGCAGGTTGTTTACATATTGTTCAATTTTGCCAAGGTTGTTGTAGTTGATCCGTGTATGCTATGATGTTGTTCTTGCCATGTATAGCTTCTATGCCATGTCTTCTTACTGTGAGTTGCCTTTCCATGCCATGTATTGCTCTGTGGTGAGTGTTTCAAGCTTACCAACATGCCTACTTATTGTTGTTTCTGCCATAAATGAATCTGTCATATAACTTGCCATGTTTACATGGGTGCCATCATATCTTCTGATCCTTTTTGGCTTATGGTCACTAAAGGACTTTTGTTCTATGCAATTAGTAGATTCATTCCATGCCTTTGTTTGCCATGATAAGTTCCTGTAGCATGTTGTTCGATAGCTCTAAACATTGTAACCTGATGTTATTTCCTGATAAGTCTGAAACTGTTATTATTTGCAATCTTGCCATGTCATTTTGAGCATGTTCTAGTGATTTCTGGAGATAGCTCAGTGTTCATGTTTTGTAATGCTTTACCTGTACATCATGCCCATGCCTTTTGTTATTATGTTAAGATGCTGTAGCATGTTGTTTTGATGCTTGCAATATGCCTAGTTGCTGTTTTGGACAGATTGTTGTCATGACTTGTATAGGGTGTATGTGTTGAACCGTTGCTCCGTTTTGAGTGTGCTCTATATGAAACTTGCTTGATTTTGCATGTAGTTTCATATTATCATGTTGCATCCTTGTTTTGAGGTGTTTTCTTGATGTTTGGGTGCTTTTTGCATCAATGCCATGCTTATCTTGTTTTGCTCATATCTTCTAGGCCGTAGCTCCGAATCTAATGAACTTTATATGTAACTTGACTAGAATTCCGTGTAGATCATCATGGTGCATCTTAACTTGCTGTTTAACAACTTGAACATAAGTTTTATTCAGATCTGGACCAATTTCGAAATTTGCATATGAGGACTTACCGGAATTGTTCTATGTTGTTTCCGGCCTCATTTAAACTTGCTTTGATGTGATGCTCTTGTTTGCATCATCTCTTGCCATGAGTAGCTTCATGTAATCTTGTCATGCATCATGCTTGGTTGTGCATCATGTCTTGTCTATGTGTGGTGTGTTTACTATGTTGTGTGCTTCTTCTTGTTAGTTCCTGTTTCATTGCGATCGTGAGGATTCGTTCGTCTACGCTTGGTTCGTCTTCGTGGCTTCATCCGTTCGTCTTCTTCATGGACTCGTTCTTCTTCCTTGCGGGACTTCAGGCAAGATGACCGCTACCCTGGATCTCACTACTATCATTGCTATGCTAGTTGCTTCGTTCTATCGCTATGCTGCGTTACCTATCACTTGCTGCTCAAGCCTCCCAAATTGCCATGAACCTCTAACCTTTGACACCATTCCTAGCAAACCATTGTTTGGCTATGTTACCGCTTTGCTCAGCCCCTCTTATAGCGTTGTTAGTTGCAGGTGAAGATGAAGTTTGTTCCTTGTTGGAACATGGAGATGTTGTTCCTCATTGGAACATGTTTACTTGTTGGGATAGCACAATATATCTTATTTAATTAATGCATCTATATACTTGGTAAAGGGTGGAAGGCTCGGCCTTATGCCTGGTGGTTTGTTCCACTCTTGCCGCCCTAGTTTCCGTCATATCGGTATTATGTTCCCGGATTTTGCGTCCCTAACGCGGTCCGGTGATTTATGGGACCCCCTTGACAGTTCGCTTTGAATAAGACTTTTCCAGCAAGGCCCAACATTGGTTTTACCATTTGCCTCACCACCACCTACTTTTCCCTTGGGAGTCGCTCTCTCGAGGTCATCTTTATTTAGCCCCCGGGCGGTGCTTCTCTAAGTCTTGGTTCGAACCGAGTAGATCAGGGGCCACCTTGGGGCAACTTGAGGATTGGTTTTACTCGTAGGATGTCTCATCCGGTGTTGCCACGAGAACGAGATATGTGTAGCTCCTATCGGGATTGTCGGTGCATCGGGCGGCTTTGCTGGTCTTGTTTTATTGTTTGTCGAAATGTCTTGTAGCCGGATTCCGAGACTGATCGGGTCTTCCGGGAGAAGGAATATCCTTCGTTGATCGCGAGAGCTTATCATGGGCTAAGTTGGGACACCCTGCAGGTATAAACTTTCGAGAGCCGTGCCCGCGGTTATGTGGCAGATGGGAATTTGTTAATATCCGGTTGTAGTAAACTTGAAGCAAACTCTTCTAAAATACACCAACCGTAGCGTAACTGAGTGAGTGTCTCTTTTCGGGGTTGATCGAGAGGATAACACGGTTTCGGGTTATGTCGGCGTAAGTAGGAGTTCAGGATCACTTCTTGATCATTACTAGTTGACGACCGTTCCTTTGTTTCTCTTCTCGCTCTCATTTGCGTATGTTAGCCACCATACATGCTTAGTCGCTGCTGCAACCTCACCACTTTATCCCTTCATTTCCCATTAAGCTTTGCTAGTCTTGATACCCATGGTAATGGGATTGCTGAGTCCTCGTGGCTCACAGATTACTACACCACCAGTTGCAGGTACAGGTTTGCGATGATCATGACGTGAGAGCGATGTTTGCTCGAGTTGGAGTTCTTCTTCTGCTTCTTCTTTGATCAGGGGATAGGTTCTAGGTCGGCAGCCTGGGCTAGCAGGGTGGATGTCGTTTGAGTTTCTGTTTATGTTTCATCCGTAGTCGGATGTTGATCTTGTATATGTTGTTGATGTATTCTTGTGACATTTGTGCCTTATGTATGTATCCCCATCTATTATGTAATGTTGATGTAATGATATCCACCTTGCAAAAGCGTTTCAATATGCGGGTCTATCCTTGGTGGGACCGTCGAGTTCCTTTGGATAGGGTCGCATATTGGGCGTGACAAGTTGGTATCGAGCCTCGACCGACCCTAGGATCCCCTTGATTGATCGTGTAGTTTGGCCGTTGTTGAGTCTAGAAGAAAACTGTTTTCTGAGTCTAGTTATATCGGAGAGTAGGAATTCTTTTTACTCCTCAGCCCCTTCGTCGCTCTGGTGAGGAATCTTGACGTAGGTGTTTTGAATTACTTCTCTTCCCCTTCAAATTTTTCTTAGGATCACGCAGTTGGTTTTCCGATCGTTGGTTCTCATCTCTTTTCATCCGGTGCATTTCTCATCAAGTTGACTCGAGCCTCTTCATCTTTGATTCAATCCTCAGCTATTTTCGATCAATGTTGTTTCCCTGTCCAAAGTTGTCTTTGTTTTTCCCGCCCGCCCACCCCTTTTTCTTCTCGGAGCCGGAGTCCCTAATTGAGTATCCATCCTACTCGTGCGAAGTCTTTGTTTTCTTTCCTCAATGATTTCAACCGGTGTTTTCTCTTCAAGTTATTCGTCGATTTCCCCTTCCAGTTGCCTGTGTTTTTCCCGCCCTCCCTCCCTCTTCTTTCCGGAGTCTGAGTCTTTATTCGAGCAATCAATTTCTTTCATGCGGAGCCTCTTCAGTCTTCCCTCAATTATTTCAACCAGTGAATTCTCATCTCGGTGGACATTCTTCATCTCTTTTCTTTTCCGGTGCACTCAAATCAAGTTTTTCGGGTTAATCATATTCTTTTCCTTCGAAGTGTTCTCTTTGCTCATTCGCCTCTCGCCAGTTTATCATTCCGGAGTTCTGAAGACATCTCAGGAGATTCGTCTGTGTTCCAATTAATTCGAGGTTGTCACCTCATTCAAATATTTCAATTGTTCTGGTGCATCATCTATCTGTTCAACAATCCTTTCCAACGGTGTTATCTCTTCAGTGGGCCCATAACCCACAGGTCTTTTCCCAGGATCTTACTTGACTCTTCTAATTATCTGGAGCTATTCCCTAATTCTTTTCAAGTGTGACGTAAGAATGAATTTCATCAGTCAGATGCCTTTTCAAGATCGATTTCAAACCATTTCATTGTTGACTCAACCTCTTTGCTTTTCATTCTTCCGGAGTATATCATTAATTTTGGTGGTGTTTCTCGTCATCATTTGAAGACCGTCGTAGATTTTTTTTCTTTCTAAATATTGTCCGTTCTCCCGAAGATTCGTGGTTCTAGATTCATGCTATCCTCTGGAATTATTCCGTTTGTCAGAGATTCTTTTCATCCATCCAGAGCATTTCAGGAGTTGCTTTCTCTCTCGATCATCCAGAGGCCATCTTTTCGGAAGATTTCTTCATTCTAAGTTTTCAGATTCATTCCCCAATTATTCTATATCTGTGCCCCTTCGTTCATCTCAATATTCTTCCGGTGCTTCGCTCAAGTGTTCTTTAATCAGCTCATGATCTCTTTGTTCTTTTACATCTAAATCCCCTCTAGTTTATTTGTTCTTCTAATTTTTCCCGGCGATTCTTCCATCAGTCATTTTTCGAATTCTTACGGTTCGTTCAAGATTCTTTTTCCTTGATTATCATTTTAATTCATTCGTTCCTTCCAATCCTACCGGTGGTTCATGAAGACTCACTCAAGTTTTGTGCTATATTCCCCTTAATCCTTTTCAAGAAGAATAAGTAGTATGCAAAATCCACTGCTTGTCATCAATTTAATTTGATGAAGGATAAGCATACAATAAATCTTATTCTTATTTCATCCAAGTGAGTAATCCCTTCCTTCGGAGTTTGTTCTTGTTGAATAAATTCTTGTTCCAAGTGTTTTCGTATTTTCTTTTCCGGAGTTCAAATTTTTCCTCGGACATTTCGTCGGAACCTCCATCTAAATCACCGCAAGACTGATCTTATTCTTTCGTCCTTCATTTTATCTCGTCATCCTTTTGTTACCGGAGTTCTTCATGGTGGTTCTTCATGATTTAATTCTTTCTTCAAGAGTTTCATCAATATTTTTGGTGGAATTCAAATATTTTTTCTTCTTGCATCTATAAGAGTAATTAATTCTCCATATTCTTTAGAATTGGAGTTTTGCATTTCTTTGTTCTTCTCAGGTATTCAAATCCACTCAATCCTTCCTTCCAAGTTCTTTTCATTCAAATTCTTTCAATTCTTCCGGAGGCATTGCGTTGTTTATCTCGTCAAGTGTCATTCCATCTTCTGAAGCTCATGTTCTATTCTTTCCTTGTTCAACCGATGTGCTGCCTAAATCCTTTCAGTCTTATTCGTTTCTTTTCTCATTCTAACCACTCCGGTTAGAACGAGTTGTTTCATAGTCTATCTGATTCCGTGAGCTTTCGATTCTCGTCATTCTCGTCGTTCCTCTCTTCTTCTCAAGTGCTCTCGATTCTTTGCTTCTTCTCTTGAGTTTTGTTTCACCTCATCCCTTTTCCCTTCCATCTCGGTCCTAAGATCTCGGGACGAGATCTCTTGTTAGTGGAGGAGTGTTGTAACGCCCCGGATTCGATGCGCCAGGGGTCCGCCAGTTATTCGCCGTCGTTGCCATGTCATTTGCTTGCGTTTTGCACTTTGCCATGTCATCATCTGCATTTCATATCATGTCATCATGTGCATTTCATTTTGCATACGTGTTCGTCTCATGCATCCAAGCATTTTCCCCGTTGTCCGTTTTGCAATCCGGCACTCCTATGTCTCCAGGCGCCCCCTTTTTACCTCTCTTCGTGTGCGGGTGTTAATACGGTCTCGGAATGGCCGAGGTTTGTCAAGCGCCTTGGTATACCACCGTGAACCGCTTTCAAGTTTCGGATCATTTGGAGGTCGTTTGGTACTCAACGATTCTGGGTAACCGTAAAGCCCTCTTTGAGTTGCAGCCCAGCACCCTTCCAAAGTGGCCCAAAACCCAGAAAACTCCCTCCATGCTCTCGGTCGTTCGATCACGATCGTGTGGTAAAACCGCACCTCATTTGGACTCTCCTAGCTCCTCTACCTATAAATAAGCCTCCCCTCCAAATCCCCGAAACCCTAGTTTTTCCTCCACACAGTCTTGGACATGTCCGTCCCCGGCGGACATGTCCACCGCCGCCGCCCCCCGACCAATCGCCACCACCAAGTGTCCTCCGCCGCCCGCCGCCGCCGCACCATGGCCAGGGCCAGCCAGGAAACTGCCCGCCCGGCCACACGCCTGCCCATTGGCCGCCGCGCCCACATGTCGCCATTGCCGTCGCCGTTCTCCGGTCCGGCGCCCGCCGCCCGCCTCCTCATGGACTCGCCCTTGTCCCGCCGCCCTCTCTCTGCAGCTCCCGCCAAGCACGGACCAGCCGCCCCACTGCCAGCGCCACCCTGTCACATCGCCATCGCCGGCCATGCCCAGCCATGCCCCACCTCGCCCTCCCGTCGTGGCCGCCTCGCCGTCCGTCGCCCAGCGCCGGATCCGCCTCCCGGCCCGGATCCGGGCATCCCGACATCTCCGCCTCCTCCAAGCCGTCTCCGCGACGAGCCGCCATCCTCGTGAATCCCGCGGTTGACTTTCTTTTCCTCCTCCAAATCCTCTAAGTCCTATTTCTGCTAATATTTTCATGCATTTTCATCATGCCATAACTCTGCATCTGTAGCTCCGTTTCGTGCGTGTAATATGTCAAAATGTTTGTCTCGAAGAGTAGATCATTTCATTCCATTGCATCATATTTATTTGAGCTCATCTTGATGCCCGAAATGCTGTTAGAAGAGGGCTATGTGATGTTAGTTTGATTCCTATCAGAACATGCACTTTTGTCATTTTGCCATGATTGATGTGTGCATCCTATGAACTTGAGTCCTACATGTGTTTTGTAATATGCCATGCCATCTTTACAGGGATGTATGCCATGTATTTTTGTGATCTCTGTTGTGACTAGCACAAGCATGCTAACTAGGCTTCATGATGTTGCTGATTTCACCCTCTGCTCACTGATATTTTTATGCCATGTTAACTTGATGCTACAGAGAGATCCATGCTTATTTTGAGATACTTCAGTAAGGATGTTTTGAACATATGGTTATGCTCTATCCATCCATGCTCTTGTTTGCAATTATGGAGTGCCCTAGCTTGAGTCAATCGAGCTCTACTTTTGCTATAAAATGTTTCCGGGCAGGTTGTTTACATATTGTTCAATTTTGCCAAGGTTGTTGTAGTTGATCCGTGTATGCTATGATGTTGTTCTTGCCATGTATAGCTTCTATGCCATGTCTTCTTACTGTGAGTTGCCTTTCCATGCCATGTATTGCTCTGTGGTGAGTGTTTCAAGCTTACCAACATGCCTACTTATTGTTGTTTCTGCCATAAATGAATCTGTCATATAACTTGCCATGTTTACATGGGTGCCATCATATCTTGATCCTTTTGGCTTATGGTCACTAAAGGACTTTTGTTCTATGCAATTAGTAGATTCATTCCATGCCTTTGTTTGCCATGATAAGTTCCTGTAGCATGTTGTTCGATAGCTCTAAACATTGTAACTTTGATGTTATTTCTGATAAGTCTGAAATCGTTATTATTTGCAATCTTGCCATGTCATTTTGAGCATGTTCTAGTGATTTACGGAGATAGCTCAGTGTTCATGTTTTGTAATGCTTTACCTGTACATCATGCCCATGCCTTTTGTTATTATGTTAAGATGCTGTAGCATGTTGTTTTGATGCTTGCAATATGCCTAGTTGCTTGTTTTGGATGATTGTTGTCATGACTTGTATAGGGTGTATGTGTTGAACCGTTGCTCCGTTTTGAGTGTGCTCTATATGAAACTTGCTTGATTTTGCATGTAGTTTCATATTATCATGTTGCATCCTTGTTTTGAGGTGTTTTCTTGATGTTTGGGTGCTTTTTGCATCAATGCCATGCTTATCTTGTTTTGCTCATATCTTCTAGGCGTAGCTCGAATCTAATGAACTTTATATGTAACTTGACTAGAATTCGTGTAGATCATCATGGTGCATCTTAACTTGCTGTTTAACAACTTGAACATAAGTTTTATTCAGATCTGGACCAATTTCGAAATTTGCATATGAGGACTTACCTGAATTGTTCTATGTTGTTTCCGGCCTCATTTAAACTTGCTTTGATGTGATGCTCTTGTTTGCATCATCTCTTGCCATGAGTAGCTTCATGTAATCTTGTCATGCATCATGCTTGGTTGTGCATCATGTCTTGTCTATGTGTGGTGTGTTTACTATGTTGTGTGCTTCTTCTTGTTAGTTCCTGTTTCATTGCGATCGTGAGGATTCGTTCGTCTACGCTTGGTTCGTCTTCGTGGCTTCATCCGTTCTTCTTCTTCATGGACTCGTTCTTCTTCCTTGCGGGATTTCAGGCAAGATGACCGCTACCCTGGATCTCACTACTATCATTGCTATGCTAGTTGCTTCGTTCTATCGCTATCTTGCGTTACCTATCACTTCTCGCTCAAGCCTCCCAAATTGCCATGAACCTCTAACCTTTGACACCATTCCTAGCAAACCATTGTTTGGCTATGTTACCGCTTTGCTCAGCCCCTCTTATAGCGTTGTTAGTTGCAGGTGAAGATGAAGTTTGTTCCTTGTTGGAACATGGAGATGTTGTTCCTCGTTGGAACATGTTTACTTGTTGGGATAGCACAATATATCTTATTTAATTAATGCATCTATATACTTGGTAAAGGGTGGAAGGCTCGGCCTTATGCCTGGTGTTTTGTTCCACTCTTGCCGCCCTAGTTTCCGTCATATCGGTATTATGTTCCCGGATTTTGCGTCCCTAACGCGGTCCGGTGATTTATGGGACCCCTTGACAGTTCGCTTTGAATAAGACTTTTCCAAAGAAGGCCCAACATTGGTTTTACCATTTGCCTCACCACCACCTACTTTTCCTTGGGAGTCGCTCTCTCGAGGGTCGTCTTTATTTAGCCCCCGGGCGTTGCTTCTCTAAGTGCTGGTTCGAACCGAGTAGATCAGGGGCCACCTTGGGGCAACTTGAGGATTGGTTTTACTCGTAGGATGTCTCATCCGGTGTTGCCTCGAGAACGAGATATGTGCAGCTCCTATCGGGATTGTCGGCGCATCGGGCGGCTTTGCTGGTCTTGTTTTATTCTTTGTCGAAATGTCTTGTAGTCGGGATTCCAGACTGGTCGGTCTTCCGGGAGAAGGAATATCCTTCGTTGATCGCGAGAGCTTATCATGGGCTAAGTTGGGACACCCTGCAGGTATAAACTTTCGAGAGCCGTGCCGCGGTTATGTGGCGATGGGAATTTGTTAATATCCGTTGTAGTAAACTTGAAGCAAACTCTTCTAAAATACACCAACCGTGTATGCGTAATCGTGAGTGTCTCTTTTGGGGTTGATCGAGAGGAGAACACGGTTTCGGGTTATGTCGGCGTAAGTAGGAGTTCGGGATCACTTCTTGATCATTACTAGTTGACGACCGTTCCTTTGTTTCTCTTCTCGCTCTCATTTGCGTATGTTAGCCACCATACATGCTTAGTCGCTGCTGCAACCTCACCACTTTATCCCTTCCTTTCCCATTAAGCTTTGCTAGTCTTGATACCCATGGTAATGGGATTCTTTGAGTCCTCGTGGCTCACAGATTACTACACCACCGATTGCAGTGTACAGTTTGCGATGATCATGACGTGAGAGCGATGTTTGCTCGAGTCGGAGTTCTTCTTCTTCTTCTTCTTCAATCAGGGGATAGGTTCCAGGTCGGCAGCCTGGGCTAGCAGGGTGGATGTCGTTTGAGTTTTTGTTTATGTTTCATCCGTAGTCGGATGTTGATCTTGTATATGTTGTTGATGTATTCTTGTGACATTTGTGCCTTATGTATGTATCCCCATCTATTATGTAATGTTGATGTAATGATATCCACCTTGCAAAAGCGTTTCAATATGCAGGTCTATCCTTGATGGGACCGTCGAGTTCCTTTTGGATAGGGTCGCATATTGGGCGTGACACAAGAGATCTTTGTTATTTGGTTGCAGGGTTGCTTGAGAGAGACCATCTTCATCCCACACCTCCCATAGATTGATAAACCTTAGGTCATCCACTTGAGGGAAATTTGCTACTGTCGTAGAAACTTCTGCACTTTGAGGCCCAACAATGTCTACAAGAAGAAGGTTGCGTGGTAGACATCACACACATCGTCACTTCGCCCTCAACTAGTCTCTGTTCATTTTGTAACTCCTGTTTTGAGTTACTAATCTCAGCAACTGAACCGGTATCAAATACCCAGGGGCTACTATGAACACTAGTAAAATACACATAAAAAACATGTATATCAAATATACCTTTGTTCACTTTGCCATCCTTCTTATCCGCCAAGCATTTGGAGCAGTTTCGTTTCCAGTGACCATTCCCTTTGCAGTAGAAGCACTTAGTTTCAGCCTTAGGTCCTGCTTTGGACTTCTTCACGTGAGTGGTAACTTGCTTGCCATTCTTCTTGAAGTTCCATATCTTTCCCTTGCCCTCTTTTCTTGAAACTAGTGGTCTTGTTTACCATCAACGCTTGATGCTCTTTCTTGATTTCTACCTTCGCTGATTTCAGCATCGCGAAGAGATTGGGAATCGTTTTCGTCATCCCTTGCATATTATAGTTCATCACGAAGTTCTAGTAACTTGGTGATAGTGACTAGAGAACTCTGTCAATCACTATCTTATCTGGAAGATTAACTCCCACTTGATTCAAGCGATTGTAGTACCCAAACATTTTGAGCACATGCTCACTAGCTGAGCTATTCTCCTCCATCTTGTAGGCAAAGTACTTGTCAGAGGTCTCATACCTCTCGACACGGGCATGAGTCTGAAATACCAATTTCAGCTCTTGGAACATCTCATATGCTCTGTGGCATTCAAAACGTTTTGAAGTCCCGGTTCTAAGCCGTAAAGCATGGTGCACTAAACTATCAAGTAGTCATCATACCGAGCTTGTCAAATGTTCATAACATCTGCATCTGCTCCTGCAATAGGTCTGTCACCTAGCGGTGCATCAAGGACATAATTCTTCTGTGCAGTAACAAGGATAATCCTCAGATCACGGATCCAGTCCGCATCATTGCTACTATCATCTTTCAACTTAGTTTTCTCTAGGAACATATCAAAAATAAAATAGGGGAACTATACGCGAGCTATTGATCTATAACGAAGATATGCAAATACTATCAGGACTAAGTTCATGATAAATTAAGTTCAATTAATCATATTACCTAAGAACTCCCACTTAGATAGACATCCCTAAAGTCATCTAAATGATCACATGATCCATATGAACTAAACCATGTCTGGTCATCACGTGAGATGGAGTAGTCTTCAATGGTGAACATCTCTATGTTGATCATATCTACTATATGATTCACGTTCAACCTATCGGTCTCCAGTGTTCCGAGGCCATGTCTATACATGCTAGGCTCGTCAAGTTTAACCCGAGTATTATGCATGTGCAAAACTGTCTTGCACCCACTGTATGTGAACGTAGAGCTTATCACACCCGATCATTACGTGGTGTCTTGGCACGACGAACTGTTGCAACGGTGCATACTCAGGGAGAACACTTATACCTTGAAATTTTAGTAAGGGATCATCTTATAATGCTACCTCCGTACTAAGAAAAATAAGATGCATAAAAGATAAACATCACATGCAATCAAAATATGTGACATGATATGGCCATCATCATCTTGTGCCTTTGATCGCCGTCTCCAAAGCACCATCATGATCTCCATCGTCACTGGCTTGACACCTTGATTTCCAACATAGCGTCATTGTCATCTCGCCAACTATTGCTTCTACAACTATCGCTAACGCATAGTGATAAAGAAAAGCAATTACATGGCAATTGCATTTCATACAATAAAGTGACGACCATAAGGCTCCTGCCAGTTGCCGATAACTTTTACAAAACATGATCATCTCATATAATAACGTATATCACATCATGTCTTGAGCATATCACATCACAACATGCCCTGCAAAAACAAGTTAGATGTCCTCTACTTTGTTGTTGCAAGTTTTACGTGGCTGCTACGGGCTTCTAATAAGAAGCGTTCTTACCTACGCATCAAAACCACAACGATGTTTCGTCAAGTTTGTTGTGTTAACCTTCAACAAGGACCGACGGTAGTCAAATTCGATTCAACTAAAGTTGGAGAAACATACACTCGTCAGCCATCTTTATGCAAAACAAGTTGCATGTCTGTCGGTGGAACTGGTCTCATGAACATGGTCATGTAAGGTTGGTCCGGGCCGCTTCATCCAACAATACCGCCGAATCATAATAAAATGTAGGTGGTAAGTAGTATGACTATCATCGCCCACAACTCTTTGTGTTCTACTCGTGCATATCATCTACGCATAGATCTGGCTCTGATACCACTGATGGGGAACGTAGAATAAATTACAAAAAAAATCCTATGTTAACGCAAGATATATCTAGGAGATGCATAGCAACGAGAAGGGGATAGTGTGTCCACATACCCTGATAGACCGAAAGCGGAAGCCACTACAAGAAATATGTCAACTTGTGACCCTCACTATTGGCCACTGAAAGGTCATAGTTTTTCATTTGCGACATTTTTTTGACCAAAAACAGAAGGTCAAAAGTCATGGTCAGAATCAAATTAACGACCTTCCAAAAAGGTCGTTGGTTCTTCGACCAAAATTTTGGTCACTAGCAGCCTCCCCAGACCACATAGGATCCAGCGTGCCAAGCTGACGTGGATAAGAATCAGCCCGGTCCGATTAGGTGTCTATATGGGCCGAGCCCATTAATTCAGCCCATTTATTGTTTTTTTTCCTGCCAGTTACATAGGCCAAGCCCATTTCAGTCTTTTATTTATTTCTGGGCCGGGGCCTTTTAACATTGTTTGGGCCATTATATTTCGGGGCTGATCCCACTTGTCATCATCTCACACATTCGGCCCACTTGACAAAAATTTCAAAACTGCTCAGATTATTTTCACAAGTGGGTCCCACAAGTCAGGTTTCCATTCCACATGTTTTCAAATCACATACATAATCAATATTTCGGACCGAATAGTACAAATGTGGTTCATCAAATAACACTAAGTCTACTACAATCTGTACATAGTCTAGTACAACCCCAATATGCATATTGTTACAATATTACAATATTTATAGTCTATTACAGTCAAACAAAAGAGACTACTCTTTGCTGAGTAGGGCTATCCGACTTCGAACTTCAAATTTCGTAGACCTGCAGCTCCTGTAAAAGAATGAACACATACCAGCATTAAAGTAGCCATTATTCCTGGAGTAGATTTGCAAACCTCCAGGTTTAGTGTACAGACTATAAAAAATTATATATTGAAAGAGATTTCATAGAAATGTAGATTTATGGACCAAATATATGATAAAGCAACAGATTCAGCCAACTTCAAGAGACCACAAGAGCATCAATCAACAACAGGTATAGTATAATATTTTAGAGACCAATTTTAGAAACATATTTTAGAGACCAATTTTATATCATAACACTAGATGTTTGTGATGCATCTTCGAGAACCACAAGAACACTAGATATAGTAGAATATGATTCCAGGAGTATAATGCTAACCACAAGAGCATCAATCAGCAGCAGGTATACATCAAACTATCTACTAGACATCATCAACCCTTGAACCATAACATGTCCAGCAAAGAAACAAAAAATGGGACAAGTACAAATTCTAGATAGCAGCAAAACATGTCCAGGAAGGCCATCATATGGTTCCAGCCACATCCTAATAGAGCATGGTTGTAGCAGAGGAAAGGGAGGAGCTCACAGTGGTGGTTTGTGTAGCCGATGTCGAACAGCCTCTGTTCGTCAATTGCAAGCACCATGCACCTTGGTTGGACATGAAAGAGCTACGGCTGATCACTAAAACCTGTGAATATCAGAAAGAACTATTCAGTACAAAATGTAAATCACGACAATATGTCAGTAGTAATAAATACAGAATCTAAACAAAAAGAACTACTTCTAGTTAGAATTATTATTTTTGGTAAGGTATAAGAGCAGCAGGTAAAGATAACATGAATAGATTGTTTGATCAGATAAGCTATATGATTGTATCAACACATGTGTAATGCAGGTTCAGGTCAAATCCATGATATAAAACCTAGATAAACCGGAGTGGAATTTTAAGTTTTGGAACCAAAGAGACAACCGTAGTATCTACACTGACATTTAGGTGTTACTACTTCTAACTCACATACACACTTTTTTAGAGTTGAATTAAACACATCTGATTGTTAACTTGCACTTTACAAGGTTATGAGGCAGATAAAACCAAGCATGAAGGAATATTAGTTAGAACGCATCTTTATTCATCATGCATCTATGCACGAAGGCTGCCGACATTGCTCCTACAAATGTATATGTGCTACTGGACACAACAGGCGAGTTTAAATATTATGTCTAATAAGTGAAGCAAGTAATGAGTAGTTACAAATATGGTGAAATTGTTACAAATATGAGCAAACAACAGTATTACAGCAAAATAATACATAAGCTACATAAAAGCAGGTAAACAAAGAGAAGGATTGGATGGTAACACAAGCATCTACTCTGCCCTACTGTAACAAACATGTACTTAACTCCTTACATACACCAGTGCAAGTGTTGTTCACATGTTACTACTTGATTCAACTTTACACATATAAATAGACATGACAATAAACATGCATAAAGAGACGTCTAGTCTAGCATGAGACTAACTTACTGGTATAAAGAGACATGGCAATTCATGGTAGTTGTGGCAAATTCCTACGACAGAAGAGGACTGACAGAAAATCCTATGACAGAACAGGGAGTAATAAGCTGTGGCAAATTCCTTATACTGTCAATGTGGCCAACCTGAAACTTTTCTCATGTGTTTGTTTCTCTACAGTCAGACAATTGACAAGAGTAAAGAATGCAACAACAGCTAAGCTTTGATGTTCTTTAAAATCTTGTTTCACAGGTATTTTGACTTATATTTATAGCTCTCTAGTGAACGAGTACTACTTCTCATCACGGTTCATATGAATACCAGACTTGTGCCAAAATTGTTTCAATCATATTTTCTTTTGCCATAACACAGAATAAAGAACCGTTACTTGACATAGTATGATCCGACAGAATTTTAGTTTATAAAACAAGGAAGGGGATATAATGGTTTCCCTTGCTCAATTTCTTAAGCCTACATATAGCATTAGTTTTTGAAAGCACACATCACACATATTTCTAATCTGGACAAAACAGTAGACATAAATAAAATTTTCTACAACACAACAGTAACATCTTTAAGTAAAGTATAAATTGTTCCTATAGCTAATTAGGCTCTAGCACACGACCAAACCAACCGCTGAAAGCACATGACCAAAATAACAGCTGAAGAATCTGCTCAAATTTCCATGGATCAACTTGTCCTTCACCAGATTGTTCAAGGGGGGCAGAGCAGCAGCAGTAGATCGGCCTTTCTAGTTCCCTTCACACAGCCAGATCGGAGAAACCTGCAAAAAAATCGCATGGATCAGATGCATAGATGGAGCATAACAATCATTGGTCCTCGCATAAATTGCAACACACTGGTCCTAAACATCAAATAGTTCCAAAAACACACTGGACTTGGCTCGTTCTAAAAACCCAGCGGAAGCTACTAATCGAGCGAGAAGAGGGGCTCACCGGTGTGCCCTTGCTTGGCGGCAACGTGGAAGGCGTCGAGGTCGAGGCGGGAGCGGAGCTTGGCGGCCTCGAGGTCGTAGAGCGGGAGGAGGAGGCGCACGACCTCGAGCGCGCCGGCCTCCGTCGCGACGTAGAGCGCGGACTCCTCGGCGCCGGCCAGGAGGCGGCGCACGGCCTCGGCGTCCGCGGATCGGACGTCCGCGAAGAGCGCCTGGTGGGAGAGCGGCAGGAGATCCATTGTCGGGCGGGCGGCCAACCGGAGAGCCAGCGCTGAGCTGACCAAACGGAACCCTAGCGCGTCGGCCGACCTGCTTGACTCGATTTGGGGCATAGGGTAGGGAGAGATGGTGAGGGAAGGGAGGGACGAGGTCCGTGGCGGTGGTGAGGAGGGCTGCGAGGTCGGGGGGGAGGACTGGATCAGCGAAAGGAGGCCGGGGAGGAGGTGGCGGCGGCTGCGAGGAGAGGAGGGGTGCGATGGGGGGGAGTCGATGGGATCTGACCTAGGGTTTGGGCTGCGGGTGGGGGTATCTCTTTTTCATTTTATTTTCTTTTTTTCTGTAGATAGATGGATGGATGGATGTGGGATGGAGAGATGGATGGATGGATGGATGGGCGCCATGTCATCGATCCGTGGGAAGAGTCTTGATTGGCTCGAAAAACCAGTGATTTAAAAAAGTGTCTAAGTACTAAAAATAGAGGGATTTTGTGATGTAGCTATCAAAAATATTTTGCAAAATGGCACCACACAAATTTTCACTAGAGTTAGACCACATTTTATGGACAAGGACCAATTTCTATGCATTTCTGATCTTTCTAGCTATTTTTAATCATTTTCCGAGTGCCCAAAATGACTTTTTTTGTGAAGGACCTACCATATATTTGTTGCAATTGTACCAAATCAATTTTATAAAATACTAGGACATATTTAATGCACAATTGACCAAATGATTGGGTGTCAAAAATTTTGATCCACCTCTCATGAAAAAGACAAATTTCTGCTCATTCAGTAGGAAACGGGTCAAATTTGAACTGCAGCGTCCTCATTGTTTGTTATTTATTTTTTCCAAAAATCATATCTAGGTACAAAAGTATCTATTTAATCAGATAAACACCAAAAAAATTCCAAGGTTCAAGCACTAGCTATGAACGGTCATTCCCGCCGTTTTGACCGCATTTTGAAACGGGCATAAAAAAATCAAAAAAAATCAAAAAACTGGAAAATCTTCGCATTGTGTCATTATATGTGACCAAGTTACCAGGAAAAATAATAAACTTGTAATACGGCAATTCTTTTAAGAAATTGTTCTCATAAACGAGCTATCATATGTGGAGATCAATGACTTTCAAGCCAAATGATCAATCTTATGGCCATATTCATGGCATAGTTTGTTCAAATGATCTCATATTGTGCACAAGGGTGCATATTGGAATGGCAAACAATATTGCCTAAGGAAGTTTTCATTTTCTTTGGACGAAAAACTCATTTTCCAATTTTCGAGTGCCCAAAAGGAGGTTTTTTTGTGAAGGGCCTACCAAATAATTGTTGCAAAATTGGACCAAATCATTTTTCTAAAATACTAGGCCATATTTAATGCACAATTGACCAAATGGTTTGGTGTAAAAAGTTTTAATCCACCTGTCATGAAAAAGACAAATTTCCGCCGATTCAGATGGAAGCGGGTCAAATTTGAACTGTAGCTGCCTTGTAGTTTGCTCTTTATTTTTTCCAAAAATCATTTCTAGGTACATAAGTATCTATTTAATCAGAGAAACACCAAAAAAATTCCAAGATTCAACCACTAGCTAGGAACGGTCATTCCCGCCGTTTTAACCGCATTTTGAAACGGGCATAAAAAATTAAAAAAAAAATTGGGAAACCTTCGCATTGTGTCATTATATGTGGCCAAGTTCCTAGGAAAAATAACAAACTTGTAATACGGCAATTATTTTAAAAAAGTGTTCTCAGAAACGAGCTATCACGTGTGGAGATCAATGGCTTTCAAGGCAAATGATCAATATTATGGCCACATCCATGGCATAGTTTGTTCAAATGATCTCATATTGTGCACAAGGGTGCATATTGGAATGGCAAACAATGTTGCCTAAGGAAGTTTTCATTTTCTTTGGACGAAAAAACCATTTTCCATTTTTCGAGTGCCCAAAAGGAGGGTTTTTTGTGAAGGACCTCCCAAATAAGTGTTGCAAAATTGGACCAAATCAATTTTATAAAATACTAGGCCATATTTAATGCACAATTGACAAAATGTTTGGGTGTAAAATGTTTTGATCCACCTCTCGTGAAAAAGACAAATTTCAACCGATTCAGGTGGAAGCGGGTCAAATTTGAACTACAGCTGCCTCATAGTTTGCTCTTTATTTTTTCCAAAAATCATTTCTAGGTACATAAGTATCTATTTAATCAGAGAAACACCAAAAAAATTCCAAGATTCAACCACTAGCTAAGAACGGCCATTCCCGCCGTTTTGACCGCATTTTGAAACGGGCATAAAAATTCAAAAAAATCAAAAAATTGGGAAACCTTCGCATTGTGTCATTATATGTGGCCAAGTTCCTAGGAAAAATAACAAACTTGTAATACGGCAATTATTTAAAAAAGTGTTCTAAAAAACGAGCTATCACGTGTGGAGATCAATGGCTTTCAAGCCAAATGATCAATCTTATGGCCACATCCATGGCATAGTTTGTTCAAATGATCTCATATTGTGCACAAGGGTGCATATTGGAATGGCAAACAATGTTGCCTAAGGAAGTTTTCATTTTCTTTGGACGAAAAAACCATTTTCCATTTTTCGGGTGCCCAAAAGGAGGTTTTTTGTGAAGGACCTCCCAAATAATTGTTGCAAAATTGGACCAAATCGATTTTATAAAATACTAGGACATATTTAATGCATAATTGAAAAAATGGTTCGGTGTAAAAAGTTTTGATCCATCTCTCGTGAAAAAGACAAATTTCCGCCGATTCAGGTGGAAGCGGGTCAAATTTGAACTGCAGCGGCCTCATAGTGGATTGGGCACTCCCCGGGTAGGTGCTAGGAAGAAAATTACAACATAAGATTCTCACGAGGAGACCGATCGATGCTCAAACATGAATTAGCAGCCAAGTGTTTGATTAGCGGTACAGGAAATGTACATGGCTAATGGGCGTGAGTTTTGGCTGAGGATGATCAGTTACTAAGAAGACCGTCTTCACAAATTTTCAGCTCAAAAGGAGGAGCCTAGGTGGTACTTGCTTTGCAAAGTACCACACTGGACATAAATACGAATGTTGAAGCTGGGCTCAAAATAATGAATGGATTGAGCTGGCATTTGGTGGAGGATGGTTATTTGGGCATAGGAAAGCACTTTAGAAAATGGATACTATTTGGACATGCCAAAGTGGTACTTCCTTCACAAAGTGCTTCTCTGAATAGAATAGGAAAATGAATATTGTTGAATTATTTTTGAACTAGGCAAGGAAGGTTTTTGACATATTTGATGAAGATATGATCCAAACAATTTATGAGAATTTTTTGGGAATTTTTGGAATAACAGAAATATAGGTTGCTTCACAACCTAGGGCAAAAATTGACACATGGACATGACACATAGGCAAAAGCGATGAGATGGCGCCTAGTCATCGCAACCCACCACAATTTACAAGGCTATGACCATCTATATTGGTCGTTAACAACTAGAAATAAGGCAGCGGACTAGCGTTGTTTGCTTTATGACCATTTCGTGTAAGGAAATTACGACCTTTCTGACCAAAATGGTCGCAATGGTTTAGGGTTTGGAGTCCCCCGAACAGCTTTTGACCAATTGGTCTCAAATGGTCATAGATCTATGACCAATTCTTCCAGGGTCACTGACAGAAGGTCACTAGTTGACATATTTCTTGTAGTGAGCGTTTGTTAACGTGGTTGACGTAGTCGAACTTCTTCACGTTCCGACCGATCAAGCACCGAACGTACGGCACCTCCGAGTTCTGCACACGTTCAGCTCGATGAAGTCACTCGAACTCTTGATCCAGCAATGTGTCTAGGGAGAGTTCCGTCAGCACGACGGCGTGGTGACGGTGATGGTGAAGTGATCCGCGGAGGGCTTCGCCTAAGCACTACGAGAATATGACCGGGGGCGTAAACTATGGAGGGGGGCGCCGCACATGGCTAATAATTGTTGGTGTGTGTTCTAGGCGCCCCCTCCCCTTGTATATATAGGTGGGAGGGGGAGGGGAGCAGCCTTGGGGCGCCCCAAGTAGGAGGAATCCTACTTGGGGGCCTCCTCCTCCTACTTGGGGGCCTCCTCCAATTTGGCCTCCCCCTTTCCTTATCCTTGGAGGGGGGAAGGAAAGAGGGGAGGGGGGAAAGGAAGGGGGATCCTACTCCCTCTATTTCATTTCCTCCTCTCCTTTACCTTTCTCCACATAGGCCGGCTCATATGGGGGCACACCAGCCCACTAGGGGCCGGTCTGCCCCGCCCTTGGCCCAATAAGGCCCATATCTTTGCCGGGGGGTGCCCGGAACCCCCTCCGGTGACCCGATACGTACCCGGTACCCCCGGGACACTTCCGGTGTCCGAATACTATCGTCCTATTATGAATATTTACCTCTCGACCATTTAGAGACTCCTCGTCATGTCCGTGATCTCATCCGGGACTCCGAACAACATTCGGTCACCAAATCACACAACTCATATAATACAAAATCGTCATCGAACGTTAAGCGTGCGGACCCTACGGGTTCGAGAACTACGTAGACATGACCGAGACACCTCTCTAGTCAATAACCAACAGCGGAATCTGGATGCTCATATTGGTTCCTACACATTCTACGAAGATTTATCGGTCGTACCGCAATGACAACATACGTAATTCCCATTGTCATCGGTATGTTACTTGCCCGAGATTCGATCATCGGTATCTTCATACCTAGTTCAATCTCGTTACCGGCAAGTCTCTTTACTCGTTCCGTAATGCATCATCCTGTAACCAACTCATTAGTCACATTGCTTGCAAGGCTTATTATGATGTGCATTACCGAGAGGGCCCAGAGATACCTCTCCGATACTCGGAGTGACAAATCCTAATCTCGATCTATGCCAACCCAACAAACACCTTCGGAGATACCTGCAGAGCATCTTTATAATCACCCAGTTACGTTGTGACGTTTGATAGCACACAAGGTATTCCTCTGGTATCCGGGAGTTGCATAATATCATAGTCAAAGGAATATGTATATGCCATGAAGAAAGCAATAGCAATAAAACTTAATGATCATTATGCTAAGCTAACGGATGGGTCTTGTCCATCACATCATTCTCCTAATTATGTGATCTCGTTCATCAAATGACAACACATGTCTATCGTTAGGAAACTTAACCATCTTTGATTAACGAGCTAGTCTAGTAGAGGCTTACTAGGGACACGGTGTTTTGTCTATGTATCCACACATGTATCAAGTTTCTGGTTAATACAATTCTAGCATGGATAATAAACATTTATCATGATATAAGGAAATATAAGTAACAACTTTATTATTGACTCTAGGGCATATTTCCTTCATCTGGCAGTGGCTATGTCAACTGAACTCGGCGGCGCCAGATAGATCAAATCGGTGGGGCCAAGTTTGACTTTGGGTTTTGGACATATTTGGAGTGGGAAAGTGGTTGAGGGTTTTGGAGCAATATCACTAAGCACTTTGAGCAACTAGACCATTAAGCAACACCTCATTCCCTTTTAATAGTATTGGCTTTCCTATGGACTCAATGTGATCTTGGATCACTAAAATGAAAATGAAGAGTCTTGAGCTTTTGCCAATCTTTGTCCTTAGCATTTTGAAGGGGTTCCTCATCCCCTTGTCCTTGCCACGCCATTGTTGGACTGATCTGAAATGCACTAGGTAAAGGTATTAGTCCAACAAGAGATATGTTGATATTAATTACCAAAACCACCGAGGGAGCACTTGTGCTTTCAATCTCCCCATTTTTGGTAACTGATGACAACATACATCAAAGCTTTAGATAAACGATATGAGGAGTAACACGTAAAGCTTTGGAAAGACATGTAACATGCATATGCTCCCCCTACATGTATGCAATCATGTAAAGATGGAATGTGAGAACATGTGAATGCATAAGCATGTCAGAGCAAGCAATGAGTTACATGTATCTCCCCCTACATGTATCGTCGGCCAGCTAAAAGTTGGTGGACTTCAGACATGGATAACCCGAGTCACCGGATAATGTCATACTTGTGGCACTGGAAGTTCAGAATGAGAGAACTGTAATGATCTTCATTGTAACATCTACCTTGCACACAATCATCTTCACATGAATTAAGGTCGATGTGGCAATTTGAACGTTATTGCGGGGCGCTTGCATTTGGGTTCTCACGAGAGTAGTCACCTTCTCAATACTATTTTTTGCTTTTGCTGGTCACCTTGGCATTACTTTTAGTATTTTTCACTTCCGCTTCATGTCTTAACTTTGTCCATGTGTGAGACGAGGCAAATCTCTTGCCTTTATCTAAAAAATGTTTCAAATTTTTAATACTCTTGGTAAAGGAGGGCATCCACTATTTTTGTTGTTGATTGAGATGGTTTGACGTGCTTTGCCGCTTGGTATGTGTAGTGAGGGCATGTACAATGGTTCTATCTTAGGCATGCCACGTAGGATAAATGATGAGGTGGAGGAGAGAGAAATCATAAGAAAAGGCTTGTCTTCTCTTATTTTAAGAGAAGACAAGATGATCTCTTAGCATAATATGTCTCGCCACGTTTTTAGGAATAGCTAGTTATTGAAGATAAGGCTAAGAGGTGACCCATTGTAGACATGTTTTTTTGTCATCTCTAAATCACATGCAAGACTTAAGATAAGACTATCTTATCAACCATTGTATATGCCCTAATGGGTTGAATATGCTTTTAGAGGTGCTACCAATAATCCGCTATAGAGAGAAGAGAAAGGGAGAGACCATAGTTGGTCGACTATTTTTTTCAGAAAAGGAAGATAACTTTGGCCATTACACCGGTTGATGCACACATTCATTTTTTAATTTTTCAATAATGTCATGCAAATCCGAGCATTGATGCCGAATAAATCAGCTTACAAATAAAAATCCAAAATGGATCTGTTAAAATCTACTCCTAGAAGAATCCTCCAAAGAGATCATCCCCCCCCCCTCCCCTATGTTGACAGGTCTAACCAAGGTCACACACATCACACACACATTGAAGTGAGCTTCGAGCAAACACCTTCAGCAAAGACACGTCACACACACATTGCATGATCTAGCTGGGAGGCGATTCTAGTGAACTTTCTTTACCGGCTGATGACTCCCCGCTAGCCAGATTTAGGCATTGAGAGAGTCAAAGACCTACAGACGACATTGAAGAAAATGCCAGAACCAGCTGCTTGCCACTCCGGCTTCTGTTCACTGTCACACCTCCTTCGATCTCAGTCAATGGGAGAGGGGGGGCGCTTAGACCTAAGTTGATGAGCAGATCGGTCCGTTGCTGTAGCCATCTTGTAGACTCACTGGCCACGTCCCAAGGTTGCGGGACCGTCGTCCTCCATCGACGGGGTCGTTACCAACATGGTCGCGGGGCCGCATGCACTAGGTCGTGCTGCAAACACACATGTCCGGGATCAGACCGACGCGTGGCTGCACACATCCAGTCTACACGTGCGCCCACACATCTCCCCCGCGCCCCTCACAAATCCGACAACCTCCTTGATGCCGGTCACAGTCCACCATCAATTGTAGCAAAAACGTGCTCACATAAAGGGAGGAGGTCTTCACTGCCGTAGGTGCCGCGGATACGTCCCGCCACCCCGGCCCCATCACCGACAATGGCGGCGGTGGTGGTTTGGATCGGGAAGGTTGGGGTGGCGGTGCTAGAGTGGGCTAAGGCCAACTCCATCGCAGAACCCCATCTTGTCCGGTTCTGTCCGTATGGGGCAAAATCTGGCCCAGCGGGCACACCCAAACGGACAAGCACGTCCGTTCACGTCCGTTTTTGTCCGCCTCAACCCCAAACCTAGACCAAAATTAAGCCACGAATGCTCCCGAACGGACAAAAAACGGACGCTCTTCTCGTCCCTCTCGTCCGCTCCCGTCCGCCCCTGTCCGCCCTCTGGCCCAAAAATCAGTGAGACGAGAGTGCGCCGTGCGGCCTGCAGGACGGGAAGGAGAGCAAGAAGGCCACTGCCGGCGAGGCGCGGCGCAGCCCGAAGACGGGCGCGCCACCGGCCGGCGAGTCAGCGGCGCGGCGGTCTTGTGGCCCGGCCGGCGAGGCGCGGGCGCTGGGCGGCGGCCAACCGGCCGACGAGGCGCGGGCGCGAGCACGCACGGCAGGCGGCGGCGGGCTCCGGTGCGCGGCGGTGGCGGCGCAATGAGCTCGGGGCACGGCAAGCTCCTCGTCGTCGTCATGGCGTCGACAAAGGCGCACGTGGCGGCGGAACTTGGGACGGTGGCAGGCAGATTTGCTCAAGGAAGGGCGCGTCCGTTTTTAGGATCGAAACGACTTATGCGCGGTGGGTACGATTGCCCCATACGCTCTGTCCGCCCTTCGGACGTCCGCCAAATCGCATCCCAAACGAACGCGAACGGACGTTCGGATGAGGTCTAGCGGTGGAGATGGCCTAACCATTTGCACATACGTACACGTTTGTGATCGACCGAATATGCCCAGGATTCAAGAAAAAAGCAATAGAAGAACGACATTCCATCCGCGAATGATCGATCAGCCACCGGTCAGGATGGACGTGACGGCATGGCCCGAGCGAGCCCTGGACAGGCGCCGGACCAACAGTTCCTGGCTGGCCCCAAAGCACATGGAGAACATGTAGGCGGGCATCTACGTACCACACTCCACTTTTCAAACTCAAAGTTCAAACTCAGAGGATCCATCACCAGTGGACGGGCGCTCCTCTCCGTTTGCATGCCTTGTGCAGACTCTCGGGGCACCGGCTGGTTCCACCTCCACGCGGCAGAATTTTGTGTTTTGATCCTTTTGACATACAATTTCGGGATCTAACCCCACTTAAGAATTTTTTCCGGATTTGACCCTTCTGCTACCGCCAGAGAGCCTAGCGGTAGGGTTAGATATCCTACCGCCGGAGGCCCTGGCGGTAGGCTGTGACGGAGGGAGACGGCGCCGTCACCACGCGCTGACGTGGATAAAGTACCTTACCGCTAGATCCCCTGGCGGTACGCTCTCTAACACTACCGCCAGGGGCTCTGGCAGTAGGGTGTTGGGGGTTTTTGCCGTACAGGCCTTCTGTAACGAAATATGCAAGTTTCCTGGCGGTAGGTTGTCTGACCCTACTGCCTGGGCGGTAGGGTCCTCTGTTTTGTTTTTTCATGTTTATTTGGTTGCTTGTTTTCAATTTAAATATGACAGCAATATCACAGCAAGTTTTACAAATATGACAGCAATATATGAGCTCACATATTAATAAAGGTTTCACATAGCAAATATCAAACAGTTTACACATAGCTTCATAAGTAGGAAATAGCAAATAGCAAACTTGTCCACACAGTTTGACAACCCCTACTAAAACATAGATGCATATCCAATAGACATGTTTATAGGTTGGATATACCTCCCCCCTCGTATACTAGGCCTGGCCGTGGAGACAGATATGGCAGCGGATCCACCGGTTCAGGCGTAGGCGGAACGCTGGTCGGCATCCGCCCGTTCAAGCACTCCCACCTTGCCTTGCCAGCTGGAGTTTTCGCCTCCGCCCTTCCCAAGTTGATGATATCGAACGCCGATGCACTTGGGGCGGCTTCCTGGCTCTCTCCTCCGCATTGCTCTCGAAGTAGATCCCCCGGCCCAAATTGCGCAGCTCCCAGTTGGAGTGCTGCTTGGCAACTTTAATGGTCCCTTCCCGGCGTTCACGACAGATAGTTGGATCTCCCTCCATCTCTTCCATTCCTTCACACTCTGCGCCCAACACTTCACATCGTCGACGATCCGTTCCGCCCTCTCGTACCACCGCACTGCCCTCGTCTCCTGTAGGAACTCGTCTGAAAAATCGGTCACCGGCAGCAGAAGCTCGGGGAAGGACTCGTACACGTACGGAAGTGGCAAGGCAGAAGGGTCGTGTTGGGGATGAATGGGCGATGGTTGCGCCACTGTTGCAAACCTGAACATATGGATCAAATAAATAAAATACATATATCAAGATGTGTCAAATGCAAAATCATACCATATCGTACCAACCAAATCCACTACTTGCATCATATATATTTTGTTTACTACAATATGCATCATATCATAAAAAACAACATCATAAAACAACATCTTCATATCAAATCAACATGCATCATAAAACTACTATCAAGTGCTCCCACATGCATTACATCATAATTTTTTAACAAAAAATACTATGAACTAGTGTTCATCTTCACACTAACATATGAACTATTTATTAGAGTTCATATTCAATACCACTACTTACTAAAGAACAAAGAACTACAACTACAATCAAGCTAAAACAATCTTGGGTGAAAAAAATCCAATCTAAATTAAAAAACATGAGGGATTTCAAGCAAATAATGCGTCGAAACGGAAGCAAGTTTGTAAAAACTAATTGAAGGGATTGGAGGAGCTTACGTTTCTCTTTTCGGGGCCATCTCGATCCGCAAAAACGTTCAACAAACGGTGAAGATCCGAGGGGGGGAGTGGAGGAGATGAGAGAGGAGAGAGGCGACTTGGGAAGAAGAACCGCCGGGGGGGGAGGGGGGGGGAGAAGGGAAGGAAGGGGCACGGGGTCTCGGTGAAATAATCATCCGCACCCTACCGCTGGGTTTCAATGATGAGTTTACCTGACCTACCGCTGCCCCCCCGACAGTGAGGGTGCGACGGAGGAAAGGCGCCTCCATGAAAATGACGTGGATAAGTTTCCTACCGCCAGGTCCGTGGCGGTAGCTCTGAACCCTACCGTCGAGGCCTGCCGGTAGGAAAAGGGTCAAATCTCAAAAAACTTTTAAACAGGGGTCAGATCCTGAAATTGTATGTCAAAAGGGTCAAAACACGAAATTTTGCCCCTCCACGGTGTGCAACCGTACACGACCAACGGCGACAGGGTTGGTCTCACTCTCACCTGAAGCGTGAGATGCCGAGGGAGTGAGTGCGAATAAAAAGTGTCGGGATCGAGCTCGCTGGTCAAACCACACGATGTGGCTAATTTGAATCGCTTCTCTGTATTTGCAGCGTCACTGCGGCTAATGAGCCGGCCATGTTGAAGTGCAGCCACGTTTGCTCCCGCATGACTTAGCCGTGAATGCTAAGACTGGTCACAATGGGTAAGAACATAAGATAGTAACTTACACGCTTTCCTAGACTATGTTACTACCTTTATAATAGGTAAGAATATCTATGTAGTGTCATGCAACGATGTACTCCCTCCGTTCCTAAATATTTGTCTTTCTAGCCATCTCAAATGGACTACAACATACGGATGTATGTAGACATGTTTTAAATTGTAGATTCACTCATTTTGCTCCGTATGTAGTCATTTGTTGAAATATCTAGAAAGACAATTATTTAGGAACGGAGGGAGTATTTATTAGGTTATAGACTCATTGTTTCTTAGAGTGTGTGATATTTCGGTAACTTAGCTAGTTACCACAAACACCCCTCTCTTCATTAAATATGTGCCACATAAGTAAAGTTGTATTGAAGTATGTGATGTTACACTTAAGTTCCTTCCCATTGTGACCAGCATAAGTACGGGCCGGCATGACTGAACGGTCACTGACAGCAACAGCAACGGCATCAGCGTTAGCTTCCGGATCCAAAAATGGCACGGACCTACCTGCTAGCCCGGAGGCAGCATCACCGGTTCAGCAGACAGATGCGGGCCCCGCCCCCGCCTTGCCTACTGTAACGTTACCGTAGCGCCTAGTCCATACAGTAGCTTTCCAGGACAGAACTCGGACTATCGGTTCGAAAAAATTTAAAACCCAAAGCCCTCCGTCCAGTCCAGAGAGCCCGCTGGTGGCACGTGCGGTTTGCGGCCCGTTGGTGGCCGGTGAGGAGGAGGAGGAGGAGGGCAGCGCGCATCAGCGTTTCAAAGTTCAAACCGCGAGGAGGAGCAGCAAAAGCCGACGGACGGGGCCCACACGCTCCCCCCTGACCTCGAGCGCACGCACGCTCCCCCAGGATGCATGCCGTTGCCGTCCCGACGGACGGACGCGATCGGCCGGAGGTTCAAACCCGCCAGTTTCCCTCCACTACCCTAGACACTAATCCCGTAACTAGTTATCGTTGCTTGAATGAAGAAATAATAAATAAAATGTGGAAGGGCGCTGGAGGCAGCCTTCGCTTTTCTTTCTTCTTTGGATGGACGCGTTGGATTCATGCCACGTACTAGTACTAGGAGGGCAGGAGTGTTGTGCATCGAGCGCTTCCCTAAATTGCACCGTGACAAAAGGAGCCCCCCACCCCAACCCCACCGCACGCAGATTTCAAATTTCGAAATTTGAATGGGGAGAGCCAGCCGTGGGGCAATCTGTAACGGCAATAAACACATGCATGGCAGCAGCGGCCTTGGTTCTCTAACTCACACAGTACACTAGTACTCCTGATTTCAAAAGAAGAACCCTGCTGTGACACAATCTGGCCCGAGCTAATCCACGTGACATTTTCTCTTGTGCAATTTTTGTACTACTGCAAAAACCAAACTATATACTACTATGATTTCTTACATAATATAGGTAATACTTCCCGCAAAAAATATATATAGGTAATACTATTTTCTCTTGCTAAACTTAATCTTACATCACGCCCTCTAATTAACTACTAGCACTACAGTGTAAGTTTAATCCAGGCTACATTTTTTGCGTTGGCACACCGCGGAATAAACTTAAAAATCTATCTCAGGTCCAGTATAGAGGGCAGTTTGAATTTTAAGCGATTAGTTAATTGGCAGCCTAAATAGGCAAGTAGCCCCCAGGCAGGAAACTATTTTGAAAGGACAGGGTGTTTTTCCTAATATAGCCACCCCCTCTTCTTCTCCCCCCGTCGCCCTCCCCAGTCCCAAACCCCAGGGCTCTGTCTGTCGTGCCGGGACACCAAACCCTCGCCACTCCCCTCCCCCGCTCCGCTGCCCCCCTACAAATCCCACCCGAGGTCCACGGAGTGCTCCGCGAGGTCGGTGGTTGTGTGGTGGCAGCGAGCGACCTCCCCCGCCCTCACGCCCGCGCCCCGATGTCGAGCAACTCCGCCGCCCCCCGCCGCTTCTCGTCGGCGATTTCGACCTCGACGGCGAAGCGCCCGGCCGTGCCGGAGGGCGCCAGGGCGGCGGCGGGCCCCGCGGCCGCGCAGCAGCAGGCCAAGAAGCGCGTGGCGCTCGGCAACCTCACCACCAACGTCGCCGCGGCGGCCGCGGGCAGGGCCGGCTGCGGGAAGATCGCGGTCGTCACGGCGGGCAATGCAGTACGGATCCGAAACCCTGAAGGATTGCCTTTTTTGTTTGTTTGTTGTTGTGGGATGAAATGGTTGCCGTCTGGGGTTGAGATCGTGGGCCGGTCTAATTTGAATTTTGAATGGCTATGGTTGGAGCCCCTGTAGAGGGCACGAGCGCAGGTTGCAGTCGCTCCTGCTGTTGCTTCTGTCCATGGGGCTCTACGGATGGATCAAGTGCATTGCCCTGTTCCTCGGATAGGAAAATCCTCGATGCGGAGATTTGGATGTGTTGTCCATCCTTCGGGGCGATAAGTCAAACGTTTAGTAGTTTCTCTGGTATCAGAGGACATGCGCGCTGCGATTTATTGCCTCCTGTGCCCAATCAGCAGCGTGTTTTGTGCTCTTGATAAAACGATGTTTCTGGGTTGATTTTGGCTTGTGATGTTTTCCATTTCATGGATTTCTCGTCTTCCACGTTTCCTAAAATTGATTTTGCTTTGTATTGTTTTTCATTTCTGGGACATACTCTGCGATTGCTAATCTTCCACTTTACCCAATTTTTTATGACTCTTTTGTGCGCGTTTCTGGCTGCTATGTCTACTCAATTTTCCGCCTTTACCAGTACTACTCTTTCTGTTGCGGATTATATTTCAAGAGTTTTCTTCATCTTCTCGCTACAAATTCTTGCTGAGCGTTTATGGTTAAAATCTTACACTGTGCTAGAACAGTTTAGCATAAAGTTACTCTGGAATTTTCTAATATCATACTAGTATTATCCACGTTTGCTATTTGTACACTTTGTAATTCAAACTGTGCTTACTGATGCATGAGTGAGAGCAAGAGATTTGAAATCGGTTATTTACCTTTTCTGAATTTGTAATGCAGAGGTTGAATTCAGCTACCTCAGCTGCACCTGTGAAGAAGGGAGCTTTGCCAAGTGCTCGGAATGCGAGCGCAAATCGTGGCTCGGCTGTGAAATCGGCTTTCACCAAGCCAGCTCCTGTCACATCTCGCCATGAGAGCTCCGTACAGAAGGAGAGTGTTCCTCCTCGTAAGGTGCCTACTGTGGTGCCGATTGCCGTGCCTGCCGTTATACCCTTCAGCAGCTTCGTGTCTCCTGGACAGTCAGGAGATTCCATTTCCACTGACGAGACTATGTCGAGTTGCGACTCTATGAAGAGCCCCGACTTCGAGTACATTGATAACGGTGACTCCTCATTGCTCGATTCTCTACAGCGACGGGCAAATGAAAACCTGCGCATTTCAGATGATAGAACTGTGGAAGGTTTGTTTTCCTTTCTGAACATTGACAGTTATGTCTAGGGCGTGTGCTCTTATAGTGTAGTTTGTTAGACCTTTTGTGATTAATATAGTGCCTTTCTTCTTTCGCAGGAGCTAAGTGGAAGAAGGATGCTGCTGCCCCAATGGAAATTGACAACGTTTGTGACGTTGATGATAACTATGAGGATCCACAGCTGTGTGCTACTCTTGCTTCTGATATCTATATGCACTTGCGAGAGGCTGAGGTGCGCATTCTTTTCTTCAACATCTTCTTTCAGCCTGCTCCTTCAAATGTTTAGATCAGAACAGATTAGTATACCTTCTACATTACATGATGACATGATTATTGGACTTTAAAACATTCTTCAGTTTGCGCATGTTTCTTAATGTTGCTTGCCCTTCTCAGCTTGTGGTCTAGAGGTCTGTCAGTGTCATCATAGACCTTATTGTCAATTGCCAGGAATGTGTCGAAAGAAGTAGTAGAAAATGCCAAATGCTTGTTGTCAGTTGCGGAAAACATCAATCATAGACACTACAGTAACATTTTCTAAGATCAAGTTCACATAAACGGTTAAACCAGCCTCTGAAGAAATTATAAACTAAAGCTATTGTCAGTACATTTCGGAACACCATACATTAATGTGTTACATTTTTTACAAATTGATGTTAGGATGTCAAAAGGTAGTGTTAAAATAATGTTAGGTGGTGTATGATAGAGGAATTCATGCAGGATGGAGTTGTAGTATGATACCCTTGAAGTCGTAATGGAGTAGAGTAATGTTCTCCTCAATGAACTAAATTAACTTCAATAAAAGTGGATGTGAACTTGATCAACAAAAAGTAGATGTATACTATATGTCTCTATATTTTGTTGTAATGCTTTTTTTATTTCTCAACAGACGAGGAAAAGACCATCAACTGATTTTCTGGAAACAATTCAGAAGGATGTGAACCCAAGCATGAGGGCTATCCTGATTGACTGGCTTGTGGAAGTAAGCTTTTCCAGCTGACAAAGCAAATTTAGTAACAGTTTATAAGCCTGGAGGTCACTCTTTTTCATTGTATTAATGCGTTACTTCGTGCAGGTTGCTGAAGAATATCGCCTTGTTCCTGATACCTTATACCTGACAGTCAACTATATTGACCGTTACCTTTCCGGCAACGAGATTAATCGCCAAAGGCTGCAATTACTTGGTGTCGCTTGCATGCTTATAGCTGCGTAAGATATTAAGATCCAGCCACTTCATTTATTTATTTTATTTTCATTTACTCTTGATTGGCATTTCATTGTTAGCATACTAATTTTGCTCTTCGGTTTTCAGTAAATATGAGGAGATTTGTGCACCCCAGGTAGAAGAATTCTGCTACATCACTGACAATACATACTTCAAGGATGAGGTTAGTGATATATTGCATCAGATCGTTCAGTGTTTGTCACTTTGTCTCTGCCATTCTCTAATTCATAGATAAACAGGTTTTGGATATGGAAGCTTCTGTCCTCAATTACCTGAAGTTTGAGATGACCGCACCTACAGCAAAGTGCTTTTTAAGGTTTTGCTCTCTTTCATGCATTGGCAAATTTCATGGCCTCACACCAACTGAATCTCACTTTCTCTATTTCTTGCTTACCATAGGAGATTTGTCCGGGCTGCACAAGTCTGTGATGAGGTATAGCTCTCTTAATCAGCTTCTGCTTGCCTTTTGCATTTCCATGGTCACATATTTTGTAGCATTTTACTGATTACTTTTCTTTCTACAGGATCCACCTTTGCATCTTGAGTTCCTAGCCAATTATGTTGCTGAGCTATCACTGCTTGAGTACAGTCTACTTGCTTACCCTCCTTCACTTGTTGCGGCCTCTGCAATTTTCTTGTCGAAGTTCATACTGCAGCCAGCAAAACACCCCTGGGTAAGTGCAGCTTTCACAAATCTTTGCAGTATCAAAATGTTGCTTGCTTGAGCTAACATGTACTACTTCCCATTGTGAACTGGAAGCAGAACTCCACCCTTGCCCACTACACACAGTACAAGCCGTCGGAGCTATGTGATTGTGTGAAGGCGCTGCACCGCCTTTTCAGCGTTGGTCCTGGGAGTAATCTTCCTGCAATCAGAGAAAAGTACAGCCAACATAAGGTAACCGAATAGTCTTGATATTATGCCACCAAATTTCTTCAGTTTGTTAGGCAAAGCTTATGCTGATGCTGACCTCCTCTACACCATTCTTTCCTCAGTACAAATTTGTCGGGAAGAAGCAATGCCCAAGTTCAGTCCCCGCAGAATTCTTCCGGGACGCGGCATGCTAGCGGATGAAAATGCCCAGGAGTAGTTGCAGTTGCTTACTGAATTCTTCATCTTGTGGCGGGCTCAAATTGGAGCTGCGCCACTGATCCTCGCGGGCAGTATAGCTCCATCCCAAGACATGCCGGTGATCGGCAGTGTAGATTCTAGATTGATGCTGATGTCGTTGTGGTAGTGGTATTGTAGTGGTGTGCCTTTTGTTTTCCTTGACTTCTCCTTCCTCTGCTCTCTGCTGTTTTCTTTCTTCCTTTCTTTCTGTACCTATAGTCTAGAGCCCAGGTTTTTCAGGTGCATGTACATTGGAGAGCGCTGCAGCAGAAGCATAAACATCTTGTTTGTAATGGCATAATACTGGAGTCACTTGGCTGCCATGATGTTTGGGAGGGCACCTCCCTCCCATGTATGAGAATGTGGTGGCATAGTCTGACACAGTATCTTAATAAGAGCACCACATTTTGACAGTGCCAATTCTGAATAAGCTCCTGCATGATGCTGTATAGAACAAATGACAACATTTCGCATGGTACAGATATTGCTCTGTGTTCCAAATCATGAGTCTTCACAGTTGTTTTCAAGATTTCTGCTTGAAGCCGCAGGTGACCGACAGCAGACGGTGGCTGGGGCTTTTGTGTTGGATGGGATCCTCTATTCCCAGAATATGTCATGCAGATGTTTCTCATCCTGAATGTGCAATGGAAACTTTGTAGGGCTTCCAGATTACTGTCAACGTACCGCTTGTTGACCATTAAGTTGCTTGCGAAAAGATCATCTTCCTCTAGTGGCTGAAGACTATAAGTCACATTTGGCATTTGACAGTTACTATGGTAGCATTCAGTTTGTATTTAGGCAAATATTTAACATCAAGTCCGTGATATATACTCTCTCCGTCCGAAAATACTTGTCATTAAAAAAAATAAAAAGAAATGTATCTAGACCTATTTTAGTTTTAGATACATCCCTTTTTATCCATTTTGATGACAAGTATTTTCGGACGGAGAGAGTATAATATAACAATATCTAAAACTTCGCAGCTTTGCCCAGAGGCCGGCAATCAGAACCCGTGGGTATCCTAATGCTTTGAGACGATGCTCTGTCCGTGTCACCGACATATCCACAACAGAGTTTTGCCTCTCGGCGATGGTCATGGTTTTAAACTGATCACTTCTGTTTATGGGCCTACCGCCTCCACTAGGAAGAATGGCTTCAATGAGCTCTATGCGATTTCAACCAAATCTACCACGCTAGAGACAAGAAAACATAAATCGTAGCCGCGTCAATCATTTCTGTGCCGCATTTGACACATGCGAGCTTAAAGAGATACACATTCAAAACCACAGCTTCCCCTGAAGCAACGAGAGACTGAATCCTACCCTCTGTAAGCTCAACTCTTTTTTCCACAATGTCGAGTGGAATATGCGGTTCAACTCCGATGTGCTCCATGCCATCTCCTCTTCGTTATCAGATCACTTTCCGCTCCTTCCGGCGGATAGCAGGGGACCAAAAAGACCGAGGTGTTTCAAATTTGAGAATTCTTGGAGCAGCATTCCGGACTTCACAGAGATTGTGCAAAAGGCTTGGGATGAGGACAACGTTTATGAAGAGCGGTGCCAAAGGTTATTTCACAAGCTCACAAAATGGGGCTGGAGCTCACAAAATGGAGTAGAAAGCTTTTCTCTAAGGCTAAGGTGCACTTCCATGTGGCCCTCATTGTCATTCTCAACATTGCTTAGGAAACCCGCCATCTATCGACGGAGGAGCACGACCTTCAGAATAGGCTCAAGCGCCAAGTAGTTAGTTTGGATGTGGTGGAAAGGGCAAGAAAAAAAAAAGCAATTTGCTTGCATAGCCAACATCAGAGAGGGCAACGCCAACTCTAAGTTTTTTCACCAAAGGGTCAAAGCAAGACCAAGGAAAAATCACATCCGCCGCTTAAATTGAGGAAATGGATGGGTCACTGACCACAACCTCACCGAGAAATCTTTTATGAGCACGGCCACCTAGGTCGTTGGACCTCAATTGGGAGAGCATGGAGTTTGGCTTTGCCGGCATGGCTGGCATTGATGATGCCAACACAGATGAGGAAGTCATGACTGACATTGACCAAATGCTAGGCGACAAGGCTCCGGGCCGGATGGGTTCACCGGCTACTTCTTCAAGAAATATTTGGCACATAATAAAAGGTGATGTCATGAGAGTTATCCACCAATTCGACAACCTTCATTCGGCAAACTTCCATTGGTTCAACTCCGCCTATCGACCACTGAGAGGCGGAGGTGATAGCCGACTATCGCCCAATTAGTCTCATCCACGGTATCGCCAAGATCATCGCCAACGTGCTCACTATTCAGCTTGGGCCTCTCACGAACAATCTGGCTTCCAACATGCAAAGTGCTTTCATTAAGAAGAGGAGCATTCACGATAACTTCATGTACGTCAGAAATCTCGCTCGACAGCTGCATGGAAACAAGACTCCGTCACTCCTCTTGAAGCTTGACATCTGGAAAGCCTTCAACTCTGTGCGTGGGGAGTTCATTCTGGATCTTCTCCGACATAGGGGCTTCCCGAACCGCTTGTGGGATTGGATCACCGCCCTTCTCGGCACTTCTTCCTCTAGGGTCCTTCTCAATGGGATTGCTCGCCCCCTAATATGGCATGCTTGTGCGCCTCCGGTAGGGTGACCGCCTCTCAGTGTTACATTTCGTCATTGTCATTAATTATGTGCAATAGATCCTTGATGTGGCCACATAGTAGAGCCTCCTCAAAAGAACGAGTGAGAGACCACATTCCACACATCCCCATATGCTGGCAATGCAGCAGTTTTTCGCGCCTAGGGTGGATATCAGCACCTTGCGGGCATTTTAAGGTCCTTTAGCGAGGTAACTGAACTTTGCACCAACTTCCGGAAGATCTCGGTCGTCCCCATTAGATGTGGCCAACTAACCTAGATGAGATTCTTCACAGTCTTCCGGACGCACGTTCGTCCTTCCCCATGAGATACCTGGGCCTCCCACTTCCGGTTTGGAAGTTGAAAAGGGTGGTTTCCAACACTTGGAAGACAAGGTCACGACAAAGATGTCGCTGTGTTAGGGCGGAAACGCCACCACGGCCGGCCAGACGACTGGTGAAATCGATCCTCATGATGCAGGTTTTGTACCACATCACCCCCCTATTGTCCCTCCAGGATTTTTGGCTAGTTTAAATAAGGTGGAGCATGCCTTCCTTTGGGGGCGATGGATAAAGTTTCTGGGGCTAAGTGCAAAGTTAACTGGGCGACCTTCTGCTGCACACTCATCTTTGAGGGTTTGGAGTGTTGAACTTGGAGAAATTTGCTTGGGCACTGAGGACCTGAGCAAGATGCGGGTTGGGATGGGGAATCCATGTAACAATGTTAATATGGACTTCTTCTACGCCTCCACCGTCGTCACCATCGGAAATGGCGGGAAGGTGCCGTTTGAGACTCACCATGGCTACATGGGAACAAGCCGAAAGGCATCTCCCCCTTGATCTATCTGGTCTCCAAGAGGAAGAAATGGACGGCGAGGGAAGCCCTCGAGGAAATGGATGGATTAATAAGATTGACACCTCGAAGGAGATAACCATTGAGCACATCTTTGAGTATGTGGACCTATGGGTCCTCCTTCGCCCTGTTCAGCTTCCTGAGGATGTTGAGGCTGATATCTCTTGGAAGTTTTCTTCGAAAGGCGAGTATTCGGTTGCTTCGGCTTACAAAGCCCAATTCATGGGAGCCACTCTCACAGCGATGAACAAAATAATATGGAAGGCTTGGGCACCACATAAAGTTATGTTTTTCTTGGTCGACACTTCAGAATAGGGTGTGGACGGTCGATTGCCTGGAGAGAAGGGGTTGGACCAACTGTGGGCTTTGTACTCTTTGTAAGAGAGCTAATGAGACGGTGCCTCATCTGTTTTCCAAATGTTGCTACACTATGAGAGTTTGAAGATTGATCAAGGAATGGCTAGGTTTGGATGCTCTCCAGCCTGGCCAATGGGCGGGAGTGCACTCTGTCAAGGATTGGTGGAACAACATGTCGGGACCGAAGACTGCAAATTGGAAGGCGATGGCCTCTCCATACTAGTGAGTTCGGTGATATGGAATGAGAGGAATGCTAGAGTTTTCAGGAAGAAATCAACGCCACCATTCTACATCGTGAGGCACATCAAGGACAAGGCCAAGCTTTGGGTCACGAGCGGGGCTAAACATTTGAGTTTGATGATGGCGTGAGAGTGATCGTTTTGTGCATTTTTACCCTTTTCGACGTGCTCTAATGCCGAGCTAAAACTCTGTTGCCTCCTTAATTAATGAACGAGATAAATCTTTTGCCTTTGTTTCAAAATAAGAAACAATATCTAAAATTATTCAATAAAAGATGGCTACGTGCATCAATGGATGCAGATGTTGTAGTTCCACCCTTCTTTCGAAAGAAAAATTGTACTGCCAACAATATCCATTTCAGGATAGGGCCGCGGTTAGTCTTTGGATTGTGACATTTGAAAAGAGCTAGTAACCAGCCAGTAGAAGTAACTTGTACGGCATAATAACTCGAGTGAGGAATATTTCACATTTCGATGTCATACCAGGAACTGGAATATTGTGGGGTAAATCAAATCAAATCAGGAACTTCCTCTTTGTGATTGGAGAGACTCGTTGGCACGACGTGGTTCAGGCCCGGTTCAGGCCGATCAAAGAGACGGCGCGTTTGCTGCTGCTCAGCTCGGCTTCCCCGGATTGGACGGACACGTATCCATGATCCATCTGGCCGCCGCAACTGTTCCGCGCCGCGCGCCGCTCTCGAGGAATATCTCGAGGAATCCCATCACACCTGGTCACCCGATGCTGACCACAGCCACAGCCGTGTAGGTGTGTGCGTTCCTACGTGCAAGGCAATCAAGCTAGGCATAGATTGCAACAATATAGTACTAGTACTGTAGTAGGAAAACCGTATCATCGAGAGATATGATCGTGCCAGCTCAGCTGCGTGATGACGGAGCTGTATATCGGTGTCTTCTGGTTGCTGTCACAGCTTGCTAGCTAGTCGGCGGCCTGAAGCTTGCAGAAATTCGCGGCGCACGTCCGCTATGAACGTGCGTGATTGATTGGATTTGGCACCGGTTTGTGGTAGGTGCTTAATTTGCGATCACTTTGCTGTTTAGGCACGTCGGAGAATATGCTCGTGTAGGTGTAGCCTGCAGCATATGCCTTGAGATACAGCAGCTAGCTAGATTTTCGTTTCGGCAGCGGGCATAATGTAAGCTCGTAGCTCGTGGAAAAAGATTGAAGACACCGTTGAGGGCAACCGAAGCCGCACTTGATCCTTGCGAAAGAATGTGATTTAGAGCATCTATAGCCGGATTTTATAAATCCGCCCCATCAAACACCCGCTGACGCGCCCGGGCGCATTCGCGGCCATTGACCAGACACGCCTCAAATTAGTCAATTTGCATTCCCCTATCTAATATTTCATTCCTTAGATTCATATGAAACATGCAAAACAATCTTACGTACTACACCTACGTGCTACCCTAGCTACTCTTCGTCGTTGAAGATGTCCACGACGACGGTGTCAGGCGCCGGATGGACGGGCGGGTAGGAGGGCTCCGGCTCATCCTCCTCCTGCTCGACCTCATACATGTAGGCGCACATCTCCGCCTCCTCCGCGGCCTCTTGCGCCTCCATCTCCTACCGGTGATGGCGTCTTGACTCCGCAGCCGACTCCGACCAGAGGGAATCGAGGATGGCCTGCTGCTCCAACTGCAAATCTGCGTCACCAGCCTCCCACACATCCTCCTCCTCCAGCTCATCCCCCTCCTCCTCAAAGTCCTCCAACTCCTCCTCCGGATCCAGTGCATCCGGAGGTAGCCCCGCAGCGATCCGGGCTTCGCGCCTAGCCTGGATCTGCTCAAGGAGCTCGAGCCGGCGCTCTGGCGTCAGAAATGGCTCGCTCCTCACCCGGCAGCGTGGGGCATGGCTACTAGGCGGACGGGTGGAGTGGAAAGTGGCAGCGGCGACGGACAGGAGGAGAAAAATGTGGACGGATGGTAGGGTTTCGGTGCCGGCAGTTGACTTAAATAGCCGAGCAATGCACTACGCGGCCCGCCAGAGATGGCGGTCCGACGGAGGAGAAGAGCTTCGGACCGCCGGGTTTTAGGGTGTTTCCGCGTGGGACCCCCTCGTCAGTCCGATGTGCCGGGCGTGCCCGGACGACCCCATATCCGCCCCATATTTGAGCTGGATATGGGGGGTTCCGGTCAGCCCGAGCGTTTGAGGCCCGTTTGAGGCGCCCGTCTGGGTCGAAAAAACATGACCGGGCAGTCCGGCCGGACGTCTGAGGCGGGTTTGAGGCGCCCGACTGTAGATGCTTTTACAGAGCATCTTTAATCATGGTAAGATGATACTAGATCAAGTGCATAGAAAGTACATACTTACTACACTAGAAATATGTTATGAAATTAAAAAGATTTTGATTAAGCTTAAATTTAGATTGGCATGAATGCATGATAACAAGATTACTGCGGGCGTATGGATCAAACGCAAATGTGATGAGAGAGGGTAAGATCTTATGAGGGCACCGAAAACTGCGGTGCAGCAGCATGTTCAGCCATGATGGTGAAGACAAGGTGGTCGTCCACCGTAGAGCAAGTAGTCGAACTAGGGGGACGAACATCAACTATGTAGTCGAACTTGCGCGAGTAAAGCTCCCCAAAATAACTTTATCGCCCCTCACCCGATGCAGGTTCTCAAGGGTTCAGAGGCCTGCTCTCCCGGATGGTTGTGCACGCAATCGTTGGGATGGGATCACCGGAGAAGCAACTCATCATAGAGAGAACTCGACAAGTGTGTGTGTTCTTCTAGGTGTTGCCTCTCTCCTCTGTATCTCGTCTACATAGAGGGGACGTGTTCAGAGAGTGAGAGATGCAACTGACATGTAGCGGAAGAACTCTCTGAAAGTACAAAACGTGTCCACAACGAACTTGAGTACTGCCGTGCAAAAAATTAGTTCTTCCAGTAAGACACATAACATTAGCTCGAACTCAAACTCGATTCATGGAATGCGCCACGCCACGCGCACGTTGCTTGGCATGGCATGAGAATTCACCTTTTATGTGTCTTACTGCGTGAACAATTCGCCTTTTATGCCATTGCTCTCTTTTCTCATGCTACAAAGAGTAGCAGAAGAATTCACCTTTTATGTTAGTGATTCTTCCACTTCACTAGCAATATGGTACTAAACGAACACACTTTCATGCGGCTCAAATAGGTCCTTGATATTTTAACATTTCAACTAGGTCGAGGTACAAGATTTAGTGGGACAAGACCCATAAAATCTAACCATCCCCCATCAGATCTCATAGGCATATTGGATGCATTTGTTTCAAATGTACTGTTTGATATACCTGCAGTTTAGCAGAAATAGGTTAAGATTGAGCTCCACCTGCACACGTAGCTACACTTATCCACCACTCAACAATGGACAATAACTGCATGGGAGCTCTAGAATTGTGTGGTATACATTAGCTAATGATGGATTCTTTTCTATTATGTTACAACAAGACATGCTTAGGTTTGAATGTTATTTATACTAACCTATCTTACAAGGGAAACACTTTCTAGTCATGTGGATGAACTTTTTAAGACCTAGGTGAGCTAGTGATATTACTCTTGTAAAGGATGATGGAGTACATGTCTCCCTGGGCGCCTCACGGGCGAGCACTACAAAAAAAGACACATCCGTGACATTTTGGGTCGAACGAATTTTTTTCCTGTCATACTTATGACACTTCTATGACGATAATTGTGACAAAACCCGGTATCATCATAGATGTGGTGGGCTCTTACTTATGACAAAAATCATGACAGAAAATGGGCTTTTCGTCCTGGGCGGGGCGGAGACACAGCTGCATGACATTCTTTGGGCCGTCCATGACAGAAAAAACTGTGCTAGAAGCGAGGGCTAGGAAAATATCGGAGTGTTTCCGGTTACGGTGGGTGGTCGGGGCCGAGCGATGCGCTGCTTTCTCGTGACACGCACGCTGCGTGGAGTGCGGCGTTGGGCTCTAATCAACCCAAGCGAGGCGTTAGCCATCAACCCCGAAGCGATTGACTGCAGCTACGCGTTCTCGAACCCGAGCGATCGATCGATGGTCGTTAATCGAACCCGATCGAGAGATTCTTCGCCATCGCCGCTAATCAAGCCGATCGATGCTGCCTCCGGATGAATAGTGAGCGTTCTTTGGGGGTTTGGATGAACAGTTCCTGTGGGGTGGATGAACAGACCCGTGGTGTTGCCTCTGGATGAGCAGGACCCCGATCGATCGAGCGGTTGGGGTTGGATGAACAGGACCCCGTGGAGGGCTGGATGAACAGTAGACGGTGGAGGGCTGGATGAACAGTAGACGGTGGAGGGCTGGATGAACAGTAGCCCCGTGGAGGGATGGTTGAACAGGAGCCCGTGGAGAGGGCTGGTTGAACAAGAGCCGTGGAGTAAGCGCGGTGGAGGCTGGATGAATAGGAGCCCGTGAATGAACATTCAGGGTGGAGGCCGGAGGAGGTCGACGGTGGATGAACAGAGCCTGTGGAGGCCGGAGGGGTCGATGGTGGAGATGAACGGTATCCGTGGAGTCTCGATTTGCGGTATGCCACACCCTCCCGATGAACAGGACCCCATTTCGACCAGAAGCGCCCAACACAAGTCCGCTTCTCCGCTTTTGCAAGACGCCACACCCTCCCGATCAACAGACCCCGCTTAGACCGTGGGAGGTACGCTTCCTCCGCTTTTGCGACGCCGCACCCCTCCCGATGAACAGGATCCCGTTTGACGTGGCGGTTGAACACAAGGTCGCTTCTCTCGTTTCTACGATGCTGATACGTCTCCAACGTATCTATAATTTTTGATTGTTCCATGCTATTATATTATCCCTTTTGGATGTTTATGGGCTTTATTTTACACATTTATATCATTTTGGGACTAACCTACTAACCGGAGGCCCAAATTTATATTGCTGTTTTTTGCCTATTTCGTATTTCAAGAAAAGGAATATCAAACGGAGTCCAAACGGAATGAAACCTTCGGGAGCGTGATTTTTGGAACGAACGTGATCCAGAGGACTTGGAGTGCAAGTCAAGAAGCTCAAGAAGCCACGAGATAGGAGGCCGCCCCAGAGGGCGCGCCCCTGTCTCGTGGGCCCTCAGCGCCACCGACGCATTTCTTCCTCCTATATATACCTCGTGCACTCGAAAACATCCAGGGCACCACGAAACACAATTTCCACCGCCAGAACCTTTTGTATCCGTGAGATCCCATCTTGGAGCCTTCGCCGGCACTCTCCCGGAGGGGGAATCAACCACGGAGGGCCTCTACATCAACATCCTTGCCCCTCCGATGAGTTGTGAGTAGTTTACCACAGACCTACGGGTCCATAGTTATTAGCTAGATGGCTTCTTCTCTCTTTTTGGATCTCAATACAATGTTCTCCCCCTCTCATGTGGAGATCTATTCGATGTAAACTCTTTTTGCGGTGTGTTTGTCGAGATCCGATGAATTGTGGGTTTATGATCAAGTTTATCTATGAATAATATTTGAATCTTCTCTGAATTCTTTTATGTATAATTGAGTTATCTTTGCAAGTCTCTTCGAATTATTAGTTTAGTTTGGCCTACTAGATTGGTCTTTCTTGCCATGGGAGAAGTGCTTAGCTTTGGGTTCAATCTTGCGTGTCCTTACCCAAAGGATGTAAAGGGTTGCAAGGCACGTATTGTATTGTTGACATCGAGGATAACAAGATGGGGTTTATATCATATTGCATGACTTTATCCTCTACATCATGTCATCTTGCTTAATGCGTTACTCGTTCTTATGAACTTAATACTCTAGATGCATGCCGGATAGCGGTCGATGTGTGGAGTAATAGTAGTAGATGCAGCAGAGTCGGTCTACTTGTTATGGACGTGATGCCTATATACATGATCATGCCTAGATAATCTCATAACTATGCACTTTTCTATCAATTGCTCGACAGTAATTTGTTCATCCACCGTAATACTTATGCTATCTTGAGAGAAGCCACTAGTGAAACCTATGGCCCCCGGTTCTATCTCTTATCATATTTTCTTTCAATCTACTTTTATTTGCATCTTTACTTTTTGCATTTATATTATAAAATACCAAAAATATATTTATCTTATCATACTATCTTTATTAGATCTCACTTTCGCAAGTGGCCGTGAAGGGATTGACAACCCCTTTATTGCGTTGGTTGCGAGTTCTCAGTTCGTTTGTGTAGGTGCGTGGGACTTTTGAGAATCCTCCTACTGGATTGATACCTTGGTTCTCAAAACTGAGGGAAATACTTACGCTACACTTGCTGCATCACCCTCTCCTCTTCGAGGAAAACCAACGCAAGCTCAAGACGTAGCATACGCCAGGCCTCGTTTCCATCGGCTGTTCCGTCCAAGCCCTCCCGATGAACACGACGACGCATTCCGTTTCGACCCTACCGGTTGGCTCCCCATGAACACGACGACGACGTTGTTTCTCCGTTCCGACCCAACCATGTACATGAGCCCTGGCCGTACGTATGCGCGAGTAGGCTTTCGAGACCCTGCCCGTATGTACGTGCGTGGCAGATTTTCTTTCTTGCACACCGTCACCAGACGACGCGTGTACTTGCTACGCGCGCCTCTACTACTTACACGCAGCGCTCTACATGGACTAGTATGTATGTACACGTTCGCGACTAGAATGACAATGCTACGTACGCTTCGACCAGGTGGGTCCCGACTGTCAGACACTTCCTTGCGTGCAAAGATGTAGCTGGTGGGTCACAGCAGTCAGGGGGGCGAATCGTTTTTTTTTTGCCCGGACACACTTCCTTGCATGCGAAGATGTAGCTGGTGGGTCCCAGCAGTCAGGGGGAAACATTTTTTTCGCGAAATACGGTGGCACGTCCGGTGGGTCCCCACTGTCAGGTGGAGGAATAATTATTTTGCGCATAATAAGGAGGCACTTCCTTGCAGCTATCGTGGACCCAGCTGTCAACCTCTCCACGTATAGTACTCTTCCGATGGAAGTCGGTCATTGACCACATTGACCACGCCAGCACCGAGATCACCACGCCGGTGGATGACAACAGGCCTAGGAAGGGACGACGCGAGCCGGGAAGACGCGCGGTGGATACCCACGCGAGAGGAGTACGAGGGTTCACCGTTCGGCTGCGGTGTGAGGCTGCCGTCGCCGCAGAATAACATGGTGTGTGGGTGAGTGGAGGGATGGCCTGGCCAGCGGTGGGAGTAATAGGGGGCGGTGAGGCCTCTGTGGCAGCACAGCCGGCCACGGGAGGCAGGAGCAGGCGGCACGACCGGCGCTGCTTTAGGCGGCTGGAGCAAGAAGACCAGAGGTTGAAGAAGCACGATGACCGTTGGATGGACATCGTACGGTCACTGCAGCTAGAATCGTTTACATTGACTAAGTTGACAAAGCCCTTGGTACGCGTCAATTTAGTAGGCCCACAGGTCAGCTTCTGAAACGGTGCGGCCAGATGTCAGGGGGAGGAATCATTTTTTGGGCGGGTGAAGCTAGAATATCTGAGATTGAAGAAGCACGGCATCCGTTGGATGGACATCCAACGGCCACTGCTGCTAGAACCGTATGTTGACTATAAGTTGACAAAGCCTTGCATACGCGTCAACTTTTTTTTGAGGGGACGCGTCAACTTAGTAAGGCCACAAGTGTGTGGCAGAGAACTTATAGCCCGTTTGAGATTTGTAAGAATGTGCAGCCAATTTTTGAATTCTAATGGAATTTACTACAACCCATTTACAGTTTGTTAAAAGTACAGCCCATTTCAAACACCGTTTAAAACAGAATTCAATAAAATTCCCCACATTTTGATGGGATCCGAAATATTTTTATCCCAAAATTTCTAGTCAGATTAAATACAATTTCAATATAAATTTATATTACGTAAAAAACCAACGAAACATTGCACTCGCAACAATTAATGAAATTAAAAAATTTAATATTCAAAAATAATATTTTATAAAGTAACTACGTGTTTGATGCATTTTTTATAGTTACTGCCTAGTTTTTACATTTACATCCCATTTATTATTTCTTAAATCCCATTTTCTTGTTAAGCCTAATGCATCCCTCCTAGGAAAGGTTTGCAGCCCAGCGGGGCGGAGAATAACAACTTGACCTTGCCTGGGTATTCCTAAAAAAAAGTATAGCTGGGCTAGCCATTTTCAGCTTGAAAAAAATTAATATCTGGGTTGGATATCTGGCTGGGCTAGACGGGCCACAGCCCGTCCAGTTAATAGCTGCAGCGATGTTTTCGTTGTTGTTCAGAGGAGAAAATTAATATCTGGGCTAAACATCGCTCAAGAAAAACTCTGCAGTGCTCACACCTCAAAAACACAAATACTGCTCGAGCTGCTTGGTCCCAGCTGTCGGCGACTTCTTGTGCAATTCTCTCGTTTATTGACTACATAGGTTGACAATGGTGTGGGACCGTGATGTCAGGAAACTAGGAGGAAGCAAAAAAATATAGTTTTATATACTAATAAGGAGGCACTTGCGTACGTGCGGCTATGGCCCTGGTGGGTCCTCACTGTCATCCTCTCCAAGTAAAGTCATCTCCTCATCCTCATGTCCGTTGACCATTTTGATAACGCGAGATGGTGGCGCCACGGCGAGCGCAACAACTCGAAGGACGACGGAGAGGGCCTCGCGGGCCCTACGGATGGTCTGCTACAGCGCCCGCTGCTCATTCGGGAAGCCATGATCATAGGGCCACATGTCCGCGGCGGGATTGTCGTTCGCTTGTTCACCGGTGCTCATTGAGGAGACGGGGGTTGCAGCACATGTCCTCCTGCGCTGGTAGCTCTTCCGCCATTAGGGCGTCGAAGTGCGGCCGCACATGCTCTATGGTGAACATGGCATGAACCGGCTTGGACAAGGGCGCTGGCTCCTAGTCGGAAGCTACGCCCATCGTCGATTGTCGCCGCCAGCTCGGCGAGGTAGTCAAGCGAGCCAAGATGTCCGGCTGCTGGACCGACCAGCTGCCAAGCATGAGTCTGACCGCCTCGCCCACCTGCACCACATCCCTCTCCCCGCCGCTTCGCTGAATCGCCAAGACGCTTCGCCCGCTTCCTCAAAGTCAAAGCGATTGTTTCGCTTTCAAACGACACAAGTGCCGCTCGTCTGCCCTTCGCCGCCCACATTAATGATACGCGGTTGCCGAGGCGGCTACTCCGGCGCCACACGTCCGTCCCTCCGCCGCCCACCATTGCTACATAAACTGTTGCGCCGGCCATAGCCGCAGTCATCCGCATCCGTTCCCTTTCTCCTGTCCACACCACTATTGCCCACCATGGCTTCCTCGCGCTCCAGCACTCTTCGGGACGGATGAACGATGGACCACAAGGAGATGGTAGCCATTGCTGCCGACTAGCTGGCCGGCAGGCAGCCGAAGGACGACGACGTCCCAATGGAGGACATGGTAGTCGATGATCCGGCGCCAACCCCCTCCTCCTCGACATCCTCGCCGGTGCATTGCACCATGACCATCGACGAGGCCCGTGCCCAATATATGGATACAGTGAGGCAGAAGCGTGAGGAGCAGTTCCGGGAGGCGCAGGCCGACGCTGCCTACAACCACCATCTCCTCCAGGAGCACCTGCAGGCGGAGGAGCAAATCGCCGTGGAGCGGGCGGAGCAGGAGGCGCTGCTCAACTCGTACCGCTCCGCCTGCGAGGGCCGCCTCGAGCGCTGGTGGTACCGCATGCGGGTGGCGGAGACTACGGCCACCTACAAAGAGGGCGATGAAGCGGGCGAGGCGCTGTTTGGAGAGACCGAGGACGAGGCAGAGGACAATGCCGGCTCCGACGAGTCCCTGCTCCGCCGAGGCCCCGCGGCGCCAACAACGAGGCAGAGGACACCGCGGCTCCACCGAGGCCCCACCCTGCCGGCCACAGGGGGGGTGGATTTCCCCCGCTCCGCCAGGCGCCGCCCGTCGGCAACGAGACGAGGACATCGCCGGCTCCGCCGAGGCCCCGCCCCGCTGCCAACGAGGCCACGCCACACCGAAAACGAGGAAGAGTAGAACATGGCAGGTCACCGCCGCTCGGGTCCAAGTAAGGCCACCGCTGCTACCCTCCAGTTGCTGGCACTGAGTTGTACATCATGGAGCAATTCTATGATTACAGGATGATTGAAGAGCGCTCCGTGGTTGAGCAAGCTCATGAGATACAGTCATTTGCTAGAGAACTTGAGCACTTCAGTTGTATGCTACCGGACAAGTTTGTTGCCGGAGGTATCATCACTAAGCTTCCTCCTTCGTGGATCTCATTGGCACTCTTGATGTGGAAAAAAAGGTGAGGGCAAAGGACACACGTGCTCGAGGAATTGAGGGAGGATCTAGTGCCAATCTGGTATAGAAGAAGAACTTCCAGCCCCACAAGTTCAAGAACAAGGGCAAGTTGGATGGTAAAGCAAAGTTTGATGGGAAGAACAAGGCTGTGCAACACACGAACTTCAAGAAGAAGAATTACAAGAAGAAAGGTGTTTGTCATGCGGGGATCCTGATCATTGGGCTCATAGTTGCCCTAATCACTATGACAAGCTAGGCGGGTTGACCACTGACGGCCGGTTAGCTTCTTGGCGGCGACGTGGAGTCGGAGAGCTATGTTGGAGAAGGACGCTGCTTCTACATAACTGCTGGTGCAGTTGGCTGACTGACACATGGGACCAACATGCATCTGGGCCACATGTCGCTTACGCAATCGCACTGCAGCTAAGTCACAAGCTTCGCTTGGCTCACCGACACAAGTGGGTAGCTTCGGTTAATTAATTATACCTCCAGTGCACCCCTTTTTAGTTGAAGAATGTATGCAATGTAATGAAATCCGACATCTTTATATGAAATCCGACCGTGTATGAATGAATTTATTTCGATTAGTTCAAATTCTTGTATCACTGGCATTGGATGAACATGCAAAACAATACGTACTAGCATTATTCCTGTGGTGATCACCTCGTTTGCAGCAGTTTCACGTGTACTCCCTCCGGTCCTTTCTAGTCTGCATACAAGTTTTGTCTGCAGTCAAAGTATCTCTACTTTGACCAATCTTATAGAAAAAGTATGCACTTTCACAATGTGCAAAGTAAGAAGGAACATAAGGAGTACAAAGAGTTTGAGCAGCTTTTTAGCGTTCCTGTACATTGCAATCAAACACACAAGCCTGGCAATTCATAGAGAACATTCAAAACAATTGATGATTATGCATCTCAGCGATTCACATGTCAGAGCCAATATTTACTTCACAACTAAAGAAAAATGGATCGATGTCACGACAAAGAAAAGGCGCCCCATTTGAAAATATCAAACGCATGTCTTCTTGCTAAAATCAATGAGCAAAATTTGAGAAGGTTGTCCCATTCCAAAATATCAAATGCCTACAATTGTGGAATGGGCAGGGTTTGCCATCAGTTCAGACATTGACATGGCACCTCGTGCGAAATAAACCAGCTGTTCTTCTTGTGCAGTTCCACCAAAATCAACCAAATTCACGCGGCACCTCCTTTCTTGTGGTGGAAATGAATGATTCGATGTATTCATGAACATTTTGTGCAGTTCCCATTGAAATCAAACTGAGCACCCCTGTTTGCACAAATACAAAAAAAGTGATTAGTATAAAGCAAATTGTAATATGAATTGACAGTTTAAACAGGCACCTACATGGTCCATGTAGAGCACACTTTTAGAAAAATGGAACTCACCGGAAAGAATCCTAGAACAACATTGTACTCGTGCATCACAACAAGAAAATGGAGATTTGTTAGTCCTTCTGAGCTAAAGTTAGTTTGGTCTTGTGGGGGGTAATGTAACCATCCTTCAACTGCTCCTTCTAATGACAAGATAAACATGGCTTCTTCATCCTGGCATAATCGGAACTAGTCACTTCACATACTCCATATTCTTCTTCAGAGGAGGATGATCCTTTTGTGCAAAGACAAGAGGACAACTAAATGCTAGCATCCCTGTTTGCTCGAAAAAAAGGAAAGGAAATATTTAAAACAACACAGATGAAGCACTTCTCAAGGACAATACCACTTTTTGATGACAAGATTCAAACAAAGAGCACAACACCAATAGAGATGACAAAGCTCAATCATATGGATGAAATCAGTGGGCGAGTACCAACCTTTGTCATGAGGCTTATTGTGTAGAGCATACAAATGAAGCACTTCTCCAGAAACATCTGTTGCTATCTACTGTGGTGGCCATGCTTACTATATACTCCTCGATTAGTTTAATGTTTCCAACATCTTCTTGTGCAGTTCCACTAAAATATATGGTATCTTCAAAGAAGATCCCTGTTTGCACAAGTAGAGATAATTACGTATTACATTAAGAGTGGCATCAAATCAGTGGCAAAACAATTGCTTGTTCCAGCCATAGAAATAAATTAAGATGCAAAACTATATCATTACTTGTGTCATCACAGTTCCAGTGCTTCATTACAACACCGGGAGTTGATTTTTGTTTCTCTTACGCTTGTTCTTCCCCTTCATGACTTGGTTCAATAACAAACAAGCTTCGCCTTCAATGTAAGATTTGGCATGTCAATTAGGTTGCACAAGTATAGCACTAAATAATGACATTAATTTTCTGATGAAACTGGCAAAATACAGGACAGTTGTGAAATATCCTTATCTTACCTCAATGGGATATTACGGTGCACATACAGATTAGAAGTCTTGTCTCCATTTGTGTAGTTCACTAAAATCAAGCAACATTACCGTACAAGTAGCACAACATATGAAATCACACTGCAGAATCATGTGAAAGAAGGCTAGTATTGACCTCTCATGACGCTGAATTCAAACAACTCACAAGAAGAAGATCTGAACCAAATTTGCCAACACAGATAGGATGTAAGATCTCCTCTTGTGCAGTTCCACTAAGATCAAGCAATCAAGCAACGTTGTCGGTGTGATATTTTGGTTGAACTGCACAAAACACTCTTAAAACAAAAGTGTTTTGTGCAAAGGCAACAAAAGGTCACAATGGCAACGAGGTGCAGAGATAACCTGTTTACACAGAGGTGCAAAGGAAACAACTAGTGGACAATAACGGTGGATGACACAGAAGCCAACAAAAAGAAGCATCTACCTTATCTAAATGGGAAAGAAAGCAAATGAGTAGCATTTCTCAAATGGTGGCATTGATTAATATTAACAAAGATATTATATTAACAATAAAATTCATTAAACATGTAATTTGCTTTTAACTATGGCATTGCATCAATTTTCCAGCGGCATTATTAGAGGGTGTTTGTTTACAGGGACATTTTGGTGGAGGGACTAAAAAAACTCCGTGTCTGTCCCATCTAAACCAAACAGGAGGGACTTTTAGGGACTAAAAGTGGGCATTTGGGACTAAAGAAAGGAGACCCCGAGGGAGAGTCTTTTTGGGACTTTTTCCAACAGCTTGCCCCTGCCACGCATCGCACCTTGTCTCTATTAGTTCATCAATAGGGGTAACATGGTCTTTAGCATGTCATTTAATAACCTCTAGTCCATGTTTAGTCCTCGAACCAAGCAAGTAGGGACTAGGAGTTTTAACCAAACAGGGCCTTAGATTAACAACAGCTAAAGAGTTGCACGGGCAAGGACGACCAGCACCATGTGCATCTACCGATGTATCGGGTGATGCACAATCTGTTGCAACAAAGAACAAACAACCAATGAGCATATTTGTGTTGGTCCCAGCTTTGTTATCTTTAGACACCTTTCCCTATGTGAGCGCAGCAAATCTAGTCCCGCTCAAACTCTACAGCCTTGTCCCCAAAAACAAAAGATCAGTTCACATCGATGTGCGCGTCTGCGTTTGTCATTGTTTTCCTTTTCGACCAACGTAGGTGCTGGATAGCCAGTCTGTACTAGTACTTTCCCCCCTTCCTTTCCTCTTTGAACCACGTCCTAGATTTATGCTATACAACTTTCCCCCATTCCTTTCCTCTTTGAACCACGTCTTAGATTCATCCGATACAACTTTCCCCACTACTTTCCCCCTTCCTTTCCTTTTTGAACCACGTCCTAGATTCATGCTATACAACTTTTCCCACTACTTTCCCCCATTTCTTTCCTCTTTGAACCACATCCTAGATTCATGGTATACAACTTTCCTCACTACTTTACTGTTTGATCCAACACCTAGATTCGAGTGCAGAAGCCGAAAAAGCCCACATGCAGCTAGAGCAATGCATGTGGAATAAGTAAATTATACCTTAAGGTTCTTGGGGTGTGGTTCGGTGGGCGACCGGAGGCCGTTCGGCCCACACTATGTACGGGGCGAAGAAGAAGGGGTCGGAGGCCCTCTCGCGCCGCCGCTGGGTGAAAGTGAACAGCTGCGCCGGTAGTGGATTCCCTCCCTCGCCGACGGCGACAACGTTAAGCCTCCTTCCCTTCCCGGCGGACGGATCCTGCCGGCTCTTTGACCAGCAGTGAGGGGAGAGAGAGAGAGGCCAACGAAGTCTTGTTTAGATCTGGAGAGGGTGAGAGAGTGTGAAGAGAGCAACTACAAGCAGACCAGCAGTGAGGGGAGAGAGAGAGGCCAACGAAGTCTTGTTTAGATCTGGAGAGGGTGAGAGTGTGTGAAGAGAGCAACTACAAGCGCTGAGGCTCCAACGTGTATATATATACTGGAGAGAGTGTGAAGAGTGCAAACCCTAGAAAACAAGCGCCGAGGCTGCAGCTGATCGTATAGCTCCGTATCCATCCATTTTGAGCAGTCAAAGAATCCTCCTGGCACGAATTATGCTCAAGTGTAGTTATCGAACCCGAGACCTCAAGTTTTATGAGAGAACAGGCTAACCAGCTACACAACCCTCCCGTTATGTTCAATGAGAGGAAAATAACCTTTTATACATTCCTGCATTCGTGTGACAAGCATGCCGTGTTTTTTTGTGTGTGGGAGTCATTGGGATTTAAATCATAATCGTGTCATGTGGCTTTGGTGGTAAGACTATCCATAGTGGTGCAGAAATAATGCAGCCTTAGTCACCATACCTCTCTCCATGTAGTATGTTGGGTCCCACCAGTCAGAGGGTGAAACAAACAAATTAATAATACAAATTAAAAGCGCCAGCGGTGTATCTTACCTCACGCATCTCGCTACTACTCGGGAACACTGTCCAACTGATCCCTCTGTTCGCTCACGTACTATTTTAAGCGAATATTTATTATAACATGCACACAATTTTGGGCACTTGTATTTGACCTAAGTCAGTGTGCCACCGTATCTCGTACGACTCCCTCCGTCTAGGTGTAATAAGTCACGTTAGAAGGTGCATCAGACCAAGGTGCAAGCAGATTGGAGGAGAAGGAGAAACTTGACCGGTCATTCCTCCAATCAAAGCCCTGATTTCTGTCTCTAAACGCAACAATTAATCCAAACAACTAAGAGATGCCGTTTTAGCTACCATGCAGGGCCATGTATTAACTGATTTCTTGACTGATCAACGCGTAGTTGCGCTCCATGCATTGGGTTTCCGGGGGAGATAACAAGGTAGAGTAAGGAGCGTTTGGTTACATTGCTTAGGCTGGTCATAGTGGTGAGTAACTTGGACTAGTAACATGCATATGTTACTAGTCTATGTTACTACTACGCGAAGTTTGCCATCGGAAGCGAGCCGATCTGGCTCTCCTGAGCTAGCAAGGTTTTTCTAGCCCACCCAAGCTAGCTGGCCCACAAAATCTAACATATTTTAATAGTTCCAAATGCCTAACCTTGCCCGGCTATGCTATAAGTTGTTCTTGCTAAGGATCCAAACGCTCCCTAAGTAACAACGCTCGCTAGCAACAAGGCCAGGAGGGGATTGAGATGCGAAGTTAATGGACAACGCCTAAACATTTTGGGAATATCTGATTTCCGTAAGATGACTTAACACCTAGACGGAGGGAGGACTACTCCTCAGTCCAGGTTTGATGGAATATTCGTCACCTCTTCGCTTCTTATATGTACTCCATTTGTATCTCACTTCCTGTGGCTTCGCACTCCCACGATTTTCCTATTCTATGAACCTGTGTGTGCGTGTGCGCGCGTGTGTGTGTGTTTAAAAACATGTGTGTGTTAGAGAGAGCGACAGATCGACCTACTCCTACAGAGATATGGTGTGTAGTGTACGATTTTAGCCGCAAGAGTTGGTGCATTCTCTCGCTTCCCAAGGCCCAAGAGGGACAAAGTGACAGCTGCCACGCCTGCCCTCCCGACCACCTGGCTCACCCAAAGCCCTCCATAGCCAAAGGCTTCCTGCCCGAAACGGTCAGCGCCGCTCCACAGAATCGGTGCCGCATTCATGCTCGGGCAGAGCGGACGCGACCTCTTACTGGCGCCTGCGTTGAAGGGAGAAGCGATTCAAGAGTGATGGTTGCTTCGTCCATTCAACTTATCGCTGGGTCTATGTGATTTGACGGCTCATTGGTCATTATTACCGAGGTGGTAGGATCGCTGGATGTCCCACGCCGCGTAAAGGAGGTACTACTAGATTACAATTTTCTCCATTCTTACGGCGGAGGAGTGCAAGAGCAAAGAAAACACGCAGCTTAGTGATTACATGGCCCACCTCACATTATCACCATATTTTCTCGACACCGTATGACACCTAACTCTTTACATAGTACTCCCTCCGTTTTAATATAAGTCTTTGTAGAGATTCCACTAGGTGGACTACATACGGAACAAAATGAATGAATCTACACTTAAAATGCATCTATATACATCCGTATGTGGTTCATGGTGAAATCTCTACAAAGACTTATATTTAGGAACGGAGGAAGTACTAGTATAGTACGTACTGTAATTTATCAGCGAGATAGTACAATGCTATGAAGCTTCCAGCTTCTATTACATGTATCTTGCATCCAAGGTTGCCCGTTGCAACATTTCATCAAATACAAAGGAGACTAACATGCATGCTATTGCATCTCAATGATTGATGATCATAGCAAATATGTACTCCTCCATTCCAAAATAAGTGTCTCAACTTTATGCAGGGGTGTTTGTTTCAGGGACTTTTAGTGTAGGGACTAGAAAAGTCCTTCTTAGAGACTTTTAACCAAACAGAGGGACTACTAGGGACTAAAACTTTCTTTTTGGGACTTAATGAAGAAGACTCTCAAGGAGAGTCTTTTTTGGGACTTTTCCAACAATGCCCCTCCCTGCACCCATTGCTCCGCCGCCCCATGGTGTTGTTTGGTTGTTATTTTTCTGTATACTGGGGGTAACATGGTCATTCAATAACCTCTAGGGAGGGACTAGGGACTCTTTAGTCCCTGAAAACAAACAGGGAGGGACTTTTTAAGGAGTAGGGACTTTTTAGTTGGGACTAGAAAAAGTCCTAGGACTTATGAACCAAACAGGGCCTCAATATGGACTACATACGGAGCAAAATGAGTGAATCTACACTCTAAAATATATCTATATACATCAGTGTTTGGAGTATGTACTAGTAGTTCATATTGAAATCTACTAAAGGACATATATATTCCAAACAATATGATAATATCTCTAACCAAGGTAGTAGGGACGAGGAGTAAACAGAGGGAGTAGTAAAATTTTCGCCTCGTCCTGCGAGCCACCACGCGCGTGGGCGAGGGAGCGGGCGTAAGGCGTACAGTACTACTACTAGTAAGCAAGCTTCACCTCATCCTGCGAACCACCGCGCCCTTGGGCAGGGGAGACGGCGTACTAAGCAAGCTTCTCCTCGTTTTGCGAGTTGATGGGACACATCAAAAGTACTCAAGTGTATAGAGCCTTGCCTCTAAGGTAGGCCCCACATGGTTTGCCTCTTTTTAACATAATGCGTCAAAGTCGCAATTTGTTTGTTTACCCGTGGTAGACAATCCTCCCTCCATCTAGTGGACAACCAGTACGCGTGTCAAATTACCACGTGGGCTGCCTTTTCGTAAAGAAATGAGCTCCACCGTGTACCCGCATGGGTGTGGTTGGGAAAGAGACGGGAGTACGTGCGCCGTGCGTGCAACTCTTCTTTTCGTGCACGTCCCCCACCTACATGGGTGTGTGTGAGATATACAAACCTAGACAAAGGGCTTGTGCGTTCGTGAGTGTTTTTTGTTTTTGTGGGGGGGGGGGGAGGTTGATTTCGTGAATGTATTTGTGGGAATATGTGTCGATGGCATCTCAAACAAAATTTTGCATGCAATGTGTGTGAAATGGAGGCCTATCCATATCATATATAGAGGGCTGGGCGATCTATGAGAAGAGAGGGAGGGGTCATAGATATCGATAGAGTCGAAGAGAGGATCAAGTGGGTGGGTACGGGATCGATGAAGAGAGCCATCGAAATTGTGTGTGTGTGTGTGTGTGTGTGTGTGTGCAAGTCAAAGATATAGGGCGACTGACCTACCGGAAAGTCAGAGGGCACAGGTCAAGTTTGTGTGTGGCAGGGAGACATGACTAGAGCGCCAATGTATCGGTGTGTGTGGGGGGAGGGTGGGGGAGGGGTAGGCAGAGGCCTAAGTATAGAGGTAGAACGACTCAGATATGTGTTGAGAAGGAGAGACCCAGCTATGTCTTGAGGGAGATCGGTCGACATCCATACATAATCAAGGACGGAAATAGGATGGGACAGAGAGAGAGAGAGAGAGGGAGGAAGAGGGGTAGAGTGCTGGATGGGTGATGGAGTTGCTTCTCGAAGATGGTGGGAGAGGCCTACTGGACAAACTGAGGGTGGAACTGCAATATTATCAATAAGAGTGGGGATGTGTTTCTGTGTGTGCCTGTGCGTGATAGATCTGTCAGGACGCATCCATGGATGATAAAGGGGAACCATGTGTTTGGTAAGCAAACCTAACTAGATCGGTAGATCAATTGTTGTTTGTCGGAGGAACGGAGAGACATAACTAATGAGGTAGATCGATCAACGCGTGGGGAAAAACGAGTTATAAGGACCTAGCTAGCTATACGTATAGCGGGAGATTGGTCGGTGTACGTCCATTTGTTAGAGGCAAATAAGGCCCGGCGAGACGGATAGACAGAGGGAATGGAGCTAGGAGGTGGTGCGAGAGGCCCAGCTACTAGCTAGATAGGGGGAGGAGTGTGCGGTTGTGAGATCGACGAAAAGAGGGGGAGAGTTTACACATGTGTGGGACCGTATGAGAGACACGAGGCAAGGACACATAAAGGAGGAGATTGAAGGTGCGTGTGTATATATATGTTGTAGGCAGACATCGCTGGAGAGGTTTATCGATCGATGTGTGTCAGAAAGGAGTTGTGGAGACTGTGGGAGAACGACCTAAAGAAAAAAAATGAATGTGCGCGACGGATAGAATGTTGAGGGAGGGGAGGACGAGAAGGGCGTGTGCATGCACGAGAGAAAGTTAGTGGTAGCTACAAAGTTTAGAGGACTGTGTGGGTGTAAGAGACTAACAAAGATCATAATTTGATATGAAAGTGGATTCATATATTTGAATAGGAGATCATAGTGTTTTAAACATATGCATGCATGAATATAGCGGTGATACGCGTGTTGTGGTTTTGCACATGTTATACCATAATGTGATAATGCATGGCGTTTGCAACTCACAGCTAAATGTCGAACAATCTAAACCATACTATACATCGAACAATCTCACATTTTATTTGAATTTGTGATAATGTGTGGCATTTGCAGCTTACAACTAAATATCGAACAATCTAAACAATACTATATATCAAACATTCTCACATTTTATTTGAATTTGTGGCAATGTGTGGTGTTTGCAACTCACATATAAATACTTGTAGGCGTAGGGGGCGGGGCACCATACATAATGTGATAAACACATTATACATATGCACTCATCGAATCGGCAATTTGTCGTCACACCTCTTTGTCAGTCTGGCCACCGACGGAAGAGCCTCTTTGCCATCTGCTTCCACAAAGCGGACGGCAAAGAAAGTGCAGATGGCAAAAAGTCTATTTGTCGTCAGCCAGCTGACGACAAGGAGCTAGAAGGCAGACGACAAAGGGCCAGGTGGGCCCCACAGGGCACGACATGGCTAGGTTAGGTTGTTTGCCTTTTGCCAGCGGACGGCAAAGAGGAGACGTGGGACAGCCCTAAACGGCCACCCTCTTTGCCGTCTGCTAGCATACGGCAAAGAAGGCCCACTTAACGGGCCGAGCCGTCTCCCCCCTCTCTCTCTTTCTTTGTCTCCCTCCCGCGCGCCCGCCTCTCTCCTCCCCCGCCCCTCTGCCACCGCAGCCCGCCAGCCCTGCCCCCTGGACCCAGCCCCGCCTGTCCAGCCTCCTCCCGCCCCACGCCTGTCCGCCTGTCGCCTCGCTGCCCACGCCGCCCGCGCCTCCCCGTCGCCCTGTCGCCTCACGCCTGTCGCCGGAGAGGCTCAAGGCGGGCCGCCTGGTGCCGGACCTCCTCATGACCTCAAGGCCTCCTGCCTCACGCCGCCTCCTACCATGCCCTCAAGGCTGCCTCGCCCACACGGCCGACCTCGCCCTCCACCGCGATCCCCGCAGTTTGTTCTTCCCCTTTTTAGGTTAGTTTTTTAGTTTCTTTTAGTTTAGTTTCTGTTTTAGTTTTAGTTTTAGTTTTATTTTCAGTTTAGTTTTAGTTTTAATTTATTTTAGTTTGTTTATTGTAGATTAATTTTAGTTTTAGTTTAGAAGAAGAAGAGGAGTAGAAGGAGGAGGAGGAGGGAGGAAGAGGAGGAGGGAGAAGAAGAAAGAAGAAGAAGAAGAAGAAAAAGAAAAAGAAGAGAAGAAGGAAAGGAAAAAAGAGGGCGCCCGGGGACGAGCGGGTTAGGGGTTCCTCGGTGTCGATGGAACGCTAAATAGCAAGTATCATCGGTGCGAGATACATGTGGCCGTCGGTGTCGAATACTACATCCATGTCCCACAAGTGATGTCGACGTCCGGCGTCCCAAAGCAATTGTTCTCGGTGTCGATGGCGGTCGAATACATTATTATTTGAAGCAGCCACTGCGATGACGATTAAAAGGCAAGTGTTGAAACTTGAAACACCCAAACTGACTCAAGTCGGTTTGGTTGTTTGAAATTTCAAAACTTGGCTTTAATCCTCATCGCAGAGGCTGCCAGACAAATTCGCCAAGGTGTTCGACCATCATCGGCCACCGGAACTATTGTTGCGGGACGCCGGGCGCCGGCTTCACTTGTGGGATGTGGATCTAGTGTTCAACACCGAGCGCCACATGTATCTCGCACCGATGATACTTGCTATTTAGGGTTCCATCGACGCCAAGGACCCCCTAACCCGCTCATCCTGTTGTAAAAATTTTGTTAGGACGATGGAAGAAACAAAATTGCTATGTTATTCATCTTTCGATTTAAATGTGCAGATATTTCGTCGCTGCGAGGGTCTGGTGTTTGACGAGCTCTGCCCCTGCGTTCGTTGGTGAGCACAAATGACATCTCCTCCCCCCCCCTTCATTTGCTCTATTCCGGTCTTCGTGCCGATGAAACTTGCTAGCTATAGGTGTCAATCATCAGTATGCATAACCACTATGCATCTCCCGTTCGAAAGGGTTACATCTATAAATATGCATGCATTTGCATATTTATAATCGTGATTCTTTCAAATTGTCCAACGTTATCCATGGATAGCTCGAGTATGTAGATTGGGTTCATTTTCATATGCTCGCTTCCGACCCGATGCAGAATTTCGCTGCCTCCTCGTTGTTCTCCGGATACACATCCTCTCCGCTATTGCCGAGACGTGTATCAGGAGAAGAGCGGGGAGGTGCTGCGAAAATTTTGCGTCGGATCTGGAGCAGAGCATGGGAAAACGAACCCAATCTACACATACTCAGGTGGGATTAGGACCTATCTTTACCTATTAGCGTGTAGGTTGCATGGATGTAATAAAACTGACAAACTCCATTAACTGATGGATATGCATGGTTTGCTTAATTATGTATATATTTCTTGTGTGTCCAGTAGGAAGTCAATATGAGTGATCGTGCATGGATGTACACCGGTTACACTAGTCAGAAAGTTTGGACCGAGGAATGCTTAACAAAAACCAAGGGGTTTGTTAGAGCCGCATTTGCAAATGGCCAGAATTAAGCCGGGCCCCCGTGTCTGCTATGCATAACTATAAAAAGATGGACGAGCTTGAAATGAGTAAAGACCTGCAGAAGTTTGGTTTTACGCCTGGTTACACAGTCTGGAAATTACATGGTGAGTCTGCCCAACATGCCAGAGTCGAGGTGGTTCATCGTCGCACCGACGAGCATGGTACCGGGACCGTAGACATGGTGCAAGACTTTGACGATGCTCTGGACTCGGACAAGGATATGGAGGAATCTGCAAAGGCCTTCACTGAAATGTTGGAGTCCTCAAAATGTCCTCTCCACGAGCACACTGAGCTTTCTCAGCTGGATGCCATCTCACAAATAATGGCTCTGAAGGCTCAATTCAACTTGGGCAGAGAATGCTACGACGCGATGATGACAGTATTCAGACGATTTCTACCCAAAGGCCATGTGCTACCTCCAAACCTGTATCAGTCAGACAAAATCCTCCATGCTCTTAATATGCCCTATGAGAAGATACATGCCTGTGAGAAAGGATGTGTCTTATTTAGGCTTCAGTATGAGGACTTGAACTATTATCCCATTTGCAATTCTTCCAGGTATGTTGTGGTAGACAACGGTATGGGTGAGAAGACGCAGACCAAAATACCCGTTAATGTTCTTCGATATATTCCAATCGTACCAAGACTTCAACGTCTTTTCATGGTCGAAGAGATGGCCAGACAGATGACATGGCACAAAACGGGCAAAAGAACCGAACTAGATGCAGATGGGAATGTGATGATGGTGCACACATCGGATGGTGAAGCGTGGAAGCGCTTCGATGCATTACATAAGGAAAAAAATGGCATATCCAAGGCATCCTCGAGTCGCTGTCAGCACAGATGGGTTTAGTGTGTTGGTCAGATAGCAACCCCATACAGTTGTTGGCCCGTGTTTGTCATTCCATTCAATCTCCCCCCCGGGCAGATTATGCAAAGAAAGAACATTTCCCTGACGTCGATAATTCCAGGGCCCAACTATCCGGGGAAGAATATGAATGTGTACATGCGGCCGCTTAAGGACGAATTGCAAGAAGCTTGGGATAATGGGTTCAAGACATACGACACCTTTAGCAAAGAGAACTTCATAATGCGTGCCTGGTACATGTACTCGACGCATGACTTGCCGGGCGATGCGCTTATTCGCTGGCTGGTGTGTGCATGGAAGGTTCCCTGTGCCCCACATGCAAGGGAGCTCTTGAGTTTCGCTATCGACGGCAGGCACAAGTATAGTTGCTTCGACTTGCATAGACCGCTTTCTACATCCCGCCATAAGTTCAGAAAGACAAGAAGAACTTCATCAAAGGTAGAGTTGTCAAACACTCGCACCACCTGCGCTGACAGCCAATGCACCCTACATCAATTAAACGCCTCGAGCCAGATCCAGAGCGCCCGTGGTATTTCAAGGTATAATAAGGAACACGCTTGGACTCACAAGACATGCTTCGGGATCTGCCTTACTTCAAAGTCCTCCTTGCCCACACAACATCGACGTGATGCACACTGAAAAGAATATCGCTGAAGCCATTTTTGGTACATTGTTCGGCATAGAGGGGAAATCAAAGGATAATACTAAGGCTAGAGTCGATCAAGAGGAGCTATGTGATAGACCGTTACAAAACATGAAAGAACCGAAAGGAAAGGGGAACTGGACAAAGCGAAAGGCATGGTTCAATCTTGGAAGGCCAGCTATGAAGGAAATTATTTTGTGGGTGAAAATGCAGTTGATGTTCCCCGATGGGTATGCATCAAATCTAAAGAGGGGAGCGAGTCTTCAAAAATTGAAAATATTTGGTCTAAAAAGTAATGATTGGCACATATGGATTGAGAGGATAATGCCCGGTGATGTTGCGTGGCTTCATCCCTGAGGATGAATGGCTAGTACTGGCAGAGCTAAGCTATTTCTTCCGTGTTCTTTGTGCGAAAGAACTATCGCCAGGCCTCCTAGAAGAAATGGGACAGTTGGCGCCGGAGTTGATATGCAAGTTAGAGATGATCTTTCCGCCAAGCTTCTTTAATCCAATGCAACACTTGATTTTGCATCTCCCGACCGAGGCACGATTGGGGGGGCCCGTGCAAAATCGTTGGTGCTACTCAACTGAGAGGATGCAGAAGACGCTTCGAGCAAAATGTAAAAATAAAGGTAGAATAGAAGCATCGATGGCAGAGGCATTCATCACTGAGGAGGCGACAAACTTCATGACAGCTGACTACGAAGCCAAAAAATGTCATTTGCATAATCCGAAGCCTCGGTACAATGCTGACGAACCTCAAAAGGGTCAATCCAACCTCAGCCTATTCAAAGGGAATCTCGCACCAGCCAGTGGTTGGAAACCAGTATGGTTGGTTGTTGAAGAATGGCGGACCATTTTGATGTATCTCTTCAACAACCTAACAGAAGTGCGGCCATACATCGAGTAAGATCTCGATACATTGTTTCACAACTTCTAATTCCTTTGAACTTCTCTTATTCCTGGATATTTGATGCAGTCGATATGTCTCCATATTCTCGTATGGAGCGGTGATCCAAAAGGATTCCGTCGAAGAGTATGAGCTTCTAGCAAAACAAGGAACCGAATATCCCGGTTTCATCTCTTGGTTTAAAAAATGGCAATTTCCATTTGACCCTTTCATTTCTTTGGCTAATTTGTGACTAATGCAACAATCCTTTCGTATTAAACTTGTAGGCTAATTCAGAGATTATGGATGCCGAATTGAGATAAGTAGCTAATGGTTTTGACTATAAGGTTCGTTCATTTGACAAATACGACATCAACGGGTATCGCTTTCGTACCTATGGCAAAGAGCTATCTATGGCCGACCGAAAGTCTACTAATTGTTGTGTCTCTGCTATCAACGAAGGAGGTATCGAGTATTATGGAAGAGTCGAAGCAATTTATGGACTTGAATTCTATGGTGAAAACCCACCAAACTTCGTAGTCTTCAGATGTTATTGGTTCCAGCCAAGGGAGACTAGAAGGACTCATGAACATATAGGGCTAGTCGAAATCAAACAAAGCACCCATTTGGATGTTCCCGATGTCTATATTATGGCTCAACAGGCAACTCAAGTTTTCTATCTACCGTGGGCCTGTCAAATTGATCCAAATCTTAGTGGTTGGGACATCGTTTATGAAGTGCCGCCACGTGTTAGACCACCTCCCACTGATACGTCTCCAACGTATCTATAATTTTTGATTGCTCCATGCTATATTATCTACTGTTTTGGGCAATATTGGGCTTTCTTTTCCACTTTTATATTACTTTTGGGACTAACCTATTAACCGGAGGCCCAGCCCAGATTTGCTGTTTTATGCCTATTTCAGTATTTCGAGGAAAAGGAATACCAGACGGAGTCAAAACGGAACGAAATCAACTGGAGAAGTTATTTTTGGAAGGAAAGCCACCCGATGGACTTGGAGTGCACGTCAGGAAAGAAGGGAGGTGCTCATGAGGGTGGGGGGTGTGCCCCCACCGTGGGCCCCCTTCGTCCACCGACATACTCCTTTCACCCATATATACCTCGCACCCTAAAACTTCCGTAAAAGAAGATAGATCGGGAGTTCCGCCGCAAGCCTTTGTAGCCACCAAAACCTCTCGGGAGCCCATTCTCGCACCTCACGAGGGGGAACCCATCACCGTTGCCATCTTCATCATCCCGCGCTATCCATGACGAGGAGGGAGTAGTTCACCCTCGGGCGGAGGGTATGTACCAAGAGCTATGTGTTTGATCTCTCTCTCTCTCTCGTGTCTCTCTCGTGTTCCTCTATGGCACGATCTTGATGTATCCCGAGCTTTGCTATTATAGTTGGATCTTATGTTTCTTCTCCCCCTCTACTCTCTTGTGATGAATTGAGTTTCCCCTTTGAAGTTATCTTATCGGATTGAGTCTTTTATGAGAACACTTGATGTATGTCTTGCCGTGCTTATCTGTGGTGACAATGGGATATCATGTGCCACTTGATGTATGTTTTGGTGACCAACTTATGGGTTCCATGAACCTATGCATAGGGGTTGGCACACGCTTCTTGACTCTCCGTAGAAACTTTGGGGCACTCTTTGAAGTACTTTGTGTTGTTTGGATGAATCTGAGATTGTGTGATGCATATCGTATAATCATGCCCATGGATACTTGAGGTGACAATGGAGTATCTAGGTGACATTAGGGTTTTGGTTGATTTGTGTCTTAAGGTGTTATTCTAGTACGAACTCTTTAATAGATCGATCCAAAGAATAACTTTGAGGTGGTTTCGCACCTACCATAATCTCTACGCTTGTTCTCCGCTATTAGTGGCTTTGGAGTGACTCTTTGTTGCATGTTGAGGGATTGTTATATGATCTATCTATGTTATTATTGTTGAGAGAACTTGCACTAGTGAAAGTATGAACCCTAGGCCTTGTTTCCCATCATTGCAATACCGTTTACGCTCACTTTTACCATTAGTCACCTTGCTGTTTTTATTATTTCAGATTACAAATACCTATATCTACCATCCATATTGCACTTGTATCACCATCTCTTCGCCGAACTAGTGCAACTATACAATTTACCATTGTATTGGGTGTGTTGGGGATACAAGAGACTCTTTGTTATTTGGTTGCAGGGTTGCTTGAGGGAGACCATCTTCATCCTACGCCTCCCACGGATTGATAAACCTTAGGTCATCCACTTGAGGGAAATTGCTACTGTCCTACAAACCTGTGCACTTGCAGGCCCAACAACGTCTACAAGAAGAAGGTTGCGTAGTAGACATCGCCCTCAATGAAAAGGATTATGAACCTCACATTAACCAAGACACATATGATGAAGGAGAATTCTTCCAAGAAACACGTCTTTCCAAAAAATGTTTCAAGAACCGCTCTACTCCACCCCAGAACATTGAAGTAGACATCGATAGTGAATCCGACTTCATCCCTGAGCCGGAACAAGAAGAGCCGGAAGAAGAAGAAGTTACTGCTGCAGATGAACTGTCAATGCTTGAACGATTACGTAAAGGTGGCCTTCCACATGATGATGCATTTATTAATGATGATGATGAGCACATCATTACCGATAGTGATGATGATGATGCTTTTATTAATGATGATGATGAGCACGTCATTACCGATAGTGATTATTAGGTATTCAAATTTTTACGTCGTACTTGATTTATATAGTTATTTGTATGATTGTATGATTTCTATAGTTGGTATTTATAATTTTCTTACTTTGTATGATTGTTTCTTATACATAGTGCCATGGTCTTGGTGTCCGTCCCAGTCGGCCCTCGCCCGCTTTATGATTCGGATGTGGCAAATTCTCTTTCATAACTATTTGTTGCATTTCGCATTTATGACAATTATGGCCATCAAGTTGACATAGAGATATTTTAATCTAGGAGGTATGTGAACCGGAATTTGAAACGGACCCTCTTGTCGAGAAGTTAAATTTAGTTGAAAAATAAAATGAGTATTTGAAAGAAAAAATTAAAAGAATTGAAGAAGAGAAGATGACATTGGAGTTGTATGTTGCCGATGTCATCGATGATCACAAGATGAAGATGAATGCAATGCGCCTGCAGCTTAAGAAGATTAGAAAATATGCCATTGATAATGAGGCTTGGTATCATTATGCCGTTGGATCAATTGTTACCTTAGTTGCGATCTTCATCACATTTGATGTGATGAGGGTAAGTTTTCTCTAGTGTTTTGCTTTACAAATGGATACTTAGCTTATTTTCCTCCTAAATGGCATAATTACCTAAGATAGATAAAACATGAGCTATACTTAGCTTATTCAGTTCATTTATGACATACTTAGCATACTTAGGTAAAAAATGGCATGATAATCTTTGTTATCTCCAAAATGATATAGACTTAGCTTATTTTCCTCAAAAATGACATAATAACCTTAGTAAGATCCAGAATGACCTATTTACCTGGCTTAGCTCTAAAATGACCTACACTTAGCATTTTTACCTAGCTTAGCAATAAAATGACATTTTACCTACCTTAGTTAGAAGAAGAAGAAGATAAAGAAGAGGAGAGGAGAAAAATAAAGAGAAGAAAAAAAAATCTTCTTCTTCTTCTTCTTCTTCTTCTTCTTCTAACTAGTCTTCTTCTTCTTCTTCTTCTTCTAACTTTCATCTTTCCCAATTTGCAGATTTGCTTTACATGAGGAAGCTTGGATTCATGGAGTGTACTATTCTTCTGGTGCTTCCTTGTTGTTTATGAAAACTTGTTTGGATATGTTGTTGGAAACTTGTTTCTGGTTATGTATATATGGATATGTTGGACTTTGTTGACCTATGTTGTTGGATTTGATGAAATATGCTGTTGGACATGCTGTTGGATATGTTGGATATGTATGCATGTATATCTGTGTTTGAAACCATGTCTAATTAATGGGATTTAAATAAAAACAGGGGATATATAGCCTCTTTGCCGTCCCCTAGCAGATGGCAAAGAGCTTTGCCGTCTGCTAGCGCATTTACAAAGAGGACACATGGCGTCACCGTGCAAACCGGGAACACCGGCTGCCTATTTGGTCATTTTGTCGTCCACCGCGCACGGCAAAGTGATCAGCTATGCCGTCTGCCGGCAGACAGCAAAGATTCAACCCTCTTTGCCGTTTTCTAGCGAACGGCATATCTGGACACGTGGGAGCTTCCCAGTGCTGCCTAGCTGGGCTCTTTGCCGTCTGTCAACGGACGGCAAAGAGCGCCGTTAACCCCCTAACGGCCCTCAAGCCACCGCACTGCCGTCCGCTATCTTTGCCGTCTGCTGGCCTCGGATGGCAGATGGTGTCATCCTTTGCCGTCCGTTTCTAAGAAGCGGACGACAAAGAAGGCCTTTGCTGGCACGTGTTCATCCGGACAGTTTGCCGTCCGCTAGCGGACGGCAAAGAAGTTTGCTGTCCGTGATCTATGCCTTTGCCGTCCGCCATGGCGGACGGCAAAGAAGCTGATTCCAGTAGTGATGAGACATGGTTTAGATTATGAAGATCTAGCTAGAGCTTGAAATGTACTATGATTTGAAATCAACATAAAGTGGATTCAAAAAATCGAGTTCGAGTTCATATAGTACACATAGTTCATATGTAACTTGAGACTAATCATGTGGTGTGCCGTGAAGATAATACACAAATGATGGTTTAACTTTACAATAATGATGATTGTAGATCTTATTAAAGCAGAGAAACGAATTCAAATGCTTTGACTTCACAACAATCATTATTGTAGATCTTATTCAAATAGAGAAACGAATTCAAATTTAGTTCATATTGAAGCGGTAGTATATACGTTTGGAATGCACTAAAACGTTCATTTGAGTAGTAGGTTGCATGCATTATACACGTAGCGAAATATTTTAATTGAACATAATATGAATTCAAAGTTTTGAATGACATTTGTAGTGCGAATTGATTTGGTATAGTACACGTTAGGCTTGTCCGGAAATTTCAACCCGCGCCTTGTTAGCCCGGAATATTTAAGATATATCATTGTCTCGTTGTGCTCCGACAACACCCTCCATCTCAACCCGTGCCTTGCTATTTCAAAATTACAACACGCGCAAAAACTCCCACCTCCTGTGAAATCCCGACACGTGAAATGCCCGTGATACCCCTGAACCGAAAGAACCGCCTCAAATCGGTGGGGTACTTTCGTAACTTACCCCACATTTCGGACAAGCGCGTCCCTAAGCCAAGGTTCCCCACTCCCATCCCATCCGCCCCCATTCGTACACCGAGGCTGGGAAAACCCACGAAGCCCCACACCCTCCTCCGTCCGCCACCCAGCCGGAGCCTCTTCCCTGACGACGTCATCCACAGCAACACCTCGACGTCCCTCATCCACCGTACCGGATGACGATTCGTCGTCGATCTGGTCGTCCCGCCGGTTCAGCCACCCCGTCCTCCACCTCCAAGGAGCTGCCCCGACGTTCCCCTCGTCTTTCACGCCACCTCCATTCCCACACCGCTATCTTCACCTACACCACCGGAAGAGCATCATCATCATCGTTTTCTCGGATGAAGCTGCGGCCTAATCAGCGCCACCAAAGAGGTTGTACACTAATCGCCGCATTTTCTTCTTGATTCGATCTCACGGTGCTGCCGGCGGTCGGTCCCGAGCCGACACGGCGCGGCTCCGTCCACGGCGACATCACCGGCCACTTCCTCCATGGCGTCGCTCTCTCGGTGGCGACGTCCACATAAGTAGGAGCTGCTGCTGCTTTAGCTCTCGCTCGCGCTGCTGCTCTGCTCTTGCTCTCGGTCCCCTGCCTTGTCTGCTCTTGCTCTTGCTCTTGCTCATGCTGCTGCTCTCGCTCTTTCTCTTGCTTGCGATGCTGCTCCAATTTAGCTACACTTCAGTCGACTGATCGACTTTTGGGTCACCGATTTTGGGGGGCACGCGGAGTTAAGGAAGAAAAAGCTCGGCACAGGGGGGGCTCACGGAGAGGTACCCCACTATCTATCTTAGGGTTCGTGGTGGGGGCGGTGGTCGGCGGCGGTGGTGGGCGGTGGCGTGGGGATCGCGGAGAAAAAGCTCGGCACGGGGGGCCTAGAGGATGGCTGGGCGGCGCGACCGACGGTGGGGAGTGTTTTCGGAGCGGGCGGGGCGGCGCACCGCCAGCCGCGGGCGGTGGGGGCGGCTGTTTGGCCGGTGGTGGCTGGCGGCTCAGGGGGGTGGAGGTTGAAGATGAACTGCAGGCCCTTGATTTTGTATCCAACGGCTGTAAAATCGACTGACCAGAGATGAAAAAGTCAGTCGACTGACGTGTAGCCTCACCTCTAATGCGTTCAGTTTCGATAGTAAAATTCAGTTTCGATAGCAAAATTCAGTTTCGACAGTTAAATTCAGTTTTGACAGTTAAATTCAGTTTCGATAGTTAAGTTCAGAGATGAGCGGCTGATGTATTTTACATCTAGCACTTTGTGGTTATGTATTTTACGTCATCTATTGGACATGCTATTAGAATTCCACTCAGGTTAACGTTGTCTCTCTTGTCCTGCTTCAGCCTCGGCGTCGTACAACTCACCGGAGCTGCTCCAACGACGAAACCCTCCATCACAGCGGAGCAGCACCTAAGATCTTCTTCCCCTACTCCGACAGCCAAGTCAGCCGGAGCATCCTCACCATCCAACCCAATCACGCTGAGATCGACATGGCTTCGCCAAAGAGGTTGTACATTTGTTGCATCTCTTTTTAATCTACATGTTATATGTTGTCCACTGAGCACACGGAGTAATTGGAAATACGATTATTTTATCCTACTATATGACAAGCAGTGAGGTACCAGGAAACTTAGCTATCCGTGATGGACTCTCTTGAACGCCATCATTATTTATCTCTCGCTTGAGCTGTGCATTTGTCGATGGCCCCGGGAGCTGAGCTAGTAGGGCAAAGGGCTCGGGTCCAAAGTAATAGAAGTAGCACAAAACATTTTTTAGTGTAGGCTTTTCCTTGCTCAAGCCTGCCTACTAGAATCGCCAAGGCTTGAAAGGAAAAGTGAATGAAAACATAGGAATTGGAAAGTTTCCTATGGTACTACTTTTCATGAATTTGGTGCAAAGGAATGGAGCAAAGGAAAACTGTAGGATTTGTTCCTTTAGTGTCTCCTTGAAAGAAAAACCATAGGAATTTTAATTTCCACTTGTCCTCCTTTTCAAATTCCTATTCATGAAGCATAAGACTAAGAGATAGTAGCATAATAGCATTATAAGCGTACATTTTCTTGTGGTTTGACTTAATCTCACAATGCTTCTTTGCATCCTATGTTCTTCCAGTTCTTGTGAACCAAACACCCAGATTGGCAGAAATCCTGTGTTTTTAAATTCTCTATTTTGCACGTGCATTCCTATCCTATTCCTGTCTATTTCCTGTCCCTGCATTGTTAGAATCCTCAAATTCAAACAAGCCCTTACACAAGTACTTCTGTTACAGATATGTGTTAAAGAAAACCTTGTGTGATTTGTCCTATACGTGGTGTCTGTGTTCCACCCCAGCTCACCTGCTCCAACAACGGAAGGGTTCACCACAGCAGGGATCCGCTCTCCAGACTGTCTTTCGCTGCCTCAGATCTTCTTCCCCGCCGCCGGCAGCCATGACAACTGCATTACCATCATCAACTGAGAAGATGACCTTGGGGACTACACGGGTCCGCAAGAGAGGCCGCACTCTTCCGTGTCTGCTTATGTTATGCATCGCTTAATCGTGTTCATCTATTAGACTCTGAGTCAGATCCAAACTTATGCTGAAACTTAAGTTTTTAAATGGTTGTGGGGTACATATTGGGGCGGCAATCAGTACTATCTGTCTACAATCTGGTTAATCTCAGGTGTCTACTATGAGTTTCATGTTGAGTGGAAACAAACATTAAAGGAGCCATTATCTGTATTTTTTTAACTAAAGCTATTATCTGCCTGCTATCATTGGTTTTGGGTCTATCCACAGTTTGCTACCTTCACTCTGGATTTGTGCATGCACTCCTTACATAATCTCACTATGTTTTATTCCTATGCATGTCAGTTATTGTACACAATGGAACTGAACATGTAGAGCAAAAGAGATGAGCCTTGCGTGGCAATAAAATTTCATGCAGACATCGCTCCATGGTGGGCGCAAAGGAAGCCCCCCTCCACCCATTTCGGATCGTAATCAAGAGGAAGATAACTGTTCTAAGGGGGATTCAGAATCAGAAGACCACTCCTATTTACCCCATGAGGTCTTCGCTCTAACTTGGCATGCCGATGTTGGTAATATCATGCACATGGTGCCTTGCATTGCTTACTGTATACATCAAAGATGTCATCTTCTTAGTTTAGACATGCTTTGTGTCAATGCCATTAGTTTAGTTTCTTTATCATATATGTGAATGCAATGCCATCTTGTTTAGCCAGGCATCATATATGTGAATTTTGCAATGCCACCCTGGTTAGCCAATCATCTTATATGTGAATTATATCATGACATCATTTTTTATTATGTGTTAAATTTGTCAATAATTTTAGTACATTCAATTATTCTTCCTGTGCGCCAGCCATTCGGCACGGTCATGGAAAAATATGCGGTGGAAACAAGGTCTTCAGAGCAGACAATGCTATCTGACGAAGCGCATGTCTTGCTGGTTACAGATAGCTCCTCAGAGGAGGATTAAGAGACAGATGACCAGTCCTATTCCCCGAGGTGCATGCTCTAACTTGGCAGGGTTATGTTGCTCATATCGTGCATATGATATCTTGCATTGCTATGTCATTTGCTTAGTTTAGACATGATTTGTGTGAATGCCACCTGTTTAGTGTCTAATTACCATATATGTGAATTATTCAATGCCATCTTTTTGCAAGACATTATATATGTGAATTATGCAATCCAATCTTGTTGCAAGGCATTATATATGTGAATTATGCAATGCCATGTTGTTTAGCCAAGCGTCATATATGTGAATTATATCATGCCGTCCTTTTTTTGTATTTCTCATTGCTTTTGTTGAAAATGTTTGTATATTCAACTCCTCTTCCTGTGCATCAGCCATTTGAATTGGTGATGGAGAAATCTGGAGTGAAACAAGGTCTTCAAAGCAGACAATGCTACCTGGTGAAGCAGATATGTTGTTGGTTACAGATAGCTCTTCAGAGGAGGATTCAGAGGCAGATGACCAGTCCTATTATCCCCCTGAGGTGTATGCTCAAACTTGGCAGGGTTATATTACTCATATCATGCATATGTTGTATTGCAATGCTTAGTTTTTACATCATATACACGATATTGAATGCCATCTCCTTAGTTGACACATCATATATGTGATTGCCATCTACTCACTTCCTTAGTATATAAATCATATATTTGAATTATATCATGCCATGATGTTTACATAGACAGCATGTATCTGAATTATGGCATGCCAACCCATTTTCTAAAGACATAATATAGTTATATCATCTCATCCTGTTCACATAGTCATCATATTTTGAATTATGTCATTCTATCCATGAATTATATCATGCCATCATGTTTCCATCGACAGCTTGTTTGTGATTTATGGCATGCCAACCACTTTAATAGACACATCGTATAGTTATATCATGTCATCCTGTTTACATAGTCATCATATTTTGAAGTATGTCATTCTATCCTGTTTAGTTAGCCATCATACATGTGAAATTGTGTCATGCTATCCTGTTTAATTAGCCATCATATATTTGAAATTATGTCCTGCTATTCTGTTTGGTTAGACAACATAAATGTGAATTATTTCATGACCTGTTTTCTTCCCTACTATCCATTGCACTGCTTATCTTACAATGTCTCAGACATTCAATTACTTTTCTTGCTTATCAGCCATTTCAATTGGAGGGGTGATGGCAGATCCGTGGGAGTAAAACACGGTCTTCAAAAAAGATCGTGCTACCTGTCGATGGAGATAGAACCACGGTTGTACTTGCCCAAGAACCAGCCCCACCACACATAACCCAGACTCACGCAGATTGTACCCCTACCCAGTTGGACAGAGAACCAGCTACACCCCTTCTAACCCCAACCCCAGCAGATAGTAACCCAGTTCCCGGTGACACATCACCGTCTCCACCACAGAGCACCCAAACACGAGCAGTTAGTAAGGCAACTGCAGTGCCCAAAGCACGAGGACCACCACTCCGAACCCCAAGTCAACGCTTAAAGCAGAAGAAGAATTGTTCTCAGGTCAGGTTCCATAGCTATGGTTCATACTACTTTGCTCTTGCATCTAATTTCAAATTTGAAGGATGCAATTGAAACTCCAATGGCGCAACAAGTATGTTTTAAACCTGTTTCTTTAACGTGTTTGTTGTTGTAACTTGCTCTATGTTGATTTCAGTTTCAATTGAATAAACAGTTATGTTCTCATGCCATGCACATTACAAGTGTTGTTATTGTTGTGTAGTTTCTCACACTTATATCCTGTCTATGCTGCTTTGTCTTAAATAGATATGATTCAAACTGTATCTATCTTGATTTGGCAACATAAACTAGAATGATATAGACCATACAGTGACCATACTACATAGATATATGTTTGTTTCATGTTGTTATCCTGTCCACCTTACTACTGAACTGGTTTACCAAAATGAGTTTCATATACTACATTGTAAACCTGTGATGTGTTTGTTTGTTTCTCCTTTAGAACGCGGATAAAATATTGGAGAAGAGTACCCCATTATGCAATGGTAAAGGAAGTAATGCAGATCAGGTTCAAGATAGTGAGACATCCTGGTTGTTCTCCAAGAAAGCTGATAAAAACTATATTGAAGACACCGAGACAACCTCAAAGTCCTGTCTTGATGTAGTGTTCGAGTTACTGGCTACTACTGCTGGCACCAGCTCTTCGAACTTGCTGCCTGAATCAGTTCGGCTTGTTGAGTCTCAACTTCAAGTTGAAATACATCGATCAGATGTTATGTGACAGGAAGCCGAAGGACCGAGGAAGTCCCTGCAGAATTCAGATGCATACTTTCTGGTGCAACAACAAGTGCTGGAGGATTTAAGCGCCAAACAAGAGAAAGTTAATAAGCTTGCTAAGCATCTTGCCAGCATTATGGGTATCCGTGATATTGTTTCTTGAGCTCTTCAAGTGGTTTCAGCTCGGACTTGTTTTGTCATGCGTTTATATGCTTGCTTTGTTCCCTATATTTGCATTGGTGGCGAACTTTGATGCCCAAAGGGATGTAATATGTGTAATAACCGTGATAGCCTAGCGTAAGTTGCTTGCTAATTTATTTCCTTATTGTCTTGTTTATTTGTTTTCTTGTAGTCAGTGCAGTTCTTTTTCCGCGGTTTGCTAGTGGCGCAATAACCTATTTTTAAAACTAGGCCACAATAACCATGGGCTACATATTTATCAGTAGTTAACATGGGCCTCCTACGGGTCAGTAGAAACAATGGGCCTTCTACGGGCATAGAAACAATGGGCCTTATACGGGCCAGAGACACAATGGGCCTTCTACGGGTCAGATCACCAATGGGCCTTCTCCGTCAGATGATCGGTTGGCCACCATGGGCCAATAATGCACCACATTATGGCCGTAAATGGGCTAGAGTTGAAATCGACGCTCATGGGCCGACCATAACGGGCCGTCGTTAATCGGCCGATTTGATGACGCTATGAAAACGCCCAACGATTAACGGGCCACAAACGGGCCGATCAGAACCATGGGCTGAATTTGGCCCACAAGCAGAAAATGACAGTAACGGGCCATAAGTAAACGAATGTTGGAAATGAGCCCAAGAATAAATGGGCCCTCAGAAGGCCGAAAGATAACACGAGCTGGAAACGGCCCAACGGAATAATGGGCCATTAATGGGTATAAAGTGATACACTGTTCATTACGGGCCAGTTTCACCACATGCCGTTAATGGTTATAAAGTGATACACTGTTCATTACGGGCCAGTTTTACCACGGGCCGTTAATGGGCCGAGAGTTACTAAGGGCCTCATATGGGCTGAAAGACGTCATGGGCCATACATGGACCGGAAGTTAAAACGGGCTAGAATTATATTGGACAACCCAGATGACGCTACTGGGCCTAATTAGGATAGGCCATAAACGGGCCTTGGGTTAGCAGGCTGTAAATGGGCTATATGCGAACAAGTCATTAACAGGCTTGCCGTGGGCCGGCCCGCCACCTTTTGACCAAGTCAAACGGGCCGGCCTTTTCACAGGAATGGGCCTCTCTTGGGCCGTGCCACATGTCGACGTATCATAGGCGCTTTGGGTCCAATGAGTGGATGACATCTGTCCCAACGGTGAGCCGACACGTGTTTCCTCCAGCCAATGATGATTTTACACGTGGAAAATCCCCATTGGTCGGGGCTGTTAACAGGTTATCGGATCCAAAACCGGACCCGATAGCTTAACGGTGTTCCGTTACGGTGGATGCCACGTGTCGGTCACCCTTGACGAAAGCACTTCTGTGGCGCGCGATTTATCGTCATGAAAGTGGACACTTCCGTGATGATAATTTTGGTAATGTCATGGAACACTTCTACGACAACACAAGTATGACTATCTTGATCCTGTCATAAAATTGTCATGGATGTACATGCATGACAGAAAACGTGACCTACTGTGACAAACACGTATCATCACGGAAGTGTATTTTTTTGTAGTGGAGAGTGCCCTTTGAGCCCTCGGTTTCCAGCTGGCATGCCTCGGGGGCCTCTCGGGGGCGCTCCGAGCCGCCAATCTACTCGGACGGCTCGGACCCGGGCAGCCCGGCTAGGCGGTATATGACTGGTGGACCATTGGGGGCGCGCAGAGCCACCATCATTGGAAGCCCTTTATCGCGCATGCACTCGGATGTGACGCCCTAGCCGACCCCTCCTATTGGTGTCTTGGGTTCGTCCATTCACACCATGTCAAAGCCTTTTGGGGCAGTCCATGTCGTATGATCTTCCTGGACGACGCATGCCCGGGCCACTCGGCTGGGAGGACCATGAAGGGTGGACCGCTTGGAGTGCCCGGGGCCACCATCATTGGTTTGGTCAGGTCGCTCCAGGCGGGCATGTGGCACGACCGCGCGCTCGAGTGTGGTCGCACCAGATGAGCCCGTTCGGTGCGATCAGGTGGGTATGCGGCATGCCCCTCGCCGTATCGGGTTGATCGCACCAACGGGCCTGCGTTGGCGCTTGGCTGGCTGTGCCTCACATGCCTAGCCTCGCGAGCTGGGTACACACGTCCGGAAAAGCAATGTTGTGTTCTACCCAGGGACGCGCGTGAGCCTGGTTCGCATATCCAGGCAGCACATGCTTTCCTTTCGATCGTGTTTGGTCATTTCCTTAAGACGATTGTCTTTTCCTGTAAGTTGGTCGTGCGCTGGATTGGCACCTGAGGTGGAATTTCTTTGGTGTGAGGGTGGGTTGGTGTAGCGTCTTATGCACAACGAAGAGGGCAGTGCCATGGAGGCTGTGCCTAAGGTAGGTGCCCTCTAAAGTGTATGGCATGGATCAATTCATTGTGGTTGCAGGTTTTGCGAGTTGTAGCTTGAGATGTGTGCTTGCTTCTTCTCCAGGCAGTGTGTTGATGTGATGGTGCCTCATTTTCCATTTTCTTGCTCCGTGCCATAGGGTTCAGCCCATCAGCCTCGTTGGTCGGGTTCGCATGGGAGGGCCAAGCAGCTGTTGCAATTACCGTGGGAGGGTGATAGGATTAGAGCGGCAGAAAGTGGTGCCATGGCATCAATTTTTTCCTCCATGGATGCCATGGCCGTAATTGTTGTTGCCATGGCAGGGTTTCCAGAAGCACTAAATTTCAATCGTATTGATCCTATATTTGATTGTTGTGTATGTAATACTTAGGCTTCTTTGTTGATGTATGATGGCTTTTCTAGAGAATGAGACCTAAAATTTTATGATGGAGGTGTATCAATTGTTCTTATTGATTACTTCCTTTGGTGATCTATAAAAGGAGCATAAAAGATTCTCGTCTTTTTCCCAAGAGGTGAACCTGAGTTATCGAATCCATGGGAGGACGGTGCCCTTTAAGATAGGGTCTCAAACAAGATTTTGCTGAAGAATTAATTCCAGCTTTTGACTGGATCGTAAATCAAGCTGACACTGAAAACACGTATAATAAAATAGGCATGGGTATGAAGAAATTAATGCTTACAACCATATATTTGTGATGTGACTATTGGGAAACATAGTAGAAAACAAAAAGAATCGCACCTACGCACACCCAAGATCAATATGAAGATGCACTAAGGGTTGGGATCACGATCATTACCGTCACCGAGTTGCGGTGGAACAAGAACATGTCGGTGTAGATCGTACTAGGAGTCCCTCGAACCATCGATGAACGATTACTACCTCTTGAGCACTGCGTTGGTTTTCCCTTGAAGAGGAAAGGGTGATGCAGTAAAGTAGCGAAAGTATTTCCCTCAGTTTTTGAGAACCAAGGTATCAATCCAGTAGGAGGTCACGCTCAAGTCCCTTGCACCTACACAAACAAATAAGAACCTCGCAACCAACACGATAAAGGGGTTGTCAATCCATTCACGGTCACTTACGAGAGTGAGATCTGATAGAGATGATATGATAATATTTTTGGTATTTTTATGATAAAGAGTAAAAGTAAAGAAAGCAAGTAAATAGTAATGGAAATAATGGGAGATTAATATGATGGAAAATAGACTCGGGGGCCATAGGTTTCACTAGTGGCTTCTCTCAAGATAGCATAAGTATTACAAAGGTGAACAAATTATCGTCGAGCAATTGATAGAATTGAGCATAGTTATGAGAATATCTAGGTATGATCATGTATATAGGCATCACGTCCGTGACAAGTAGACCGAAACGATTATGCATCTAGTACTATTACTCCACACATCGACCACTATCCAGCATGCATCTAGAGTATTAAGTTCATAAGAACAGAGTAACGCTTTAAGCAAGATGACATGATATAGAAGGATAAACTCATGCAATATGATATAAACCCCATCTTTTTATCCTCGATGGCAACAATACAATACGTGCCTTGCTGCCCTTGCTGTCACTGGGAAAGGACACCGCAAGATTGAACCCAAAGCTAAGCACTTCTCCCATTGCAAGAAAGATCAATCTAGTAGGCCAAACCAAACTGATAATTCGAAGAGACTTGCAAAGATAACCAATCATACATAAAAGAATTCAGAGAAGATTCAAATATTGTTCATAGATAATCTTGATCATAAACCCACAATTCATCGGATCTCGACAAACATACCGCAAAAGAAGAGTTACATCAAATAGATCTCCAAGAGAATCAAGGAGAACTTTGTATTGAGATCCAAAGTGAGATAATAAGCCATCTAGCTAATAACTATGGACCCGAAGGTCTGAGGTAAACTACTCACACATCATCGGAGAGGCTATGGTGTTGATGTAGAAGCCCTTCGTGATCAATGCCCCCTCCGGCAGGACACCGGAAAAGGCCCCAAGATGGGATCTCACGAGTACAGAAGGTTGCGGCGGTGGAATCAGGTTTTGTGGTCGCTTCTGATGGTTTGGGAGGTACGTAGGTATATATAGGAGGAAGAAGTAGGTCAGTGGAGCCACCAGGGGCCCATGAGGGTGGAGGCGCGCTACCTGGGTAGGCGCCCTACCTCATGGCCTCCTCGTCTGTTGCTTGACGTCCACTCCAAGTCCTCTGGATCACATTTGTTCCAAAAATCACATTCCCGAAGGTTTCATTCCGTTTGGACTCCGTTTGATATTCTTTTTCTGCGAAACACTGAAATAGGCAATAAAACAGCGATTTGGGCTGGGCCTCCGGTTAATAGGTTAGTCCCCAAAATAATATAAACTGTATAAATAAGCCCATTAAACATCCAAAACAGAATATATAATAGCATGGAACAATAAAAAATTATAGATACGTTGGAGATGTATCAAGCATCTCCAAGCTTAATTCCTGCTCGTTCTCGAGTAGGTAAATGATAGAAAAGAATTTTTGATGTGGAATGCTTCTTAGCATAATTCTCAATGTAAATCTTTTTGGGATAATTATATTTATGCCCCTATTTGTGTCCCACTCGTCTGTTTTACCCCTAATTCCCATAAGTCACCAGTTCTGTCCAAGTCACTTTACTCTTCTTATGCTTTTGCCCTTTGACTATTTGACCGTCAGTTTGAAAAATTCATAACTAATTTATACTAAATCATAAAAATGCAAATAAGATACCAAATTTTTTGGAAAAACATCACCTATATGTGAGTATCATTTTCATTCATGAAAAAAGTGTTGGAAAGTGCCCATCCGAGTTTTAGCTCTTATGCTACCACCATGAAAAGTAAAATCTAAAAAAGTTCAAAAAATTCAAAAGAAAATTTGGTGGCAAAGAATGACAAATGTTTTAAGTGCCTGCCAAGTTTCATCAGGGAATAATATTCGTGGGTGCCGCGGCAAAAAAACAACCAACACTCCAAAATAGATTATTTTTTGCCACGACTTCCACGAATGTCATTCCCTGATGAAACATGGCGAGCATTTAGAACATTTGTCGTTCTTTGCCGTCCTATTTTTTTGATTTTTCTAGATTTTACTATTCATGGTGGTATCAAAAGAGCTAAAACTCGGATGGGCACCTTCCAACACATTTATCATGAATGAAAATGACACTGGCATATAGTGATTTTTTCCGAACATTTTGGTATCTTATTTGCATTTTTATGATTTAGTATGAATTAGTTATGAAGTTTTCAAACTGACGGTCTAACAGTCAAAGGGCAAAAGCATAAGAGGAGCAAAGTGACTTGGACAGAACCGGTGACTTTTGGGAATTAGGGGTAAAACAGACGAGTGGGACACAACTAGGGGCATAAATCTAATTATCCCAATCTTTTTATTGTGGCATGAATATTTAGATCCGAAAGATTCAAGATAAAAGTTTAATGTTGACATAAAAACAATAATACTTCAAACATGCTAACCAAGCAATTATGTCTTATCAAAATAACATAGCCAAAGAAAGCTTATACCTACAAAATCATATAGTTATGCTATGTTTCAATATTGTCACACAAACGTTCTCATCATGCATAACCCCGATGACAAGCTGAGCAATTGGTTCATACTTTTAACGCGCTTCAGCCTTTTCAACTCTTACGCGATACATGAGCGCAAGCCATGGATATAGCACTATGGGTGGAGTAAAGTATAGTGATGGGTGTTATGAGAGAAGACAAAAGGTAGAAAGTCTCACATTGACATGGCTAATCAATAGGCTATGGAGATGCCGATCAATTGATGTCAATGAGAGGAGTAGGGATTGCCATGCAATGGATGCACTAGAGCTATAAATATATGAGAGCTCAACAAAAGAAACTAAGTGGGTGTGCATCCAACTTGCTTGCTCACGAAGACCTAGGGCATTTTGAGGAAGCCCATCATTGGAATATACAAGCCAAGTTCTATAATGAAAATTTCCCACTAGTATATGAAAGTGACAATATAGGAGACTCTCTATCATGAAGATCACGGTGCTATTTTGAAGCACAAGTGTGGAAAAAGGATAGTAACATTGCCCCTTTTCTCTTTTTCTATCATTTTTTTGGGCCTTCTCCTTTTTTTCTTTGGCCTCTTTTTTTTTAATTTCGTCCGGAATCTCATCCCGACTTGTGGGGGAATCATAGTCTCCATCATCCTTTCCTCACATGGGACAATGCTCTAATAATGATGATCATCACACTTTTATTATTTACAACTCAACAATTACAACTCAATACTTAGAACAAAATATGACTCTATGTGAATGCCTCCGGCGGTGTACCGGGATATGCGATGAATCAAGAGTGACATGTATGAAAACATTATGAATAGTGGCTTTGCCACAAAATACGATGTCAACTACATGATCATGCAAAGCAATATGACAATGATGAAGCGTGTCATAATAAACGGAACGGTGGAAAGTTGCATGGCAATATATCTCGGAATGGCTATGGAAATGCCATGATAGGTAGGTATGGTGTCTGTTTTGAGGAAGATATAAGGAGGCTTATGTGTGATAGAGCGTATCATATCACGGGTTTTGGATGCACCAGCAAAGTTTGCACCAACTCTCAAGGTGAGAAAGGGCAATGCGCGGTACCGTAGAGGCTAGAAAGTATGGAAGGTTGAGAGTGCGTATAATCCATGGACTCACATTAGTCATAAAGAACTCATATACTTATTGCAAAAGTTTATTAGCCCTCGAAGAAAAGTACTACTACGCATGCCCCTAGAGGGATAGATTGGTAGGAAAAGACCATCGCTCGTCCCCGACCGCCACTCATATGGAAAGCAATAAAAGAACACCTATGTGTCAAAATTGTCACACAACTTTTACCATACGTGCATGCTTCGGGACTTGGCAACTTTAATACAATTATTTTTCAATTTCACAATTACTCAACTAGCACACTCTAATATTACCACTTTTATATCTCAAAACACTTATCAAGTATCTAACTTCTCATAACATTCAATGAACTCAATATGGAAGATTAATTTCACAATTAAAGCAAATTACCATGGTGTTTAAGACTCTCAAAATAATATAAGTGAGGCATGAGAGATCAATAATTTCTATAAAATCCAACCACCGTCGTGCTCTGAAAGGTATAAGTGAAGCACTAGAGCAAAAACTATATAGCTCAAAAGATATAAGTGAAGCACATCGAGTATTCTAACAAATTCCGGATCATGTGTGTCTCAAAAGGTGTGTACAACAAGGATCATTGTGGAAAACTAACAAACAAAGACTCAAATCATACAAGACGCTCCAAGCAAAACACATATCATGTGGTGAATAAAAATATAGCTCCAAGTAAGTTACCGATGGTTGAGGACGAAAGAGGGGATGCCTTCCGGGGCATCCCCAAGCTTTGGCTTTTTGGTGTCCTTGGATTTACCTTGGGGTGCCTTGGGCATCCCCAAGCTTAGGCTCTTGCCACTCCTTATTCAATAATCCATCAAATCTTTTACCCAAAACTTGAAAACTTCACAACACAAAACTTAACAGAAAATCTCGTGAGCTCCGTTAGCGAAAGAAAACAAAATACCACTTCAAGGTACTGTATTGAACTCATTATTTAATTATATTGGTGTTAAACCTACTGTATTCCAACTTCTATATGGTTTATAAACTATTTTACTAGCCATAAATTCATCAAAATAAGCAAACAACACACGAAAAACAGAATCTGTCAAAAACAGATTAGTCTGTAGTAATCTGTAACTAACGTAAACTTCGGGAACTCAAAAAATTCTACCAAAATAGGACGACCTAGACAATTTGTTTAATGATCTTCTGAAATTGGAATAAGTATTTTATCACCTTCTGGTGATTTTTAATTTTTTATTTCATGAACAGAAAGTTGCTGGAATTTTCAGCAAGATCAAATAACTATCATCCAAGAAGATCCTATAGGTTTATCTTGGCACAAACACTAATTAAAACATAAAAACAAATCTAACCAGAGGCTATATCAAAGATTTATTCCTAAACAGAAGCAAAAATCAACAAACTAAAATTAAAATTGGGTTGCCTCCTAACAAGTGCTATCGTTTAACGCCCCTAGCTAGGCATAAAAACGAGGATAGATCTAGGTCTTGCCATCTTTGGTAGGCAATTCCTCAATAAGGCGCCTATCACCCCTAGGAGTTTCTTCCTTTTTGTTAACAATCAAACTTCTAGGCACGAAATCAAAGAAATCTCTTGTGGCAAAAGGTTCCTTAAGGATAGCGAAAAAATTGGGGTGAACACTTATGGATTTGAGGTTCGCCTTTCCCTTGCTAGAAGTTTCACCCTTATTTTTAGGAACATACATTAATTTGGCAATCTTAGCATTAGAAGGAGTGTTTTTCATGGAAGAAAAGGCAGATCCTAGGTTGGTAATAATATCCTCAAATTTATCAATTCTAGTAGAATCTTGATCTATCCTTTCATTAACCATAGGTCCCTTTTCTTTAAAAAAATTAAGAGCAACTCCTACCTTAGATCCGTATTGGGTAATTTGGTTATGGATATTTTTACCCAAATTTTCAATCAACTCTATGGTGGCAACTTTATTTTCAATAATTTCAAGCCGTTGCATCACATGTTCCAAAGTTAAAATAGTTCCATTAACCAAAAGAGGTGGTGAGCCAAACAAATCTATCATAGCATTATAAGAATCAAAAGTATGGCTACCCAAGAAGTTTCCTCCGGTAATGGTATCAAGAATATATCTATGCCAAGGGGCGATGCCTAGATAAAAATTGCGAAGAAGAATGGTAGTAGATTGCCTTCTAGCAGATTTATTTTGAGCGTTGCAAATTCTATACCAAGCATCTTTTAGATTTTATCCCTCCCTTTGTTTAAAATTAAGAACTTCATTCTTGGGAGACAAAGGAGTAGATAAAGTACTAGCCATAACGACGAAGTAGGTGAAAGAGGCAAACGAAAAGAGAGGGCGAATAAAACGGCAAGGGTGAAGTGGGGGAGAGGAAAACGAGAGGCAAATGGCAAATAATGTAATGTGAGGGATAAGAGTTTGTGATGGGTACTTGGTATGTCTTGACTTGACTTGGCGCACACCTCCCCAGCAACAGCGCCAGAAATCCTTCTTGCTACCTCTTGAGCAATGCGTTGGTTTTCCCTTGAAGAGGAAAGGGCGATGCAGTAAAGTAGCGTAAGTATTTCCCTCAGTTTTTGAGAACCAAGGTATCAATCCAGTAGGAGGTCACGCTCAAGTCCCTTGCACCTACACAAACAAATAAGAACCTCGCAGCGATAAAGGGTTGTCAATCCTTCACGGTCACTTACGAGTGAGATCGATAGAGATGATAAGATAATATTTTTGGTATTTTTATGATAAAGAGTAAAAGTAAAGAAAGCAAGTAAACAGAATGGAAATAACGGAGATTAATATGATGGAAAATAGACCCGGGGACATAGGTTTCACTAGTGGCTTCTCTCAAGATAGCATAAGTATTACGAAGGCTTAACAAATTACTGTCGAGCAATTGATAGAATTGAGCATAGTTATGAGAATATCTAGGTATGACCATGTATATAGGCATCACGTCCGTGACAAGTAGACCGAAACGATTCTGCATCTACTATTATTACTCCACACATCGACCGCTATCCAGGATGCATCTAGAGTATTAAGTTCATAAGAATGGTGCAACGCTTTAAGTAAGATGACATGATGTAGAGGGATAAACTCATGCAATATGATATAAACCCCATCTTTTTATCCTCGATGGCAACAATACAATACGTGCCTTGCTGCCCCTGTTGTCACTGGGAAAGGACACCGCAAGATTGAACCCAAAGCTAAGCACTTCTCCCATTGCAAGAAAGATCAATCTAGCCAGCCAAACCAAACTGATAATTCGAAGAGACTTGCAAAGATAACCAATCATACATAAAAGAATTCAGAGAATATTCAAATATTGTTCATATATAATATTGATCATAAACCCACAATTCATCAGATCTCGACAAACACACCGCAAAAGAAGAGTTACATCAAATAGATCTCCAATGGAATCAAGGAGAACTTTGTATTGAGATCAAAAGAGAGAGAAGAAGCCATCTAACTAATAACTATGGAACCGAAGGTCTGAGGTAAACTACTCACACATCATCGGAGAGGCTATGGTGTTGATGTAGAAGCCCTCCGTGATCAATGCCCCCTCCGGCAAGACGCTGGAAAAGGTCCCAAGATGGGATCTCACGGGTACAGAAGGATGCGGTGGTGGAATTAGGTTTTCGTGGTCGCTTCTGATGGTTTGGGGGTACATAGGTATATATAGGAGGAAGAAGTAGGTCGGCGGAGCCACGAGGGGCCCACGAGGGTGGAGGGCGCGCCTGGGGGGGGGGGGGGTAGGCGCGCCCCTACCTCGTGGCCTCCTCGTCTGTTGCTTGACGTCCACTCCCAGTCCTCTGGATCACGTTTGGTTTCATTCCGTTTGGACTCCGTTGATATTCTTTTTCTGCGAAACACTAAAATAGGCAAAAAAACTAGCAATTTGGGCTGGGCCTCCGGTTAATAGGTTAGTCCCCAAAATAATATAAAAGTGTATAAACAAGCCCATTAAACATCCAAAACAGAATATATAATAGCATGGAACAATAGAAAATTATAGATACGTTGGAGACGTATCAACGATCCTGCGAACCGCCCACGAACATTCCATCAAATTGAAGAACAAAAGCATGTCCTCTCTAATTGGTTGCAAGCATGCAACCTTCATGACGCGCTTCGCCGTCCAGAGCTAATCGTGCCGGAGAATTAGAGGAAGGAGATTAGAAACACACTGGGCTTCTAATTGTGAGGATTAGAGGGTCTAGGTCAAGCTCTAATTAGATCAACTATGATCAACTGCGACTAGAACTAGAGGAGGCTCCAAAAACTTGTGCCCTAGGGGCCAGCCCTGCCCCTCTATTTATATGTTGAGCCCCGGGGTCGTTACTTGGGGAGAGGGCGTCCCCAAAGTCGGCTTGGAACACAAGAAAGAGTCCTCCTCGGTTTCCAACATGATACGCCTAGGTTCCTTGCATTTCCGGAAATGCCACGGACCTCGGCGTCAGGTCCCTGACCTCCGCAAAACCCCTTTTGCACCAACCTAAAGCCTCGTGGGCCTTACCCCTTGGCCCAGTCAAAGTGTCCTCGCACCAGAACATTTCTAAAAACATGCGGTACCCTTCTGGTGACCCCGAAACGCTTTCAGATCCTCTCAAAACTATTTCGAATATTTATGAAACAATTCCACAAATATATTCTCATCACTCCCGTCCTACTAACACTTAGTAGATCGTGACTGCCTTAAGCTTGTGACCCCGTAGGTTCGGTTAACTCATAGACATGAATGAAACCGTTGGTTCAATGACCGATAGCGGAACGGTGGACGTCCATATCGATCCCTATGAGCACATGAATGATATTCGAGTGAACCTTTATTTATCATGTGATGTTCCCTTTTCTTCGCGATACTTCACAAAACCCAGGATGCGTCGGTATTCTCCCGAGTCATCACATGCTTACTATACCGTTATCCTCGTTACTGGTTTTGTTCTTCTTTCTCATTATCGTGTTCTGGCATCCCTGTCACATAGTCACCTGTGTTTGTCCAGACGATGATGGATGTCGTCACACCAAGAGGGCCCTAAGAATATCTCTCCATTGTCGAAGGAGAAAATCCCACTCACGAGCCATCTAGTCCCTTGTCAAACTTTCCAATGAACCTGGAAGTTGTTGTTATGATCACTTTGTTACAGGTGATGTTTGAGCAACCCCAAATACCAAAGTACGGAAAGAAGTGACTATGATACTCTCTTGGTCTAAGGAGCAAAATGACATGTTAACACTCAATTCATAACAGGCAAGTTTGGGTCGATTCAATATGATCGTTCTTCCAAGGTCATAATCTCAATGTTGTTTTAGGACCATCATCTATACTTAACATTATCCTAAGATCCGGAAAACGTGATCACCAAAAACACCTGAGCTAGTCCTAGAGGTAACACTAGGAACCTTTTATTTAACAGTTTATCATTCCACACGTGCATATTCCAGGATCATGGCTGTTATAGCATAGAATATAAACTCTTAGTTATGAATACACAAATATAATTCTAGAAATATTATTGCCACTAGGGCATATTTCCAACAATCTCCCACTTGCACTAGAGTCAATAATCTTGTTGCATGTTTTTCTAACATCCATGGCTATCTGGTGTTGCTCATGCTTTTCTAGTGTTAGAGCCTTCGTCACCGGATCTGATACTCTTCAAATCCTAATGTTATGACGTGAACCAGGATCCTCAACTTTGTCTGTCTCCCCCATCCCCTCCCCTCCCTGGCCGCTCCCGCGAGCACCGCCGGGGGGGGGGGGAAACCCTAGCCCGTGGGGCACGACCCCCTCCTCGTTTCTCCCTCCCCTCGCCGCCGCCCCAGGTCTTGTGGGCAAAGCCCGCCAGATCGGGCGGCGGCGGGCCTCTTCCTCCCTCACATGGTGCTGGATGGCGCGGCCATCCTTGTTAGGCGGCGCTGCGCTGCCCAGGCGCGGCGGCGCAGCGACGGCGGCCCGCGACGGGGCGTGGCTTGTCAAGGCGGCGCGCTGGGTCGGGCTGGGCGTGCCTGATCCCAGCCGGCGGCGTGGGCTCGCCCAGAGATCCGTCGCGGCGGCTCAGTGCTCTGGGCCCTTGTGGTGGCAGGGCCCGGCTTGCCGCAGTGGTGGCTGCTCCGGTGGCTGCCCCTGCTGCAGTGCTCCCTGGTGGTGGTGGACCTGCCGGCCCCCGGCCGATCCGGCGATGGCAGGTGCCGCGGGCTGTGCTCGGCGGGATGTGGGCTACCACAGCGTGGTGGTGTCTCATGGCGGTGGTCGATCGCTCACGGCGGCGGCCGGACTTCTTCGGCGCCGCCCGCAGGTGGCGGCTTTGTGAAGAGCTTCACCCTCTTCTCGGCGTCCGGCGCAATCTTCGCGGTGGGATGACCCTCTCCCTGCTGCGACCCATCGCTAGTCCGTGCTCGGGCTGCAGGATCGTGCTTGTCTCGCGCCCGCAGCAGGACCTCCTCGCTCGCGCGACGGCAGCAGGACCGAGCCCGTCTCGCGCCCGGCAGCAGGACCGAAGCTCGTCTCGTGCCGACAGCCAGACCACGCTAGTCTCGCGCCCGGAGCTGTAGGACAAATCGATGGACTTGTGTGCCCGGATCCGCTTCGTCTCTTCGTTGGGGTTGCGGCGGTGTCGGTTGTGGTGGTTCCTAGGTCTTGGATTCGGGCGGCGGCCTGGTGGTGGTTGCGCGGTGCTCATGGGCGAGCCCGCCGCTTGGTGCTGCCCGGTGATCATGGCCGTGTGGGCGGCGTGGTTGTCGGGGTGCGGCGTTCGATGGCAGTGAGTATTGGCCGGGGTGAAAACCTGCTCTTTCTTCGGACAGACCGACGGTGGCGTAGCTCGTTCCCTTCTTGAAGGCGTCGTCGCGACTCTCATTGTCTGTCGTGTGGCTCCGGGGGAAACCTTGATCCTCGGATCAGGCGGTGGCGACGCTTCCATGCCGTACCCTTCCTGAAGGCACCGTCTTGGAGCCCACGGTTCGTCGTATGCGGCTGCATCTCTTCGTGGTGGCGTGTTCACTGGTGGAGTCCCGGGTGCTCGAGTAGTGCTAGGGGTCGTATTGCTGCGCTCAGCGCCTATGTATCCCGCCTTGAATGTGTGCGTGTGTTGTGGTGGTGTGCATCTGTTCCTGGATGTTGTTAGTCATTGCTTTATTTATAAAGCGGGGCGAAAGCCTTTTTCGGTAATCCTAATGTTATTTGTGTCGGTAATATCTAGTTTTTCTATGTAATTCTTATGCTACATTAATTGTAACAATATATGTCTATATAGTTCATTTTATAGTAACACTATATCTCCATATAGTCCATTTTCTATTTGGAACTACACCATAGTCTATCAATAATCTTTTGTTGATCCAGATTATATTCTATTGAAAACTTCTCAAGCCTCAATCTATATCATTTATAAAATCCACATTTATGTTCATTTTCTGAAACTGTTTCAAAACTTATAGCCCGATAGTTTATTTATATTAGTCATGAAGTTGTCTTGTGTAACCTTTACAACAAACAATTTGTGTAACTATTTACAACAACCTCTTCATCTCCTCCATGGACAAGAAGCAAAACCTTTCGTCCAACTGAGGTACTTAATCTTTAAGTAATCACCCCTAGTGAACCTCTCTAGGATCACTATAGTACTTACTACTAACAATTACTCCCTCCGTTCGGAAATACTTGTCATCAAAATGAACAAAAGGGGGTGTATCTAGATGTAGTTTAGTTCTAGATACATCCCATTTTGTCCATTTTGATGACAAGTATTTTTGGACGGAGGGAGTAGTTTATACGAAACATATTGCTTTGTACATTTGATAGCACACGTGATGAATTCAATCTCTGAAGAAAATTGAACTCTATTCATCCACACACGCTCATCAATTGTTTTCAATATTGATTTCTGCACAATGCTATGCTATGTGACATTTTGAGAAAATATTTTGTTCTTTTGAACTTCTTTAAAACTTTTGTCACAGCTCATGTCTTAGCAGAATCAAATGTTTTAATCTATCTGTATAGATTTTCATCCAATAATTCTAAGTCCTACATGATTTTAATCTTTTGTGCTAATATCCTTTATATTATTTCGATAAAATGATATGTCCTACATATGTAAGATCAGATATGCCATAGAGCTCCCACTAAACTTCTTGTATCCACAAGATTCTTGATAAAGTTCAAATTCTCCAATTACTTCATCAAATTCTATCTACTTGATACTTTATTTCAAATCATACACATGGCTTCAAATATTTATGTCATTCTGGTATTCCTAACAAAACCTTTTGGTTTTATCTTATGTACATCCTGTTTAAAATCTTTTCAAAATAGTTTTGTTACTCATCTGTTATATATATACAACACTCACCGTTGTAATCCATTTATACTTTAAGTATTGTTACTAACAAGAAGATTTGACAAGATAAATTCTTCCATTCCTACAAAACTCTTTCGTAAAACCTTTTCATTCAGAATCACTATTGTGACATCCCAGAATTCTAAATTTTGGAATGTTATATTAAATAAATAATTAGGAGTGTTTTTTTAATTGTCGTGTGATTGATTGTGTGAAATTGAGTGGAATTTGAAATTTTTTGAAAGTTGAATGAGAGGCAATGAAAGGACTCTCCCAAACTTTCATCTTTGCATTTGGTTCCACGAATTCAAATTCATTTCATCACGAAACCCTAGAGTGAAGATAATATGACTTCTTCCTTTTAAAGAAAAGAAAAGGGATTGGAAAGGATTTGAATTCGATGTGGAAAATATTTCAAATTCATAAACTTTATGCAACTCAACGAGTTTTGTGAGAGAAGATAAAATGACTTCTTCAAATTTTAAGAAAGAGAGTTGGAGGTTTCAAAGAATCATTTTGAAAGTCAATTTGAAGTTATTTGAAACTCACCTTCCATTTGAAGTTATTTGAATTTCCAAATTTCAAATTCACTGAAAATTATTCAAATGAGAGAAGTAATATGACACTTCAAAACTCAGAGGCATTTGAAATATATTTGAATAAGGAAAAACAAAAAGATTTAAGAGTGGTTTGAAATTCAAATTAAAACCACTAATGAGTTATTTGGTTTTATTCAAATTATTTTTCTCCAAAATGAAATATATGGAAAATAGTGTAACATGATTCCTTCAATAGAAAAGTGGAGAAAATTAATTTGAAATCATTTTGGTATTTTAAAATAAATTTTATTTATTTTAAATGCAACGGCAGCACTGTTTGCATTATTTGAATTTTTGTAGATTTCATTTGACTTTTGAAATAGTTCATGTTTTAGGAAATCCATTTCTCAACATTTTGGTATATAGCAGACTAAGGCATAGCCTAGTGGTGGGAAGGGGCTGATGCCTTCCCACCCACCCAGGTTCAAGGCATGGTACTTGCAATTTGGGGTTGTTGCACCAATTATACTGTAGGGGGTTCCCTTACAGTCTTTCTATCAAAAAAACATTTTGGTATATAATATGTCTATATAAAGTTTTTATTTATTTTGTTTTCCTTCCGTGTTTCATTTTTAAAATAGAAAAATTACGGCCGATGCCTTTTGGCCCAAATAGCACAGGCTAGACCAGCTAGTTCTCCCGCGCCCGAATCTCTTTTCGTTCGGTCACCCATCCCTTTCCTTCTTTCCCTCTCTCTGACCGATGGACCCACCGACTGACTAATCTCTTCTTTCCTTCCTCCTCCTCCTCCTCCTCTTCTTCTTCTTCTTCTTCTTCTTCTTCTTCTTCTTCTTCTTCTTCTTCCTTCCTTCTTCTGCCAGAGCGCCACCGCGGCAACCCTGCCCCGCCTTGGATTCCCTTCCTCTGGTGCTCGAGCCCTCCTCCAACTATCTCATCCTATAAATACCAAGGACAACCCCTCCTTTCCGGAAAAAAAAACTCCATGCAAACCCCCTCCCCCGTGTTTCCTCGGCGGCTCGCAGGACTTGCGGAACGCCGCCGCCGCCATTACCGCCATGTTGCGCCACCACGACCCCCTTGGCGACACCCGAGACCAGACCGAGCCGCCCTTGCTTCCCTGCTGCTCGACGACCACCGCCTAGAGCTCGTCGACGCCCGGAGCGACGCCCTCAGCCACGCCCGACCCGCCACCACCGCCGCCACCGACGTCAACCCGCTTGTAGCGACCGACCTCAGACGGTCAAGTTTCTATGCTTCAGTGTCATCCCTGGATCGGTAATGCTGACACACACAGTACTCGAAGGATTTATAACAGAGTATCAATCACACACTTATTTCATTGAATGTCTCAAAAGTGAACTTATTACAATAAATATGGCTTAAGGCCATCTAACACGATAACAACGGAAGGCTTGGAAGATAAAGTGAGTCCATCAACTCTAACGGCATAGCTGAGTGCATGACAACGACCTATCGCACCTTTACTCGTCGTCTGAAAAGTTTGCAACATAATACGTTGCAGCCTGAAAATGGGTCAGCACATGGAATATGCTGGCAATATAACACAGTAGAGCAATGAACAGAATAATGCTATCACTACATGCATATATGGCTGGTGGAGGCTCTATGGTTATATGGTTTTTGCAAAAAGCCAATTTTTCCCTACAACAAAGGAATACATTTTATTTAACTATCATGGTAGTTGAAACATCATTGAGAACGTACCTCCAACTCAATCCCAATTAAAAATAATTATCAACCGAAAAAATTAAATTAGAGTGATGAGATACATATGATAATCCAAGTACTAGATACTCAAGATGTCCATAACCGGGACACGGCTAACCATGATTAGTTTGTACACTCGCAGAGGTTTATGACTTTTCCCCACAAGACTCGATCTCCTCCGTTGGATTTCTCGACTACATGATGTTTGAGAAACGGATGACCGAGACACAGCCTTTCGTAAGCATTAACTCTTTACTCCTACCGACAGATTACACCTACTTTCCCTCTGCATATGCTAGCCCACCAATGAAAGAGGTCACACAACATACTCAACTATGCCAGAGCCCATAATGGCTTGTGGCTGCACACGGAAGTTTCTAGCATGAAAATATCTCACGATCCCTTTGAGCCTGGGTGGCGGACCGTAGGAGGATCACACGGTATATCCCTGGGATCTCCTAGGACAACATTGGTATATCCCCAGGTGCCCAAACAAGCAATCCACCCATATGTGTATTAAAGTTGCCACCTTAAGTTGGACCATTAATTAACAACTCACATCTGTCATGGATACACTCAAACCCAATCCATGTATACGAGCATAGCATAGCAATATAAGCATAACGTAGAAGTAACTCCCAAGGGTCTGATATTAAAACAGGTAATAGGTTCTACCTCATCATCTACTTCCCAATACCCACAAGTTAATCACATCCTAATCATGCAGTGTTTGAGGATTGTAACTAATGCATAAAAACTGGGTATGAAAGGAATCTGATCAAGGTGTTACTTGCCTTGCCGACGATCCGCAAAACCTAGAGACTCGTAGTAGCACGCTTCGCACTCCGGGAATTCTATCGCAAACAAACAATAGCATACATAAGCAATCAATCAAAGAAGCACAGGTAAAACTCAAATAAAAAGATCTAACCAGAAAGTTCAACTTAAGAACTCCGGTTTGCAACAAGAATCAAATCAAACGGAGCAACGAAACTCAAACTGCGAAATAAACAAGATCTGACTACTAATCTGGAATGAAGTCAAATTTTACAGTACCAAAATCTTGTTCAAGTTGTTTAAACAGAAAGAGGGCTTTGAGTCGAAGATCTAGGCGCTTGAATTGCCTGATTCCGATAAACGAGCAAAAAGATAAACTAAAACGAAAGTCGGGCCAGAAATCGCGATCGAAAATAATCGCGAAAAAGCCCTCACAAAGAAAAACTGACAAACAGGCTAACAAACGAACGTTCGCTGTCTGTGACTAACGGGTGAACGACGTTCGTTAAAACGAACAAACGGATGAACGTCCGCTGTTTAACCGAACCGAGAAAAAAACCCGAACCGATCTATTAAAAAACAGATCTAGGGTTTTCAAAATAAACTGAATGTTTGAAAAAAAAATGGAGGCTACCTCGGCGAACGTGACGATGGCGGCAACTCCGGCGTCGTCTTGGCAGCAAGCAGCGGCAAGGGGGGGGGTTAGGGTTGGCGCGGCGCGGGTTGGGCCTCATGATCATGCTCACAGCAGACTTATTAGAGGCCGGCCTGGAGAGTCCCGGCCGGGTATGGCCCGAAGTCGGTTCATTTTCTTAAAAAAAAATTTATGACGTAGAAAAACAAAGAAAAGAAATACTAAACGGACTCCAAAAATCCCGAAATAAAATTTCCCCGTCCTTTAAAAATATGCCAGATAGAGTGAACATTTATTTGGGCCTAGAATGCAATTTTGAAAAACGCATATTTTTCCTAATTCAAATAAAATTGCAATAAATCCAATTAAAATCATTTATTTAATTTTAGTATTTTCCCTCCAATATTTCACTTATTTTGGAGAAGTCATATTATCTCCTCTCATATATATTTTGATATGAAATATTCTCGAAGGGAAAAATAAATTAAAACCAAAGTGATCCTTGTTTCAATATTTTATAAAATTCAAATATGACAAACGCGAAATCTCCAACTCTCTCCGTGGGTCCTTGAGTTTCTTAGGATTTCGAGGATCGCAAAATGAAAATGCAGTAAAATATGATATGCATGAATGACCTATGTATAACATTCCAAATTGAAAATTTGGGATGTTAGAAACCTACCCCCCTTAAGATGAATCTCGTCCTCGAGATTCTGGTTGGCTAGAAAAATAGGTGCGGGTGGTCTTTGCGTAGATCATCCTCTCGTTCCTAGGTGGCTTCATCCTCGGTATGGTGGCTCCACTGAAGTTTGCAAAACTTGATAACCTTGCTACGAGTAACTCGGCTGGCAAACTCAAGAATCTTGACAGGTTTCTCCTCATATGTCAAGTCACTATCCAACTGAATTGCTTCTAGGGGCACTGTATCTCTCAGAGGAATATCGGCCATCTCTGCATGGCACTTCTTCAACTGGGAAACGTGAAACACATCATGAACTCCTGACAGTCCTTCGGGTAACTCCAACTTGTAGGCAACTTCTCCCATGCGTTCCAAAACACGGTACGGTCCCACAAATCTCGGGGCTAACTTTCCCTTAACTCCAAAACATTTAACACCTTGCGAGGGTGACACCCACAGATATGCTCGGTCTCCGATTTCATAGACTACCTCCTTGCGTTTTGAATCTGCGTAACTCTTCTGTCGGGACTATGCTACCTTCAGTCTATCTCGAATCAGCTTAACCTTCTCCTCAGACTCCTTAATCAAATCCGGACCAAACAACTGACGGTATTCAACTTCATCCCACATCAACGGTGTTTGGCATCTCCTTTCATACAGGGCTTCAAACTGTGCCATCTTCAAACTGGCCTGGTAGCTGTTGTTGTAAGAGAACTCCGCGTAGGGCAGGTTGTCATCCCAACAAGATCCATAATCTAGAGCACAAGCTCTCAACATGTCCCGCAGAATCTGATTGACTCTCTCTGTCTGTCCATCTGTCTGCGGGTGAAAAGCTGTGCTGAACTCCAGCCTGGGTCCCAAAGTCTGGTGCAGTTGGTGCCAAAACTTTGAAGTAAACTGTGTTCCCCTATTTGATACGATGGTCCTCGGAACTCCGTGCAGACATACAATCCTGGTCATCTATATCTTAGCCAAATTTGCACTGGTATAGGTGGTTTTCACGGGGACAAAGTGGGCTACTTTGGTCAAGCGATCCACTACTACCCAGATAGAATCATATCCCGATCGGGTCCTGGGCAATCCGGTGATGAAATCCATGCCAAGCTCGTCCCACTTCCATTCGGGTATCGGCATAGGTTGCAGTAATCCTACTGGCTTCTGATGTTCTGCCTTCACTCTCTGACATACATCACATATGGCTACATACTCAGCGATATCCTTCTTCATACCCGTCCACCAGAAATGCTCCTTCAAGTACAAATACATCTTAGTGTTCGCGGGGTGTATCGAGTATGGCGAGTCATGAGCTTCCTGTAGTATCAACTTTCTGATCTCTGAATTATTGGGTACATATATGCGGTCCTTGAACCATAAGGTGTCGTGCTCATCCTCACGAAAACCTTTGGCTTTTCCTTCGCTCATCTTCTCCTTTATTTCAGCAATCCCTTTGTCATCCTTCTGAGCTTCTCGAATCTTTCCCAACAATGTAGACTGAACTTCCATTGCCGCAACGAAACCTCTAGGAACAATCTCCAAACGAAGTTCCCTAAGATCCTTGGCTAACTCCTTTGGCATCCCTCCGCTTACGAGGGTGTTAACATAACTCTTATGGCTCAAAGCGTCTGCTACGACATTGGCCTTTCCTTGATGATAATGCAGCTTCATGTCATAATCCTTTATTAGCTCCAACCATCTCCTCTGCCTGAGGTTCAACTCCTTCTGGGTAAAGATGTACTCCAAACTCTTGTGATCCGTGTATACATCACAACGGTTTCCGATGAGAAAATGTCTCCAGGTCTTGAGCACGTGCACCACAGCTGCTAACTCCAAATCATGCGTGGCATAATTCAATTCGTGCGGTTTAAGTTGTCATGAGGCATAGGAAACAACTCTTCCGTCTTGCATAAGTACTCCTCCAAGTCCTAAGCGAGAGGGGTCACAATACACTTGGAAATCCTTGCGTATATCAGACAGAATCAGCACTGGGGCTGTAGTCAAACGTTTCTTCAACTCCTGGAAACTTGCTTCACATTCTTCAGTCCAATGGAACTTGGTGTCCTTCTTCAACAATGTCGTCATAGGCTTTGCAATCTTGGAAAAATTCTCGATGAATCTCCGATAGTATCCCACGAGTCCTATAAAATTGCGGATCTCTCCAACTGAGGTGGGTGTCGACCTCTTAGTGACTGACTGAACCTTGGTAGGATCCACTGCTATACCTTCTCCTGATATAACATGTCCAATAAATCCAACTTCCTTCAACCAAAACTCACATTTGTTGAACTTGGCATATAACTGATGTTCCCTGAGCTTCTCGAGAACTAAACGCAAATGCTCCTTGTGTTCCTCTTCATTCTTTGAGTATACCAAGATATCATCTATAAACACCACGACAAATTTATCCAAGAACTCCATGAACACCTTGTTCATCATACTCATGAAATAGGCATGGGCGTTAGTTAGTCCAAATGACATAACCGTATACTCATACAGCCCATACCTTATGGTGAAAGCTGTCTTAGGTATATCCTTCTCCCGAATCTTCAACTGGTGATATCCCGATCGCAAGTCGATCTTCGAAAATACCTTTGCTCCTTGCAGTTGGTCAAACAAATCATTGATCATCGACAGTGGGTACTTGTTCTTGATTGTTACTTCATTCAACGCACGATAATCAACCACCATTCTTAACGATCCATCCTTCTCGACCAAGAGCACTGGGGCTCCCCACGGTGATGAACTTCATCGAATGTAACCTTTCTCCAATAACTCCTTAATCTGTTTCTTAATCCCCTCCAGATCATTTGCGGGCATCCGGTATGATCTCTTCGATATAGGCCTGGTGCCTGGCAACAGCTCTATCAAAAACTCGATATCTCGATTTGGTGGCATGCCTGGTAACTCCTCTGGAAATACATCTGGGTAATCCTTCACTACAGGCACTTCCTCCTGAACAACTCCCGTGAGAGAATTTACTTGAGTCCTCCTCGGCGCATGCCTGGATACATACTTGATCCTTTTTCCCTCCTTGGTGGTGAGTAAAATTGACTTACTCGCACAATCGATGTTTCCCCCATACATCGATAGCCAATCCATTCCTAGTATCACATCCAATCCTTGTGACTCCAAAATTATCAGGTCTGAGGGGAAAACATGGCTTCCAATGGTCAATGGCATCTGAAAACATCCTTGACTTGCCATATACTTGGCTCCTGGCGAACTTACTAACATTGGTGTCCTAAGTACCTTAGTGGACAACTTATACTTATCCACGAATCCCCTTGATATATATGAATGCGATGCACCAGTATCGAAAAGAACAATTGCAGTAAAAGACTTAACCAAAAACTTACCGATATCTGCATCAGGCTGCTCCTCAACCTCCTCCACGTTCACGTGGTTCACTTGTCCCCTATTGAAAGGGTTGGGCTTCTTCCCAGCACTTCCATTGCCATTGCCGTTCTTCAATTCTGGACAATCGTTGGCGTAGTGCCCAGTCTTCCCGCACTTGAAACAAGTAATGTGACTTTGATCCTTCTTGGCGGGTGTGGCTGGGTTAGAGCGGTTCTGATTGCTGCCTGCTCCATTCCCGTTTCCATTCTTGGGGCCATTGTGATTATGGGGACTTCCTCCATTGTGAGTGTGGCCTCCATGGTTATGGGTAAGTCCTCCCGAGTTCGGGGTGAAACGAGGCTTCTGCTGAGCTCCAGAATTGTACTTCCCTTGTCCATACTTCCTGTTGCGGTTCTCAATCTATTGCTGCTTCCCTTCCATCATAAGAGTCGTGTCTACCAACTCCTGGTAGTTGTTAAAAGTTGCCACCATCAACTGCATGCTCATCTCATCGTTCAGCCCTTCCATAAACTTCTCCTGCTTTGCGGCATCTGTGGCCACATCATCAGGGGCATAGCGAGATAACTTGCTGAACTCATCCACGTACTGAGCCACAGTACGACTTCCCTGGCGCAAGTTGCGAAACTCACGCTTCTTCATGCTCATAGCTCCAGTTGAGACATGGGATGTGCGGAATGCTTGCTGAAACTGATCCCAAGTGATGTTGGCTATAGGGAAAGTGGTTGTGTAATTCTCCCACCATGATGATGCTGGTCCATCCAATTGGTGTGCGGCAAAACACACCTTCTAAGCATCTGTGCAACCAGCGGTGGTCAACTCCCTTCCAATCTTGCGTAACCAGTCATCCGCAACTATGGGCTCGATGCTACTGGAAATCACCGGCGGCTGCAACCTCAGAAAACGGGCTAAGTTGTCAACTGGAGGTGGTGGCGGTGGGTTGTTGTTGTTGTTGTTGTTGTTGTTGTTGTTGTTGTTGTTGTTGCCTTGGTTCTGGACTAATATCTGCATCAAGGCATTCTGCTGCTGGATCAACTGAGTGATCTTCGGTGGGCAGACAAAATTGGTGTCACGTCTCGGAGGCATCTGATGGGTTTAGAGGGCAGAGATTAGAATAGAAAAAAGGTCTAGTGAGAAAGCACTACCCATATACACATGAGACAAACACAATCATATCAATCAATCAATCAAGCAGGGCATACAATCGGTCTAGAACTATCGTTCAAAGTGCTCAGACTACTACTATATACATGGGAAAATACTACTAGTCATTTGGTGGTCATCTAGAAATTTTGATCGGTGGAAGACTCCATGATATCCGCTCCAGCTTCGTCTTCATAATCATCATCACTATCGTCAGGGTCGGAGTCGGTGTCTTCGATGATGATGTAGTCTTCAGAATGAATCTTCTTGGGTTCTCGTCTTCTCCTCCTGGTGCGGGGTCTCCCATGAATACTCCTAGCTTTTTGTCAGGTCGTCATTCTTCTCCACCAGTATGATGATTCCCTCCTCATAATCGTTGCATGTAGCCTTGAGTTCCTCTTCAATCTCGGTGATCCTAGTCATTGCCTTCTTCAAATCTATCATGCCTGCGCGCATCTGGTTCTCCTGGCGTCGAATGTGCTGGTTTAGCTCCTGGATGAATGCTGCAATGGACCTGTCCCTCCCGGTGCTTACTATCTCCCACTGCTCATCTCTGCGCCCACATATCTGGTAAATAGTATCCTTGAGATCCTTGTGGTAAACTTCGCCGATGCGTCCCATGGCGATGTGGGCTGCCATGCTCTTTCCTAGACTCCAGGTGGGTGCATCAAAGGAAAACTCTATGGGCTCCATAACTGCATGAATGTCCTTCCTGGAACTTGAACTTGAATCATCCAGCGCTCCTCTTCTGGTAAAGTGGCATTGTAGGTCCCGGTGAAGCTTGGTATTCCAATATTCAGGTATCTAGTGACTTCCTTCAAGTGTCGTCCAAAAGGTGTGTCTTCATCCGGTTGTGCAAACTTGTTCCTCGAGTCTGCCATCCTAAAGAGTAGAAAATGGAGAGGAGTCAGAAATGAGTAGAGAAGAGTGACCTATGGCTTTCTTAGTGGTTGTGTCCTACATTTAGCGTGGGCTCTGATACCATCTTGTAGCGACCCGACCTCAGACGGTCAAGTCTCTGTGCTTCAGTGTCATCCCTGGATCGGTAATGCTGACACACAGAGTACTCGAAGGATTTATAACAGAGTAGCAATCACACACTTATTACATCGAATTTCTCAAAAGAGAACTTATTACAATAAATATGGCTTAAGGCCATCTAACATGATAACAGCGGAAGGCTTGGAAGATAAAGTGAGTCCATCAACTCCAACGGCATAGCCGAGTGCATGAAAACGACCTATCGCACCTTTACTCGTCGTCTGAAAAGTCTGCAACATAATACGTTGCAGCCCGAAAACGGGTCAGCACATGGAATATGCTGGCAATATAACACAGTAGAGCAATGAACAGAATAATGCTATCACTACATGCATATATGGCTGGTGGAGGCTCTATGGTTATATGGTTTTTGCGAAAAGCCAATTTTTTCCTACAACAAAGGAATAAATTTTATTTAACTATCATGGTAGTTGAAACATCATTGAGAAGGTACCTCCAACTCAATCCCAATTAAAAATAATTATCAACCCAAAAAATTAAATTAGAGTGATGAGATACATATGATAATCCAAGTACTAGATACCCAAGATGTCCATAACCGGGGACACGGCTAACCATGATTAGTTTGTACACTCTGCAGAGGTTTGCGCACTTTTCCCCACAAGACTCGATCTCCTCCGTTGGATTTCTCGCACTACATGGTGTTTGAGAAACGGATGGACGACACGCAGTCTTTCAGAAGCATTAACTCTTTACTCCGGGTGGACAGTTACACCTACTTTCCCTCTACATATGCTAGCCCACCACTGAAAGAGGTCACACAACATACTCAACTATGCCAGAGGCCATAATGGCTTATGGCTACACACGGAAGTTTCTAGCATGAAAATATCTCACGATACCTTTGAGCCTGGGTGGCGGACCGTAGGAGGATCACACGGTATTGTCGGCGTTCTGGGAATGGGGGTACCCAGACTTGCCTGCGTGCGGCCTGCGGCGTGGCTCAAGGGGTGGCCCAGTACAGCCCATCTTCATCAACACAAGCTCAAGACCCTCGCGAGGGGCCAAGCCTCGCGGGGCGGACGACAGGAAGCTTCCTCAGGCACGGCCTCGTCAGGCTGGATCGCGAGGAGGTGGAGAGATCAAGGCGGGGTACCTCACGAGGTGCCCATGACGCAAGCCATGACGACCGAGGGCGCCAGGCGGGCGCCAGCCCGCGCAGTGTCCTCATTTCCCCTTTGGTGCAAAGGAGGCAAGCGCAGGCAAAGGCATCAGGCAAAGGCAACCATTTCGGTGCAACAAGACCAAGACGAGCAGAACGGCAGGGAGGAGGTCATCGTGGAGCCCAAGCCGGCGTCACCGTCAAAGCCTTTGGCAGAAGAGGACCGACTTTAGTCAGGATAAGCGTACTAGATGTTCCCCTTCAAAATGGCCAATTGTTGGTGCCCTTCCCGCTCAATATTTGGGAAGAGGCCCAGGGCCTCCGCCTATTAATAGGACTAGCCACTCACAGGGTAGAGGCATCTAGATCGATCGCCATCTAGAGAGAGAGAAAGAAAGGCGACTGAACTCCCCCAGCAGTTCATCGCACCAGCCAAGAACAGACCCTCGCGAGGCTGTTCTTCCCTTGTACTGTTCATCATCCGCCCTAGAGGCAATCCACCACACCACACACTGGAGTAGGGTATTACACCACAATGGTGGCCTGAACCAGTATAAACCTCGTGTCCCTTGTGTTGTTCTTTGTGTAGTTTAGATCCTTGCGAGGCGACGAGACGTAGGTAGGTTGGAGGTGCGATCTCCGCGTGCACTCCAGAGTTCAAACCTAGAGGGTCTGCCGGAACCCGAAATCCGACATTTGGCGCGCCAGGTAGGGGTGCGCCGGAATCCGCCTTCCGCCGCCCTGCTCTTCGCCGCCCCTCGCATCCATGTCGGAAGCTCGTCGAGCCCGCGCCGAGCGCCGGGCCGCTCTCGCCACTCGCCACTCGCGTCACTCAGACGGCCCCCGTCGGCGGGCGCCCCCGCCGTTCCCCGTCGCCCGCCGTCAACGCCGCCACCGGCCCGGCGGGGAACGAGCAGCAGGCGTCGTCTCTGCATCCTTCGGTGCGGCGGGAAGGCCGCACTGCCACCCCGTCGCTGACTCCAGCCGGTTCTTCGTCCCACGCCCGTCGCGCTCCTGCGGACGCGCACGCCGCGTTGCTCCTGGCACGGGAACTCCTGCACTACCGTCCCGTCGACGACCTCTACGACGAGTGGCTCGCCCGCATCACCGAGCTCGTCAGCGCCGCTGGGGGCTCCCCTGCGCCATCCCTCTTGCTGCACTGCGCCCTGCCATGCGCGGGCGATGAAGCTCCGGGGGCGCCTCAGCCGCCTCCCCCTCAAGAAGGCGCCTTGGCCCCAAGGCGCGTGGCCCCTGGGCGGAACCCACTCCGTCCGCACCAAGGCCAATGAAGAGAAGAGCTGCCAAGAGGTCCCTCGTCCCCAAGAAGCTGCCCGAGTGCTCCCCGCACCGGCCCGTCACGACCGCGCTCCTGCTCCAGCGCGCCAAGACCCTGCGCCGCTCCTGGTGGCAGCGCACGGAGACCTCCAAGATCAAGCCCTCCGTCACCGAAGGCCTCCAGTGGCCACTGCAGGCTGCCGTGCCTTCACCGCCGAGCTGCGCAGCATGGCTGGCCGGGCAAGTTCAAGCCTGACCTGCCCCCACGCTATGATGTCACGGCTGACCCTGCGGAGTTCCTCCAGCTCTATGAGCTGGGCATCGAAGCCGCCAATGGGGACGAGAAGGTCATGGCGAACTGGTTTCCCGTGGCGCTCAAGGACGATGCCCGCACCTGGCTCCTGAACCTGGCTCCTGGCATGATTTCCTCCTGGAACGAGATGCGCACCATCGCCAACTTCCAAGGCACCCGCAATCGGCCCCTGGCCATGAGTGACTTGCGCCACATCAAGCAGCAGTCAGGGGAGACCCTGCAAAAGTTCATCCAACGCTTCAACAACGCTCGCCTTAAGATCCCCAGGGTGTCTGAGGAGGCCATCATCTCAGCCTTCTCCGACGGTGTGCGTGACGTCAAGATGAAGGAAGAGCTCGCGATCCATGAAGACATGTGCACATCCCTGGAGCTGTTCAACTTGGCGACCAAGTGCGCCAAGGCCGAGGAAGGACGCCTTTCCCTTCTCGAGCTGCCGGCTGCCGACCCAGAAGAGAAGAAGCCCAAGGTCAAGGACGTGAAGCGCAAGGGGGCTGCCGTGCTTGCAGCAGAGCCGGACACCAAGCATGGAAGGGATCAGCCTGAGTCATCCAAGGGCAGTCGGTACTGAGTGTACCACGACCTCCACACCCACAACACCAACGAATGCCAAGAGCTCAGGGCCGTGCGAGACGTGCGTGCCGGCTGACGCCCCGAGCGCAGCGACCGGGGCTATGGCCGAGGAGGAGGAAGAGGTGGAGGACGATGGGAAGACCGTGGCCCTCGCCAAGGGTGGCGTGACTGACCTCGCGAGGACCGCTGGCAGGATCAGCCTCGTGAGGGAGGTTGGAGGGACCCGCCTCGCGAGGGAGGCTGGAGGGATCAGCCTCGCGAGGATCGCCCACAAGGCAACACAGGCCTCCCTCCTCTGCCACCGCAGCCAAGGAGAAATGAAGACCATCATCAGGACGAGGGGGCTAGGGGCTTCCAGGAGCCACGTGCAATCACTTGCATCCTGGGCGGAGCTCAAGCCCCAGCCTCTCAGCGCATCTTCAAGCAGTTCGCCCGCGAAGTGAATGCAGTCCTGCCCAGGCTCGAAGCCACATGCCCCCTCAGGTGGTCAGCGTGCGCCATCACATTCAGCTCAGTGGATCAGTTCAAATGCGCAGCCACAGCCGGAGTCCTCCCGATGCTTTGTTGCCCAATCATCAGCAATGTGCATGTCACCAGGGCCCTCATCGATGGCGGAGCAGGGCTCAATGTCCTGTCCGTCGAGACATTCAACAATCTCCAAGTGCCATACAATCAGCTTCAGCCAACCAAGCCTTTCTCCGGAGTCACTGATGGTTCCACAGTTCCGATAGGGCAGGTCCGCCTTCCTGTCACCTTCGGGACGCGCGACAACTACCGCACCGAGCTCATTGACTTCGACGCCGCTCACATTCGCCTGCCGTACAATGCCATCCTCGGGTACCCAGCCCTGGCCAAGTTCATGGCCGTTACCCATCATGGCTACAATGACCTCAAGATGCTAGGAAGTGGTGGAGTCATCACGGTGCCTTGTGAAGAGAGAGACGCAGTGTGTTCCCTGGAGCGTACTTTTCAAGCCGCGTTAGTTGAAGATCCAGATCGCAGGAGCGGAGGGCTTCCCGAGGTGGTCCCTAAGAAGAAGAAGACATCCCCTGGTCATAGCCCTCGGGAGGCAGGCCCCTCAGAGTCCGCGCTCATTCCAGGGGTGCCTCCTTCTGTCGCATAGGAAGGCACGCCCGACGCCCTCCTCGAGTAAGGCTCGGGGGCTCTCTCCTGGAGGGCCACCGACTTTGCTAAGATCACGAGGGAGGCGCTCGGGCACCACTTGGAGGCGTGTTTCAAAGCACGTTTCCCTCAGGAAGGAGCAAGACAAGGAGGGCCAAACCCTCAGGAGTTCGTCAGCAAGATCATTCAGGATCTACAGGAGTCAAGAGTCATGAGTGGCAGCCGCCGCTTACCCGCCGTAGCCCCCCATCCAGGCGAGGATGGTGGGCTGCGCATCTGCATCGACATACCAGGGCTCAACCGAGCCGCCTCTCAGGAGCGCCTCTGGCCCTCACGCGTGGGGCGCTGTGAAGGTCCACCCCACAGCTATGTTCGCATGCCTTATGGCTTGCCGAACGCGGCTGCCGCGCGCCAGTGCCTCATGAGGAGCATCCTGGAGGCTCAAGTGGCAAGGCGTTCCGCAGTCCTGGCGGAGATGGAGATGGTCTGCGAGGAGCCACCAGCGCCTCCGGAGCCTCCCGAGGCTCCTGGGCCCGAGGGCTCGTGAAGATCAGCTTCCGCAGCGCATGACTTCCGCTACTTCAGCATCCCTTCGTCTCCAACATCACCAGGTGACGTCCTTCGAGTTTCATTTTCAGCTGGGAGCGCCCCCCAGGGCTGCATCATTCCCAGGCCGCGTGGGTCCGTCCCTGCGACATGTGTCCCTTTTGATTCATGTTTCTAGTTTACTTTATTGGGGGCGCCCCTCGGGCTGCGTCATCCCCAAGTCGCTCGGGCCCGACCCAGCGATGTTCGCCTTCTCTGCGCCTATCTAAATGGATTTGCTCCTTCATGATTAACGTGTTTAACCTAATCGCCCGCTCGATTGACACCAACTGATGGAGCTGCTCCCTAACGACACGACGCTTGCGCATGGGTCTGTCTCTGCAACGTCGACAAACCTGAATGGCTGAGCTCTGGCCGCGGCAGCCCCGCAAGACGCCACTCGTCAAGCCTTCAGTGCCTCGTCACCCCTCCAGAGCAACCAACGGCTGACTGTCGATTGTCATGGCGAACTCTCGTTCTTCTTGTGATGAACATGCAGGATCTCTTCAAGGAGCAGTGTCAGGCAAGGCCTTCATGACGTCTCCTTCACTCTCGTCCGCGTGAACCGCTTGCATGTTAAAGGGGGGTGCTACGTCTCGAGCTTGCGTTGGATTTCCCGAAGAGGAGAGGATGATGTAGCACATGGCGTAAGTATTTCCCTCGGTTTTGAGAACCAAGGTATCAATCCAAGAGGAGACTACGCGCAAGTCCCTCGTACCTGCACAAAGCGATAGCTACTGCAACCAACGCTTAGGGGTTGTCAATCCTTCACGGCCACTTACGAGTGAGATCTGATAGAGATAATATTTTTGGTATTTTTGGTATAAAGATGCAAAGTAAAAAGTAAAAGCAAAACAAGTAAATAAAGTGATGGAGATTGATATGATGAGAATAGACCCGGGGGCCATAGGTTTCACTAGTGCCTTCTCTCAAGAGCATAAATATTCTCGATGGGTGAACAAATTACTTTTGAGCAATCGATGAATTGAGCATAGTTATGAGGTTATCCGAGCAATGATCATGTATATAGGCATCAGTCCGAGACAAGTAGACCGAAACGATTCTGCATCTACTACTATTACTCCACTCATCGACCGCTATCCAAAGATGCATCTAGAGTATTAAGTTAAAAAGCAGAGTAACGCCTTAAGCAAGATGACATGATGTAGAGGATAAATTCATGCAATATGATAAATACCCCATCTTGTTATCCTCGATGGCAACAATACAATCGTGCCTTGCAACCCTTTACATCCTTTGGGTAAGGTCACCGCAAGATTGAACCCAAAGCTAAGCACTTCTCCCATTGCAAGAACTACCAATCTAGTTGGCCAAACCAAACGGATAATTCGAAGAGACTTGCAAAGATAACTTAATCATACATAAAAGAATTCAGAGAAGATTCAAATATTTTCCATAGATAAGCTAGATCATAAACCCACAATTCATCGGTCTCAACAAACACACCGCAAAAACAAGATTACATCGAATAGATCTCCACGAGAGGGGGAGAACATTGTATTGAGATCCAAAAAGAGAGAAGAAGCCATCTAGCTGCTAACTATGGACCCGAAGGTCTGAAGTAAACTACTCACACTTCATCAAAGGGGCTATGGTGATGATGTAGAAGCCCTCCATGGTGGATGCCCCCTCCGGCGGAGCTCCGGAACATGCCCCAAGATGGGATCTCATGGATACAGGAAGGTACGGCGGTGGAATTAGGTTTTTGGCTCCGTCCTGATCTGTTGGGGGTACGTAGGTATATATAGGAGGAAGGAGTACGTCGGTGGAGCGTCAGGGGGCCCACGAGGTAGGGGCGCGCCCAGGGGGGAGGGGCGCGCCCCCCACCCTCATGACTGCCTCTGGCACTCCTTGGAGTAGTGTCCAAGTCTCCTAGATCACGTTCGGTTAGAAAATCACGTTCCCGAAGGTTTCATTCCGTTTGGACTCCGTTTGATATTCCGTTTCTTCGAAACATTGAAATAGGCAAAAAAACAACAATTCTGGGCTGGGCCTCCGGTTAATAGGTTAGTCCCAAAAATAATATAAAAGTGGAAAATAAAGCCCATTATAGTCCAAAACAATAGATAAAGTAGCATGGAGCAATCAAAAATTGTAGATACGTTGGAGACGTATCAGGCATCCCCAAGCTTAATTCCTGCTCGTCCTCGAGTAGGTAAATGATAAAAAGAGAATTTTTGATGCGGAGTGATACTTTGGCATAATTTCAATGTAAATCTTCTTAATTGTGATATGAATATTCAGATCCGAAAGATTCAAGACAAAAGTTCATATTGACATAAAAATAATAATACTTCAAGCATACTAATCAAAATAATTATGTCATCTCAAAATAACATGGCCAAAGAAAGTTCATCCTTACAAAATCATATAGTTAGGCTATGCTTCATTTTCGTCACACAAAGATGTTCCCAACTTCTATACCCCCCGATGACAAGCCAAGCAATTGTTTCATACTTAAATAATCTCAAACTTTTTCAACCTTCACGCAATACATGAGCGTGAGCCATGGATATAGCACTATGGGTGGAATAGAATATGATGATGGGGATTGTGTGGAGAAGACAAAAAAGGAGAAAGTCTCACATTGACGAGGCTAATCAACGGGCTATGGAGATGCCCATCAATTGATGTCAACATGAGGAGTAGGGATTGCCATGCAACAGATGCACTAGAGCTATGAATGCTCAACAAAAGAAAACTAGTGGGTGTGCATCCAACTTGCTTGCTCATGAAGACCTAGGGCATTTGAGGAAGCCCATCATAGGAATATACAAAGCCAAGTTCTATAATAAAAAATTCCCACTAGTATATGAAAGTGATAACATATGAGACTCACTATATGAAAAACATGGTGCTACTTTGAAGCACAATATATGAGACTCACTACATGAAGAACAAGGTGCTACTTTGAAGCACAAAATATGAGACTCATTACATGAAGAACATGGTGCTACTTTGAAGCACAAGTGTGGAAAAAGAGATAGTAGCATTACCTTTTTTTGGGCCTTTTTTTATTTTGTCCTTTCTCTGTTTTTTTATTTGGGCAATGCTCTAATAATGATGATCATCACACTTCTATTGATTACAACATGAGGATTACAACTCGAAACTAGAACAATGTATGACTCTATATGAATGCCTCCGGCGGTGTACCGGGATGGTGCAATGAATCAAGAGTGACATGTATGAAAATAATGCATGGTGGCTTTGCCACAAATACGATGTCAACTACATGATCATGCAATGGCAATATGACAAAAGTAATGTATGTCATAATAATGATGGTGGAAATTGCATGGCAATATATCTCGGAATGGCTATGGAAATGCCATAATAGGTAGGTATGGTGGCTGTTTTGAGGAAGATATAAGGAAGTTTATGTGTGATAGAGCGTATCGTATCACGGGGTTTGGATGTACCGGCGAAGTTTGCGCCAACTCTCAATGTGAGAAAGGGCAATGCACGCTACCGAAGAGGCTAGCAATGGCGGAAAGGTAAAAGTGCGTATAATCCATGGACTCAACATTAGTCAAAAGAACTCATATACTTATTGCAAAAATTTAGAAGCCATCAAAAATTCAAGTACTACGCGCATGCTCCTAGGGGGATAGATTGGTAGGAAAATACCATCGCTCATCCCCGACCGCCACTCATAAGGATGCACAAGCCAGGTACACTTCATGCTTCAAATTTGTTACACAACTTTAACCATACGTGCATGCTACGGGACTTACAAACTTCAACACAAGCATTTCTCAAATTCACAACTACTCAACCAGCATGACTTTGATATCATTACCTCTATATCTCAAAACAATTATCAAGCATCAAACTTATCTTAGTATTCAACGCACTCAAAAGAAAGTTTCACATATCTTGAACACCAAGTATATTAACATTAATAAAATTACCATGCTATTAACGACTCTCAAAATAATATAAGTGAAGCATGAGAGATCAAGTTTCTTTAAAAAAAATCCACCACCGTGCTCTAAAAGATCTAAGTGAAGCACTAGAGCAAAAATTATCACGCTCAAAAAGATATAAGTGAAGCACTATGAGCAAACTATCAAGCTCAAAAGATATAAGTGAAGCACATAGAGTATTCTATCAAATTCTAATTCATATATGGCTTTCTCAAAAGGTGTGTACAACAAGGATGATTGTGGTAAACTAGCAAGCAAAGACTCAAATAATACAAGACGCTCCAAGCAAAACACATATCATGTTGGTGAATAAAAATATAGCTCCAAGTAAATTACCGATGGAAGTGGACGAAAGAGGGGATGCCTTCCGGGGCATCCCCAAGCTTTGACTTTTTGGTGTCCTTGGATTATCTTGGGGGTTCCATGGGCATACCCAAGCTTAGGCTCTTGCCTCTCCTTGTTCCATAATCCATCAAAAGAATTCACCCAAAACTTGAAAACTTCACAACACAAAACTCAATAGAAATCTCGTGAGCTCCGTTAGAGAAAGAAAACAAAAGACTACTTTAAGGTACTGTAATGAACTCATTATTTATTTATATTGGTGTTAAACCTACTGTATTCCAACTTCTCTATGGTTCATAAACTATTTTACTAGCCATAGATTCATCAAAATAAGCAAACAACACGCGCAAAACAGAATCTGTCAAAAACAGAACAGTCTGTAGTAATCTGTAACTAACGCAAACTTATGGAACCAAAAAAATTCTACCAAAATTAGAAGACCTGGAAAATTTGTTTATTGATCAGCAGCAATTGGAATCAGTATTTTATCATGTTCTGGTAATTTTTAACAATTCGGGCACTAAGCACAAAGATTCTGGAAATTACAGCAAGATCAAATAACTATCACCCAAGAAGATCCAATACGTCCAACTTGGCACAAACACTAATTAAAAGATAAAATCACATCTAAACAGAGTCTATATGGATTATTTTATTCCTAAACAGAACCAAAAACAAAAAACACAAAATAAAATTGGGTTGCCTCCCAACAAGCGCTATCGTTTAACGCCCCTAGCTAGGCATAAAAGCAAAGATAGATCTAGGTATTGCCATCTTTGGTAGGCAATCCATAAGTGACTCTCATGATAGATTCATATGGTAATTTTATTTTCTTTCTAGGAAAGTGTTCCATGCCTTTCTTTAATGGAAATTGCAATCTAATATTCCCTTCCTTCATATCAATAATCGCACCAATCGTTCTAAGGAAAGGTCTACCAAGAATAATAGGACATGAAGGATTGCAATCTATATCAAGAACGATAAAATCTACGGGCACATAATTCCTATTGCAACAATAAGAACATCATTAATTCTTCCCATAGGCTTTTTAATAGTGGAATCCGCAAGATGCAAGTTTAGAGAGCAATCATCAAAAACACGGAAATCTAGCAAATCATACAAAGTTTTGGGAACAGTAGAGACACTAGCACCCAAATCACACAAAGCATGAAACTCATAATTTTTAATTTTAATTTTAATAGTAGGTTCCCACTCATCATGGATTTTTCTAGGGATATAAATTTTCAACTCAAGCTTTTCTTCATAAGATTGCATCAAGGCATCAACAATGTGTTCGGTAAAAGCTTTATTTTGACTATAAGCATGAGGAGAATTTAGCACGGATTGCAACAAGGAAATACAATCAATTAAAGAGAAATTTTCATAATTAAATTCCTTGAGATCCAAAATAGTGGGTTTAGCAATATCTAGATTTCTATTTCTTTCAATCCCACTTTTATCAATTTCATCATTAAGATCTAAAAACTCCGAATTCTTAGAACGCCTTCTAGGTAAAGGAAGATCATATTCAGTTTCATCAAGATTCATATTGCAAAAAAAAGATTTAATAGGGGACACATCAATAACTTTTAGATATTCATCTTGATTTTCATAGGAATTAGAAGAACACGCTTTAATAAAGGCATCTTTGGAAGCACGCATCCTAGCGGTTCTTTCTTTGCACTCATCAATGAAACTTCTCATAGCTTTGAGAGACTCATTGATATCATGCTTAGGAGGAATAGATCTAAGCTTTAAAGAATCAACATCAAGAGAAATTCTATCAACGTTCCTAGCCAAATCATCAACTTTAAGTAATTTCTCTTCAAGCAAAGCATTAAAATTCTTTTGTGAATTCATAAACTCTTTAACACTACTCTCAAATTCAGAGGGCATCTTATTAAAATTTCCATAAGAGTTGTTGTAGGAATTTCCATAATTATTAGAAGGATTACTAGGATAAGGCCTAGGATTAAAATTCCCTCTATACGCGTTGTTTCCAAAACTATTCCTACCAACAAAATTCACATCCATAGATTCATTATTATTCTGAATCAAGGTAGATAAAGGCATATTATTGGGGTCAGAAGAAACACTCTTAGCAAATAAATTCATAAGTTCATCCATCTTTCCACTCAAAACATTGATTTCTTCTATAGCATGCACCTTTTTATTAGTAGATCTTTCAGTATGCCATTGAGAATAATTAACCATAATATTATCTAGGAGTTTAGTAGCATCTCCTAAAGTGATCTCCATAAAAGTGCCTCCCGCGGTCGAATCTAAAAGATTTCTAGAAGCAAAATTCAATCCAGCATAATTTTTTTGTATAATCATCCATAAGTTCAAACCATGAGTAGGACAAGTACGTATCATTAATTTCATTCTCTCCCAAGCTTGTGCAACATATTCATGATCAAGTTGCTTAAAATTCATAATATCGTTCCTAAGAGAGATAATCTTAGCGGGAGGAAAATACTTAGAGATAAAAGCATCTTTGCACTTGTTCCAAGAATCAATACTATTTTTAGGCAAAGATGAAAACCACGCTTTAGCACGATCTCTAAGCGAAAAAGGAAATAGCTTCAATTTAACGACATCATTATCGACATCTTTTTTCTTTTACATATCACATAAATCAACGAAGCCATTCAGATGAGTAGCGGCATCTTCGCTAGGAAGGCCGGCGAATTGATCTTTCATAACAAGATTCAACAAAGCAGTATTGATTTCACAAGATTCAGTATTGGCAAGAGGAGCAATCAGAGTGCTAAGGAAATCATTATTCTTGGTATTGGTGAAATCACACAATTTGGTGGCATCTTGAGCCATCGCAGCGAACAAGCAAACTAACACACGAGCAAACAAAAGGCAAAGGAAAAAGGCAAAGGGAAAAAGAGGAGGAGATTGGGAAAGAGAGGGCAAATAAAACGACAAGGGTGAAGTGGGGGAGAGGAAAATGAGAGGCAAATGGCAAATAATGTAATGCGAGAGATAGGGATTGTGATGGGTACTTGGTATGTTGACTTTTGCGTAAGCCTCCCCGGCAACGGCGCCAGAAATTCTTCTTGCTACGTCTCGAGCTTGCGTTGGATTTCCCGAAGAGGAGAGGATGATGCAGCACAAGATGGCGTAAGTATTTACCTCAGTTTTGAGAACCAAGGTATCAATCCAAGAGGAGACTACGCGCAAGTCCCTCGTACTGCACAAAGCGATACCTACTGCAAACCAACGCTTAGGGGTTGCCAATCCCTTCACGGTCACTTACGAGTGAGATCTGATAGAGATAATATTTTGGTATTTTTGGTATAAAGATGCAAAGTAAAAAGTAAAAGCAAAACAAGTAAATAAAGTGATGGAGTTTGATATGATGAGAATAGACCCGGGGGCCATAGGTTTCACTAGTGGCTTCTCTCAAGAGCATAAATATTCTACGGTGGGTGAACAAATTACTGTTGAGCAATTGACAGAATTGAGCATAGGTATGAGGTTATCCAGGCAATGATCATGTATATAGGCATCACGTCCGAGACAAGTAGACCGAAATGATTCTGCATCTACTACTATTACTCCACTCATCGACCGCTATCCAGCATGCATCTAGAGTATTAAGTTAAAAAGAGTAACGCCTTAAGCAAGATGACATGATGTAGAGGATAAATTCATGCAATATGATAAATACCCCATCTTGTTATCCTCGATGGCAACAATACAATACGTGCCTTGCAACCCTTTACATCCTTTGTGTAAGGTCACCGCAAGATTGAACCCAAAGCTAAGCTCTTCTCCCATTGCAAGAACTACCAATCTAGTTGGCCAAACCAAACGGATAATTCGAACAGACTTGCAAAGATAACTTAATCATACATAAAAGAATTCAGAGAAGATTCAAATATTTTCCATAGATAAGCTGGATCATAAACCCACAATTCATCGGTCTCAACAAACACACCGCAAAAAGAAGATTACATCGAATAGATCTCCACGAGAGAGGGGGAGAACATTGTATTGAGATCCAAAAAGAGAGAAGAAGCCATCTAGCTACTAACTATGAACCCGAAGGTCTGAAGTAAACTACTCACACTTCATCGGAGGGGCTATGGTGATGATGTAGAAGCCCTCCGTGGTGGATGCCCCCTCCGTGAGCTCCTAACAGGCCCCAAGATGGGATCTCGTGGATACAGGAAGGTACGACGATGGAATTAGGTTTTTGGCTCCGTCCTGATCTGTTGGGGGTATGTAGGTATATATAGGAGGAAGGAGTATGTCGGTGGAGCGTCAGGGGCCCACGAGGTAGGGGCGCCCGGGAGGCGCGCCCCCCCTCGTGACCGCCTCTGCACTCCTTGAGTAGGGTCCAAGTCTCCGGATCACGTTCGGTGAGAAAATCAGGTTCCGAAGGTTTCATTCCGTTTGGACTCCGTTTGATATTCCGTTTCTTGAAACACTCAAATAGGCAAAAACAACAATTACAGGCTGGGCCTCCGGTTAATAGGTTAGTCCCAAAAATAATATAAAAGTGGAAAATAAAGCCCATTATAGTCCAAAACAATAGATAAAGTAGCATGGAGCAATCAAAAATTATAGATACGTTGGAGACGTATCAGGGGGGTACCTGAGCATCGCGACTCATGGACTCCTACTGGCTCTCCAGCCCTCACCACCTGGCCCTGTCCACGGCATCGCGACCTGGCATACCAGCGACGGCTGAGCTCGCTCGAGCGCCGGGACCCGAGGACGTAGAGCAGAAAGGGGAGTAAAGGCGAGAGGGAAGAGGCACGCGGGGACCTCGCCGGGCAACTCCTCAGCTGCCGATGCGCGGACCTAATGCCGCACCAAGAGGCGGTTCCTGACTCCCGAGATAAGTCATCCTCCGGAAATACTAGCTATCGCAGCACCGCCCTCGCACCTAATGCAATCACGTGTTGGCAACGTCGCGCTCTTTTCTCACCGAATGATGGCTGCTTGAGTGCTAAAGGGGACCTCCTGAGCATCGCGACTCAGGGGCTCTTACTGGACCCCGGGCCACTCACCTCCTGGCCTTGACCACGGCATCGCGACCTGGCATACCAGCGACGGCTGAAGCCTGCCCTGGGACCGGGACCTGTCAGCGCAGAGCGTCAAGTCCACGCGAGGTTCGAAAGGAGGAACTAAGCTAAGACGGGACCAGCATCCCTCACCGCTTCACGATAATGATCATATTAACAAATTGAACTACAAGCACCTTACAAACCCCCCCGGGGTGTGTTCTTTGATTCCTGGTAGGGAACAAAAGGAGCAAATCCTAAAGGGTGCTAACTACGCGCGCCACCGCAAGAGACGCCATCATCAACAGTGGGCCGCCAGGCACCGGCACCAACCCCCTCCAGATCACCGGCGCTGGAAGCCTGACGCGCCCGCCCGGCTCCGAGCACGGTGCAAGCTCGGAGGCTCGTAGCTGTCGTCGCTCGCCTCCGAAGTCGCGAAGAGCTCGGCGGAGTCGCTGGATCCTCCGGCGCCTCCGCTGCCTGAGGAGCTGCTGGGAGAGCGGTCGGCGAGCCTAGTCCTCGCCACGGCAGGACCCCGGCCGCCTCTCTCAGGGCAGCACTCCAGCCGGCGTCCTTCCGCGTCGAAGACCTTGAAGAACATCAAGAAAGCGCCATCGTACTCCAGGTGGATCACGAGGGCGCCCTTCGTCCGACAGACCCCGGCGATCTCGCCCCAGCCTCGGGTCATGAAGACCTTGCCCGGAGCGACAACCGCAACCTCTGCTTCGGTCGCAGGGGTGCTGCAGCCGGCATGCTGCAGCCAGAGCTCCAGAGAGCCCCTCTGCGGAATCACGAAGGCGAAGGAGGGAGGAAGGCGAATCCAAGACTGAGGAGGCATGGCGGGGTGGAGCACGAGCTCTCGGGAGGAGCCCTCAGCATGGACTCCGGGAGGAACGACGCGCACCGCCGTGACCCGCCGACGCCGACGGCGGCGTCGTCCGTGGCGCTCGGCGTCAACTCCTTCAGGGCCCTCAATGCAGGCGTACATGGGCAACGGGAACCCTGGCGGTGGCCGCTCGTACCAGGGCCTCGACACCTCCTGCCGGGCGCCCTCATCTCGGCGGCAGAGGACTAGCCGTTTATTTGGCGGAAGCGGATCGGGACCCTCTCGGGGGGCCTTTTCTTTCTCTTCTGCGGAGAACCGGCGGATCGGAGCCATTGTCGCAATATGGAGTAAGGGCAAGCACGGAGAAGAAGGAGAAGCAAGAAGAGATGGACTGGAAGGGCTCGTGTCGTTCCGTACATATAGCCGGGGGAGGCCAACCGTCGACCTCCACGTTCAAAGGTAATCATGACCCGCTTTGCATGCAGGGACTTGTCAAGTCATGCGGTTGCCAAGGCATCATGGGGAAGTGGAGACGCCCACGACCAACCGATCGCCACGCGGCGCTCAAGGCCGCAGGCTGTTGGGGCCCTTGGCGCTTCGCACTTGCCCTTTCGCTTCTCTGCTAACCCAAGCCCGGGCGCGCCTTGGGCTCGGGGGCTACTGTCGGCGTTTTGGGAACGGGGGTACCCAGACTTGTCTGCCTGCGGCCTGCGGCGTGGCTCAAGGGGTGGCCCAATACGACCCATCTTCATCACCACAAGCTCAAGACCCTCGCGAGGGGCCAAGCCTCGCGGGGCGGACGACATAAAGCTTCCTCAGGCACAGCCTCGTCAGGCTGGCTCGGGAGGAGGCGGGGAGATCAAGGCGGGGTACCTCACGAGGTGCCCATGACGCAAGCCATGATGACCGAGGGCGCCAGGCGGGCGCCAGCCCGCGCAGTGTCCTCATTTACCCTTTGGTGCAAAGGAGGCAAGCGCAGGCAAAGGCATCAGGCAAAGGCAACCATTTCGGTGCAACAAGACCAAGACCAACAGAACGGCAGGGAGGAGGTCATCGTGGAGCCCAAGCTGGCGTCACCGTCAGAGCCTTTGGCAGGCGAGGACCGACTTTAGTCAGGATAAGCGTACTAGATGTTCCCCTTCAAAATGGCTAATTGTTGGTGCCCTTCCGCTCAATATTTGGGAAGAGGCCCACGGCCTCCGCCTATAAATAGGACTAGCCACCCACAGGGTAGAGGCATCTAGATCGATCGGCATCTAGAGAGAGAGAAAGAAAGGCGACTGAACTCCCCCAGCAGTTCATCGCACCAGCCAAGAACAGACCCTCGCGAGGTTGTTCTTCCCTTGTACTGTTCATCATCCGCCCCAGAGGCAATCCACCACACCACACACTGGAGTAGGGTATTACACCACAATGGTGGCCTGAACAAGTATAAACCTCGTGTCCCTTGTGTTGTTCTTTGTGTAGTTTAGATCCTTGCGAGGCAACGAGATGTAGGTAGGTTGGAGGTGCGATCTCCGCGTGCATCCCAGAGTTCGAACCTAGAGGGTCTGCCGTAACCCAAAATCGGACAGGTATATCCCCGGAATCTCCTAGGACAACACTGGTATATCCCCACGTGCCCAAACAAGCAATCCACCCAGATGTGTATTAAATTTGCCACCTCAAGTTGAACCATTAATTAACAACTCACATCTGTCATGGATACACTCAAACCCAATCCACGTCTACGAGCATAGCATAGCAATATAAGCATAACGTAGAAGTAACTCCCAAGGGTTTGATATTAAAACAGGTAATAGGTTCTACCTCATCATCTACTTCCCAATACCCACAAGTTAATCACATCCCTATCATGCAGTGTTTGAGGATTGTAACTAATGCATAAAAGCTGGGTATGAAAGGAATATGATAAAAGTGTTACCTGCCTTGCTGACGATCCGCAAAACCTAGAGACTCGTAGTAGCACGATTCGCACTCCGGGAATTCTATCGCAAACAAACAATAGCATACATAAGCACTCAATCAAAGAAGCACGGGTAAAACTCAAATAAAAAGATCTAACCAGAAAGTTCAACTTAAGAACTCCGGTTTGTAACAAGAATCAAATCAAACGGAGCAAGGAAACTCAAACTGCAAAAGAAACAATATCCGACTACTAATCTGGACTAAAGTCCAATTTTACAGTACCAAAATCTTGTTCAAGTTGACTAAATAGAAAGAGGGTTTCGATACGAAGATCTAGGCACTTGAATCGCCTGATTCCGATAAACGAGCGAAAAGATAAACTAAAATGAAAATCGGGTCAGAAATCGCGATCGAAAAATAATCGCAAAAAAACCCTGAAAAAAGGAAAACTGACAAACAGGCTAACGAACGAACGTTCGCTGTCTGTGACTAAAGGGTCAACGGCGTTCGTTAAAATGAACGAACGGAAGAACGTCCGCTGTTTAATCGAACCGAGAAAAAAAACCTAACCAATCTATTAAAAAACAGATCTAGGGTTTTCGAAATAAACCAAACGGTTTTTTCCTTAAAAAAACAGGTGGCTACCTCGGCGTACGTGACGACGGCGGCGGAAACTCCGACGGCGGGGCGACGTTAGCGTCGGGCGGCGGCGTGGCACAACGGCGGCATTGGCTGGCGGCGGGTGAAAGTGCAACTATCCCTAGGTGGTTTTGGTAATTCCTAACAACATATAGCTCATTGAGCTAACACTATCTCAAAACTAATATTTCAGGAAAGCTCAATGATTGGCATGGCATGGACTAGAGAAAAGTGGACCCCTCAAAATGCTAAGGACAAAGGGATTGGCTCAAGCTTAAAGCTCAAGACTCTATATTTTCTATTTTAGTGATCCAAGATCACATTGAGTCTATAGGAAAAGCCAATACTATCAAGGAGGGATGAGGTGTTGCTTAATGGCTTACTTGCTCAAAGTGCTTAGTGATATGCTCCAAAGACCTCAACCACTTTCTCACTTCCACATATGACCTAAACCAAAAGTCAAACTCGGCCCCACCGATTCTTTCCATCCGGCGCCACTGAGTTCAAATGTCATAGCCACTGCCACAAACCCTAGGCAAATCGGTCTCACCAATAGGGATCTCGGTCTCACCGAGATGGTTGTAATCTCTCTATTTCCCTTCGTTTCGGTCCTACCGAGATGAGCGATCGGTCCCACCGAGATTGCAATGTAAACTCTCTGTTTCCCTTTTGTAACATCTCGGTCTCACCGAAATGAGCGAATCGGTCCCACCGAGTTTACCTGACCAACTCTCTGGTTAGCTTATTACCAAAATCGGTCTCACCGAGATTACGTTATGCCCTAAACCTAACCATATCGGTCCTACCGAGTTGCATGTCGGTCCCACCGAAAATCGTAACGGTCACGAGATTTGCTGAACCGGTCCGACCGAGTTTAACAATTCGGTCCCACCGAGTTTGGCAAGTTGTGTGTAACGGTTAGATTTTTTGTGGAGGCTATATATACTCCTCCACCTCCTCTTCATTCGTGGAGAGATCGATTAGAACGAACCTACTCTTCCAACCTACATTTTCTGAGAGAGAACCACCTACACTTGTGTTGAGACCAAGATATTTCATTCCTACCATGTGAATCTTGATCTCTAGCCTCCCCCAAGTTGCTTTCCACTCAAATATTCTTTCACCAAATCCATATTCTGTGAGAGAGAGTTGAGTGTTGGGGAGACTATTATTTGAAGCACAAGAGCAAGGAGTTCATCATCAACACACCATTTGTTACTTCTTGGAGAGTGGTGTCTCCTAGATTGGCTAGGTGTCACTTGGGAGCCTCCGACAAGATTGTGGAGTTGAACCAAGGAGTTTGTAAGGGCAAGGAGATCACCTACTTCGTGAAGATCTACCGCTAGTGAGGCAAGTCCTTCGTGGGCGACGACCATGGTGGGATAGACAAGGTTGCTTCTTCGTGGACCCTTCGTGGGTGGAGCCCTCCGTGGACTCGCATGAATGTTACCCTTCGTGGGTTGAAGTCTCCATCAACGTGGATGTACGATAGCACCACCTATCGGAACCACGACAAAAACATCCGTGTCTCCAATTGCGTTTGAATCCTCCAAACCCTTCCCTTTACATTCTTGCAAGTTGCATGCTTTACTTTCCGCTGCTCATATACTCTTTGCATGCTTGCTTGAATTATGTTAAGATTGCTTGACTTGTTCTAAAGTTGCTAAAAATCTGCCAAGAACTAAAATTGGGAAAAGGCTAGATTTTTATTTGGTCAAGTAGTCTAATCACCCCCCCTCTAGACATACTTTCGATCCTACAAGTGGTATCAGAGCTTTGGTCTCCATTTGCTTTGATTCCATAGCTTTTGGTGGTCATAGCCTTGGTTTCACAACCTAGGAGAGTATAGCGTCTAGCGAGGGAAATTACCACCGTAGAGGTCCTTACTTTGATGGTACTAATTTTGCTAGTTGGAAGCATAAGATGAAAATGCATATTCTTGGACATAACCCCGCTGTTTGGGCTATTATGTGTATTGGCTTGCAAGGTGAATTCTTCGATGGGAAAGAATCGGACCGTGAAGCTACCGCGGAAGAGTTGAAGATGCTGCAATACAACGCTCAAGCTTATGATATCCTCTTCAACGGATTGTGCCCCGAAGAATTCAACAAAATCAGCCGTCTTGAGAATGCAAAGGAAATTTGGGATACTTTGATTGATATGCACGAAGGTACCGACTCCGTCAAGGAATCCAAATTGGATGTGCTTCAAAGTCAGCTTGACAAGTTCAAAATGAAGGATGGTGAAGGTGTCGCTGAAATGTACTCTAGGCTTGCTCTTATCACAAATGAGATCGCCGGCTTAGGAAGTGAAGATATGACCGACAAATTCATCATCAAGAAGATCCTAAGAGCCTTGGATGGAAAATATGATACCGTGTGCACATTGATCCAAATGATGCCCAATTACAAAGATCTCAAGCCAACAGAAGTCATTGGAAGAATCGTTGCTCATGAGATGTCACTCAAGGATAAGGAGGAGCTCCATAACAAGTCAAGTGGTGCTTACAAAGCCTCATGTGAAGCTCCCACATCATCAAGTGAGAAACAAACCTTCAATGAAGAATTGAGCCTAATGGTGAAGAACTTTAACAAGTTCTACAAGAGTAGAAGCAAAGAGAGAAGTTCCAAGTCAAGGTCCTACAATGACAAAAGATCTTCTAGTCGAGAGCGTAATTGCTATAATTGTGGAAAACCCGGACACTACTCAAATGAGTGTATGGCCCCGTACAAAAGAAGAGAAGATTCTCCCAAAATAAGTAGAAGAGAAGAATCACCATCAAGAGAGAGGAGTAGGGATGATCGTTATGAACGAAGACCCTCACGGAGAAGAAAGGATTCGGAAAGGAAGGACAAGTCATCAAGGAGCTACACAAAACAAAGACATCAAGCTCATGTTGGTGAATGGGTATCCGGCTCCGACTCCGACAATCACTCCGAGAGAAGCTATCACTCCGACTCTAAATATACTCAAGATGAAGGTGTTGCCGGTCTAGCACTTGTGTCAACCAACTCCTACGACATAATTGATTCACCAAACAAAGGAATTGGAAGATGCTTCATGGCCAAAGGCCCAAAGGTAACACACCCCGAGTATGTTGATTTCAATAGTGATGAAGATGACTTGCTAGGTGATGATGATTTACTTGTTGACAACTCTAGTGATGAATACTATGATGAAACGTGAATTAATCATGCTAATCAAGATAACGAATGACAATGATAAGGAGAAGATTGAGTTTCTAACTAAATAACTAAACACTCTTAAGTTAGCTTATGAAACTATATTAGAAGATCATCGAGAACTTTTAAGGACTCATGAGAAGTTACGCTATGAAAAGCTCAATCTCGAGCAAGAGCATGAGTTCTTAAAGGCAATCAATGATGATCTTCGTAAGAAAAGTTCTTCTTACATTGCCAAGCGTTTACTCTTATCTACTTACATGCCTCAAGTCAAATCCACTAACAAAAACAAGAAGGATTCTTCCTCTAGTAGTAACAATAATCATGCTAAATCAAATGTTGTTGCTTCTAGTAGTTCTCTTGATTCCACTAATGATTCTCTTAGCCAAGTTACACTTGAGCAAGAAAATAGATTATTGAAGGGAATTATAGAGAAAGGTGTCTACAAGAGCCTTGCCGGGAGTAAGAAATTCGAGGAAATTGTAAGCAAGCAAGGAAGGCACCGGAAGAACCAAGGTGTTGGTTCTGAACGAAAGTTCAATGCCAATGGAGTTGAGTGGGAAGAAGATCAATACCACAAGACAAAGTTTGTTCCTCAACAAGAGAAGTATGATCCTACTTCTTTCAAAGGGACACAAGCGCAAGATTATCTTCCACCACAAGACCACAAGGAAAAAGGCAAGGACAAGCTTCAAGAAGAAATTGATGCATTTGAAGAAGCTCCTAAGGCCTTGGTCAAGTGGGTTCCCAAGACTACATCAAGTTCCACTTCATCAAGTATGACTACAACTCCGAGGATTCCCATCAAGATGGTGTGGATCCCAAAGAAGAAGAACTAGAGAGTTCTTGAGGGTGACTCCACCAACATACTTCACTCTTATCATTTTGGCAAGAACAAGTGCAATCAACCTCCACATCTTGCACTAGTTCAAGGAGTCACAAACCCTCTTGTTGGTAAGACAAGGGACAAGGTAACCAAATGCTTTCATAGACATCATCTTGTGTATGCATCACTCTATGTCTATGGATATTCCTTGTTTGTTCCTTGTGGGACTAACCCGTGTAGGTATTGAAAGTGCAACTCACTCCAAAGGATTGCTCCAAATGATCTAGATCAACATTGAGCATCTACATCTTCAACACCTACATGAAGTCATCATCGACAAAACCCAAGGTTAGTTCATCCCTCTTAGGGGGATCTCACATCTAGGGGGCGCTTTACTCTAAGAATTGAGCTAAAGCAACTCTAATGGTGTGAACACAACAACGCTTTATGTAAAAGTGGTAAACCCACTTGTGCTTAAACGATGAGTATGACCTATGATCAAATGTTCTCATTTGACTCCTAAGTCAATATACTCATATATAGATGACCTAGTCATCGCCAATTGCTTGATAGATGCTAGAATTGTTTGTGCACGCTTTGCCACATATTTCATTTGCCATTTTATTGGGTGAGCATGTTGGTTGCATAATTTACTCATTCGAGGACATCCACCTGTTGTTTTGATTGTTTGGCTCCTCTTTTTCTTTTGCCAAGTGGATGGACAAGAATGCCTAAGAACCTTCTCTAGCTATCTATGCTCTTCTCGTCTCAAACTCTATTCATGCTGCATCACAAAGTTTGATCAAGTCAGATTCGAACCACTATGTGTGAGGAGCACTTGAGTCCCGATTCGTCATAGACTTAAACTTCCAAAACTTCTTTGTGCGTTTGGTCGACCGATTCATCCATTTCGGTCATACCGAGATCACTAAGTCGATCTAGGTTTTCAATCTCGGTGCAACCGATTTGAACTTTTCGGTCACACCGAGTTTCAGTAACTGCTTGCAGTTATGAATCTCGGTGCCACCGAGTTGTTCCACTCGGTCACACCGATAGGGCCAGGCTATATATTCCCACGGGCCAAAATTTGGAAAACTTTCCGAATCTCTTCGCCCGCGCTCAGCCTGCTCCGCCTCCGTGGTCTTCGGGTCGTCCTCCTCGTCATCAGCCGCCTCCAGTCGCTGGTCTCCGCTGCTGTCAACGGGATCGTCTCCGCCGTTGCCACCGTAGCAAGTCCATCGCTGCACTAGGGTATGGACTTGATCCTTGTGCTGATCTCTTTACGATTCCCCAGCACATTGTTTTGCCATGTATCTTGCCACGATTGAGATCACTCTATCCAATGAAAACACTCCATAGATTAGTTGTCGATTGAAAATTTAGGGTCAGGTTTCCACCGAAACCATCTCGGACCGACCAAATTGTTGAAATCGGTTCCACCGATTTGGCTCAGGCCATTGCACATGTGATTCTCGGTTTGACCGAGAATTGGAAATCGGTGTGACCGAGTTCAAGTCTTTGTGAAACCCTAGTAGTATCGGTGCCACCGAACTGTGACTCGGTCTGGCCGAGTTCACTAGTTTAGGTTCCAAAAGCTGCTTCGGTATCACCGAGATTTCAAATCGGTAGATCCAAAATGCTTTCTGTGGAAAACTAAAACTAAGTTTTTGATTCATTCTTTTGCAAAAACCTCTGTACTTTGTGATGCTCATCCACTCTACCTCATCTATAAACTATTCATAGGGTCATCTGTCAGTGTTTGCATCATGTCAGATCAGAGTGACAACCAGAACAAGTCTGAGGAGCAGGTTCACATGAGTGAGGGCATTAGTCCCTCTAGCAGCTCAGATGATGGAAGCAGGAGCACCTGCCCATCTACCCAGACTTTGAGGATAACACTGTTGTGATGGATGAAAATGAACCATCTTCTGTGCAAGCACAAGCAAAGAGGGAGAAGGCAAAGACTGAAAAGGCTGCAAAGATGCCAACCATGGATGAGGCATCTCAGTATCTTCTGAAGAGCAAGCAAGATCAGCTTGGCTACTTGATTGCCTCCACTCTGAGAAATGAGAAGGGACTGGCCACCCTAACTCAAAACCAGGAGAGCTTGGAGAGGATCATGGAGCAGAAGTTCTATGAATTAGATGTGAAGGTCACTGAGATACAGTCTGTTGTTGAGCAACTTCAAGAGGAAGTGCATGAGAAGAAGGGCAAGACAACCACTGATGCTTTTGCCAGAGTGCCCCGAGGACAGAGGTCTACTGCTATGCCTGTCACAGACACCAGAGCAACTTCATCTGCACTAGCTACAGCTTTAGTGCCACCAGCTCCAACATCTACTCCTCCAGCACCATCTACATCGACTGATGCCTTCATTCTTGGAGTTCTGTCTACACCACCACCTGAAGATCAAGCCTGAGTGTCGATCTAGCACTATGCATTTTTTATGAACTTTTTGGTAACTTGTTGCCAAAGGGGGAGAAAATGTATAGATCATAGGCTTCGAGAGAGAGTGTTGTTTTTGTTCTCTCTTGCGTTTCTCCTTGGTGGTTGAACTTTGTTATTTGCTTGTTTGAGATACTTTATGCTTGCGTGTGATACTTGGATGATCATGTGTTTGATCATATGCTACCTTAATACTTGTTGGATGACATTATCCTTTTATATACCATATGATCATTCACTTTGCTTGGTGATGAGTGCATGTATTTATTCATTATCATTTTGAGCGCTCCACCAAGATGTATGTGACATGGAAGAGTAACCCATGATCCTAACTCATTGTGCATTTGCAGTCCAAAGCAAATCTTAAACTATGCACAAATTTAGGGGGAGCTCTTGCTTTTCACATACTTCTCAAAGCGACAATGTACTTCACTCTTATTATCATTTGTCTAAGCTTTGATCTATATGTTGTCATCAATTACCAAAAAGGGGGAGATTGAAAGTGCAACTATCCCTAGGTGGTTTTGGTAATTCCTAACAACATATAGCTCATTGAGCTAACACTATTTCAAGACTAATATTTTAGGAAAGCTCAATGGTTGGCATGGCATGGACCAGAGAAAAGTGGAACCCTCAAAATGCTAAGGACAAAGGGATTGGCTCAAGCTTAAAGCTCAAGACTCTTCATTTTCTATTTTAGTGATCCAAGATCACATTGAGTCTATAGGAAAAGCCAATACTATCAAGGAGGGATGAGGTGTGGCTTAATGGCTTGCTTGCTCAAAGTGCTTAGTGATATGCTCCAAAGCCCCCAACCACTTTCTAACTTGCACATATGACCTAAACCAAAAGTCAAACTCGGCCCCACCGATTCTTTCCATCCGGCGCCACCGAGTTCAGATGTCATAGCCACTGCCACAAACCCTAGGCAAATCAGTCTCACCGATAGGGATCTCGGTCTCACCGAGATGGGATTGTAATCTCTCTGTTTCCCTTCGTAACGTTTCGGTCCTACCGAGATGAGCGATCGGTCCCACCGAGATTGCAATGTAAACTCTTTGTTTCCCTTTTGTAACAGTTTACCTGACCAACTCTCTGGTTAGCTTATTACCAAAATTGGTCTCACTGAGATTACGTTATGCCCTAACCCTAACCATATCGGTCCTACCGAGTTGCATGTCGGTCCCACCGAAAATCCTAACGGTCACTAGATTTGCTGAATCGGTCTGACCGGGTTTAACAATTCGGTCCCACCGAGTTTGGAAAGTTGTGTGTAACGGTTAGATTTTGTGTGGAGGCTATATATACCCCTCCACCTCCTCTTCATTCGTGGAGAGAGCCATTAGAACGAACCTACACTTCCAACCTACATTTTTTGAGAGAGAACCACCTACACTTGTGTTGAGACCAAGATATTCCATTCCTACCATATGAATCTTGATCTCTAGCCTTCCCCAAGTTGCTTTCCACTCAAATCTTCTTTCCACCAAATCCAAATTTTGTAAGAGAGAGTTGAGTGTTGGGGAGACTATCATTTGAAGCACAAGAGCAAGGAGTTCATCATCAACGCACCATTTGTTACTTCTTGGAGAGTGGTGTCTCCTAGATTGGCTAGGTGTTACTTGGGAGCCTTCGACAAGATTGTGGAGTTGAACCAAGGAGTTTGTAAGGGCAAGGAGATCGCCTACTTCATGAAGATCTACTGCTAGTGAGGCAAGTCCTTCGTGGGCGACGACCATGGTGGGATAGACAAGGTTGCTTCTTCGTGGACCCTTCGTGGGTGGAGCCCTCCGTGGACTCAGCATAGCTGTTACCCTTCATGGGTTGAAGTCTCCATCAACGTGGATGTACGATAGCACCACCTATCGGAACCACGACAAAAACATTCGTGTCTCCAATTGCATTTGAATCCTCCAAACCCTTCCCTTTACATTCTTGCAAGTTGCATGCTTTAATTTTCGCTTCTCATATACTCTTTGCATGCTTGCTTGAATTGTGTTAAGATTGCTTGACTTGTTCTAAAGTTGCTAAAATCTGCCAAGAACTAAAATTGGGAAAATGCTAGATTTTTATTTGGTCAAGTAGTCTAATCACCCCCCTCTAGACATACTATCGATCCTACAGCGGGGTGGCTGGGTGGCGGGGCTAGGGTTAGGGTTGGCGCGGCGCGGGCTGGGCCTCGATAGGGGTGGGCATAAAAACCGATGAACCGAATGCCGAACAGATACCGAAACCGAATAAACCGAATTTTCGGTTTTTGCTGCTGCTACAATAAATTTCGGTTTTTGGTTTTAATAACCGAACTCAAATCGGTAGGTTCGGTATGAAACCGATGACCGAAGAAAAAACCGAAGCCGCAAGCGATCCAATACTCCAGACAGTAGGGTGCTCCCTCACGTTACTCATCAGGTTGACAACACGTTGCGCGAAGCCGTCGGGCACTCTCGGCCACGCGCTCGTCTAGCTAGCCTAGGTGTGAGCTACTTTTCCTGTGCGTAGACCCACGTGCAAGCTATACCAGCCAGCTAGAGCTTTTTGGGTCATAGGCCTGGGCTGTGCATGTAAATTGAATGGCCCAATCGTAACGGTGGGTGTGCAGCAGCAGTGGACTGCCTCATTTGTTTAGTCCCACATCGACCGGCTGTGCCAAAGCGGATAAGGTCCTCAGCTATATAAGAGGTCTCAGGTCTGGGTAAGTAGTTGCGATGTAGCTTGTCAGCAACAAAGCAATTGTTCGGTATAAACCGAAAACTGAACCGAATCTTTGGTTAAACGAATTTTCGGTTAGCTGTTTTTTGTTGTTAATTTCGGTTTTGGTTTTACTAACCAAATTAACAAAAAAACGAATGGTATAAACCGAATTTTTGGTTTCTACTGAATACCCACCCCTAGGCCTCGGGGTCACAGCTCGGGCGGCTTATAAGAGGCCGGCCTGGAGAGTCCCGGCCGGGTACGGCCCGAAGTCGGTTCATTTTTCTTAAAATCTTGACACAGAAAACCAAAGAAAAGAAATACTAAACGGACTCCAAAAATCCCGAAATAAAATTTCCCCATCCTCTAAAAATCTGCCGGACAAAGTGAACATTTATTTGGGCCTAGAATGCAATATTAAAAAATGCGTATATTTCCTAATTCAAATAAAATTGCAACAAAAACCAATTAAAATCATTTATTTGATTTTAATATTTTTCCTCCAATATTTCACTTATTTTTGGGAAGTCATACTATCTCCTCTCATATATATTTTGATATGAAATATTTTCGAAGGAAAAAATAAATTAAAACCAAAGTGATCCTTGTTTCAATATTTGATAAAATTCAAATATGACAAACGCGAAATCCCCAACTCTCTCCGTGGGTCCTTGAGTTGCTTAGGATTCCGAGGATCACAAAACGAAAATGCAGTAAAATATGATATGCATGAATGACCTATGTATAACATTCCAAATTGAAAAAATGGGATGTTACAAACCTACCCCCTTAAGATGAATCTCGTCCTCGAGATTCGGGTTGGCTAGAAAAATAGGTGCGGGTGGTCTTTGCGTAGATCATCCTCTCGTTCCCAGGTGGCTTCATCCTTGGTATGGTGGCTCCACTAAACTTTGCAAAACTTGATAACCTTGCTATGAGTAACTCGGCTGGCAAACTCAAGAATCTTGACAGGTTTCTCCTCATATGTCAAGTCACTATCCAACTGAATTGCTTCCAGGGGCACTGTATCTCTCACAGGAATATCGGCCATCTCTGCATGGCACTTCTTCAACTGGGAAACATGAAACACATCATGAACTCCTGACAGTCCTTCGGGTAACTCCAACTTGTAGGCAACTTCTCCCATGCGTTCCAGAACACGATACAATCCCACAAATCTCGGGGCTAACTTTCCCTTAACTCCAAAACGTTTAACACCTCGCAATGGTGACACTCACAGATATGCTTGGTCTCCGATTTCATAGACTACCTCCTTGCGTTTTGAATCTACGTAACTCTTCTGTCGGGACTAAGCTACCTTCAGTATATCTCGAATCAGCTTAACCTTCTCCTCGGACTCCTTAATCAAATTCGGACCAAACAACTGACGGTCTACAACTTCATCCCACATCAACGGTGTTCGACATCTCCGTCCATACAGGGCTTCGAACGGTGCCATCTTCAAACTGGCCTGGTAGCTGTTATTGTAAGAGAACTCCGGGTAGGGCAGGTTGTCATCCCAACTAGATCCATAATCTAGAGCACACGCTCTCAACATGTCCTCCAGAATCTGATTGACTCTATCTATCTATCCATCTGTCTACGGGTGAAAAGCTGTGCTGAACTCCAGCCTGGTTCCCAAAGTCTGGTGCAGTTGGTGCCAAAACTTTGAAGTAAACTGTGTTCCCCTATCTGATATGATGGTCCTCAGAACTCCGTGCAGACATACAATCCTGGTCATATATATCTTAGCCAACTTTGCACTGGTATAGGTGGTTTTCACGGGGATAAAGTGGGCTACTTTGGTCAAGCGATCCACTACTACCCAGATAGAATCATATCCCGATTGAGTCCTGGGCAATCCGGTGATGAAATCCATGCCAAGCTTATCCCACTTCCATTCGGGTATCGGCATAGGTCGCAGTAATCTTGCTGGCTTATGATGTTCTGCCTTCACTCTCTGGCATACATCACATATGGCTACATACTCAGCGATATCCTTCTTCATACCCGTCCACCAGAAACGCTCCTTCAAGTGCAAATACATCTTAGTGTTTCCGGGGTGTATCGAGTATGGCGAGTCATGAGCTTCCTGTAGTATCAACTTTCTCATCTCTGAATTATTGGGTACATATATGCGGTCCTCGAACCATAAGGTGTCGTGCTCATCCTCACGAAAACCTTTCACTTTTCCTTCGCTCATCTTCTCCTTTACCTCAGCAATCCCTTTGTCATCCTTCTGAGCTTCTCGAATCTTTCCCAACAATGTAGACTGAACTTTCATTGCCGCAACGAAACCTCTAGGAACAATCTCCAAGCAAAGAAAAGAAATACTAAACGGACTCCAAAAATCCCGAAATAAATTTTCCCCGTCCTCTAAAAGTATTACGGACAGAGTGGACATTTATTTGGTCCTAGAATGCAATTTTGAGAAACGCGTATTTTTCCTAATTCAAATAAAATTGCAATAAAATCCAATTAAAATCATTTATTTGATTTTAATATTTTCCCTCCAATATTTCACTTATTTTGGAGAAGTCATATTATCTCCTCTCATATATATTTTGATATGAAATATTTTCGAAGGGAAAAATAAATTAAAACCAAAGTGATCCTTGTTTCAATATTTGATAAACTTCAAATATGACAAACGCGAAATCCCCAACTCTCTACGTGGGTCCTTGAGTTGCTTAGGATTTTGAGGATCGCAAAACGAAAATGCAATAAAATATGATATGCATGAATGAACTATATATAAAGTTCCAAATTGAAAATTTGGGATGTTACACCGCTGTAAGCCACCGTCCATCCGCGCCCTCTCTCTTAACGACCACCCTCCCCCAACCTCAGATCTCGATCCGACGGCCCTTGCAGATCCACTGTTTTAATTTAAAACGCCAAAAGATTTTTTAGTATTCGGTCGACCGCCCACAACTCAAATCGCGCACTCCCCGTATCCAGTAGCTTAGCGCCACGTGGCACCTTAGCCCATGCTTAGTGTTTTTCTTTTTCTATTTTTTCGTTTATATTTCAAATTAGTTCCGTTTTTAGAAATTGAATATCTTCTATGTTTTACGCCCAAATTTAGTGATTCTTTTTGCATTAGTTTTATAATTTCTTGTAGTTTCCGTTTCTACAATTTGTTTTAAATTTTGAACAGTTTGAATTTGATTTTGCTCAAATTTGCTTCAAATACTAGTTTGTGAATAACTTGAGTTAAAAATAGATTTTGATTTAATTATTTTTGCTCCTGGTCACTAGTTGTATTGTTTTGCAGCAGGAGTAATTTGGGTAATTTTAGAATATTATAAACTAGGTTTTTAGAAAAAACAATAATGTTTTGACTTTGTTTTTGTTTTACTTTTATATCTTTGTTTTTTAATTGTTTTAATTTATTTCTTTTTGTCACTTTTGTTTAGCTTTAAAACTTATTTAGGTAATAATTAGAGTTTTATAATAGTTTTTTATTTGTTTCTTTTTGCTAATAAAATTTTATGAAAAATTCTTTATCTTAACTTAGTTGTTTTATATTTTCTTTTCTTTCATATTATTAGTTTATAATTTTATTTGCTATTAATTTTAATTAGGACAAAACTTTGGTTCTTAGTCATTTCCTTATAGTTTTCTTTTAGTGTTCTTTTAAAATTTTATTTTGATCCTTATTTGGTTTTATTATTGATTTCTTAATTGCTTTGATTTGTTGATTGTTATTTTTGATTGCTAGAATGCTTGCTAGTATGTTTGCTTATGTGAATATTGTTTGACTATATAGATTTTCATCAGAGAATGACGAGTAGTACCAAGTTATTTCTGAGAGCGTTAGAATCTTCATCTACTTACCAGACAAGTTCAATTTGACCATATTTTTCTTACCTATGTTTCTATTGCATCTAGTGTCACCCTTTTCAATGTTCCTCCAGTAGTTATATTGAGCTTGAAACTTGAGTTAGTATCATGAGGTAGGAGAAAACCATACCCCTGTTACCATTGTCCGAGAAGGGACGTTATCTTGCATTATTGCTATGCTCTAGTAGACGGGGGTTGGATGTGTGATACAAGAGTGTCGTGAGGATTATAATTCAAGACATGCATGATGATCAAGACTTGAAGACTTCAAGGACTCAATATACCTCTTGGTGGAATGGTATTGCATCTGGCAGCCTGATGTCTCTCATGGTTATGCCCGGGAATCCTGGTATCTACCTGTGATCATCCCAACAGAATGCAACCCAGGCTCAAAGAGATGGATGGATACTTCAAGCCCGGAAAGCTTACGTGTGCAACCGCAATTATGGGCTCTAGCTTGGTTGACCTTAGTCGTGACTCTGGCTGGTCAGATTGCTAGCAGATGTAGACGGACGGTAGGATTGGATGGGCACTGACATCTGCCGGATGATCTCTCTGGAAGACCATGTTTCTACCATCCCGTTCTCAAACACCAGGCAGTGTGGGGATATAATGGGAGTCATCAAATGTTACGGGTAAAGTGTACAAACCTCTATAGAGTGTTAAATTAATCGATTAGCCGTGTCCCCGGTGACGGGTGACATGAGCACCGGAGATGATATTATCAGCCAGTCTCAACACAATTAATAATAATGAGTGTGCTTTATTAATAATTTGGGATATGAGAATTGGTTGGCTGAACCATCTCATTAACAACCAACTTTTGTAGTGATATTTCGTTTGACTCCTTTATTGTAGGGAAAATCTTCTTTTCGCAAAAAATAAACTTAGAGCCCTACCAGCCATATTTGCATATAGTATAGACTTTCATCCGCTTTCTAATGTGATCTTGTCGGTACATTTAATGTACTAACCTACACGGCTGCAACGTCTCATGTTGCAGATATTTCTACGACAAGAAAGAGTAACGATATGGGGTTACAATCTACACTCAACTTGCTTTGGCATTAATGGGACTCCACACCCCTATTGGTGTTTCCATTGTGACATATATAAGGTATACTCTAGATCAACGGTACGTATTTTACATGTGATGTTATGGTATTTCATCGAAGTACTGTGCGTGCCAGCATACTGATCCAGGGATGGCACACAAAGCACAGAGACTTGACCGTATTGGGTCGGGGTTCTACAGAGATGGTATTAGAGTACATGTTGATTGTAGGATGTAACCCTTGAAACTCGAAAGCCCTAGGACTCTCTAAAACTATATTTTCAAAAGATCCTTTACTTCTCATATTTCCTTATTTTATCAAATAGTCTCTGTTACCTCAAATAGTTAGAATATACCCCTTTCCCTCTTGACCACACAGAGAATCAACTGAGGACCACCTCAGAGTACATTGATTGAAGCTACAATAATCGCAGACTTCGAAGACCCTGAAGAATCCCAAAATGGCTTTTAGAAGACCAAACCCCTGTCATACACTCATGTTATATACGATGATTTGTGAGCTATCATTTGTGTGTGTTTTCCGACAGCCACAGATAGAAACCTATTTTCAAAACTATATTGTTTGTATTGTGTGTATCTCGCTATCCCTCTTCCCTATTTTCAAAGATCCGCGAAGAAATATGACACAACCATGAAGAACACAAGGATGGATGCCCTCATTGTGAATAACATCACCGTGAGGAAGAATGCCCCACTAGGCGATTGACTTGTTTCTTGTGTGAAGGAACTACTCATTACCTAGCTTAGTGCCAAATTTACCCCAAGGTACAAGAAATTACCAAGCAGCAGAAGGAAGCCATGAAAGAAGCCCTCGGGGAAAGTTTAGAAGAACATGTGATGAAGGAAGTTGTTGAAGACCCTGATGGAGAAGGCCTAACCAGATTTTACGCCCATGTCTGCTATTCATGTGGAGAAGGACATTTTTCACGGTATTGCACGAAGGAAAGCCAAGAGTATCTGGGAGACTTCCCGACAGAAGAAGTGGAGTTTGATCCACAGGAATTAGAAGAATTGATCGGAGCGAGAAGTCCAGGAAGAGAAAGGGAATGTGCCCACAGGACAAACCAATCTCTGCAAAGAAGGATAAGAGTCATATTACCTGTTTTGAGTGTAAGAATATGATACGCCTCCAACATATCTATACTTTTTGATTGTTCCATGCTATTATATTATCAATCTTGGATGTTTTATATACATTTACTACCAACTTTATATCATTTTTTGGGACTAACCTATTAACTTAGTGCCCAGTGCCAGTTGCTATTTTTTGCTTGTTTTTAACTTTGCAGAATATCAATACGAAACGAAGTCCAAATGCCACTAAACTTTTTGGAGATTTTTTTCTGGATGTACAAATTAGAACACTGTTGTCATACTTGTCCACTGGATGCAGCTAATATTTGAGTGTGTTTCATGAATGGATCAATGATTGAGCATAATGGGCTAGGGATAACTTGCTTTAGCATTGATATTTTGAAAGACATGGTTGCTTGTTGATATGCTTGAGTATTGATGTCTTCATGTCAAATTATAGACTATTGCTTTGAATTACTTAAAGTCCAAATATCCATGCTATGAAAGAAAAGAATATGTGATGAAAATGAAAGGTAGCATTCCACATCAAAAATTCTGTTTTTGTCATTTACCTACTCGAGGACGAGCTTGGGGATGCTTGATACATCTCCAATGTATCTATAATTTTTGATTGTTCCATGCTATTATATTACCAATCTTGGATGTTTTATATACATTTACTAGCAACTTTATATCATTTTTTGGGACTAACCTATTAACTTAGTGCCCCATGCCACTTGCTATTTTTTGCTTGTTTTTTTAACTTTGTAGAATATCAATACCAAACGAAGTCCAAATGCCACTAAACTTTTTGGAGACTTTTTTTTCCTGGCAAGAAGAGGCCCTGGAAGCTTCTCGGGGCCATGAGAAGATGGGCCAGTGGGCCACTAGGCACCAGGCTAGTGGGTAGTGGGGCCCACGTGGCTCTGTTTGACCTACCTCCGCCTCTATAAATACTCTAAAATCCCAAAACCCTTAGGGGAGTCGACGAAATACTTTTATGCCACCGCAAGTTCCAGAACCACGAGATCCAATCTAGAGGCCTTTTCCGGCACTTGTCGGAGGGGGCAACGATCGGAGGGGTTCTTCATAATCCTTGTCGGCCCTTCGATGATGCGTGAGTAGTTTACCACAGACCTACGGGTCCGTAGTTAGTAGCTAGATGGCTTCTTCTCTCTTTTTGATCTTCAATACAATGTACTCCTTGATGTTCTTGGAGATCTATTTGATGTAATGACTTTTTGCTGTGTGTTTGTTGGGATCCAATGAATTGCGAGTTTATGATCAGATCTATCCATGAATATTATTTGAGTTTTCTCTGAACTCTTTTATGCATGATTGTTATAGCCTCGTATTTCTTCTCCGATTTTTTGGTTTGGTTTGGCCAACTAGATTTATTTATCTTGCCATGGGAAGATGTGCTTTGTGATGGGTTCGATCTTGTGGTGCTCAATCTCAGTGACAGAAAGAGACATGACACGCATGTATCGTTGCTATTAAGGGTAAAAGTCGTGGGTTGTTCATATGTGAGTTTATCTTGTCTACATCATGTCATCTTTCTTAATGCATTACTCCGTTTTTCCCTGAACTTAATACACTAGATGCATGCTGGATAGCGGTCGATGTGTGGAGTAATAGTAGTAGATGCAGGCAGGTGTCGGTCTACTAATCTTGGACTTGATTCCTATATACATGATCATTTCCTTGGATATTGTCATAATTATTTGCTTTTCTGTCAATTGCCCAACAGTAATTTGTTTACCCACCGGATGCCATTTTCTCGAGAGAAACCTCTAGTGAAAACTATGGCCCCCGGGTCTATCTTTTATCATATAAAAATCCTAAAAATACATTGATGTACATTTCTTTTATTTATTTCATTTTGTATTTTAGTTAGATCTATTTATCAAATCCTATACAATTTAATCTATCTCAATACCGTTGAGGGATTGCTAACCCCTCTACACGCTGGGTTGCAAGTATTTGTTGTTTGTGTGCAGGTGTTGTTTACATAGTGTTGCTTGGTTCTCCTACTGGATTGATAACCTTGGTTTCATAACAGAGGGACTTATCTCTACTGTACTGCATCATCCCCTCCTCTTCGGGGAAATCCCAACGCAGCTCACAAGTAGAAGAACATAGGACACTATGGCAATAATTGCCCAGAAAAGAAGCAAAGAACCCAAGGAGCCAGAATAATCACCAAGAAGCCCCTAGATTTGTCCGACGTCATTTTTTTATGCTGCAAGGAAGTAGGAAATTTTGCCAAAGAATGTTCGGAACTGAGGAAAGCTTGAAGTTGAGTAGTTGAGATTTTTTATACTGGAATAAAGAATGTAATAATGTACTACGCATTTTTATTTTCATTGAGGATATGGAGTTGAATTATGTAATGGAAATCTCAGATATTCTAATGAATTCATGCATCAATAAAATTAATGTGTCGTGATTTCATATGTCGAATTTTATGAGTTGTTCCTCTATGAACAAATATTTTTGACGATTTTTGAGGATATGAGAAATATGGTCTATGGATGAATTTGTGCAATTTCATTTTCAGGGTGGTAATTCCCTGTGAGAACACTTGACAAATGGAAAGGAAAATGTATTCTAGAGAGTGGAGTTTGGACAAAATAAGTTTGAGTTTTATTTCAATATATGCGTGTTACCCTAAGAGTATGAAGGAGAGAAGTACTATTGGATTTAAAGGAGGTGTAGTGTTGGAATATGGAACAATAGTACGTCCAAGGATGAGTTAAAGCTATACAACTATTGAAGTGGGCTCATGACCCACATGCCCAGGAGTTAATAAGGATCAAGCACTACCTTGTTGAAGGAATAAATTAGAAAGAAGTTGTGATTTTATCAGCAGACGATTCTTAGGAGGATTTACCCGAACCCAGTTCCAGGAAAAGATGAATTCTGCAATGTTTGTGAGGATGCCCGAGTGTTAGAACACGTGATTCACTGTCTGCGTATGAAGTAATGATTCAAGTACGGGATGGATTGGCCCCCATACCAGAGACTTCTATCATGAACTATCATTTGTTGATGGAAAATCATATAGCCTTGAAACCTTATTATAGTGTCGGTATGACAATGCAAAAAACTTAGAATGGCAGGACGATGGAACCTTGTACAAGCAATCGTTGTCAATCATAGGTTATACGATGAGATTCCACCCGGACCCATTTCCTGCAAGAGAAACCATACATTGTTGACCACCATGAGATTTCCAATAGTTGTTTAGTGCTGGCGACAGACCTGTCAGGTAAGAGGACCCAGTCTCGGGAGAACCTTATTTTGATGAAAGGACACGATATTTTTAGGAAATGGTTATGCCCCTACCGGAAGAACCCCAAAGTAGGAGTTATCCCGAAGAACTGAGAAGACCAACATTGCCAACCCAAAGTATAGAACCATAACCTTGCTTCTAAGGGTGCTAGCACCCCAGATCTTTGTGACGATCAATGGATTTCCATGAAGACCCCCAAAACCCAACGTACTTCTTTCTAGCCTCTCCGAATCTCGGGGACGAGATTCATTTTAAGGGTAGTAGTTTGTAACATCCCAAAATTCTACATTTTGGAATGTTATATTAAATAAATAATTAGGAGTGTTTATTTGATTGTTGTGTGATTGATTATGTGAATGTGACTGGAATTTGAAACTTTTTCAAAGTTGAATGAGAGGAAATAGAAGGACTTTCCCAAACTTTCATCTTTGCGTTTGTTTCCATGAATTCAAATTCATTTCATCACAAAACCCTAGAGTGAATATAATATGACTTGTTCCTTTTAAAGAAAAGAAAAGGGATTTGAGAGGATTTGAATTCCATGTGGAAAATATTTCAAATTCAGAAACTTTATGCAACTCAACGAGTTTCATGAGAGAAGATAAAATGATTTCTTCAAATTTTAAGAAAGAGAGTTGGAGGTTTCAAAGAATCATTTTGAAAGTCAATTTGAAGTTATTTGAAACTCACCTTCCATTTGAAGTTATTTGAATTTCCAAATTTAAAATTCTCCGGAAGTTATTCAAAATGAGAGAAGTAATATGACACTTCAAAACTCAGAGGCATTTGAAATATATTTGAATAAGGAAAAACAGAAAAGATTTGAAAGTGGTTTGAAATTCAAATTCAAATTCAAAAGCACTTATGAGTTATTTTGTTTTTATTCAAATTATTTTTCTTCAAAAATAAAATATATGGAAAATAGGGTAACATGATTTGCTTCAATAGAAAAGTGGAGAAAAATTAATTTGAAATCATTTTGGTATTTTCAAAATCAATTTTATTTATTTTAAATGCAACACTGGCACTGTTTGCATTATTTGATTTTTTGCAGATTTTATTTGACTTTGGAATAGTTCATGTTTTAGGAAATCTTTTTTTGAACATTTTGATATATAATATGTCTACATAAAGTTTTTATTTATTTTGTTCATTTTGTTTTCTTTCTGTGTTTGATTTTTAAAACAAAAAATATGGCCAAAGCCTTCTGTCCCAAATAGCATAGGCCGGCCCAGCTAGTTCGCCCGTGCCCGAATCTCTTTCTGTCTGGTCACGTACCCCCTTTCCTTCTTTCCCTTTCTTTCTGACCGGTGGGACCTACCGACCGGCGGATCTCCTAAGTCCTTCCGTCTCGCTGGAGCGCCACTGCGGCAACCCTGCCCCACCTCAGATTCCCTTCCTCCGATGCCCAACCCCTCCTCCAAGTGTCTGAGCCAATAAATACTAAGGCCAGCCCCTCCTTTTCGGCAAAAACTCCACGCCACCCCCCGTTTTTCCTTGACGGCTTGCCGGACTTGCCGAACGTCATCGTCGCTGCCATTACTGCCCTGTTGCACTACCCCGACCCCCTCGACGCCACCCAATACCACCCCGAGCCTCCCTCGCTTCCCTGGTGCTCGACGACCACCGCCCCGAGCTCGCCGGTGCCCGGAGCGATGCCCTCAGCCACGCCCGACTTGCCGCCGCCGTCGACGTCAACCCACTGTAAGCCACTGGCCATCCGCCCCCTCTCTCTCAATGACCACCCTCCCCCACCCTCAGATCTTGATCCAATGGCCCCCGTAGATCCGCTGTTTAATTTAAAATGCTAAGACATTTTTTAGTATTCGGTAGACCATCCGCAACTCAAATGGCGCACCCCCCGGTAGCTAGTAGCTTAGCAACACATGGCACCTTAGTCGATGCTTAGTGTTTTCTTTTTCTTCTAGATTTCAGATTAGTTTTGTTTTTAGAAATTGAATATCTTTCATTTTTTAAGCCAAATTTAGTGATTCTATTTGCATTAGTTTTACAATTTCTTGTAGTTTCCGTTTCTGCTATTTGTTTTCAATTTTGAATAGTTTAAATTTGAATTTGCTCAAATTTGCTTCAAACACTAGTTTGTGAATAACTTGAGTTTAAAAATAGATTCTGAGTTGAGTCTTTTTTGTTCCTGGTCAGTAGTTGTATTATTTTGCAGTAGGAGTAATTTGGGTAATTTTAGAACAATTTAAGTTAGTGTTTTAGCAAAAATAGTATTGTTTTGACTTTGTTTTTTTACTTTTATTCCATTGTTTTTAATTTTTAATTCATTTCTTTTTGTCAGTTTTGACAAATTTTTAATGTTTCGTTAGTCAACATAGATTTTTTTATAGGCTTTAAAAATTGTATTTACTTTTGTTTTGCTTTAAAACTTGTTTAGGTCATAATTAGAGTTTTATAATAGCTTTTTCTTTCTTTCTTTTTGCTAATAAAATTTTGTGAAAAATTTATTTTAGTTCACTTAGTTGTTTCATATTTTCTTTTCTACTAAATTATTAGTTCAGAATTTTATTTGCTGTTAAGTTGAATTGGGACAAAAATTTGGTTCTTTAGTCGTTTCCTTATAGTTTTCATTTAGTGTTCTTTTAAAGTTTTCTTTGGATTTTTATTTGGTTGTCTTATTGATGTCTTTATTGCTTTTCTTTGTTGATTCTTATTTTTGATTGCTAGAATGCTTGCCCGTATGTTTGCTTATGGGAATATTGTTTGACTATATAGATTTTCATCGGAGAGTGATGATTAGTATCAAGTTATTTCTGCGAGTGTTAGAACCTTCATCAACTTACGAGGCAAGTTCACTTTGACCATATTTTTCTTACCTAAGTTTTTATTGCATCTAGTGTCACCCTTTTCAACGTTCCTCTAGTAGTTATATTGAGCTTGAAACTTGAGGTAGTATCACGAGGTAGGAGAAACCCATACCCCTATTACCATTGTGCAGGAAGGGACGTTATCTTGCATTACTGCTACGCTCTAGTAGATGGGGGTTGGATGTGTGATACAAGAGTGTCGTGAGGATTAATAATTCAAGACTTGCATGATGATCAAGACTTCAATACTTCAAGGACTCAATATAACTCTTGATAGAATGGTATTGGATCTGGCAGCCTGATATCTATCATGGTTATGCCCGGGAATCCTGGTATGTGCCTGTGATCATCCCGACAGAATGCCACCCAGGCTCAACGAGATGGATGGATACTTCAAGGCCAGAAAGCTTATGTGTGCAACGGCAAGTCATTATGGGCTCTGGCTTGGTTGACATTAGTCGTGACTCTAGCTGGTCAGATTGCTAGCAGATGTAGATGAACTACAGGAGTGGATGGGCACTGACATCTGCCGGATGATCTCTCTGGAAGACCATGTTTCTACCATCCCGTTCTCAAACATAAGGTAGTGCGGGGATATAACGGAAGTGATTAAATGTCGCGGGTAAAGTGTACAAACCTCTATAGAGTGTTAAACTAATCGATTAGTCGTGTCCCCAGTTACGGACGACATGAGCACCGGAGATGATACTATCGGCCAGTCTCAACACAATTAATAATAATGAGTGGGCTTTATTAATAATTTGGGATATGAGAATTGGTTGGTGGAACTATCTCATTAACAACCAACTTTTGTAGTATTGTTCCGTTTAACTCCTTTGTTGTAGGGAAAAATTTGCTTTTCACAAAAAAAGTGAAACTTAGAGCCCTACCAGCCATATTTGCCTATAGTATAGACTTTCATCAGCTTTCTATTGTGATCTTGCCGGTACATTCAATGCACTGACCTACATGGCTGCAATGTCTCATGTTGCAGATATTTCTATGACGAGAAAGAGTAATGATATAGGGTTACAATCTACACTCAACTTGCCGTTGGCATTGATGGGGCTCCACACCCCTATTGATATGTTTCTGCTGTGACATATATAAGGTGTACTCTGGATCTACGGTATGTATTTTCCATGTGATGTTATGGTATTTAGTCGAGGTACTGTGTGTGCCAGCATACTGATCCAGGGATGGCACAGAAAGCGCAGAGACATGACCGTATTGGGCCGGGTCACTGCAACTATCCATGAATATTTGAAGATCCATTTACATTTTGTGCATAACACACCTTTTGAAGGTCTCACCAAGTTCAAAACTTGTTCCTTGTATATGGACTTCATTTATGGATTTCAATGGTTTAAGCCATACCTCTCTTACTGTGCGCCATCACTACTTCCTTGTAGTGCGCAAATTCATCTTCTTCTAATATGAATTATTCAATAGGTTCTTAATCTTTCCTGATCTTGGCATTTTGTTACAGTCTTAACTAAAGCTTCTACATCTAATGTAGTAGTTTCTTTGCTGAGTTTTATGAAAAAAAAACTCCATAACACTTCTGGTAGTGTTGTTTTAACTGAAGCCAGAGCTACAATAATCTCAATAAGGTGTATCATCCTCCCACTTACTCCTTTAATGAGTAAAACTTTTTTGAAAAAACATTCATTCCTTGACAACCATTTTGTCCTTGAAATTTTCGTGGAAGGAACATAAAACCTACAATCAAGCATAGGTATAAAATATTCTTTAACTTTTGTAGTTTAATCAGACCTTTTAGATGGTGTATTTGTTTAGTGAATATTTTGTTGTATTATTTTTAAATCCCCAAAATTTTAATAGGAGCAGACCAGTATAATAATTCCGCAATTATTCAATTACTTGCTAAACTTATGACTTCAATATATTTCTTCAAGAAAGAAGAATCTTGTTTATCTTTTGTCATAATGATATCATATCTTCATCCTAAATTTCTTTGAACTATTTCAAATACTTTAGTGCTTAAGTAAATCATATTTACTTATAATATTTATGAAATATAAATATTCAACACGCCTAGTTATATGGCTGGACTTTCTACATCACAATGTATTCATTCAATTTAAATAAAAGACTTTTATACTTCATTGATACGTCTCCAATGTATCTATAATTTTTTATTGTTCCATGTTGTTATATTATCATTCTTGGATGTTTTACAATCATTTTATAGCAACTTTATATCATTTTTGGGACTAACCTATTGACATAATGCCCAGTGCCAGTTGCTGTTTTTTGCTTGTTTTCTACTTCGTAGAATATCAGTACCAAACAAAGTCCAAATGCCACAAAACTTTTAGGAGATTTTTTTTGGACTAGAAGACAACTTGGGAGCCAAGGAAGCACCAAAGGGGAGGCCACCACCCACCTAAGCACGCCAGAGGCCCTTGCCGCACCTTGATGGGTGGTGGGGCCCTTGGAGGTCTCCTCCACCGCCTCTCATCTCTATAAATTCTCAGATATTCCAGAAACCCAAGGGGTGCTGTCGAAACACAATTCCAGCCACCACAAGTTCCAGAACCACGAGATCCAGTCTAGAGCCCAATTCCGACACTCTGCCGGAGGGGAACACGATCACGGAGGGGTTCATCAACCTCATTGGTGCTCCTTCGATGATGCGTGAGTAGTTCATCATAGACCTACGGGCCCGTGGGCAGTAGCTAGATGGCTTCTTTTCTCTTTCTGATTCTTAATACAATGTTCTCCTTGATGTTCTTGGAGATCTTTTTGATGTAATGACTTTCTGCGGTGTGTTTGCTGGGATCCGATGAAGTGGGAGTTTATGATCGGATCTATCTATGAATATTATTTTGAGTTTCTTTGATCTCTTATATGCATGATAGTTATAGGTTCGTATTTCTTCTCTGAAACTTTGGTTTGGTTTGGCCAACTAGACTGATTTTTCTCGCAATGGGAAGAGGTGCTTTTTGATGGGTTCGATCTTGCAGTGTCCTCACCCAGTGACAGAATGGCTAGCAAGGCACACATGTATCGTTTCCATTAAGGACAAAAATATGGGATCTATTCCTACATGAATAGATCTTGTCTACATCATGTCATCGTTCTTATTACATTACTCCGTTTCTCCATGAACTCAATACACTAGATGCGTGCTGGATAGCGGTCGATGTGTGGAGTAATATATAGTAGTAGATGCAGGCAGGAGTTGGTCTACTAATCTTGGACGTGATGCCTATATACATGATCATTGCCTTGGATATCATCATAATTATTTGCTCTTTTATCAATTGCCCAAAGGTAATTTGTTTACCCACTGTATGCTATTTTCTCGAGAGAAACCACTAGTGAAATCTATGCCCCCCGGGTCTATATTTTGTCATATTGTTTTCAGATCTGTTATTCCAAAAACACAAAAATACCTCGCTTCACTTTTTCTTTACTTATTTTATTTTGTGTTCTTGCTATATCTATTTATCCAATCTCATACAATTTAATCTATCTTTTTACCGTAGTGTGATTGACAACCCCTCTTTCGTGTTGGGTTGCAAGTATTTGTTCTTTGTGTGGAGGTACCGTTTACATAGTGATGCTTGGTTCTCCTACTAGATTGATAACCTTGGTTCCATAACTGAGGGAAATACTTGTCGTAGTTGTGCTGCATCATCCCTTCCTGTTTGGGGAAATACCAACACAGATTCAAGCCACATCATTCATCTCTACGAAGATTAATTATCAAATATAACCAAGCAGGGACACACATAAGTGGTTCTATCAGTCTTCTGAAGACGTTTAGCTTTAATGTTATATATCACAACCTTCAAGATTCATCATAAATAAACTATCATAAAATAAAGGTTTAATCAAAAACCATATTCTCATAATAATCTCAACAACTATTGTTTAAAACTTATAAGAATATCCATCGCATAACCCATAGGATAATGCATTACATAACTTCAAAGAAAAATAGCTATTATTTCAGTTCTAAGATAAATCTTGAAGATAAACTAAAGGCATGATTTTGACGGTCTCCGAGTAGTGATCCCATCACCATTCTTGATTTGTATCACGACTTTATTTCTTCTCTCCTTGTGAGGTCTCTGTAGTCCCTGTATCGGTTTGCAAAACGAGAGCAACCAATCAGTATCAAATACTTATGACATACATAAATTTATAAGTAGAATTACATTCAATTTGTATAACAATTATACCTTTACTAGAAGAACCACTCTTCTTATCCGCCAAATACTTCTTGCAGTTACGCTTCTAGTGTCCCTTATGTTTGCAGTAGAAAAATTCAGTCTCTTTAGTGCCTCCGCCCTTGTTCCTCTTTAGAGACTCGGTCTTACCGGCTTCAGTAGATTTCTTCTTCTTGGACTCGCCGTTCTTCTTGAAAATGGCGGTCTTATTGACCATCAACACTATTTTGTTCTTCCGCATTCCATCTTCCATAGTTTCGAGCATAGCAAACAAACAGTTTGCACTTCTCTATCCCATTCGTGTTGTAATTCGTGATAATGCCGTCGTAATATGGGAGGAGTGAAACAAGCACAATATCTATACCGAGTGTTGGAAGAATTCCAAATTCTAGAGAAGCCAATCTATCAGCATAGCCAACAAGCTTTATTATATGCTCACTCATTGAGGAACCCCCTTTCATATTGCATTCAATCAAGGCCTTGATTAATTCAAAACATCTAGTCCTTGCCTGCTTCATGTACAAAACTTCTAGAGACCCAATTATAAATTGAGTAGTAGCTCATTCAAAATGCTTATGTAGTTTGGTATCCATGCAAGTTAACATGAGACACTCGACTGAATCATAGCCATCACTACGAGCAGTGTAAGAAGCAACTTATTCTCGCAGTGCATTCTTTGCAGGAGCATCATCCATGGGTTAATCTAGAACATACTCCTTCTTAGCACTCCTAAGAACAAATCTCAGGTCCCAGATCCAACCCGCATAGTTTCCACCAGTAGCAGCCAACTTTTTTTCTAACATAGGGGCTAAGTTGTACGTATTGCGAGCCATTTGATCTACATCGATAGGCACACAAATAATTTTAGACACAATTTATAATTAATACTGCACTAGTGATTAAACAAATTTTAATTTAAAGTGCACTCCCACTCAAAATGATATTGCTCATAATTCATAGTGAGTGAGTCAAGATTCAAATCCAGTTCTCAGCCATCGATGTGGACATCACTGACGACGGGAATTTTGATTGGTGGGCAAACTTTTGCCGATCATATCTCCATATGACTCTTGTTCATCTTTCAATGATTCGTGCTCCGAGCTTAGAATGATTCTGCCAGAACTTCAATACAATCGAGTGCTATATGCATACATGGTCTGACCATCTCCGTCTTACACCTCTGATCCTGTTTGTACTCATGTGGACATGACGAACTCCGAGATGCTAGAATGTCGTAGACAGTCTCAACACCGAGAATAGTACCTTTTAATCATGATTTTAACTGCGAGAGATCACCCTAATAATTGACTACTACGCAATCAAAGGGTGTAGACAACAAAGGGATAAACATCTCAGGCAATTCATAAAAGCATGATATGGTAAAGCCCTTGGCGCCGGGAATTCTCCATGTCCATCTTCCATCTTTAATTGAAGCGTCGTGACGACCAATATTTCGTTGTCGTGGCAACCGTTTCAAAAATGCTTCATGGCGGCAATTTTAGAAAAGGTTGTCATGGCAACCATTTCAGAAAACGTTGTCATGGCAACGAATTCAGAAATTACGTCGTGGCACGAAATTATAGCTCCTCGTCCAGTGCCTTAGTACACCTTCTCCACGTCGGCGTCCTTCGTGTACGCTTGGCATCGTCACCTATAACATGTTGGCTATCTCTACGATATTTACATTAACGTGGCAATCTCGTGGATCTAGCCATCATACTTGACGCGCAGGCCACTTAATATTACAACATATAACTGATAATGGAGACTTTTTCTCAATAAACACATCAATATCGTAATTGTATTTATAATTATCATAGCAATATTTAAGGATAGCAAAATTGTTAGGTCTATAAACTGAATCATCAAAATCTTCAAACTTTTCAAACAAAGATTCAATTTCATAAGCACCCTTAAAAGCAACAAATTCTTCTATTATTTCCACATCATAGTAATCATATATACCATTAGCATAAGAAGCCAAGGTTTCATTATCATTAAATTCACATGAAAAGGGAAGGTGTGGAGCCTTCATCCTAGAGCAACAAGTATAATCATATCTTTAGCATAAATCCCGAGCATACCAATGCAACATATAATTTGATCCCATAAAAGTCTCCCTTTTGTGTCAAGCGATAATCCCTAAAGTATTCACGTTGATCCAACGTTATTCCCATTATCAAGTTGAATGGGGTTTTCTCAGGATTATCAAAGTAGTGCATAATATCTCTCACATAACGAGCATCGAGGGTTTTAGGAGGTTCCCCATCTCCATGAGTAGCAAGTACCACTAATTGTTTTGGTGTTTCGTGTTCCATATCCATAACTAAAGATAGAGAACAACTTAGAACAGAAAATAAAAACTACTTAGTGATAAAGCAAACAAGCACACACGAGAATATTCACCCCACGCTATTGTTCCCCGGCAAAAGCGCCAGAAAAAGGTCTTGATAATCCACAAGTATAAGGGATTGTTTGAAGCCCTCTTCGATAAATAAGAGTGTCAAACCCAACGAGGAGCTAAAGGCAGAACAAATATTCCCTCAAGTTCTATCGACCACCGATACAACTCTACGCACACTTGACGTTTGCTTTACCTAGAACAAGTATGAAACTACTTTGCAAGAATAAAACTACGAGTACTTTGAAGAATAAAAATACGAATAAATTATGAGGTAAGATAAGTGGATGGATTTTGTCAACAAGAAAGTCATTTCTCCCTGGCCAATCAATAACAAATACCGATAATCATTCTTGCAATTCTATATGAGTGAGAGGCATGAGCTAACATACTTTCTCTACTTGGATCATATGCACTTATGATTGGACCCCTAGCAAGCATCTGCAACTAATAAAGATCATTAAGGTCGTGAAACCCAACCATAGCATTAAGTATCAAGTCCTCTTTATCCCATATGCAACAACCCACCTACTCAGGTTTAAGCTTATGTCACACTCGCAGCCCACCATAAGCGAATCATGAATGTATTGCAACACCCTGCAGTGGGGATCCCTCATGTTTGCGCGAGACAGAGGGCACCGTAGGACAACACCATAAATAAAATATACAATCATACCAACCAAGATCATGATTAACCCACAGGACAAAACGGATCTACTCAAACATCATAGGATAGCCGCATATCATTGGGAAATAATATACGGAGTTGAGCACCATGTTTAAGTAGAGATTACAGCGGGGAGGAGGGGTGTTACACCGCTACATAGAGGGGGAGAAAGTTGGTGTTGACGGTAGCAAGATTGTTGATGTAGATCGCCGTCACGATTCTAGCCCCAGCGGCACTCCGGCGCCACCGGGAGAGAGGGGGAGAGAGCCCCCTCCCTCTTCTTATTCTTTGGCCTCCCCCTAGATGGGAGGAGAGTTCCCCCTCTGGTCCATGGCCTCCATGGCGGCGGAGGGGCGGGAGGACCTCCGAGATTGGATCTTCCTCTCTGTTCTCTTCTGTTTTGCGCTCTTAGATCTAGCCAAAAACCTTTTCTTATATTCTGGGAGATCTGTAACTCCGATTGCGCTGAGATTTTAACACAATTTTTTTCCGGATATAATCTTCCTTGCGCCTGAAGTAGAGCCCCGACCGACGTACGAGGTGAGCACAACCCACAACCACGCACCTGGGGCCTGGGGCGTGCTCAGGTGTCTTGTGGTGTGTGTGGGTGATCGCTCTTTGACTATAGCGCCAGAAAATCTCCTGTCTTCTAGGACTACGTCGGTATTTCCCCAAAGAGGAAGGGATGATGCAGCACAGCGACGGTAGTATTTCCCTCAGTGAGGAAACCAAGGTTATCGAACCAGTAGGAGAACCAAGCAACACAACGTAAACAACACTTGCACATAAATAACAGCACCTCGCAACCCGAGGTGTTAAAGGGGTTGTCAATCCCTTTCGGGTTACGAAGCCAGAAAATTGTAGTAGATTGAAATAATAGATCACAAATAAATAAAGTGCAGCAAAGTATTTTTGTATTTTTGGTTTAATAGATCTGAATAAAAATGCAAAGGAAAAGTAGATCGCAAGCAAATATATGAGAAAGAAGACCCGGGGGCCGTAGGTTTCACTAGTGGCTTCTCTCGAGAAAGATAGCAAACAGTGGTAACAAATTACTGATGGGCAATTGATAGAACCTCAAATAATTATGACGATATCTAGGCAATGATCATTACATAGGCATCACGTCCAAGATTAGTAGACCGACTCCTGCCTGCATCTACTACTATTACTCCACACATCGACCGCTATCCAGCATGCATCTATTGTATTAAGTTCATGGAAAAACGGAGTAATGCAATAAGAACGATGACATGATGTAGACAAGATCCGTTTATCTATTGCGTTAGATATAGATCCCATCTTTTTATCCTTAGTAGCAACGATACATAAGTGTCAGTTCCCTTTCTGCCACTGGGATCAACCACCGTAAGATCGAACCCACTACCGGGCACCTCTTCCCATTGCAAGATAAATAGATCAAGTTGGCCAAACAAAACCCAAATATCGGAGAAGAAATATGAGGCTATAAGAGATCATGCATATACGAGATCAAAGAAACTCAAATAACTTTCATGGATATAAAAAGATATGACTGATCATAAACTCAAAGTTCATCAGATCCCAACAAACACACCGCAGAAAGAGTTACATTATATGGATCTCCAAGAGACCATTGTATTGAGAATTCAGCGAGAGAGAGAAAGCCATCTAGCTACTAACTACGGACCTGAAGGTATACAAAGAACTACTCACGCATCATCGGAGATGCACCAATGGAGGTGGTGAACCCCATCCGAGATGGTGTCTACATTGGATCTGGTGGTTCTGGACTCTGCGGCGGCTGGATGAATATTTCGTCGACTACCCTAGGGTTTCTGGAATATTGGGGTATTCGTAGAGCAAAGAGGCGGTCCAGGGGGCACCCGAGGTGGTCACAACCCACCAGGGCGCGCCTGGGCCTCCTGGCGTGCCCTGGTCGGTTGTCCCCTCCTCGGGACTCCCCCAGGTGCAACCAGGGTCTAACTTCTTCCTTCTGGTCCATAAAAATCATCCTGAAGTTTAGTTGCATTTGGACTCCGTCTGGTATAGATTTTCTGCGATGTAAAAAACATGGAAAAAAACAGCAACTGGCCCTTGGCACTATGTCAATAGGTTAGTACAAAAAAATGATATAAAATGACTATAAAATGATTATAAAACATCCTAGATTGATAATAAAACAGCATGGAACAATAAAAACTTATAGATACATTGGAGACGTATCAACATCCCCAAGCTTAACTCCTGCTCGTACTCGAGTAGGTAAGTGATAAAAACAGAATTTTTGATGTGGAATGCTTTCTATCATGTCATATCATATTCTTTTCTTTATAGCATGGACATTTGGACTTTTATGTGATTCAAAGCAATAGTCTAGTTTTGACATAATAATTTAGATACTCAAGCATATCAACAAGCAACCATGTCTTTCAAAATGTTAACGCTAAAATAAGTTATCCCTAGCCCATCATGCTCAAACATTTATCCATTCATGAAACACACTCGAATATTAGTTACACCCAATACTTAAGTACGATCATATTGCCTCCTAGTTGGTGCTTTTATGAGAGAAGATGGAGACTCAAATTCAAAATAAAAATTGCATAAAGTAAAAGAAAGGCCCTTCGTAGAGGGAAGTAGGGATTTGTAGAGGTGCCAGAGCTTAAAGCGAAAATATAAGAGATAAAAACATTTTGGGAGGTGTATCCATCCCACCAACGAAAACGACTCAGGGTTCCCAACACTTTCCATGCTAGATATGCCATAGGCGGTTCCCAAATAGAAAATAAAGTTTATTCCTTTTTCCACCATACTTTCACTTTCCATGGCTAACCGTATCCATGGGTGCCCTCCATACCAACACTTCCCAAGGAATTTATTATTTGACACCTTAAAATAAATTTATTTTTGCATTTCGGGACTGGGCATCCCTAAGACCTTTGCCTTACTCTCGTGCAATGACAAGTGAATAAACACTCATCTTGAGAATAACACGTCCAGCATGGAAAATATTAGCCACCCGTTACTGTTCCGCGAGCGAAACAAACACACAAAAGAGAAGTTTATTTTGAAAATTAGAGATGGCACATGCAAATTTGATTAGAACGGCAAAAGAATACCGCATATAGGTAGATATAGTGGACTCATGTGGCAAAACTGGTTTAAAGGATTTTGGATGCACAAGTAGAGATCATACTTGGTGCAAAGTGAAGGCTAGCAAAAGATTGGGAAGCGACCAACCAAGAAACGAATAATCTCATAAGCAAGCATTAAGCATAATTAACACCGAATAATGCACCATAAGTAGCATATAATTTTCATTGCATGATTATTGACTTTCATGCATGCATAGGGAATCACAAACCTTAACACCAATATTCTTACTAGAGCACAATTACTCATTAACATAACTCACGTATCACATCATCATATCTCAAAACTATTACTAAGAATCAAGTTTAGTTTGTCCAATGATGTTCATGACATTTTTTTCTTTTTCTTTATCCTTCTTGGATATCTATCACTTTGGGACTAATTTTCATGTGTTGCCTTTTATAAGCTCAAACAAATATAAGTGAAGATCATGAGCATAACAAATTTTCTTTCTCGCAAAATAATTTAAGTGAAGCAAGAGAGAATTTATTCAAAAAATTTACTAACTCTCAGATAAATCTAAGTGAAGCAAGAGAGCATTTCTTCAAAAATACTAAGCACACCATGCTAAAAAAGATATAAGTGAAGCACTAGAGCAAGTCCTAGCTCATAAAAGATTTAAGTGAAGTAGAAAGAGCAATTCTAACAAGTCATGATATAATTTTGGCTCTCTAAAATAGGTGTATCCATCAAGGATTGATGACTTAAAACACAAAATAAAACAAGCAAAGACACATATCATAAAAGACACTCCAAGAAAAACACATATCATGTGACGAATAAAAATATAGCCTCGAGTAAAATACCGATGGTCGTTAGAAGAAAGAGGGGATGCCACTCGGGGGCATCCCCCAAGCTTAGTTGGTTGCTCATTCTTGGATAATAGCTTGGTATGCCGAGGCATCCCCAAGCTTAGGCTCTTCTATCCTTCTTTCATCCATCATAAGATAAAGCAAAACTTGAAAACTTCAATCACACAAAACTCAACAAAACCTTCTTGAGATCCGTTAGTGTAAGAAAAATAAATCACTACTATAAGTGTTGGGGAACGTAGTAATTTCAAAAAAAAATCCTACGCACCCGCAAGATCATGGTGATGCATAGCAACGAGAGGGGAGAGTGTTGTCCACGTACCCTCGTAGACCGAAAGCGGAAGCGTTATGACAACGTGGTTGATGTAGTCGTACGTATTCACGATCGACCGATCCTAGTACCGAACGTACGGCACCTCTGCGATCTGCACACGTTCAGCTCGGTGACGTTCCACGAACTCACAATCCAGTAGAGCTCGAGGGAGAGCTTCATTAGCACGACGGCGTGTTGACGGTGATGATGAAGTTACAGGCGCACGGCTTCGCCTAAGCACTACGACGATATGACCGAGGTGGATTATGGTGGAGGGGGGCACCGCACACGGCTTGGAACAATCAACTTGTGTGTCCTAGGGTGCCCCCCGCCCCCGTATATAAAGGAGCAAGGGGGGAGGCCGCCGGCTCTTGGTGCGCCCAAGGAGAGGAGGAATCCTCCTCCTAGTAGGAGTAGGATTCATCCTTTCCTAGTCCTACTAGGAAGGGGGAAGGGGAAAGGAAGAAGAGGGAAAGGAGAAGGAAAGGGGGGCGCGCCCCCCTCCCTAGTCCAATTTGGACTCCCTATAGGGAGGGGGCGCGACTGCCCCTTGTGGGCTGCCTCCCCTCTTCCCTATGGCCTATGTAGGCCAAATAGTCCCCCCGGGGGTTCCGATAACCCCCCAACACTCCGATAAATATCCGGTGACCCCCGTAACTCATCCGGTGTCCGAATATAGTCGTACAATATATCAATATTTATGTGTCGACCATTTTGAGATTCCTCGTCATGTCTGTGATCACATCCAGGACTCTGAACTATCTTCAGTACATCAAAACACATAAACTCATAATACCAATCGTCACCGAACGTTAAGCGTGCGGACCCTACGGGTTCAAGAACTATGTAGGCATGACCGAGACTCATCTCCGGTCGATAACCAATAGCGGAACCTGGGTGCTCATATTGGTTCCTACATATTCTACGAAGATCTTTATTGGTCAAACCACATAACAACATACGTTGTTCCCTTTGTCATCGGTATGTTACTTGCCCGAGATTCGATCGTCGGTATCTCAATACCTAGTTCAATCTCATTACCGGCAAGTCTCTTTATCGTTCTGTAATGCATCATCCCGCAACTAACTCATTAGTCACATTGCTTGACAGGCTTATAGTAATGTGCATTACCGGGAGGGCCGAGAGATACCTCTCCGACAATCGGAGTGACAAATCCTAATCTTGATCAATGCCAACTCAAAAAGTACCATCGGAGACACCTGTAGAGCACCTTTATAATCACCCATTTACGTTGTGACGTTTGGTAGCACACAAAGTGTTCCTCTGGTATTCGGGAGCTGCATAATCTCATAGTCATAAGAACATGTATAAGTCTTGAAGAAAGCAATAGCAATATACTAAACGATCAAGTGCTAAGCTAACGCAATGGGTCAAGTCAATCACATCATTCTCTAATGATGTGATCCTGTTAATCAAATGACAACTCATGTCTATGGTTAGGAAACTTAACCATCATTGATTCAACAAGCTAGTCAAGTAGAGGCATACTAGTGGCACTCTGTTTGTCTATGTATTCACACATGTACTAAGTTTCCGGTTAATACAATTATAGCATGAATAATAAACATTTATCATGATATAAGGAAATATAAATAACAACTTTATTATTGCCTCTAGGGCATATTTCCTTCAGTCTCCCACTTACACTAGAGTCAATAATCTAGTGCACATTGCCATGGGATTTAACACCAATAGTTCACATCACCATGTGATTAACACCCATAGTTCACATCGCCATGTGACCAACACTCAAAGGGTTTACTAGAGTTAGTAATCTTAATTCACATCGCCATGTGATTAACACCCAAAGAGTACTAAGGTGTGATCACGTTTTGCTTGTGATAGAAGTTTAGTCAACGGGTCTGCCATATTCAGATCAGTATGTATTTTGCAAATTTCTATGTCAATAATGCTATGCACGGAGCTACTCTAGCTAATTGCTCCCACTTTCAATATGTATCCAGATTGAGACTTAGAGTCATCTGGATCAGTGTCAAAACTTGCATCGACGTAACCCTTTACGACGAACCTTTTGTCACCTCCATAATCGAGAAACATATCCTTATTCCACTAAGGATAATTTTGACCGTTGTCCAGTGATCTACTCCTAGATCACTATTGTACTCCCTTGCCAAACTTAGTGTAGGGTATACAATAGATCTGGTACAAAGCATGGCATACTTTATAGTAAATATGACTGAGGCATAGGGAATGACTTCCATTCTCTTTCTATCTTCTGCCGTGGTCGGGTTTTGAGTCTTACTCAATTTCACACCTTGCAACACAGGCAAGAACTCTTTCTTTGACTGTTCCATTTTGAACTACTTCAAAATCTTGTCAAGGTATGTACTCATTGAAAAAACTTGTCAAGCATCTTGATCTATCTCTATAGATCTTGATGCTCAATATGTAAGCAGCTTTACCGAGGTCTTTCTTTGAAAAACTCCTTTCAAATACTCCTTTATGCTTTCCACAAAATTCTACATTATTTCCGATCAACAATATGTCATTCACATATACTTATCAGAAATGTTGTAGTGCTCCCACTCACCTTTTTGTAAATGCAGGCTTCACCGCAAGTCTGTATAAAACTATATGCTTTGATCAACTCATCAAAGCGTATATTCTAACTCCGAGATGCTTGCACCAGTCCGTAGATGGATCGCTGGAGCTTGCACATTTTGTTAGCACTTTTAGGATCGACAAAACCTTCTGGTTACATCATATATAACTCTTCTTTAATAAATCCATTAAGGAATGTAGTTTTGACATCCATTTGCCAGATTTCATAAAATGTGGCAATTTTCTAACATGATTCAGACAGACTTAAGCATCGCTACGAGTGAGAAAATCTCATCGTAGTAAACACCTTGAACTTTGTCAAAGAACTTTTTCCGACAAGTCTAGCTTTCTAGATAGTAACACTACTATCGGCGTACTTCTTCCTCTTGAAGATCCATTTATTTTCTATGGCTTGCCGATCATCGGGCAAGTCAACCAAAGTCCACACTTTGTTCTCATACATGGATCCCATCTCAGATTTCATGGCCTCAAGCCATTTCGTGGAATCTGGGCTCATCATCGCTTCCTCGTAGTTCGTAGGTTCGTCATGGTCAAGTAACATGACCTCCAGAACAGGATTACCGTACCACACTCTGGTGTGGATTTCACTCTGGTTGACCTACGAGGTTTGGTAGTAACTTGATCTGAAGTTACATGATCATCATCATTAGCTTCCTCACTAATTGGTGGAGTCACAGGAACAAATTTCTGTGATGAGCTACTTTCCAATAAGGGAGTAGGTACAGTTACCTCATCAAGTTCTACTTTCCTCCCACTCACTTCTTTCAAGAGAAACTCCTTCTCTAGAAAGGATCCATTCTTAGCAACGAATGTCTTGCCTTCAGATATGTGATAGAAGGTGTCCCCAACTGTCTCCTTTGGGTATCCTATGAAGACACATTTCTCCCATTTGGGTTTGAGCTTATTAGGATGAAACTTTTTCACATAAGCATCGCAACCCCAAACTTTAAGAAACGAGAACTTTGGTTTCTTACCAAACCACAGTTCATATGGTGTCATCTCAACGGATTTAGATGGTGCCCTATTTAACGTGAATGCAGATGTCTCTAATGCATAACCCCAAAACGATAGTGGTAAATCGGTAAGAGACATCATATATTGCATATATCCAATAAAGTACGGTTATGACGTTCGGACACACCATTATGCTGTGGTGTTATAGGTGGCATGAGTTTGTGAAAATATTCCACATTGTTTTAATTGAAGGCCAAACTCGTAACTCAAATATTTGCCTCTATGATCAGATCGTAGAAACTTTATTTTCTTGTTACGATGATTCTCTACTTCACTCTGAAAATCTTTGAACTTTTCAAGTGTTTCAGACTTGTGTTACGTCAAGTAGATATACCCATATCTGCTCAAATCATCTATGAAGGTCAGAAAATAACAATACCCGCCGTGAGCGTCAACACTTATCGGATCACATACATCAGTATGTATTATTTCCAATAAGTCAGTTGCTCGCTCCATTGTTCTAGAGAACGGAGTCTTAGTCATCTTGCCCATGAGGCATGGTTCGCAAGCATCAAGTGATTCATAATCAAGTGATTCAAAAAGCCCATCGCATGGAGTTTCTTCATGCGCTTTACACCAATATGACCTAAACGGCAGTGCCACAAATATGTTGGATTATCATTATCAACTTTGCATCTTTTGGCATCAATATTATGAATATGTGTATTACTACGATCGAGATTCAATAAACCGTTCACCTTGGGTGTATGACCACAGATGGTTTTATTCATGTACGGAGAATAACAATTATTTTTTGACTTAAATGAATAACTGTATTGCAATAAACATGATCCAATCATATTATGCTCAACGCAAACACCAAATAAAATTTATTTTAGGTTCAACACAAATCCCGAAAGTACAGGGAGTGTGCGATGATGATCATATCAATCTTGGAACCACTTCCAACACACATCGTCACTTCACCCTTAAGTAGTCTCTGTTCATTCTGGAACTCCCGTTTCGAGTTACTAGTCTTAGCAACTGAACTAGTATCAAATACTGAGGGGTTGCTATAATCACTAGTAAAGTACACATCAATAACATGTATATCAAATATACCTTTGTTCACTTTGCCATCCTTCTTATCCGCCAAATACTTGGGGCAGTTCGCTTCAAAGACCAGTCCCTTTGCAGTAGAAGCACTTAGTCTCAGGCTTAGGTCCAGACTTGGGCTTCTTCACTTGAGCAGCAACTTGCTTGTCGTTCTTCTTGAAGTTCCCTTTCTTCCCTTTGCCCTTTTCTTGAAACTAGTGGTCTTGTCAACCATCAACACTTGATGCTTTTATTGATTTCTACCTTCGTCGATTTCAGCATCACGAAGAGCTTGGGAATCGTTTCCGTTATCCCTTGCATATTATAGTTCATCACGAAGTTCTAGTAACTTGGTGATAGTGACTAGAGAACTCTGTCAATCACTGTCTTATCTGGAAGATTAACTCCCACTTGATTCAAGTGATTGTATTAATCAGATATTCCGAGCACATGCTCACTAGCTGAGCTATTCTCCTCCATCTTGTAGGCAAAGTACTTGTCAAAGATCTCATACCTTTCGACATGGGCATGAGTTTGAAATATTAATTTCAACTCTTGGAAAATCTCATATGCTCTGTGGCGTTCAAAACGTCTTTGAAGCCCCGATTCTAAGCCGTAAAGCATGGTGCACTAAACTATCAAGTAGTCATCATATCAAGCTTGCAAAACGTTCATAACGTCTGCATCTGATCCTGCAATCGGTCTGTCACCTAGCGGTGCATCAAGGACATAATTCTTCTGTACAGCAATGAGGATAATCCTCAGATCATGGATCCAATCCGCATCATTGCTACTAACATCTTTCAACTTAGTTTTCTCTAGGAACATATCAAAAATAAAACACGGGAGCTAAACGCGAGCTATTGATCTACAACATAGATATGCTAATACTACCAGGACTAAGTTCATGATAAATAAAAGTTCAATTAATCATATTACTTAAGAACTCCCACTTAGATAGACATCCCTCTAATCATCTAAGTGATCACGTGATCCAAATCAACTAAACCATGTCCGATCATCACGTGAGATGGAGTAGTTTTCAATGGTGAACATCACTATGTTGATCATATCTACTATATGATTCACGCTCGACCATTCGGTCTCAGTGTTCCGAGGCCATATCTGCATATGCTAGGCTCGTCAAGTTTAACCCGAGTATTCTGCATGTGCAAAACTGGATTGCACCCGTTGTATGTGAATGTAGAGCTTATCACACCCGATCATCACGTGGTGTCTCGGCACGACGAACTTTCGCAACAGTGCATACTCAGGGAGAACACTTGTACCTTAAAATTTAGTGAGAGATCATCTTATAATGCTACTGTCGGACTAAGCAAAATAAGATGCATAAAGGATAAACATCACATGCAATCAATATAAGTGATATGATATGGCCATCATCATCTTGTGCCTTTGATCTCCATCTCCAGAGCACTGTCATGATAACCATCGTCACCGGGCGACACCTTGATCTCCATCGTAGCATCGTTGTCGTCTCGCCAACTATTGCTTCTACGACTATCGCTACCGCTTAGTGATAAAGTAAAGCTATTACATGGAGATTGCATTTCATACAATAAAGCGACAACCATATGGCTCCTGCTAGTTGCCGATAACTCCGTTACAAAACATGATCATCACATACAATAAAATTTAGCATCATGTCTTGACCATATCACATCACAACATGCCCTGCAAAAACAAGTTAGACGCCCTCTACTTTGTTGTTGCAAGTCTTACGTGGCTGCTACGGGCTGAGCAAGAACCGTTCTTACCTACGCACCGAAACCACAACGATTTTTTGTCAAGTATGTGATGTTTTAACCTTCACAAGGACCGGGCGTAGCCACACTCGATTCAACTAAAGTTGGAGAAACTGACACCCGCCAGCCACCTGTGTGCGAAGCACGTCGGTAGAACCAGTCTCACATAAGCGTACGCGTAATGTCGTTCCAGCCCGCTTCATCCAAAAATACCGCCGAATCAAAGTATGACATGCTGGTAAGCAGTATGACTAGTATCGCCCACAACTCACTTATGTTCTACTCATACATATAACATCTACACATAAACCTGGCTCGGATGCCACTGTTGGGCAACGTAGTAATTTCAAAAAAATTCCTACGCACACGCAAGATCATGGTGATGCATAGCAATGAGAGGGGAGAGTGTTCTCCATGTACCCTCGTAGACCGAAAGAGGAAGCGTTATGACAATGCGGTTGATGTAGTCATACGTCTTCACGATCGACCGATCCTAGTACTGATCGTACGACACCTCCACGATCTGCACACGTTCAGCTCGGTGACGTTCCACGAACTCATGATCTAGTGGAGCTTCGAGGGAGATCTTCGTCAGCACGATGGCGTGATGACGGTGATCATGAAGTTACCGGCGCAGGGCTTCGCCTAAGCACTACGACGAGATGACCGAGGTGGATTATGGTGGAGGGGGGCACCACACACGGCTTGGAACAATCAACTTGTGTGTCCTACGGTGCCCCTCTGCCCCTGTATATAAAGGAGCAAGGGGGAGGCCGGCCGGCCCTTGGTGCGCCCAAGGAGAGGAGGAATCCTCCTCCTAGTAGGAGTAGGATTCATCCTTTCCTAGTCCTACTAGGAAGGGGGAAGGGGAAAGGAAGGAGAGGGAAAGGAGAAGGAAAGGGGGGCGCCCCCCCCATCCCTAGTCCAATTCGGAGCTGCCCCTTGTGGGCTGCCTCCCCTCTTCCCTATGGCCCATGTAGGCCCGATAGTTCCCCCGGGGGTTCCGATAACCCCCCGGCACTTCGATAAATATCCGGTGACCCCCGGAACTCATCCGGTGTCCGAATATAGTCGTCCAATATATCAATCTTTATGTCTCGACCATTTCGAGATTCCTTGTCATGTCCGTGATCACATCTGGGACTCTGAACTATCTTCGGTACATCAAAACACATAAATTCATAATACCGATCGTCACCGAACGTTAAGCGTGCGGACCCTACGGGTTCAAGAACTATGTAGACATGACCGAGACTCATCTCCGGTTAATGACCAATAGCGGAACCTGGATGCTCATATTGGTTCCTACATATTCTACGAAGATCTTTATCGGTCAAACCACATAACAACATACGTTGTTCCCTTTGTCGTCGGTATGTTACTTGCCCGAGATTCGATCGTCGTTATCTCAATACCTAGTTCAATCTCGTTACCGACAAGTCTCTTTACTCGTTTCGTAATGCATCATCCCGCAACTAACTCATTAGTCACATTGCTTGCCAGGCTTATAGTGATGTGCATTATCGAGAGGGCCTAGAGATACCTCTCCGACAATCAGAGTGACAAATCCTAATCTTGATCTATGCCAACTCAACAAGTACCATCGGAGACACCTGTAGAGCACCTTTATAATCACCCAGTTACGTTGTGACGTTTGGTAGCACAACAAGTGTTCCTCCGGTATTCGGGAGTTGCATAATCTCATAGTCATAGGAACATGTATAAGTCATGAAGAAAGCAATAGCAATATACTAAACAATCAAGTGCTAAGCTAATGGAATGGGTCAATTCAATCACATCATTCTCTAATGATGTTGTCCCGTTAATCAAATGACAACTCATGTCTATGGTTAGGAAACTTAACCATCATTTATTCAACGAGATAGTCAAGTAGAGGCATACTAGTGACACTCTGTTTGTCTATGTATTCACACATGTACTAAGTTTCCGGCTAATACAATTCTAGCATGAATAATAAACATTTATCATGATAGGAAATATAAATAACAACTTTATTATTGCCTCTAGGGCATATTTCTTCAATAAGTGTTGTATCAAACCGATTCTTATTTTGTTTTTGTATTTTATCTACTGTATTCCAACTTTTCTATGGAAAAAACTCATAAAAGAAAACCATAGAGCCATCAAAATAAGCACACAACACAAAGAAAACAGAATCTGTCAAAACAGAACAATGTGTAGCAATCTGATTTGTTCGAATACTTCTGGAACTCCAAAAATTCAGAAAAACCAGGACAAGTGTGATAATTTGTATAATGATCTTCTGCAAAAAATTGGCATTTTATCATGTTCTGGTGAGTTTTAACAATTATTTTCGTGATCACAAAGTTTCTGTCTTTTTCAGCAAGATCAAAGAACTATCACCCAAGAAGATCCTATTGGTTCTACTTGGCACAAACACTAATTGAAACACAAAAAACACAATCATAACAGTAGCATAATTTTATAAACACACAAGAACAGAAAGCAAAAAAAGCAAAAATAAAATTTATTCATTGGGTTGCCTCCCAACAAGCGCTATAGTTTTATGCCCTTAGCTAGGCATAAAGAAAGGATCTAATTAAGTTTTGTCATCCTTCTTCTTCCTAATTTTCTTTGAGGTATTTTCATCAGGGGGTTTTGTATACACAACATAAAACATATTATCCATGGAAACCTTAGCATTCCTTACTTGTTTTTCATCATAACCTTCCCGCAACTATTGTAAACTATTTCATCTATCATGGGTTTTTCACGATTCATACCATAAAAATCAAAGATTTCACTAGCTTCCTGAATTATGTAGTCGAACTCATTCATAAGAATGAGAGTGGCCAATTTTTTAGCCCTAGGATTCTTTATTTTGAGGAGATCGAAAAACAATCTTTGCAAGGTAGGATGAGCATGAATAAATTTACATTCAAGTTTCAGAACTAGTGCTGAAACAACATCCGCATAAGATCTAGTAGTTTTAAGTATAGGACTTAGAGTTCCAACACAATTGAAAAATTCTTGGATATGTTCTTTTCCCATAACATTCCCTTGCCCCAAGATAAAAGTTTTAGCATCCAGATTGTCTGTACGTCCAATCTTAGGAGTCAGGCCATCACCTGTTGGTGCCATACCAAAATCACTCATGATTGCAAGCAAAGAATAGATCTGACGAAAAAATGGCGATCGGAAAAGAGAGGTGAATAAAACGGAAATTTTTTGTGAAGTGGGGGAGAGGAAAACAAGAGGCAAATGGGAAATAATGTAAATTGCAAGGAGATGAGATTTGTGATTAGGAACCTGGTTATGTTGAAGATCATCCCCGGCAGCGGAGCCAGAAATTCCTTTTGATCGCTCTCTAACTATAGCGCCGGAAAAGCTCCTGTGTGCTAGGACTATGTCGGTATTTCCCCAAAGAGGAAGGGATGATGCAACACAGCGACGGTAGGTATTTTCCTCAGTGAAGAAACCAAGGTTATTGAACCAGTAGGAGAACCAAGCAACACAATGTAAACAACACCTACACACAAATAACAACACCTCGCAACCCAACATGTTAAAGGGGTTGTCAATCCCTTTCGGGTAACGAAGCCAGAAAATTGTAGTAGATTGAAAAAATTGATTGCAAATAAATAAAGTGCAGCAAAGTATTTTTGCATTTTTGGTTTAATATACTTGAATAAAAATGCAATGGAAAAGTAGATCGCAAGAAAATATATGAGAAAGAAGACCGGGGGGGCGTAGGTTTCACTAGTGGCTTGTCTCGAGAAAGATAGCAAACGTTGGGTAAACAAATTACTGTTGGGCAATTGATAGAACCTCAAATAATTATGACGATATCCAGGCAATGATCATTACATAGGCATCACGTCCAAGATTAGTAGACCGACTCCTGCCTGCATCTACTACTAGTACTCCACACATTGACCGCTATCCAGCATGCATCTAGTGTGTTAAGTTCATGGAAAAATGGAGTAATGCAATAAGAACGATGACATGATGTAGACAAGATTCGTTTATCTATTGTGTTATATATAGATCCAATCTTTTTATCCTTAGTAGCAATGATACAAACGTGTCGGTTCCCTTCCTGTCACTGGGATCAAGCACCGTAAGATCGAACCCACTACCGGGCACCTCTTCCAATTGCAAGATAAATAGATCAAGTTGGCCAAACAAAACCCAAATATCGGAGAAGAAATACGAGGAGATAAAAGATCATGCATATAAGAGATCAAAGAAACTCAAATAACTTTCATGGATATAAAAAGATATGACTGATCATAAACTCAAAGTTCATTAGATCCCAACAAACACACCGCAAAAAGAGTTACATCATATGGGTCTCCAAGAGACCATTGTATTGAGAATTCAGCGAGAGAGAGAAAGCCATCTAGCTACTAACTACGGACCCGAAGGTCTACAAAGAACTACTCACGCATCATCGGAGAGGCACCAATGGAGGTGGTGAACTCCATCCGAGATGGTGTCTAGATTGGATCTGGTGGTTCTGGACTCTACGGTGGCTGGATGAATATTTCGTCGACTCCCCTAGGGTTTCTGGAATATTGGGGTATTTATAGAGCAAAGAGGCAGTCCGGGGGGCACCCGCGGTGGGCACAACCCACCAGAGCGCACCTGGGTCTCCTGGCGTGCCCTGATGGGTTGTCCCCTCCTCGGGACTCCCCCTAGGTGCTACCAGGGCCCAACTTCTTCCTTTTGGCCCATAAAAAATCATCGTGCAGTTTCGTTGCATTTGGACTCCGTCTGGTATTGATTTTCTGCGATGTAAAAAACATGGAAAAAACAACAACTCGCACTTGGCACTATGTCAATAGGTTAGTACCGAAAAATGATATAAAATGACTATAAAATGATTATAAAACATCCAAGATTGATAATAAAATAGCATGGAACAATCAAAAATTATAGATACGTTGGAGATGTCTCAGTGGGCCTCCGTTTGCGATGATTTCAACTCCCAAAAATCAAAAATATTCCAAAATAATTCTCCGTAAAATTTATTGCATTTGGACTTCGTTTGATATAGATTTTCTGCAATACAAAAAACATGAAAAAACAAGAACTGGCACTGGGCACTGGATCAATAGGTTAGTCCAAATAAATCATATAAAATGTTGCCAAAAGTATGTGAAAGTTGTATAATATAGGCATGAAACAATAAAAAATTATAGATGCGACGGAGACTGTCGGGGTTCGAGAACGACACCTATGGGATCGCAGGGAATCCCCACTAGGGTTGACAGGGCGCGGGGCTGTAAAAAGAGCGGGTTTGGAAGATCAACACGGGGGAATTTTATCCAGGTTCGGGCCGCAAGCGATGCGTAATACCCTAGTCCTGCTTTGGTGTATATTTGGTGTTCTTGAGATCTTGAACTAGTTGCGGTGCATGCCTAGTCCAAAAAGTCTGAATCCCTCCTTGGTACGCCTCGGGCCTGCTTTTATATGTCAAAGGGGCTGACACAACGGCACACCGGAGGTGGAAAGTGTTTACAGTGTACAAGTTTATTTCCTGACATCATAGGACAAAACACATTTAATGCGCTGCCGACATGTCCTCTTGCTTTATCGGGGACGGCAAGGAAGCTCGTCTTGTCTATCGCCGCCTCACCTCGCTTCAACACGCGTCCAAGCTGACGAGGCGTGCATCGCCACGCTGGCTGGCTGGCTACTGCGCTGGTGCGGTGGCAGGGTCTTCACGAAGATCTGCATGCCACCACGCAAGTGCTTGCCTGGTTGGCCTAGAAGCTGCAAGCTGCCACGTAGGTGCGTGCCTAGTTGGCAGGCTGGCTACTGCGTCAGAACGGCCATGGGGCAGCGAAGCTTTGGTAAGTGCAGGCCTGGTTGTTGCCCCGCAGATGTCCCCGACAAGGGTCTTGTCGGGGCCCCGACAAGGGTTTCGCCGGGGTCTTGTGGGCGTCCCCAGCAAGGGTCTTGCCGGGGGCTTTCGTCTTTTGGTTCTCATCTAGTCTTGCAAGCCTTCTGTCTCCACAAAGATCTGCATGCCACCATGCAGGCGCCTCCCGAGCCTTGGTTTCGATGTTGTTGATGGTGTCGGAACTCTCAGGCTCAAGGGTGGCGGTCTTGCTGGTGTTGGGTAAGTTGCCCCGGCAAGGCTCTTGCCGAGGCTGCATAGGTCGTCCCCGACAAGGCTCTTGCCGGGGGAAACCCACCTTGCCCCTTCGCTCTTTCGCGCCTCTAGTCTCAGCGCCGCTCTAGTAGTCTTGTTCCTTGCTTCCTTTGCCCCGCCAAGCGTGGTCGCAGGTGTGGCTACAACTGCCCGTGCACAAGTAAAGGGGTACAGAAGGCCTCTACTTTTGTACACCGACAGGCGCCCCCGGGCCTGGGTCACACATAAGCGCAGAGTGTTGTTGGGTCGGGCCCAGAATGGTGCGCGGGCACGCGTGGCAGAGTTTTACTGCGGTAACTCCTTCGCCAGTTGCGCTTCCCCATGACCCGCGTTGAATGCATGACGTGGGGGTCATGCATGGGGTAGTTGCTGCATGCTCGCGTCACGTCGTGGTAAATGGTAAAGAGGCGGCCCACGCCTTTCCCATAAAAAGGAAAAACCACAGGCATGCTGCTCATTTACGCTCCGTGCCTTTTCCAATCTTAGAACCACCATTCCCCTCTTCTTCTTCCTCAGGCGTGAGCCGAAGCTCTTTCCTTTGTTCATCGCTGCCGCGCCCCCATTGCCCTCGATTCTTCGCCCCCCCAGTTGCCATGGCGCCCAAGACAGGCAAGGTCAAGGGAGTGGCTAAAGACGACGGAGGGAAGGAGGCGCCAGAGAGTGAGTTGGCGGCGCTTCGGACGCAGCGCGCCCTCTTCCCCTTGACGGTCAACGCGGTCATCCTCAGGGACTTCTTCAGGCCCCTGTGGGGAAGGGAGACGTCGGGGAACCCTACCACGCGCATCATCCCTGCCAATTTCGCTGAGGCCGGCCCAAATCGGTACCCCTTCTTCGTCGATTACTTCTCCTGCGGGCTCTGCCCCCCTTCTTCGATTTCTTCAATGACGTCATGCACACCTATGGCTTCCACCTTCTAGATTTCATGCCAAACGCAGTGGCGTGCATGGCTTTCTTCGCCCACCTCTGTGAGGGCTTCGTCGGAGTGCATCTCAGCACGGCACTCTTACGACATTACTTCACCCCTCGCATCCAGCCAGGGGGCGCCATCTCCGGCTGCATCACCTTGATCTCGAGGAACCAGAACAGGGGCACATACCTGGAGGGTGCCCAGAAGGAGAGGTGGGAAGAGTGGTGGGGCTGGTGGTGCTGGATTGAGGAGGCAGACCCGCAAGAGTTCTGTCGGGTCCGTCGGAGGCCTCCGGTCCGCGGCATGGACTGGAGCGACGTCGACGCCAACGACAAGAAGCTCACGGTCGCCACCACTAGGATCCACCGCCCCACCTCGGATGGGCTCACTCTTGAGATGATTGGGGCGGACTTCATCCGCCGCCGGATCGCCCCACTGCACAATAAGGGGAGGCCGGCCTGGGACTTCGGGAACGCGGCTGACATCATGAGGCTCCGCCCTGGCTTGAAGCACAATTTCACGATGCTGGGGCATGCCCACTTTTTCCAGAGGCTCTTTTAGCTCAAGGTGAATGAAGAGGGCGGGGTCGAGAGGACCGGCAAGGCCGAGAAGGCTGGCAAGGGCGCCAAGGCCGGCGGGTCTCTGTTCGGATTGCCAGCGGGGGTGGTCCCGTTGAGCAACAACTCTCGCTACACCGACACCATCGCCATGATGCCGGACTTCAACGCGTATGGCCTGGATCCAAGCTGGGCCGAGCCAGAAGCGGAACGGGTGCAAGAGTTCTTCGACAACCTGTCGGAGAGGTACGTTCATGATGAGCCGCTGCTCATCCGCGACACCACCAAGGCGGAGCTGGCATACATTGCCGCCAGGGCGGAGGAGGCAACACTCGCTAGGGAGGCCAGCAGCGTCGGCACCGTGGAGGACGAGGTCGACACGGCCGCAAAAGAGAAAGAGCTCGCCGGATGGGCGGGGTCTGTCGGGAAGGCCGGCAGCGCCGGTGCCGGGGCTCCACTTGTCGAGGACGTGGTCGAGGAGTCGACCAAAGAGGAGACCGAGGCGGATGACTCCTCGGCCCAGGGGAGGAGGGCGTCCTGTGGCGGGCTAGCTCCGGTGAGCCGGTCCGGCCCGGCAGGACTGCGCAACGGCAACATGCCCAAGTGCATCCCGTGCGCCAGACGAGGGCCGCAATAGCGAATAAGAAGGCAGCGGCCGCCGCTTCTTCCTCGTCCAAGCGGTGCAGGACCCCATCCCCTTCTCCTCCCCCTTCGGACAGCGACCCAGAGGTCAACTTCGACCTTGGGTCCTTCAGCCCGAAGAGGAAGAGGAGGCCGGCGGAGGAGGAGGAGTAAGCATCCCGCCCTTCATCATTTCTGACTCTCAGCTCGTACTGTTCCCCCTGACTTGATCTTGTCTCTGCAGCGACACGGAGCCGCTGGCCCAGAGGGTGGCGAAGAGGGCCAAGGCCTCGACAGGCGACAAGTCCCCGGCGAGCACTTCGCGTGCGCCGGAGGTGGTGGAGATCAGTCTAGACGCCAGCCCTCGACGCAGCCCCCGCTTCAGCCCCCAACGCAAGTTCATTACTCACTCCTTGTTGACGGGCGTTGGGGCGTGAATCCTTAGTGCTGACCTTGCCGGGCTCATAGGAGGAGAGCGGCAGCAGGAGGAGCCGTTGAGGGCCGCCCCTGACACGCCGCCCTCGTCGACCATGCCGCCCGGAGGAGCGTCCCCGGCAAGGGTGAACACCGCCGAGCCCACGTGGACGGAGAAGGAGGACGAGGCAGGCGCGGGCACTGGGGGTTCCGTCCCGCCAACGGATGTTGGCGGGGAGGGAAGCACTTCTCTGCAGCACGACACGGGTAAGCTGTCTGCCTTCCGTCCCTGTCTTTTTTCTCTTTTTTTGTGTTCTGAACCTTAGCCTTTGCCTCGTTGCGTTCTCCTTTTTTGGTTTCCATACCCTCCCTCGATGGACCAGGAGGATATCGACATCGTCATTTGGGAGGTCTCCAAGAACGCCGAGGCCGAGGCCGTCAGGATCACGGCTGAGGAAGCCACCAAGTCCGCCATCGGGGAAGCCAGCGAGGGTCTTGCCGGGGAGGCCGGCAAGGCTGCCGCCGAGGAGGCCGATAAGGCCGCTGCCGGGGAGGCCGCCAAGAACCCTGCCAAGGAGGAGGTGGCCAACGACCAGCCTTCCTCCCCCGCAGCCCCCGCGCTCGCAAGTACCTGAAGGTGGGCGATGACTTGTTCATCCGCGTCCCAGGGACGGCATACACCAGAGCGCCTGCCGAGGGGGAGGTATTTGATGATGAGGCGCTCGCCACTGCTGGGCTCCAGGTTGGCGATGAACCAAGCACCAGCAGCGGCGGCCCCCAAAGAGAGCAGCTCCTCCGGGCCATGGGCGCCAACTTCCAGAAGCTCCAAGCGCTCCACCGTGCCCACCAAGACAAAGTGAGATCTAGGATGGCGGCGGTGGACAAGGCGGAGGCAGATTTTGAGGAGCGCGTCGCTCGGGCGCAAGTCTGGTTTGGCGAGGCTCGAGATGAATTGAAGGCTGCCCAGGGTGAGCTGGATGAGCTCAAGCGAGAGCTCATCCTGAAGCAGGCCGATATCGAGAAGGCCTAGGAGGTGGTGAAGGAGTAGGCCGCCAGGGACGAGGCTGCTCGGCAGCAGCAGCAGGCTTCGCTGAACAGCCAGGAGGAAGACCTCGCCGCCCGTGAGCAGGCGCTTGCCGCCACGCTCCATGGTAAGGACGAAGAAATCGGGGAGATCGTCGCACAGCAGACCCAGGAGCTGGAGCTGAGGCATAATGAGGCACTCGATGCTTAGGCCCTAGTCCATGCCGGCAAGGTGAAGGAGCTGGAGCTTGAGCGGGAGGAGCTGAAGAAGAAAGACTCGACGCTGACGGAGGAGAGGGACAAGGCCAAGCTGCTCTCTGAGGCCAACGACTCCATCAACAATCTGAAGTTGAAGCTGGACGGCCTGGAGGCGAAGCTTTCGGATGTCGGGGCTCCTGAGGAGACCGTGAACAAGGCCTTGGAGGACAAGAAGCGGCTGCAGAGGGATGATGCCACCAAGCATAAGGAGGACGCAAAGAATGTAAACCTCTGGATCAGCCGCCTCATCGATGTCGCTGGCAGGATCACCATGAAGCTGGCCGTCTTGGGGATGCCGAATGTCAGGTACTCCTAGGAGCCGAACGTGAGCCCCAATGCTAGGCTGACCCTGTTCTTCGAGGCGTCCTCGACGCCCTGGAGCAGCTTCACTCCAATCGAGCAGTCTATTTGGCCAACGAGTCCCGGAGGCTCTGTCGGGGCGCTCTGACAAAGGTGCTCACCAAGGTGGCGTTCTGGAACCCCAACGTCGATTTCGCCAACGCGCTGGAGAGGTTGCCGGAGGGCACAGACCTCGCGGCGCTCGAGGAGCATATCAAGCGCATCATCAGCTGCGTCAACGGAGTCAAGAGGGTGGAGGGCTAGTGCCGGGACTAGGCACCCCGTTTCTCGTCGCCACTGCGAGTTCATGACCAAGACAATTTTATCTTAAGTTAGAACCGCAGCAACTTTGAAATATAACTCTGCAGTACTTTGAAATGAAGCATGCTATCTTCCAGTTCGATCTTTCCTTGTATGTACACGCCCTACGCCTAGTTGGATAGGTTTGCCGGTGCGTAAATCAATGCTATGGCGCTTTGACGGACGGATCCTTAGCAGCCAGCTGGGGGGCGCTTGCTGCCAGGCAAGCCACCCTTCTCAGCGCAGCCGCCTGAACTGTTGAGCAGACTCAAAATATAACAAGGGAGTTTCCAATAGCGGAAGGGCTCCATTGCGCACAAGTTTTCCATACAAGGCGCAAGATTCTTCGAGGAGAATAACCTTATATTAAAAAGGAATTTGCTCAAGGTTCTGCGTGACTTAGCTTTTTCGTCGCTACACGGACAGTTGTCATGGCTGCGTACAGAACAGCCTCGCCTAGCTGACGGCACCAAAGTGTGGCTGATCGACGTCGCCTTCTTCTCTCGAGCCATCACGACGAAGGAGTCGATGAACTGGCTTCAGAACCGGATTTTCACAGCTTGCGCCCCCCTACCTGGCACGCCAAAGATGTTAGGGTTCGAGAGCGACACCTATGGGATCACAGGGAATCCCTACTACGGTTGTCGGGGCGCGGGGCGGTAAAAAGAGCAGGTTTAGAAGATTAACGCGGGGGAATTTTATCCAAGTTCATGCCGCAAGCGATGCGTAATACCCTAGTCCTGCTTTGGTGTATATTTGGTGTTCTTGAGATCTTGAACTAGCTGCGGTGCATGCCCAGTCCAAAAAGTCCGAATCCCTCCTCAGTACGCCTCAGGCCTCCTTTTATATGTCAAAGGGGTTGCCACAGCGGCACACAGGAGGTGGAAAATGTTTACAGTGTACAAGTTTATCTCCTGACATCATAGGACAAAACACATTTATTGCGCTGCCGACATGTCCTCTTGCTTTATCCGGGACGGCAAGGAAGCTCGTCTCGTCTGTCGCCGCCTCACCTCACTTTGACGTGCGTCCAAGCTGACAAGGCATGTAGCGCCACGCTGGCTGGCTGGCTGCTGCGCTGGTGCGGTGGCAGGGTCTTCACGAAGATCTGCATGCCACCACGCAGGTGCTTGCCTGGTTGGCCTAGAAGCCGCAAGTTGCCACATAGGTGCATGCCTAGTTGGCAGGCTGGTTGGCTGCGTCGGAACGGCCATGGGGCAGCGAAGCTTTGGTAAGTGCGGGCCTGGTTGTTGCCCCACAGATGTCCCTGGCAAGGGTGTTGTCGGGACCCCGGCAAGGGTCTCGCCGGGGTTTTGTGGGCGTCCCCAGCAAGGGTCATGCCGGGGGCCTTCGTCTTCTGGTTCTCATCTAGTCTTGCAAGCCTTCTGTCTCCACAAAGATCTACATGCCACCATGCAGGCGCCTCCCGAGCCTTGGTTCCGATGTTGTCGATGGTGTCGAAACTCTGAGGCTCAAGGGTGGTGGTCTTGCTGGTGTTGGGTAAGTTGCCCTTGCAAGGCTCTTGCCGGGGCAGCGTAGGTCATCCCTGGCAAGGCTCTTGCCGGGGGAAACCCACCTTGCCCCTTCGCTCTTCGTTCCTCTGGTCTCAGTGCCGCTCTGGTAGTCTGTTTCCTTGCTTCCTTTGCCCCGCCAAGCGTGGCCGCACGTGTGGCTACAACTGCCCGCGCACAAGTAAAGGGGTACAGAAGGCCCCTACTTTTGTACAGCGACAGAGACATATCAACAACCATCTCATACATAAACTCATTATCATGACGAAGGCTATACCACATCACATGCATACTTTTCTATGTGATTAACCAATTTTAATCAATAATATTAGCTACCTACGTCCAGAACAGAAGGCGTTAATTCTTGATGCTAGATTATGTTTTGAGGTGTGTGAGGGAAGAGACATAATTAAAATCTCTAGCCCCATAGTAAACTTCATCTAATACGCATGACCCCCTAGAAGATCATCCATCTTTGGCACCCTATCGTGTACGTGATGGTTACTATTCACGACTATGATGAAGACTGTTAGCAGATCGTTGACACCCAGAGCCGATCGATTGTCAAAACTTTGTATCTGGCGTGTTTTATAAGAAATATCAATTTGATTAGAACATGGATTATCAATAATAGGCTAATTACCCTGCTTATTGGGGTTTTCTATTGCAAACGGTTACTCAGACAGCACCGTGGGTGATGAACTCAAACAACCCGCACAGTTTCTAGAAAGTAGGCGTGTTCGATCAACTAACAATCACACACGGCTTCTGGCAGCGAACTATTTGTGTTAGGCCACCTTGCACAAACGTTTCCACACAAAGAACTGTGTGGGGTGTACATACCTACGGAAATGATTTTCTGGGATTCACCGTGTGGGATGTACATACCTACGGAAATGATTTCTGGGATTCACCGTGTGCGATGTACATACCTACGGAAATAATTTCTGGGATTCACCGTTTGGGATGTACATACCTACGCAAATGATTTCTGGGATTCATCGTGTGGGATGTACATACCTACGGAAATGATTTCTGGGATTCACCGTGTGGGATGTACATACCTACGGAAATGATTTCTTGGATTCACCGTGTGGGATGTACATACCTACGGAAATGATTGGGTTTTGATGCCTCGCCCGATCGCACATGGCCCCAGCCTGGGTCCCAGGAGGGCCTATCCCTGACGATTTCTGGGTCGTGTGGGAAGGACACCCTATCGCACACACTCACTTGGCGACGGTTCCAAATGCCGTCGCGGAAAGGGGTTTTAAACCGTTTGTTTAGGACGTCGCTATACCAGTGTCTATATATATATTGAGCCCTGGGGTCACAACTTGCCCCCCCCCCCCAAAGTCGGTATGGAATGCAAGGAAGAGTCCTCCTTGGTTTTCAACACGAAACACTAAGGTTCCTGGCGTTTCTGGAAATGCCACGGACCTCGGCGGCTGGCCCAGGGCCAGACACCAGGGACCATGGCGTCTTGTCCCTGACCTCCGCAAAACCCCTTTTGCACCGATATAAAGCCTCATGGGGCTTACCCCTTGGCCCAGCCAAAGTGTCCTCGCAGCAGAACATTTCTGGAAACATCTGGAACCCTTCCCATGACCCCCAAACGCTTTTGGATCCTCTTGAAACTATTCTGAATATTTATGAAATAGTTCCACAAATATATTCTCACCACTCTCATCCTACTAACACTCAAAAGATCGTGATTGCCTTAAGCTTGTGACCGCGTAGGTACGGTTAACTCATAGATATGAACAAAATTGTTTGTTCAATGACTGACAGCGGAAGCGTGGACGTCCATATTGGTCCCTGTGATAACATGAATGATATTCGAGTGAACATTTGGTTACCATGTGATGCCCCTTTGCTCTGTGATACTTCCCAAAACCTGGGATGCATCAGTATCATCCAGAGTCATCACATGCTCACTATACCGTTATCCTCATTACTGGTTTTGTTCTTCTTTCTCGTTGTCATGTTCTGGAACCCCCATGACGTAGTCACCTATGTCTGGCGAGACAATGATGGATGTTGTCACACCGATATGTCCCTAAGAATATCCCTCCATTATCGGAGGAGAAAATCCCACTCTCGAGCTATCTAGTCCTTGTCAAACTTTAGGATCAACCTATAAGTTGTCGTTATGAGCACCGTGTTACAGGTGATGTTTGAGCAATCCCAAAGCCCACCGTATGGTAAGAAGTGACTACGATACTCTCATGGTCTAATGAGAAAAACCACATGTTAACACACCATGTTATTACAATTGATTACAAATGATATAAACTCAATTCATAACAGATAAGTTTGGGTCGATTCAATATGATCATTCTTCCAACGTCATAATCTCAATGTTTTCTAGGACTATCATTTACACTTAGCAATATCCTAAGATCCGGAAAATGTGATCACCAACAACACTTGAACTAGTCCTAGAGGTGATACGTCTCAACCGTATCTATAATTTTTGATTGCTCCATGCTACTTTATCTACTGTTTTAGGCTATATTGGGCTTTATTATCCACTTTTATATTATTTTTGGGACTAACCTATTAACCGGAGGCTCAGCCCAGATTTGTTGTTTTATGCCTATTTCAGTATTTCGAGGAAAAGGAATACCAGACAGAGTCAAAACGGAACGAAATCAACTGGAGAAGTTATTTTTGGAAGGAAAGCCACCCGATGGACTTGGAGTGCACGTCAGGAAAGAAGGGAGGTGCTCACGAGGGTGGGGGACGCGCCCCCCTGCCTCGTGGCACCCCCTTCGGTCCACCGACGTACTCATTTCACTCATATATACCTACGTACCCTAAAACTTCCAGAACAGAAGATAGATCGGGAGTTCCGCCGCCTCTGTAGCCACCAAAAACCTCTCGGGAGCCCGTTCCGGCACCCTGCCGGAGGGGGAACCCATCACCGGTGGCCATCTTCATCATCCCGACGCTATCCATGACGAGGAGGGAGTAGTTCACCCTCGGGGCTGAGGGTATGTACTAGTAGCTATTTGTTTGATCTCTCTCTATCATGTTCTCTCTCGTGTTCCCTCAATGGCACGATCTTGATGTATCCCGAGCTTTGCTATTGTAGTTGGATCTTATGATGTTTTTCCCCCTCTACTCTCTTGTGATGAATTGAGTTTTCCCCTTGAAATTATCTTATCGGATTGAGTCTTTTATGAGAACACTTGATGTATGTCTTGCGTGGCATAACCGTGGTGACAATGGGTTATTCTATTGATCCACTTGATGTATGTTTTGGTGATCAACTTGTGGGTTTCGTGACATTGGGAACCTATGCATAGGGGTTGACACACGTTTTCGTCGTTATTCCCCGGTAGAAACTTTGGGGCACTCTTTGAGGTTCTATGTGTTGGTTGAATAGATGAATCTGAGATTGTGTGATGCATATCGTATAATCATACCCACGGATACTTGAGGTGACAATGGAGTATCTAGGTGACATTAGGGTTTGGTTGATTTGTGTCTTAAGGTGTTATTCCAGTACGAACTCTAGAGCTGTTTGTGACACTTATAGGAATAGCCCACCGGATTGATTGGAAAGAATAACTTTGAGGTGGTTTCGTACCCTACCATAATCTCTACATTTGTTCGCCTCTATTAGTGGCTTTGGAGTGACTCTTTGTTGCATGTTGAGGGATTATTATATGATCTATCTATGTTATTATTTTTGAGAGAACTTGCACTAGTGAAAGTATGAACCCTGGGCCTTGTTTCCTATCATTGCAATATCGTTTACGCTCACTTTTATCATTAGTTACCTTGCTGTTTTTATTATTTCAGATTACAAAAACCTATATCTACCATCCATATTGCACTTGTATCACCATCTCTTCATTAACTAGTGCACCTATACAATTTACCATTGTATTGGGTGTGTTGGGGACACAAGAGACTCTTTGTTATTTGGTTGCAGGGTTGTTTGAGAGAGACCATCTTCATCCTACGCCTCCCACGGATTGATAAACCTTAGGTCATCCACTTGAGGGAAATTTGCTACCGTCCTACAAACATGTGCACTTGCAGGCCCAACAACGTCTACAAGAAGAAGGTTGTGTAGTAGACATCAAGCTCTTTTCTGGCGCCGTTGCCGGGGAGGCTAGGTAAGTGAAGGTATATCTTTAGATCTTGCAATCGAATCTTTTTGTTTCTTGTTTTAGCACTAGTTTAGTTTATAAAAGAAAACTACCAAAAAATGGAATTGAGTGTCTCATACGCTTCATCTTTTTAATATGTTTCGTGAGTATGATGGAAAGGAAAATTGTGCCAAAGTGTTAGAAGAAGAATGCATTAAAATATTTGGCACTAAATATTTGAATGATGAGCATGATTGCAATGTTGTTAGTATGAATTCCTTGAATATCCATGATGCTAATGATATGCAAAGCCACAAGCTTGGAGATGCTACGTTTGATGAAGATGATATTTTTTGTCCCCCAAGCTTTGATGAGCAAATTTACTATGATGAAAGCATGCCTCCTATCTATGATGATTATTGTGATGACATGTATGCTATAAAGAATAACGATAACCATGAAACATGTCATCTTGATCTTAATTCTCAATCATATGATAGTTATTTTGTTGAGTTTGCTCCCACTATTGTTCATGAGAAGAATTTGGCTTATGTGGAGAGTGTTGGCGTTCTAGGAACAGGGGTACCCAGACTTGCCTACCTGCGGCCTGCGGCGTGGCTCAAGGGGTGGCCCAGTACGGCCCATATTCATCAACACAAGCTCAAGACCTCGCAGGGGCCAGACTCATGAGGCGGATGACAGAAGCTTCCTCGTGCACGGCCTCGTCAGCTGGCTCATGAGGAGGCGGAGAGAGCAGGCGGGGTACCTCACGAGGTGCCCATGATGCAAGCCATGATGACCGAGGGCGCCAGGCGGGCGCCAGCCCGCGCAGTGTCCTCATTTCCTCTTTGGTGCAAAGGAGACAAGCGCAGGCCAAGGCATTAGGCAAAGGCAACCATTTCGGTGCAACAAGACCAAGACCAGCAGAACGGCAGGATGGAGGTCATCATGGAGCCCAAGCCAAGTCACCGTCGAGTCTTTGGCGGCGAGGACCGACTTTAGTCGATAAGTGTACTAGATGCTCCCCTTCAAAATGGCCAATTGTTGGCGCCCTTCCCGCTCAATATTTGGGAAGAGGCCCAGGGCCTCCCACTATAAATAGAGCTAGCCACCACCAAGGCAGGGGGAGGATAGATGAGGGAGAGGATCAATCTGAGAGAGTCCGAGCAGAGTGAGAAATCGAGGCGATTGAACTCACCCAAGCAGTTCGTCGCACCAGCTCAAGAACAGCCCCTCGCGAGGCTGTTCTCCCTTTGTATTGTTCATCATCAGCCCCTGAGGCAATCCACCACACCACAAACTGGAGTAGGGTATTACACCACAATGGTGGCCTGAACCAGTATAAACCTCGTGTCCCTTGTGTTGTTCTTTGTGTAGTTTAGATCCTTGTGAGGCGACAAGACGTAGGTAGGTTGGAGGTGCAATCTCCGCGTGCACCCCAGAGTTCGAACCTGGAGGGTCTGCCGGAACCCGAAATCCGACATTTGGCGCGCCAGGTAGGGGTGCACCGGAATCCGCCTTCTACCGCCTCGCGCCCCGTCGCATCGTCATCATCATCTTCGGCGACCCAACGGGAAATCCCGTTCCCTGGGCAGCCTGGCCTGCCCGTGCAGAGCCGCTCGCCCAGGGAGACCTCAACCCTGTGCCACAGGCGGCCCGCGGTCCGCAGGGTGCTGCGGGCAGCATGGCGACGCGTCAGCGACGCTAGCTCTCACGCTGCGGCGAGTGCGGTCGGCGGCGAGGGCTCAAGCCACACCATACCACGGCGCCAGTACACCCGACGGGGCAGGCGAACTCAAGGGCGCGCTCACGGTGGCCCGAGAGCTACTGCAATGCAGCTCTTTGGAGGGCGGCCACGACGTCTTCTTTGCCGCGGGTGGCGAGCTCTGGGCTTCACCGCGCCGGGGCTCACCCTTCTGCACCCAGCCGCTGCCTCAGGTCCAAGGCGAACCGCACGGAGGCCCCGCGTGCGCCTGCGCAGCTCCGAGCGGATTCCAAGGCCACTCCAACGCCAACCAGGCCGTCAGCACCGGGCTAACAACGGCGCCGCCTCCGCCCCCGGTCGGCGAAGGAGGACTCGCCACAGCCCACGGTCCCAGTGGGCCGCCGCGCTACCACCCCCAGGTTGGCGCCTCAAGCAGGGCTGCGTGGCACACGGGGCACTACAGCGAAGCATTCGGGGTGGCGGCCCCGGAAGAGTATGTGGCCCACATGATGGATCAAGGGCACGCGCAGGAGGAAGACCATGGCTCGCTCCTCGGCCCAAGCAGGGGGGAAGAGACACCCGAAGCTGAGCTCTTTCAGGAGCCCCGGGAAAGCCCCATCGACCGCACTGGAGGCAGCGATAATCGGGTACCGCTAATTCCTCAGGAGCAGGCATACGCTAACCATGGATCACTGGAGGTACAGGTCGTCGCGGCGGATGGCTGCCCCAATCCAGCAGCTTCCTACCCCTCAGGAGGAGGGCGCCGGGGGCTGCAGGAGAGGGGCCGAGATCCGGCATCACCACCGCGGCGTCGGAGCAAGGCGTCCTCAGGAGGTATGCCCTCTGCCGGGGAGGTGCCTCAGGGCCTACTCCCGGCAGAGGACCCGTGGTCGTCGGGGGAACCACTGGCGACCGCTCTATCACATCGGCGGCGTCCTCGGTCTCCGGCCGTCGTCAATGGCAATAGAGTGTGGCGCAAGGTGGGGCCCTCATCTGGCGATATGAATCAAGGCCGGTACCTGTGAAGAAGGCCCAGTGCCTGTGAAGCTAGCCGCCCCGTGATACTCTCACGTAATAATGAGTGGGGTTGTACACGCTCCGGAGTCTCCGGAGAGCCGCCCTCGGGCCTCGGGGGCTCCCGCCCACGCCTAGTGGCAGCACTTAGCTCCGCGCTGGTGAGAAGACGTCGAAGACTAGAGTAGGGGCCGGACGCGGCCTTTCTGCTTCTTTTTGCCTTTCCTTTCGTTGCCATTCCCCCGTTTGGATTTAAGTTGGATTTGAGCTTGAGACTTATGTGTTTTCAGGGAAGGGGTGTTTAGTCTCGTTCGAGCAATCTCTCGTGTTCTGGTTACCGCTTTGCGTCCATCCCGCCTCAGTTGCCTCCCCTCGTGAGCCGGGCCAGGCCTAGCATGTGTGCAGCTCGGACTGCCGTCACCACGCCCTCTCAGGAGGTTCTCATTACAGGTTCAATGGGCTCGTTCAGGAGGCACTCAGGACACCACAGCCCTCCGCAGGCTATCTCGGCGCCCACGCGGGTCGAAGGTAAACAAGCCAGTCGGCTCGTCGCAAGACCAGCCACTTGTAGGCGTACGGGTGATATCGTGTCTACTAATGCGCTAACTGCAAGTTTTTACACGAGGGGCTCCCCCTCCCAAAATGCTCATACAACCTTCAGGGCCAATCCCGAACTCTCTCTACGCAGGGTAGAAAGCGGGAACAGCACGCGGTCAATCGGATAAATCCCCCAATGCATCCTCAAGGGCACCTCCTGAATCGTCGCTAGCGTCGCTGGCCTCGCCATCACCCCCCGCGTCGCCGTCGGCAGCGTCCGGGCCGTTCACCACGCCGCCTTCATCAGCAACCACGACCACACCATCGTTATCAGTAGTGAAGGCCCTGACGAGGGCATCTACATTGTCTTCCACCCAGTGCGCCAGGTCGTCCCGGATGGCCAGGGGTACGGGGGCGATGGCGACATCGAAATCAAAGTGGGGATCCATGTTCTGAAGATGACTGAAGACGCGAGAAAAAGCACGCCCGAGCAGGGCATGGCTCCTCTCCTCCACCAACCTGTTGGCTCTGCCCGACCGCGCCTCCAGCTGCGTCACCACATTAGTGAAGAACTGGAGGTTACCCGCATAGTTAACCACATGAGGCTCCCCAACGGCCGCCTCACAGATGTTGCCCAAGGCCGTGTTAGCTCTTTCCCGGAGCGTGCGGAGCATAGGGCCATGCTCGTGCTCCAGGGTCTGCCGTTGGCGTATCTCGTCCTCGCTCCGCCGCGCAACGGCCTTAGCCGCGTCCACCCTTTGACGGAGAAGAAGCACCTTGGCGCGGGAGGAAGTCATCTCCCCCTGTGCCACGCCAAGGGTGGCCCGGGCAGCGTCCGCCCGCCGCGTCACTTCATCCAGCTTGGCCTTCAGGGCGGCGGTCCTGCCTTCTGCTTCGACCTTAATCAACACCAGCCTCTCCTCGAACTCGCGCTCGAGGTTCGAGCAGGCCGCCGCCACCCGGCGATCAACTTCTTCCAGGACCTGGGCCCCCCGCGCAGCGACATCGTCTTCCGCCTGCGCCACCAAGCGCTCTCTCGTCTCCAGCCGCTCAAGGTCACGGGCGCGCTCGGCGGCTTCCAGCGTCAGTGCCTACTCGCGTCTCTGGAGCTCCGCCTGGTTGACCGAAGCCCCTTTCATCGACGCAAGGGCCGCCTCACGCAGCTCCACCTGCTGCTCCAAAGAGTTACTCCAGGCCTGGAGCTCCCGCGCGCGCTCCTCCGCAGCCTCGCGCCGCCGGTCAGCCTCCCAGGCCTCCCCGACGGCCCGGGAGCGGGCCTCCCGAGAAGCCGCCAGCGACACCTCGGCTTTCTCATTGTCGAGGTCACACTGGTGGCGCGCAAGGGCAACGGTCACCTTCAGCTTGCGCCTCTCTTCAGCTAGGCGCAGGCCCTCGGCCTCAAGGTGCACGTCCTCGTCAGCAAGCTCTACACCGAGCTGGCTCACTGCGTCAGCCGCCCTCCGGAGAAACCCTTGGCGAAGGGCGCGGCACTCTCGGGCGCGCTCGAGCACGTCTTCCGCGTCGTCCTCCGCCCCATTCGTGCGCGGGGGGCCACGAACCAGCACTCCCCCTCTAGGCAGGGGCTGGGGGCTGGCGCCCTCGCGATGGCCGGACGCGCCTCGCTAGAAGCCCGGCCCAAAGTCGGCTCATCCTCAATGGAAGAACGCAAGGCCGACCTCAGCCAGTTGCCGTCCACGACCAATCGAAGAGCCCAAGGCAGGCTGGCTATACCCCGGGAGGGCTCGCGAAGGAGGGTCGCGAGGTGCGCAGAATCATGATGCATCAGAGGATGGCTCACCTCTCCAACCGGCCTCACCACGAGGGCAGTGCTTGAGCTCGGGGCGATTGGGGACGGTGGAGAGGGCGAGGCCTGGGGGGATGGCTCCTCAGCCGTCTTCATGAGCTCGGCAGGAAGGGCCCTGTAGGGCAATGATCAGTTGAAGCAACGGGAAAGTAAGGAACTAAGAAAGGGGAAGGCTTACTCATCAATGACGAAGTACTTCATGCGCTTCAATAGGCGGCAAGGGTAATCATCACCCAAGGCCTCCTTTCTCTTTCGGAGAGCCTCGAAGTCCACGCGGAAGCGGCCTAGGAGCTCGCCGCAGGGGTCGGCCTGCGACGAGGAAGAAGCGCCAATGTGACCGGCGTCGGGGGCATCGCCCTGGCCCATGCTACCAGATGCCGCCCCACGAAGGGTGGCCGGGGCCTCAGAGGCCTCTGCCACGGGAGCCGCGGGCCGCGGCTCAACACCTCCAGCCGCCGCAGGGCGGGCCTCAGGGGCTGCCGCCTCAGGAGTTCCGCATGGCATCATCGTCTCGACGATGGCCTCCTCAGCCCCCGGCGGCCCTTGCCTCCCAGCTCCAACACTCGAGGAAGGACCGCCGCGGGCAACCGGAAGGGCAACCACCACAACTGGGTTCTCACGAGGTCCCATGAGGCCCGCTGGGCGCAGTCCCCATTCGTCAAAGATGGGCATCTGCTTCATGAAATCGGCCCTGCTCGAGCAAAGGTACAGCAGGGCACCCTCTCGCCGGAAGCTGCCGGGGGAAGGGTCCCCAGTCAGGATCATGAGAACCTTCCTCAGCACTTCAGGCGTCAGATCTTCCTCCTGAAGCCTCATGCGGTCCTCGCGCCCCACGAAGGCCCACATCCGGCGAGAATGGCGCTAGAGAGGGGCAATGTGGCACAGGAGGAACTCCTTCACCACCTTGGGTGCCATCACACCGAGCACCCTCAAATTCGCAAAGCGACGCCAGACGAAGACGAGCCGGGGGCTCGTGAGCGTCTCCTAGCCCCAGCCTGAATTGGGGATAGCGGGCGAGGTAGGCTCCGAGAGCAGGGGGCTGGGCACTCCAACGTCCACGTACAGCCACCGCTCTCGGAACCCAGTCGCAGGCGGGGGAAGGCTGAAATCAATCCCTGAGGCCGCCGTTTCTGGCACGGCAAGGAAACTTACCCACCCCGAGCATTGGGTGGGGTCGGTGAGGCGCAAAGAGAAGAAGTGGCGCAGCAAGGCAACTGAAGGAGGAACGCCGACCATCGCCTCGCAAACAAAGGCGAAAACGGCAAGGAGAGTAATGGATTCGGGACCCAAATGCATCATGTGGATCTGGTAATGGGAAAGTACGACATTGAAGAAATCAGAAAAGGGGGGAACCAGTCCCGCCCATAGGGCATCAGCGAAGTACCGGACCTCGGTGACTATTCTGTCAATAGAGAAGTGAGACGGGGCTAGACCGTCGTCCTCCCACACTCATTGAAGATGGTGGCGAGGGCTGAACTGACCTTGCCCAAGCCTTCCAGGTTGAGTATGATCGACCGATCGACAGCAGGAGCCGTCAGCGACGGCGAGCGGGGCGAAGGCACAGACTTCCGCCCTTTCCCCTTCTTCGTCGGCGCCATGGCAACAGGAAGGGGGAGGATTCAAGATTGGATTGGAAGAAGAAGATGGAGCTCGAGAGGAGGAAGAGTGGGAGACGCGGGAGCGGCGAGAAGAGGGATGACTGTGTGCAGCTGCGGGTCCGCCTAGCTGGGCGCAAAATAAGGAGGCGTGGGGAAGCAGGGACGCCCACGTCCAATCAACCGCCACGCGGCGCCCAAGGTCAAGAGCTGTTGGGGCCAGCGCGCTCACACTTGCCCTTCGATTCTCTGCTAAGCCAAGTCCAGGCGCGCTTTGGGCCCGGGGCTATTGCCAGCGCTCGGGAGCAGGGTACCAGACTTGCTCACTGCAGCCTGCGGCGTGGCTCAAGGGGTGGCCCAGTACGGCCCATCTTCATCAACACAAGCTCAATACCCTCGCAAGGGGCCAAGCCTCGCGGGGCGGACGACAGGAAGCTTCCTCAGGCACGGCCTCATCAGGCTGGTTCACGAGGAGGCGGAGAGATCAATGCGGGGTACCTCACGAGGTGCCCATGACGCAAGCCATGATGACCGAGGGTGCCAGGCGGGCGCCAGCCCGCGCAGTGTCCTCATTTCCTCTTTGGTGCAAAGGAGGCAAGCGCAGGCCAAGGCATCAGGCAAAGGCAACCATTTCGGTGCAACAAGACCAAGACCAGCAGAACGGCAGGAAGGAGGTCATCGTGGAGCCCAAGCCGGTGTCACCGTCAGAGTCTTTGGCAGGCGAGGACCGACTTTAGTCAGGATAAGTGTACTAGATGTTCCCCTTCAAAATGGCCAATTGTTGGCGCCCTTCCCGCTCAATATTTGGGAAGAGGCCCAGGGCCTCCCACTATAAATAGAGCTAGCCACCACCAAGGCAGGGGGATGATAGATGAGGGAGAGGATCAATCTGAGAGAGTCCTAGCAGAGTGAGAAACCGAGGCGATTGTACTCACCCAAGCAGTTCATCGCACCAGCTCAAGAACAACCCCTCGCGAGGTTGTTCTCCCTTTGTATTGTTCATCATCAGCCCCTGAGGCAATCCACCACACCACAAACTGGAGTAGGGTATTACACCACAATGGTGGCCTGAACCAGTATAAACCTCGTGTCCCTTGTGTTGTTCTTTGTGTAGTTTAGATCCTTGCGAGGCGACAAGACGTAGGTAGGTTGGAGGTGCGATCTCCGTGTGCACCCCAGAGTTCGAACCTAGAGGATCTGCCGGAACCCGAAATCCGGCAGAGAGTAATACATTTTTTATGCTAGTAGATCATGAAAAGAATGCTTTAGGTGCTGGTTATATTGCTGAATTCATTCATGATGCTACTGAAAATTATTACGAGGGAGGAATATATGCTTGTAGGAATTGCAATAATATCAAGTTTCCTCTCTATGTGCTTAAAGTTTTGAAGTTATGCTTGTTTTGCCTTCCTATGCTAGTTGATTATTGTTCCCATAAGTTGTTTGCTCACAAAATCCCTATGCATAGGAAGTATGTTAGACTTATATGTGTTTGTCTCGTGTATTATGATGCTCTCTGCGCTTCAATTCTTGTCTTTCATGTGAGCATCATTAAAATTATCAATGCCTAGCTAAAAGGCTTTAAAGAAAAAGCGCTTGTTGGGAGACAATCCAATATTTTTCCTTGCTTCTTAGTAATAAATAATCCATCTAGCCTCTGTTTAGATGTGGTTTAATCTTTTAATTAGTGTTTGTGCCAAGTTAAACCTATTGGATCTTCTTGGATAATAGTTATTTGATCTTGCTGTAATTTCCAGAAACTTTGCGCTCAGTGCCCAAATTGTTAAAAATCACCAGAATGTGATAAAATACTGATTCCAATTGCTGATGATCAATAAACAAATTTTCTAGGTCTTCTAATTTTGGTAGAATTTTTTGAGTTCCATAAGTTTGCGTTAGTTAGAGATTACTACAGACTGTTCTGTTTTTGACAGATTCTGTTTTGCGTGTGTTGTTTGCTTATTTTGATGAATCTATGGCTAGTAAAATAGTTTATAATCCATAGATAACTTGGAATGCAGTAGGTTTAACAACAATATAAATAAATAATGAGTTCATTACAGTACCTTGAAGTGGTGTTTTGTTTTCTTTCGCTAACGGAGCTCACGAGTTTTCTGTTAAGTTTTGTGCTGTGAAGTTTTCAAGTTTTGGGTAAAGATTCGATGGACTATGGAATAAGGAGTGGCAAGAGCCTAAGCTTGGGGATGCCCAAGGCACCCCAAGGTAATATTCAAGGACAACCAAGAGTTTAAGCTTGGGGATGCCCGGATGGCATCCCTCTTTAAATCTTCGTTCATCGGTAACTTTACTTGGAGCTATATTTTTATTCACCACATGATATGTGTTTTGCTTGGAGTGTCCTTCTATTTTGTTAGTATTTGCTTGCTGTTTTTAGAATAATGTTTTGAATCTTTAGTTCCAATAAAAATGTCAAGGATAGCCTTTGCCATGCTTATTTTGCAAGTATGCATGTTGCTGTTTGAAAACAGAAAGTTTACTGCTGTTGCAAAAATTCCTTAGAAAAGTCAGAGAGTGGTATAATGTTGAATCTTTTTGCATATTGAGCTATGATAAATTTATTACAGTGGGAATTTTATTTCATAATTTTTGGAGTTAGGGAAGTATGATGAATCTTGCATTCTTTACAGACTGTCCTGTTTTGGCAGATTGCTGTTATGTTTGCATTGTTTGCATATGTTTGCTTGTTTACTGATTCTATTTGAGGATAGGAGTATTAAATATGCAGAGGCATTTAGTATGCAATGTTGAATAATAATTTTAGTGATTTGTTACAGTAGGAAATGATAAGGTTTTGCATTGGTTTATACTAACCTATCTCACGAGTTCTTGTTGAGTTTGTTGTGAATGGAGCTTTTGATAAAAAGAGAAACCATGATATGAGAGGAATTAAGGAGACATAAAAGCTCAAGCTTGGGGATGCCAAAGGCACCCCAAGATATTATTTCAATAAGTCTCAAGCATCTAAGCTTGGGGATGCCCCCGTTGGCATCCCACCTTTCTTCTTCAACAACTATCGGTTAGTATTGGTTGAGCCTAAGTTTTTGCTTCTTCACATGAGTTGTGCGATCCTTGCAATGTCATTTTATTTTATTTTGCTTGCTGTTTGGATACAATACCAAGATCTGAAATTCTTAAATGAGAGAGAGTCTTCGCATAGTTACATAATTATTTAGCTACTCATTGATCTTCACTTATATCTTTCGGAGTAGTTTGTTGTTTGCTCTAGTGCTTCACTTATATCTTTTAGAGCATGGTGGTAGTTTTATTTTGAAGAAATAGATGAACTCTCATGCTTCACTTATATTATTTTGAGAGTCTTAAATAGCATGGTAATTTGCTTAAAATCCTAATATACTTGGTATTCAAGATATGTGAAACTTTCTTATGAGTGTGTTGAATACTTAGAAAAGTTTGATACTTGATAATTGTTTTGAGATATGGAGGTGATAATATCAAAGTCGTGCTAGTTGAGTAGTTGTGAATTTGAGAAATGCTTGTGTTGAAGTTTGCAAGTCCCGTAGCATGCACGTATGGTTAAAGTTGTGTAACAAATTTGAAACATGAAGTGTACCTGGCTTGTGCATCCTTATGAGTGGCGTTCGGGGACGAGCGATGGTCTTTTCCTACCAATCTATCCCCCTAGGAGCATGCGCGTAGTACTTGATTTTTGATGACTTCTAAATTTTTGCAATAAGTATATGAGTTCTTTTGACTAATGTTGAGTCCATGGATTATACGCACTTTTACCTTTCCGCCTTTGCTAGCCTCTTTGGTACCGTGCATTGCCCTTTCTCACATTGAGAGTTGGTGCAAACTTCGCCGGTGCATCCAAACCCCGTGATATGATACACTCTTTCACACATAAACCTCCCTATATCTTCCTCAAAACAGCCACCATACCTACCTGTTTATGGCATTTCCATAGCCATTCCGAGATATATTGCCATGCAACTTTCCAACGTTCCATTCATCATCATCATGACATACTTTACTTTTGTCATATTGCCATTGGATGATCATGTAGTTGACATCGTATTTGTGGCAAAGCCACCATGCATTATTTTTCATACATGTGACTCTTGATTCATTGCACCATCCCGGTACACCGCTGGAGGCATTCATATAGAGTCATATCTTGTTCTAGTTTTGAGTTATAATCCTTATGTTGTAATCAATAGAAGTGTGATGATCATCATTATTACAGCATTGCCCAATCAAAAAAAAGAGAAAGGCCAAAAAAAGGAAAGTCCCAAAAAAAAGAAAATAAATAAAAAGGGCAATGCTACTATCTCTTTTTCCACACTTGTGCTTCAAAGTAGCACCTTGTTCTTCATGTAGTGAGTCTCATATATTGTGCTTCAAAGGAGCACCTTGTTCTTCATATAGTGAGTCTCATAAGTTGTATTTTTCATACTAGTGGGAATTTTTCATTATAGAACTTGGCTTGTATATTCCTACGACGGGCTTCCTCAAATGCCCTATGTCTTCATGAGCAAGCAAGTTGGATGCACACCCACTAGTTTTCTTTTATTGAGCATTCATAGCTCTAGTGCATCCGTTGCATGGCAATCCCTACTCCTCATGTTGATATCAATTGATGGGCATCTCCATAGCCCGTTGATTATCCTTGTCAATGTGAGACTTTCTCCTTTTTGTCTTCTCCACACAATCCCCATCATCATATTCTATTCCACCCATAGTGCTATATCCATGGCTCACGCTCATGTATTGCGTGAAGGTTGAAAAAGTTTGAGATTATTTAAGTATGAAACAATTGCTTGCCTTGTCATCGGGGGTATAGAAGTTGGGAACATCTTTGTGTGACGAAAATGAAGCATAGACTAACTATATGATTTTGTAGGGATGAACTTTCTTTGGCCATGTTATTTTGAGAAGACATAATTGCTTAGTTAGTATGCTTGAAGTATTGTTATTTTTATGTCAATATGAACTTTTGTCTTGAATCTTTCGGATCTAAATACTCATACCACAATTAAGAAGATTTACATTGAAATTATGCCAAAGTATCACTCCGCATCAAAAATTCTCTTTTTATCATTTACCTACTCGAGGACGAGCAGGAATTAAGCTTGGGGATGCTTGATACGTCTCCAACGTATCTATAATTTTTGATTGCTCCATGCTACTTTATCTACTATTTTAGGCTATATTGGGCTTTATTATCCACTTTTATATTATTTTTGGGACTAACCTATTAACCGGAGGCCGAGCCCAGATTTGCTGTTTTATGCCTATTTCAGTATTTCGAGGAAAAAGAATACCAGACGGAGTCAATACGGAACGAAATCAACTGGAGAAGTTATTTTTGGAAGGAAAGCCACCCGATGGACTTGGAGTGCACATCTGGAAAGAAGGGAGGTGCTCACGAGGGTGGGGGGTGCGCCCACCCCCCTGGGGCGCGCCCCCCTGCCTCGTGGCCCCCCCTTCGGTCCACCGACGTACTCCTTTCACCCATATATACCTACGTACCCTAAAACTTCCAGAACAGAAGATAGATCGGGAGTTCCGCCGCTGCAAGCCTCTGTAGCCACCAAAAACCTCTCGGGAGCCCGTTTGGCACCCTGCCGGAGGGGGAACCCATCACCGGTGGCCATCTTCATCATCCCGGCGCTATCCATGACGAGGAGGGAGTAGTTCACCCTCGGGGCTGAGGGTATGTATCGAGAGCTATGTGTTTGATCTCTCTCTCTCTCGTGTTCCCTCTATGGCACGATCTTGATGTATCCCGAGCTTTGCTATTGTAGTTGGATCTTATGATGTTTTTCCCCCTCTACTCTCTTGTGATGAATTGAGTTTCCCCCTTGAAGTTATCTTATCGGATTGAGTCTTTTATGAGAACACTTGATGTATGTCTTGCGTGGGATAACCGTGGTGACAATGGGTTATTCTATTGATCCACTTGATGTATGTTTTGGTGATCAACTTGCGGGTTTCGTGACATTGGGAACCTATGCATAGGGGTTGACACACGTTTTCGTCATGATTCTCCGGTAGAAACTTTGGGGCACTCTTTGAGGTTCTATGTGTTGGTTGAATAGATGAATCTGAGATTGTGTGATGCATATCGTATAAACATACCCACGGATACTTGAGGTGACAATGGAGTATCTAGGTGACATTAGGGTTTTGGTTGATTTGTGTCTTAAGGTGTTATTCTAGTACGAACTCTAGGGCTGTTTGTGACACTTATAGGAATAGCCCACCGGATTGATTGGAAAGAATAACTTTGAGGTGGTTTCGTACCCTACCATAATCTCTACATTTGTTCTCCGCTATTAGTGGCTTTGGAGTGACTCTTTGTTGCATGTTGAGGGATTGTTATATAATCTATCTATGTTATTATTGTTGAGAGAACTTGCACTAGTGAAAGTATGAACCCTAGGCCTTGTTTCCTATCATTGCAATATCGTTTACGCTCACTTTTATCATTAGTTACCTTGCTGTTTTTATTATTTCAGATTACAAAAACCTATATCTACCATCCATATTGCACTTGTATCACCATCTCTTCGCCGAACTAGTGCACCTATACAATTTACCATTGTATTGGGTGTGTTGGGGACACAAGAGACTCTTTGTTATTTGGTTGCAGGGTTGTTTGTGAGAGACCATATTCATCCTACGCCTCCCACGGATTGATAAACCTTAGGTCATCCACTTGAGGGAAATTTGCTACTGTCCTACAAACCTGTGCACTTGCAGGCCCAACAACGTCTACAAGAAGAAGGTTGTGTAGTAGACATCAAGAGGCAAGACTAGAAACCTTTTATTTAACCGTTTATCATTCCACGTGTGCATATGAGTTGTCTACTGAATCGCATATTCCAGGATCATAGCAGTTATAGCATAGAATATCAACTCTTAATTATGAAGACATTAATATAATAATACAAATATTATTGCCTCTAGGGCATATTTCCAACAGGGACCAAGTATGATTTTAATTTTTGCATTGGAAGCCATCCATCGAGATGTGCTTGTTACGTATCAAAGTGGGGGATGTGTTCAAATTGCGTCTTGACTGGCTTGCATCCTGCATCAAGAGTCAGTTGTCCAACCGAAGGCTCTATGAAATGCCTGGGGTTGCCTCGATTATTAAGATCGCAATAATCAGACAAAAGCATTGGATGTTTAATGACTACACCTCTTGAATCCCCAGGGATAGGATTCGTGCACTAGTACACCTGACCGCTATTCACATGGTTTTTACCCCCAATCACAGACAGGTACGGAACCGTGTGCTGGAGTGGGTTGGTGATGGGGGAGGGGGAGTCGATCCCTGACGGCAAGGGAAATCGTGTGCATTGGACAAGCATAATAACTACCGTTGGTATAATCCAATAATGTGGCATTGCTTGGTGTAACACACACAATTACGGATCCCAAATTGTGTGTGCTAATTGAAGAATCACAAACAATTGTGTATTATTAATTTTATGCGATAGATAAGTTCATCGCAAACATTTGCACGGGAAATTGTTGGTGATGGTTCAAGTGATCAAACATGATATTGATGGTAAAATCGTGTGGAATATTTAATCGTCACAAACTGTTTAAAAAGCCTCTTCATATGTGTTCTTATTTGTTTGCATACATTTTCTTATTGTCGACTATGTGATATGTTTGTTAGTTCATACGGTTTGTCATCCCGTAGCAGTATGCTTTGTTACTGAGATCGCACACGATCGACGTGTCATACAGGTGTGCTCCTTTTTATTATCGCACATAGTTTGTTATTTCAAACAGTGTGCGATTGCTTGAAACCATTTTGGCATTTCAAATTATTAGCCCCGTACATTTCACCAAATAGGCTATTTTGCATAAATCGAGTGCAGTACACCAACATATTGTCAAATAATGAATATATATATATATATATATATATATATATATATATATATATATATATATATATATATATATAGGAGTAAAAATAATGTGCAGTACACACCGTCATGATGTGTGGTAATTTTACAACTCACATGAATATAGAGTCAAATTTTGAAGAAGGACATCACATGTAGCAAAGGCACTATCACAAACATTGAACCACGAAATTTACAAGGAAATGTTTGATATCCTGAATCCATAATGATTACCATGGATAGCATAATTGGTGATGAATGAAGCAATCTTGGTCCTTGTCGGTGTCAAAACCGGCAGATCTCGGGTAGGGGGTCCCGATCTGTGCGTCAAGGCTGATGGTAACAGGAAGCAAGGGACACAGATGTTTACCCAGGTTCGGGCCCTCTCGATGGAGGTAAAACCCTACTTCCTGCTTGATTAATATTGATGATATGGGTAGTATAAGAGTAGATCTACCACGAGATCGTAGAGGCTAAAACCCTAGGAGCTAGCCTATGATGGTATGATTGTAACTGTGATCGGCCTTCTAAGGACCAACCTCTCCGGTTTATATAGACACCGGAGAGGGCTAGGGTTTACATGGAGTTGGTTACAAGAAAGGAAACACAATATCCGGATCACCAAGCTTGCCTTCCACAAAAAGGAGAATCCCATCCGGACACGGGCCGAAGTCTTGAGTCTTGTATCTTCACGCTTCAATAGTCCGGACGTTGTACATAGTCCGGCTGTCCGGATACCCCCTAATCCAGGACTCCCTCAGTAGCCCCTGAACCAGGCTTCAATGACGATGAGTCCGGCGCGCAGTATTGTCTTCGGCATTGCAAGGCGGGTTCCTTCTTCGAATACTCCAAAGTACCTGTTACGACGAATAGTGTCCGGCCTCCAATCAATGTTGTGCTCCTCGGCTTCAGTGCCTCAGTAATGACCATCTCCATGTGTCGAGCAAATGCGAGGAGTCGAGGCATTTTTGCACTCGCCACCCTCGATCCTCCAGGCTAACCGTCTAGTTGAAGGGACGGGGATTCTCAGATCCAAACCTCACTCTCCCTCCCAGAGCTAGCATCCAACAGAGCGCTCCGCGAAAAAGCCATTCCAGCATGGCCGGCCGTCGTAGCTCTTCTGCTCGCCCTTCTCGTTCCAAGTCGGGGGATTGGGGAGAGTGTTCAGTTCCTCATAGCCGTTTGATAGAGTTACAAACCCAAGGGTTTCTCCTACCGGCGTTCATGGTCCCCGTCCGAGCTGGAATAGCCACTTATGACGGAGGCGAACAAGCTGACGGATCTCCTAACCCATCTTCGGAGGAGCGTATATGCCTCATCCCACATCTGCTGAGGGGCGTCGGGTTCCCTATCCATCCGTTTCTTCGCGGGCTCCTGGAGTTCTACGGCCTCCATTTACACAATTTTACCCCTGCCTCTATTCTGCACATAGCGGGGTATGTTGCCCTTTGCGAGCTGTTTTTAGGTTGCGAACCGCACTTCGGATTATGGAGGAAGCTGTTCTGCCTCGTTGTAACACCCCCAGTGTCATGCTACAGTAACCCTCTATGATTAAGCTAATCATTTTACTGAACAGTTCTTGATCACATTGGAATCATACCTCATTTCAAATTCCAACTCAAATTGAAATTCAACTATGAGGTGAAATATAAGTTGTCCAAATCCAGGAACTAAAAAGTTCATAATTTTGTAAATAATCCATTGTGAATTATGTTCGGGTGGCAACATCATCTAAAGTACCGGATGACTCTATCATATTGAAAACGGAGCCAACATCACCTTCTCGACTCTTTTAATGCAAAGCAAAAATCCAAATGGAATTATATTGCTTCCAAACTTGTTGTGGCAGTGCAGTATATTGCATCATAATTATTTGGCCAGATTGGACATTTTCCAAAAAAATGTTTTGGTGGCCAAACAATTTGCAATCAGGAAGAAAATGGCAAAGCAGCAAAAGAAAAAAAGAAAAGCTGCAAAAAAAGGGAAAAGAAGAAGGGGTGGGAGAGCCCTGGCCTCCCCTTGGGCCTCGGCCCGCCTCATCCAGCCGGACGGCCCATAGCCCCTACCCCCCTTGGACCCCAACCAGCCCAGCCGGCCCAACCTCCCCGGTCGCTCCCGCTCCCCCTGTTCAACCGACCGAGGGAGCGCGCCCGCGCGTCGCCACCAAACCACCTCGCCATCGACGAGGAAGATAAGGTCGACCCCTCCCCTCGACGCCTCGACCTCCTCCCCACCTACCTCCACCCACGCCCAGAACCCCCTCGCCCTCTCCGCCTCTCCCTCTCCCTCTCCTTCATTCTAGAGAGGAGGCCGACGCGGTCGCCGCCGTGCCTCGCCCGTCCTCGCGACCACCGGGACCCGTTCGCCTCGCCGACCTGTCCAGCAGCTCCACCGTCGTCGACTTCCTCGTCCCCGTCCATGAGCACAAGCCGGGGAGCACCGCAGGCAGCGGATCGAGCCGCCCTCCTTCCGCCTCTGCTCCGGCGATCCCCTTCGACTCCGGCGACGCCTGCTGCTGCTACTAACCTTCCAGGGGCTTTACGTAGCCGCCCGGTGAGCCTCGCCTCTCTCCCCTTCGTCTTCCCGCCGTTGTCGCGCCCCCATGTGTCCGAGCTCGCCTCCGCCGAGCTCGTCGCCGGCCACGTTCCGGTGACCGAACGCCCGCGCAAGCTTGTCCATCATGCTCGCATGCACGCGTAGACGCCGTAGGTGCTTAGCACCGCTTTTATTGCTCGCCGTTGCGCCGTTTGTGAGCTCGTCGTGCCTCGGGTCTCCGCCGTCCATGTCGCCGGCGACGGTTCTGGCCACTCCCCGCCCGGGCCACCACCGCAGGACGACGCGGCTTCATCCGCTCGATCGATTGAGCTAGGACACAAGCCCGGAGACGCCCTGTAGCCGAATCCCGACCACCTCCCGAGCCCCCGCCGCTGTCTTGGTCACCGGCGACGAAACCCCGACCCACCGGCGTGGGCGGGCACAGGGCCACCCGATGGCGCTGCCAGTGGGCCCCGCCGGCCCCATTGACTAGTTTGACCAGTCAACGCGCTGACGTGGCCGCCCCGTGTCGCTGACATGCGGGCCCCACCGCCCAGTTAGTTAACTAAACCGTTTAGTAAATGAAAACTAATTAGTTAACTAAATGAGACACTGACATGGGGGGCCCACCCTCTAGTTAACCCCCGTTAGTCTAAATTAACCTTTGTTAAAGTCGGAGAGGTGACATGTGGGTCCCATCGGACCCACATGTCGGGTTTGACGATACTGACCGTTGTTGACTTGTTGATGTCGGCATGGCATCATCTTGACGTCATATTCCTTTTATTAATTTAATAATTCGAGAAAATGGTTTAATCTTTAGAAATTCATAGAAATTAAACCGTAACTCCGATGAAAATCTTTTCTATATGAAAGTTGCTTAGAAAAATCCAACGAATCCGAACATGCGGTCCGTTCATCTGTCACATGCCTCTAGCATGCTGAACATGGAACTTTCCCCCCTCCGGTCATCATGCGTTCGACATTAGTCCGGGCCGGAATTCATTCGGTTGATTTTCCCCCCTTCACCTTTATCGTGTAGCCATACGTTAGGTCACTCCCGGCACAGCATATTGCCACGTTCTGCCTTGTGATGCTATGTTTGCTTTATATTTACTGTTTCTTCCCCTCTTCTCTTGGTGAACCCGAGACCGATGTCACTTCGTGATCGACTACGTCGACGACGACCCCTCCTTGCCGAGCAACCAGGCAAGCCCCCTTTGATCATCCCAATATCACCCATTCCATTCTCTCATGCCTCGCATTAGATTTTGCTCTGTTATTGTTTGCTCCTAATCGATGCATAGCCCCTTTGTAACCTGCTTATTGTTACCTTACACCTTATCCTAAACGCTTAGTATAGGTTGGTTAGAGATCCATCATTGACCCCGCCTTGTCCCGATCGCCTGTTGGATTATCCAAGACCGATCAGCGGGATCAAGAGCAGCCCTGCACACCGCACATCACTTTACCCTTAGTTGCTCGACTCTATTGGGTTACTATCGAGTGCCGAGGGTGAGACCTCTACACATTTGAGAGGTTAACCACAGAGTGTAGTTATTCGTTCATGGTCATCGAGGGTGATTTCCTCTTTAACCACTTCGATACGACTCGTCAGCAACCCCTCAAGTGTGGACCTCGAGGTGGATCCTCTTACGTTCACCTTGATGATTACATCGAGTGGAATTCACCGGGGTGATTCCTCGGGTTTTCCTTGATGTTTAGACACACAGTTACTATGGTTACTATGACTTTACTGAACCACTGTTACTAAAGGCGGGCCCGAGGGTACCAGCGAGATTAAGTGCGAGTGATGTGGAGTCGGGTTGACCTAGAGGGTGCCCGCGAGATAATTACGAGGCGTGGCGAGCATTCCTAGCCCTTGCCGCAAGTCCTCGAGGCGGGCAGCGGGTCACATCTTCGTGAGTCTCGCTTGTTACCGCGTTCCTAATCCACTCGATTTGGATATTTGATCCGAGGGCCTTTGGCCCGATAGCACTAACCATCACGTGGGCATAGTATGGGTGTTCTGCGTCGTATGCATCACCGAAGCTTAATAGGCGTCGGTGATCGAGTGGCGCGCGGGGTTGGACTGCGTGGCGCTGCCTTGTTGAAGGAGGTAGCTAGGTCTGCTCACCGGCCGCGTCACGCAGCGTCAGGAGTTCCTGGGAGATGGCCCATGACCCTGGGGCACAGGTTTAGTCCGGCGTGCTGGCCTCTCTATTAAGCCTAGGTCGGGTTGCGGCGTATTGTTTGGCGAGGCGGGCATGACCACAGAAAGTGTGTCCGCCGGAGTTAAGCGGCGTGGTGGGTAAGTTGGTGCTCCCTGCAGGGAAGAAAACATCTATCGATAGCCTGTCCTCTGATAATCAGACACTTGGAGTTGTATCGATCGATACAACTAGAACTGGATACTTGTGATGAGAACTGGATGGTGATGAGGATTTGATTGTGATGATAACCGGATAGTATGGCTCGGGATGACTTTCTCGCAGGGAGTCGAGAAAGGATCTCCGGCGAGGTTGATAACACTTCTACTACTTACTTTATGCTACTCTACTCCCTCCGGTTCTTTGCAAGATGGTGGTTTCGAAGATGCTAGTCTTGATAGGACTAGGCCTTCTCTCTATTCTCGGCATTTCGCAGCCGGTCCACATATACATCCTCCCTTTGATAATGTTGCATATTTAGTGTAGATCCTTGCTTGCGAGTACTTTGGATGAGTACTCACAGTTGCTTTGCTTCCATGTTTCCCCCTTTCTTCTTCTTTCCGGTTGATGCAACCAGATGTCGGAGCCCAGGAGCCAGATGCCACCGTCGATGCCTACTACTATGTGAAGACCGCCGACGACCAGGAGTAGTTAGGAGGCTCCCAGGCAGGAGGCCTTGCCTTTTCGATCGATGTTGCTTTTGTGCTAGCCTTCTTAAGGCAAACTTGTCTAACTCATGTCTGTACTCAGATATTGCTGCTTCCGCTGACTCTTGTGTATTCAAGCTTATGTATTCGAGCCCTCAAGGCCCCTGGCTTGTAATATAAAGCTTGTATTATTTTAGTTTGTGTCTAGAGTTGTGTTGTGATATCTTGCCGTGAGTCCTTGATCTTGATCGTACATATTTGCGTGCATGATTAGTGTACGATTGAATCGAGGGCGTCACAAGTTGGTATCAGACCCGACTGCCTGTAGGTAGCCCCCTTTCCAACTCCTTGGCCGAAGTTGAGTCTAGTCACTACGAAACTTTTACTAACATTGGCTGTGCGTCTTACAGGCCCACATCGCCATTGGGTGGTATTAGGATCTTTTATTCCTCGACTATACTCTGGGATTCAGATCTCTCTTCTATTCGGGTTAAATGATTTTGCTAAAATCTAACTTTAGGTTCTCGAAAATACTTTCTCCGGAGAGCCCTTGATCGAGATGATCGCTTCTTTGCACGGAAGATTTGAAGATACTCTCGATGTTTCCCGAAACCCTTGTGCCCTTCCCGTTGCAATTCCATATCACCGATAAATCCCTATGGATAGCTGCACACACTTGTCGTCCATACCTTCTTTTCAATTGTTCTTGTTGTTACAAGATACCTCAAATACTTTGGGATATTACGAGAATCCTTTGTTCTGGTACCTTGCAGCTCTTTTCCGCCTGAATAACCCTATGAATAATTCCTCACAATTATCGGGGATTCGTTCATCCCCAGTTGATCATATGTCTCACAAAATTCTTCGAATGCAATTCGATCTCCCAAAGATCCTCTGCAGCCAACTACTTCCGAAAGTCTTGACTACCTGCATTATGGTTAAATCCATATGTCCGGCAATATTCATTAACATCCTTTGTGATTGTCATTCTGTTCCTATGGATTCAGCGTGTTTGCGAATACTCGCAATCATCTATTAATCCTTGGAAATTTTCTTTCTGGCTCAAACATCCTTCCAGATATGAGCTGGTTCTTGCCCAATCAAGATTTGATCAGGTGCACCTCTAAGTCTATTCAACTTACTCATCTTTTGGTCAGAGCCTCTACTTCTGATCCTTCGTCTTGAAATCATAACTCCTTTGTACTAAAGCATCGAATTATTCAGACGTTTCTATAAGCCGATGCCTTTGCATCCCCTTCTTCATCTGATTGATTACCGATACTCACATCAGCTCCGTTATGGACCGCCAAATCCTTTGTTGGGATAATATCCGACAATGTCCTTCATATTCAAAGAACCTCGTGGAGTTCTTTCCCAGATACATAATACCTTCGGTAACTGTATCCTCTCCTTTTGTCAACCATGCTCTACTTCCGAGCTTGAGTTAATTACCTCTAAATTTTTTGCAAATGTTCCTAAGATGCCCCGACGGGTTGAACTAATGCTTTCCCTAATTTGTGTGAACCCGGAAATTTCTATGGTTCATACTCTACTGGTGTTACACCGGATAAAAAAATTCTACACTACAACTTTGTCAAAAGCGAGAAGTAAATGAGAGGTTATGCATTGAAGAAGTGGGAGTCGACCTTGAACTTTGTGTTCATGCCCATAGACACGATGTAGATCTTATCATGGAAGCTTCTCTTATAATCAAATGTTCCCTTGGTATAAGCTCATCTTGCATCTTTAAATTGAATCTTTGCAATCGGGTTTCCGACCATATTTTCTCCTTGATTCCATTTCCCGGACAAGTTAAAATACTTGTCTTCTGCAGATCATTTCATCTATCCAACCTCTATTTTGATCTACCTCGAGTATTGCCCCCTGTTATCTCGATGATATTGTGTCATTGCACTACCTCTTGTGAATTCTCATTGGAATGATACTCCATCACATCATTCCTAGCCTGATCAGCTATATCATTATCGTACTAATTTTTTTTAACTATGCTACCTGGTCCTTCTTCTCGGAGCACAACTTCCAACGATGAGCTAAGCCTACGTCCATCTTCCTCATCTTATCATTTCACCTCAAGCACTAAGCTTGACTTGAGCTTAATGTCGAATCCGTGGTTCTCATAGACTTTCACTTCATCCTTCCTTTTACGCTTGAGGGCATCGTCATAGAGTCTCTCGACAAAATATGTCGTGATCGCCGTCAACACTTTGGCTTTTCAGGGGATGTCAATTGAATTCATGGCTAGAAATACCATCCCGCCCTCGATGATTTGTGATATCATCGATGACATCTTGACTTTCGCCAACACAAACCTGGTTGTGCTTGGTTATTCATTAAGTTACGAGATAATCTTGGAATTGTTTCTCGGTATCTATTGAGATCTTGAACCCAATCTTTACTTGGCACCATATTGTTGCTGCACCAAAGCGTGATGTTGTATTCGAATATCAACAAGAACATTGGAAGCACATTGTCAAATGTTTCTTGATCTATTATCCAAACACCGTTGTATGGGTAATATCATGATTCTTCCCTCGCCCCCTTTAGCTAAATGCTTTTGAACTTGCTGTCATATCATGTATATCCTGCCCCGCTTCCCCTTGGGAAGGATATACTCCCAATTCTTGTGTATAATAACATTTTCATTTCCAATGTTACGATTAATCTAATGATCACCTTTTCTTTCCCTTGTTTTGTTTAAACCTTTACGCTGGTTTATGAGATCTAAGCGATAATAGTTCTCGCTTATGAAAACACCTCGGTATGCAATTAAATCGGTAAGACCTTGTTATTATTGCAGTTGACATTCCGGTAACCACCGATGGACGAGAACTTTGCCTATTGGTCCGCCTCGTTCAACGAGCAGGAAAATAGTTCTCTTCGTCCCTCGCCCTTGGTACCAACGTTGTTGGCAACATAACTGACAGACTACCATCTGACATGCCTTGCTATCGGCCCCCTTTCTACTTTTAACCCACATGGTGGGCCCATAACCCACAGTTCCACATGATCGAAACCTGACTCCCTTGTATATCTTTGATTCTGAAATATTCTTGCATTTGGCTTCGTATCATGTCACGAGCCACCTTCCGAGAGATGATCTATTCCCGATGCTCTAAACCCCCATCTCACACTCTGTTCAGGTATCGATCGTTTGTCCATTCGCTTGAAACTTCCTATTGTACCTTCATATTTGCTCTCGATGTTTTATTAAGTTTCAACTCGAGAGATACTTCTGCCTCTTTCCCTGAATTGTTCACCAGATAATTAACCCTATAAGGGTCAGTTCTCCCGAAGTTACTCTTTACTTCCCCACTTAAATCTCGGGACGAGATTTCTTGTAGTGGAGGAGATTTGTAACACCCCCAGTGTCATGCTACAAGAACCCTCTATGATTAAGCTAATCATTTTACTGAACAGTGCTTGATCACATTGGAATCATATCTCATTTCAAATTCCAACTCAAATTGAAATTCAACTATGAGATGAAATATAAGTTGTCCAAATCCAGGAACTAAAAAGTTCATAATTTTGTAAATAATCCATTGTGAATTATGTTCAGGGTGGCAACATCATCTAAAGTACCTGGATGTCTCTATCATATAGAAAACGGAGCCAACATCACCTTCTCGACTCTTTCAATGCAAAGCAAAAATCCAAATGGAATTATATTGCTTCCAAACTTGTTGTGGCAGTGCAGTATATTGCATCATAATTATTTGGCCAGATTGGACATTTTCCAAAAAAATGTTTTGGTGGCCAAACAATTTGCAATCAGGAATAAAATGGCAAAGCAGAAAAAGAAAAAAAGAAAAGCTGCAAAAAAAAGGGAAAAGAAGAAGGGGTGGGAGAGCCCTGGCCTCCCCTTGGGCCTCGGCCCGCCTCGGCCAGCCGGACGGCCCATAGCCCCTGCCCCCCTTGGACCCCAACCAGCCCAGCCGGCCCAACCTCCCCGTTCGCTCCCCCTCCCCCTGTTCAACCGACCGAGGGAGCGCGCCCGCGCGTCGCCACCGAACCACCTCGCCGTCGACGAGGAAGATAAGGTCGACCCCTCCCCTCGACGACCTCCTCCCCACCTACCTCCACCCACGCCCAGAACCTCCTCGCCCTCTCCGCCTCTCCCTCTCCCTCTCCTTCGTTCTGGAGAGGAGGCCGACGCGGTCGCCGCCGTGCCTCGCCCGTCCTCGCGGCCACCGGGACCCGTTCGCCTCGCCGACCTGTCCAGCAGCTCCACCGTCGTCGACTTCCTTGTCCCCGTCCACGAGCGCAAGCCGGGGAGCACCGCAGGCAGCGGATCGAGCCGCCCTCCTTCCGCCTCTGCTCCGGCGGTCCCCTTCGACTCCGGTGACGCCTGCTGCTGCTACTAACCTTCCAGGGGCTTTACGTAGCCGCCCGGTGAGCCTCGCCTCTCTCCCCTTCGTCTTCCCGCCGTTGTCGCGCCCCCCACGTTTCTGAGCTCGCCTCGCCGAGCTCGTCACCGGCCACGTTCCGGTGACCGAACGCCCGCGCAAGCTTGTCCATCATGCTCGCCTGCATGCGTAGACGCCGTAGGTGCTCAGCACCGCTTGTATTGCTCGCCGTTGCGCCGTTTGCGAGCTCGTCGTGCCTCGGGTCTCCGCCGTCCATGTCGCCGGCGACGGCTCCGACCACTCCCGCCGGGCCACCACCGCGGGGCAGCGGCTTCATCCGCTCGTCGATTGAGCTAGGACACAAGCCGGAGGCGCCTCGTAGGCGAATCCGACCACCTCCCGAGCCCCCCCCCGCTGTCTTGGTCACCGGCGGCGAAACCCGACCCACCCGGCGTGGACGGGCACAGGGCCACCCGATGGACGCTGCCAATGGGCCCCGCCGCCCCATTGACTAGTTTGACCAATCAGCGCGCCGGCGTGGCCGCCCGTGTCGCGACATGCGGGCCTCACCGCCCGATTAGTTAACTAAACCGTTTAGTAAATGAAAACTAATTAGTTAACTAAATGAGACAACGACATGGGGGCCCACCTCTAGTTAACCCCCTGTTAGTCTAAATTAACCTTTGTTAAAGTCGAGAGGTGACATGTGGGTCCCATTGGACCCACATGTCGGGTTTAACGTATACAGCCGTTGTTGACTTCTTGATGTCGGCATGGCATCATCTTGACGTCATATTCCTTTTATTAATTTAATAATTCCGGAAAATGGTTTAATCTTTAGAAATTCATAGAAATTAAACCGTAACTCCGATGAAAATCTTTTCTATATGAAAGTTGCTTAGAAAATCCAGCGAATCCGAACATGCGGTCCGTTCATCTGTCACATGCCTCTAGCATGCTGAACATGGAACTTTCCCCCTCCGGTCATCTCGTCGACACGGTCGGAACAGAAATTCATTCGGTTGATTTTCCCCCTTCACCTTTATCGTGTAGCCATCGTTAGGTCACTCCCGGCCTGACATATTGCCACGTTACGCCTTGTGATGCTATGTTTGCTTTATATTTACTGTTTCTTCCCCTCTTCTCTTTGGTAGACCCGAGACCGATGCATACGTGATGATCGACTACGTCGATTTAACCCCTCCTTGCCCGAGCAACCGGGCAAGCCCCCTTTGATCATCCCAATATCACCCATTCCATTCTCTCATGCCTGCATTAGATTTTGCTCTTGTTATTGTTTGCTCCTAATCGATGCATAGCCCGCTTTTGTAACACGCTTATTGTTACCTTACCTTATCCTAAACGCTTAGTATAGGTTGGTTAGAGATCCATCGATGACCCCGCCTTGTTTATTGCCCATTGGATTATCGAAGACCCGATCAGCGGGATCGAAGACCAGGCCCGGCACCGCACATCACTTTACCCTTAGTTGCTCGACTCTCTTGGGTTACTATCGAGTGCCGAGGGTGAGACATATCTGACACTTGAAGTTAACCTGTAGTGTAGTTATTCGGTCATGGTCATCGGGGTGATTTCCTCTTTAACCACTTCGATCGACTACGTCGTGCAACCCCTCAAGTGTGGACCTCGAGGGTGGATCCTCTTACGTTCACCTTGATGATTACATCGAGTGGAATTCACCGGGGGTGATTCCTCGGGTTTTCCCCTTGATGTTTAGACACACAGTTACTATGGTTACTATGACTTTACACTGAACCATGTTACTAAAGACGGGTCGACCCTGAGGGGTACCCGCGCAAGATTAATTGCGAGTGATGTGGAGTCGCGTTGACCTAGAGGGTGCCCGCGAGATAATTACGAGGCGTGGCCGAGCATTCCTAGCCCTTGCCGCAAGTCCTCGAGACGGGGCAATGGGGTCACATCTTTCGTCAGTCTCTGCTTGTTACCGCACGTTCCTAATCCACTACGATGTGGATATTTGATCCGAGGGGCCTCTGGCCTGATAGCACTAACCATCACGTGGGCATAGTATGGGCGTTCTGCGTCGTATCCATCAGCCGAAGCTTAATAGACGTCAGCGACTGAGTGGCGCGCGCCGGGTTGGACTGCGTAAGCACCTGCCTTGTTAAAGGAGGTAGCTAGGTCTGCTCACCGGCCGCGTATGCAACGTGCAGGAGTTCCCGGGGAGATGGCCCATGACCCCTGGGGGCATAGGTTTAGTCCGGCGTGCTGGCCTCTCTATTAAGCCTAGGTCGGGTTGCGGCGTATTGTTTGGCGAGGCGAGCATGACCACTGAAAGTGTGTCGGCGGAGTTAAGTGGCGTGGTGGGTAAGTTGGTGCACCCTGCAGGAAGAAAACATCTATCGATAGTCGTCCTCTGATAGCGGACACTTGGAGTTGTATCGATCGATACAACTAGAACTGGATACTTGTGATGAGGCTGGATGGTGATGAGGATTTGATTGTGATGATAACCGGATAGTATGGCTCTGGGATGACTTTCTCACAGGGAGTCGAGAAAGGATCTCCGGCCGAGGTTGATAACACTTCTACTACTTACTTTATGCTACTCTACTCCCTCCGGTTGCTGCAAGATGGTGGTTTCTAGAAGATGCTAGTCTTTGATAGGCTAGGCCTTCTCTCTATTCTGGCATTTCTGCAGCCCATTCCATATACATCCTCCCTTTGATAATGTTGCATATGTAGTGTAGATCCTTTCTTGCGAGTACTTTGGATGAGTACTCACGGTTGCTTTGCTTCCCTGTTCCCCCTTTCTTCTTCTTTTCGGTTGATGCAACGGATGCCGAAGCCCAGGGCGGATGCCACCGTCGATGCCTACTACTACGTGAAGACCGCCCGGCGACCAGGAGTAGTTAGGAGGCTCCAGGCAGGAGGCCTTGCCTTTTCGATCGATGTTGCTTTTGTGCTAGCCTTCTTAAGGCAAACTTGTCTAACTCATATGCGTACTCGAGATATTGCTGCTTCCGCTGACTCTTGTGTATTCAAGCTTATGTATTCGAGCCCTCGAGGCCCCTGGCTTGTAATATAAAGCTTGTATTATTTTAGTTTGTGTCTAGAGTTGTGTTGTGATATCTTCCCGTGAGTCCTTGATCTTGATCGTACACATTTGCTTGCATGATTAGTGTACGATTGAATCGAGGGCGTCACACTCGTCCCCCGCACCCAGGGGGAGTCCCTATGTCAAGTGGGCGGGGCCGAAGTATGGCGCATTGCCGAGACCGGATACCTGTTCGACACTCCTGAGAAGGCACCAGAAAACTGGCCTTCAGAGTGGTTCTATATAGACGAAGTCCCCCTTACGGATCTAGTCCGGACAGGTCTCCCCAAGTTCAGCAATGCCCTGCAGAGGGCACGCCTAAGCTGGCGCCCCCGGGGTCCTCAAGAAGAGGACACAAGGGAAATATTCCTCCTGATGAACAGGATAAAGTTACTGTCCAAATCCGGACTGACGATAGTCGAGGTTATGGCGATATGCATAAGACGGGGAGTGCAACCGCTCCAATATCGGGGGAAGCCTATGTGGCATTTTAACGGGGAAGACGACGCCACCCGCTGCGGCCATAAGGGTCCGGACTCCGCTACCGCTTTGGCAAGGATATTGTCCGATTTGTACAAAGGGGAAGAGGAGGAATTCCTTTGCATAAAAATGCGGGACGGATTCTCCATGTACACCCCCCAGAGTGGGTAAGTTGCCATTCTTTTTCCCTGCTTTACTTACTCTAGCGTTCTTCTGCTAAGATTACTTGCATCAATGCTTCTGAGCAGGAACTAAGGAGGGCCATAGAAGGAATCTTCAGCCCCTCCCCGCAACCGGAGGACCTTGTAAGGGCCCTAGATCCGGGACTTAAAGTGGATCCGGATATCACTGTGGAGCTTGTCAACGGTGTATTCTATCAAGCGAGCTGGGATGGCGCCCTAGTGGCTATTACGGCCGACTACCCTGGACTGCTCCCCGCGTCGCGTGTAAGCTGAACTAAAAACCCTATCCTTGAAGAGGACTCCCCAGGTATTATAATTTACCCTTGAGGCGTCGTTCTATTTGCGAAGCGATGGCGGGCGAGGCCAAGCCCCTAGGGACTCGTCAACCATGGGTGTCGGATCAGGCGGGCTCAAGAGGAAGGCGGTGAGGTTGACACACTGCTTTCTGAGGTAAAGTAACAACATGTCCTATAATTATAAATTTGAAATATGACAGCGCCCTTTGTGTCAGCGGGAAGAGAATAACGGACTATTTCCGAGACCCTACCAATCACGCCTCCACCAGCCGGGTTCGAAACCCGGCCGAGCGAGGCGGTTCTGGGCCAGCACCGCGTAGTTCCTGGCCAGAGGATCCGGATATGCGTTCGGCCACGAACTCCGAAGTGGAGAGCGCCATCAATCACCGGTGCCGGAGGGCCGTGCTCCGGAACATTTTCCGAAGAGGCTTTTAATGCCTTCAATTCAGCGGACGCATACGTCCAAGCTGCTCGGGGCGGGCTTGCCCAAGTAACAAACCAGTATACCAAAGACATACGGGCAAGAAATTTTGATAAGTATGTATAGCAGTAGCCCCTGAGACTTAGAATAGTTGGGACAACTGTTTGAAGGATCAATTTTTGCACAGGTCCTTGTGGACAAGAATGAACAATTGGCTCGAGATCTGGAGGCGTGCAAGGCCCAGCTGACTGATGCTATAGCCAAGTTAGGGGGATCCCAGAAGGCCCCCTCTGGTAATATTTGTCTCCATTATACGCAGATGTACCAGTTAGTAAATGGCTGGTGCAGTTAGTCTAACAGAAAATTCTGCAGATGATCCCGGGGTGAATCCGGAAGGCGTAATGGGTGACGAATCGCATCTCCACCGGTAGCTGAAGGCTGGAGAGCACATCCTTACGCAGGTGACGCAAGAGAAGATCAAGCTACAAGATGCCAATATTCGTCTGGACGTGGAATTAAAGGACGTCCGCGCTCAACTGGCGGACTCCGTGAAGGAGAACAAAAGGCTTCGACGCGGCATTTATGGTAAGTGCTCAAGCGAACTGTGTGATAGTTCGGCGAGGAAGTTTTTTTTTGAAATTTTTTTGCTTGCAGGAATGTTAACGGGTGCATACGAAGAGGAGATGCCCTCATCTGCGGTGATTTACTGCAAGAACTTTCGCGATTACCTGGCGTGCTGGCAGGTTATGCACGGCGTTGCTCAGGCCTTGTGGCCATCAAGCCTCCTGCCGAATGGCATGGGGGAACTTGTGGACCTGCTTCAAGGAGCCCGGCGGCGCTTCCGTTTATGGAAGATATCATCATGCCGGCAAGGAGCAAGAGAAGCCTGGGCAATGGTGAAGACGCGCTACACCAAGCTGGACCCGAACCATATGGCCGAAGTAGGACCGGCGGGGCCCGATGGGCAAAAAATTCCCGTAGGTCTGGTGTATGACCAGGTAGCGTTAGCTGCTAAGTATTCTCAACAGGATTGTAAGCTAGATAGCCTGTTAGATGCTATAGAGGAGGAATATAGTCAGTCCCAGTGACTATGTAATTTAATGGGCTTAAGTAGCCCCTAGCCGGATTAAAATCATTTGTCATGGCGGACCTTTTCGCTTCAGCCCCCGGATCCTACAGTCTAGGGTGTGTCCGAATACCCGCTCGGTTATACAAAACCGGGGTATGCATGGAGACCAGGCGTATGGGTCATAAGTGCTTGAACAGACAAGTACCCAACTAGTTATGTTATATTACATGGATAGTAAGAAACATCTTCCAGGGAGAATAGTTCCGTTCGGGGTTCCTTTCCCCGGGTACGCATGCGCCAATGCACATGTCCGGACTGCGAATGATGGCGCAGGATACAAACTTCTGGGATTTTTTTTGTAACCAACGAATACATCATTTGTTCACCGATCGAATATTCTCTTAAGGGAACTAGCTTTCGGCTTCACCCAGTCTGAGGTACACATCCGGCTAAACCAGCAGTAACAATCGCAGAGGTGCTCCCCTTATGCCCTAGCCGAATTAACGGGAACGTAGGGCATAAACACAAGAGCCAAGCAACCTAGCTTGGCCACATTTTAAGTCATATCGATGCATATAATGGTGAAGAAAATGCACACATGGAAAATGAGCAGCATATCACGATGGGCAAAAAGCCATTTAAAGTGATTATGTCTAGCTTCGAATAGGAAGCCCCGAGTATGGTTTGCACACATAATGCGGCGGAGTGATCCGGGGTCCGCCTGTATTAAATACTTTGTGTGAAGATAAGAAGGCGAAAGGAGAAAAGCGGGTGGAGCATAATTAAAAAGGAGGGGTAAGGAGGCGAACACCGAGTTCGGCGTTAGGCGTAGAATCTCCGAGTGCGCGCGTTCCATGGGTTCGGCTCGAGTCTGTTATCGGATGCATTACGTAGACGGTACGCTCCTCCGGTGAGAACTTTGTCAATGACGAAGGAACTTCCCATTTGGGTTTGAGTCTGTCCTTCTTCTTCTCCGGTAGGCGTAGAACTAGCTCGCCAATATTGTAGGTTTTGGCCCGCACTTCTCTGCTTTGATATCGTCGAGCCTGCTGCTGATAGTATGCGGAACGGGCTTTTGCGACATCGCGCTCCTCCTCCAGGGCATCCAAGTTATCCTGCCGATCTAACTCGGCTTCCTTCTCTTCGTAAATGCGTACGCGTGGCGAATCATGTATTATGTCGCAAGGTAGTACCGCTTCCGCACCGTACACCATAAAAATGGTGTATATCCGTGGTGCGATTGGGTGTGGTCCGCAGCCCCAGTCTGGTCGAGCTCCTCTACCGGTCGTGTCTGATTACATTAGAGATCGCACTAGTGCGGGTTTGATGCGCTCATGATGAGACCGTTTGACCGTTCGACACGGCGTTTGTTTGGGGGTGGTAGGCGGGCGTGGTCGAGCTTAATGCCCATTTTGCCGCGCAAGTTTTCACTTTGTCGGCCGTGAAATTTGAGCCATTATCGGTGATGATGCTATGGGGACACCGTGTCGATTATGCGACCCGAATATGAAGTCTATCACAGGTCGGATTGACCGTTTTGGTGGTTTGGCTTCTATCCATTTGGTGAACTTGTCCACCATGACCAGTAGGTATTTTTTCTTATGGCTTCCCCTTTAAGGGTCCGACCATATCCAGCCCCAGACCGCTAAGGTCCAAGTTATGGGTATTGTTTGGAGGCGTTAGGGGCATGTGACTCTGATTGGCGAAGAGCGGCAACCGGCGCAATGTTGGACAAGGTCCTGTCGTGCCTTTCGGGCCGTTAGCCAATAAAGCCTGTCTGGAAGGCCTTGCGGACTAGCGCTCGAGCAGCGGCGTGATGTCCGCCCAGTCCGGCATGGATTTCAGCCAACAGCTGCCGCCCTTCCTCTTCGGAGATGCATCTTTGGAGCACTCGATCGCGCTTTTCTTGTAGAGTTCCCCTTCGTGGACCTTGTAAACTTTAGGCGCCCGGACTATGCAGCGTGCCGTTTTGGTCTTGAGGAGCTCCTGCCTATTTAGGTAGGCCAAGAAAGGCTTGGTCCGCAGGGCAATTCGGCCATGATTTCATGGGCGAAGATGTTATTCGATGGCGAGCCTCCGATTGTGTCTGATGGTTCAGAATCTGGGATGTGCTAGGGTCCGTGCTGGTATTGCCGGACTCCTTCCCATACTACGGATGGCTTGAATAGCCTTTCGAGGAATATGTTAGGTGGGATAGGGTCGCGTTTGGCGCCCGATCGGCAGGGCGTCCGCCCGCTTGATTGTTTTCTCGAGCCACATGGTGGAATTCGAGCCCCTCGAACCGAGCTGATATTTTGAGGACGGCATTACGGTAGGCCGCCATTTTTGGATCCTTGCCATCAAAGTCTCCGTTTATTTGTGATATTGTGAGGTTCGAATCCCCGAGTTGGATGCCCATAGAGACCGCCATCCGAAGACCATGCAACAAAGCCTCATATTCGGCTGCTTTGTTGGAGTCTGTGTAAAGTATTTGGAGGACGTACTGGACCATGTCTCCGGTGGGAGACGTCGGGACTACACCTGCTCCCGATCCGGCCAGCATTTTAGAGCCGTCAAAGTGCATGATCCGGTTGGAGTATCGCCCGTACTCTTTAGGGAGTTAAACTTGTCCATTCGGCGACAAAGTCGTCCATGATTGCGAATTGATGGCCGCCGTGGTTTGTACATTATGTCGAGCGGAAGGAGCTCGATGGCCCATTTAGCAATCCGGCCCGTGGCGTCGCGATTGTTTATTATGTCATTGAGTGGTACTTGGAGCTCTTGTGATCGAACACTCTTGAAAGTAGTGTCGCAGCTTCGGGATGCCATGAAGACCGCATATGCTATTTTTGATAGTGTGGGTATCGGGATTTGCATGAGGTGAGGACTGTGGATACGTAATAAACCGGCTTTTGGGCGGAATTTGTATCCATCAACCTCTCGTTCGACGACGATTACTGCGCTTACAACTTGATGTGTTGCCGCTATGTATAATAGCATAGGCTCGCCGGTGTTCGTCGCTGTTAGGACTGGATTACTGGCCAGTAAGGTCTTTATTTCGTCGAGTCCGGCCGCGGCTGCATCCGTCCATATGAAGTGTTCAGTGCGCCGAAGGAGGCGGTAAAGAGGCAATTCCTTTTATCCTAGCCTGGAGATAAAGCGGCTCAAAGCGGCCACGCATCCGGCTAGCTTCTGGATGTAGCCAACTGAGACAGAGCTCGTATTTTTGCCGGGTTCGCTTCAATTCCTCTATTGGAAACAATGAAGCCCAGCAGTTTCCCCGGTGGGACGCCGAAAACGCATTTTTCCGGATTCAACTTAATGTCGTATGTCCGGAGGTTATCAAATGTGAGCCTCAAGTCATCTATCAGGGTTTCGACGTGTCTAGTTTTTATGACCACGTCATCCACATATGCTTCCACTGTTTTGCTGATTTTTTTTCCAGGCATGTTTGAATCATGCGTTGATAGGTTGCGCCGGCATTCTTGAGCCCAAAGGGCATAGTGTTGAAGCAAAAAGGGCCATATGGCGTTATAAAAGCTGTTGCAGCTTGGTCAGACTCTGCCATCTTTATTTGATGGTATCCAGAGTATGCGTCGAGAAAACACAGCGAGTCGTGTCCAGCTGTGGCATCGATGATTTGATCGAAGCGAGGGAGGGGAAAGGGGTCCTTGGGGCAAGCCATGTTGAGGTCTTTGAAGTCGACACATAGGCGCCAGGATTTGTCCTTCTTTGGTACCATCACCAAATTTTTCAGCCAATCCGGATGTTTGATATCTCTGATGAATCTGGCCTCGAGTAGCTTAGCTAACTCTTCCCCCATTGCCTGTCGTTTGGGCTCTGAGAATCGCCTTAGGGTCTGCTTGACTGGTTTATATCCTTTTAGAATATTGAGGCTGTGTTCGGCCAGTCTGCGTGGGATGCCTGGCTTTGGTTTCTTGGGGGTTGGGGCGGACGACTTACGAGAGTTCGTCCGTTTAGTTCGGACAAAGGTTTTGGTGAGAGCAGTACTATCCCAAAATTCTGTTTGGGTCTTCCAAGCACTCTCCATCGCACAGTACTTCCGTACTATGGTTGCCAGGTCCGCGAAGCGTACTATGTCGCGGCGGCTTATAGCATTGAGGAGTCCTTCGTCCGTGCAGTTTTTGCAGAAAAGTGAGACCATGTTCTCTTCGCGGCAGTCCCTGACCTTGTTAAGCGCAAGGAGGAATCTGGCCCGATGGCGATGTCACGGTTTCACAGGGCTCTTGCACGATCTGGAGAGACAGTTTAGGTTCAGGCAGGTGTTGTTAGCAGAATCCGGATTTTGATCCGATCTAACGCCCAAGGGCGCGGGTGGTCCCGAGCTCAACAGCTCAGAATCCGGAGTGCCCAATTTCTTCGGCCCAATGCCCGATTATAAGTCCGGGACCTTGGTCAGGTTTTCCTTTGAGCAGGTCTTTGGCTCAAGGAGTTCGGTGATCCGAACATAACTTGTCCTCAAAGTTGAGGGGCAATCCGCGTGTGGTTCCTCCACTATTGCTATCTCATGGGTGGCCGACGGGGACCTGATATCCCTTTGGTCGGGTTTAAGCCCAATCCGGTCATAGTCGGTAGCGACTCCCAGAGCGGCGATGCGATCCAAGAGTTCGTTCAGGGAGGAGAGCTCCATTGGATCCATCTGTTCGGCAAGTTCCAAACTGACGCGAAGGATACGGTTGATGACCCGAGAAGTCATCGTCGGTGCCACCGCCGATGGGGCGGTCATAATGAAGCCGCCGAGCCGGAGCGTCTGGCCTACAGCCAGAGCCCCCTCCGAGGTAATGTCCTCCTTGACAATGAGACGAGCCATCGAGCCTTGTGGCGACGTCACAAAGGAACTCTCAATGAGAGCACCAATGTCAGTGTCAAAACCGGCGGATCTCGGGTAGGGGGTCCCGATCTGTGCGTCAAGGTTGATGGTAACAGGAAGCAAGGGACACAGATGTTTACCCAGGTTCGGGCCCTCTCGATGGAGGTAAAACCCTACTTCCTGCTTGATTAATATTGATGATATGGGTAGTACAAGAGTAGATCTACCACGAGATCGTAGAGGCTAAAACCCTAGGAGCTAGCCTATGATGGTATGATTGTAATTGTGATCGGCCTTCTAAGGACCAACCTCTCCGGTTTATATAGACACCAGAGAGGGCTAGGGTTTACATGGAGTCGGTTACAATAAAGGAAACACAATATCCGGATCGCCAAGCTTGCCTTCCATGCAAAGGAGAGTCCTATCCGGACACGGGCCAAAGTCTTGAGTCTTGTAACTTCACGCTTCAATAGTCCGGACGTTGTACATAGTACGGCTGTCCGGATACCCCCTAATCCAGGACTCCCTCAGTCCTCGTCTCCCTCATGTCATCATCAGGCGTCAGTTGCTCATCCATCGATGTTAGGGTATGTGTTATTATGTTAAAGATTTGCCGCACATGCTTTTGGAGTAGTCAAGTACTAGAGATATAGACACAATGAGATTAAATTGTCTGCAGTATTCGTAGGTGTGCAGAGTCTAGCCATATGTTTGCAAACATAGTGCCACAAAGGTAGTCATGGCTAGCTCTTGAGGACACTAAAATAATGTTCAAAATCTGAGTTATGCCATAAGGCGACGAAGACCATATAATCGAATTTGGCACTTAATCATGTAACAGAAAATGTGTTTGCAAGGCATCTTCGACACATTACTACATTACAAGGTTTCTGTAAACTACAGTGTATAAGACACTATAAATCAGGTTTCAGTATCTCATGTACCTTCATATCGGCTATGTGTTGGAACTCTTTCTTGTTATCAATGGCCCTCTAGCTCGCTCCTAAACGCTGGTTGTACATGACAAATGCTCTAGAAAACAAGATGTACAGTTCTGTAATCAACTACAAAATGGGAGATGGGTATGGGTTATGAAACAAAAATGCCAATACCTTCCTTAGAATTCTTTAATGAATGTCAAATCAGGAGTATGGATAGAGTTCTTGAGAGAATAATCAAGGTAGTAGGCTCTGCTAACCTTTGCTACATCACAATCAAGATCCAGTGGCCACTACAAGAAGAAATATCTTCATCAGAAAAATATGTTGAAGGAAAACAAGTAATGTAGATGTGTGATGAACCTACAGTTCGAAGTATGGAAGTAGCAAGAATTCTGCAATTTTTTGGTTATGACGCGCAGTGACGACATGATCGAAGGCAACTTGTTTCTAGATAGTAATAAATTCTTTCGAGGTAATTATTGGGTCGAAGAAACCAACCGTTTGAATCTTTTCTATTGCCCGAGTCACCACTAGCCTGAGAGAAGAAAGGAATCATCATTTATATCATTTAGAGGCATTTCGACAAAAATGATGAGGACTATATATACTTACAAGACAAAGCATCTCATAAGACTCGCATCAAGAAGTTCAAAGTTGAAGAGGAAGAACAAATCTTCGTAGAAGACAAGGAACGAGCCTGGGCCGCCTGGTCCAAATTGATTCTGTAAGTGCACTTCAAAGCCTTGTTCCTTCAGAAATTATTGCATTCGCTTGAGGCACCAGTTCTGCAACGTCGTGCAAAGCGAGCTTGCCTTCTTCAAGTCTTCAGGTAGACTGATGTGCCCTTGCCACATTGCTCCTGTAAATTGCAGAGTCTTCCATTTTAAACTTCAAGTTCATCAGTACACTACTACAGGATGCTGCTAACGTGACACTACGATCAGAGACCTTTGACGAAACTATGTGCGATGCATTAATCTCAAACGGGGATGTAAAAAAACTGTCAAAAAAGATGCAAAACGTTTGCAATGGCGAAGACATCAAACGCGGTTCAGATTTTAGTTACGTGTGCGATGCGGGGCATATGGTTGATCAATCCAAACTATTTCCGATTGGACAGAACAACAGAAACGGGCAGCCATATCAATGTGTGTGCGATAAATGGCATACAATTCGCTCCGATGAACTATTTTCTATTAGGGAATGCAACAGAAGCAGTCAGCTAGATCAAGGTGTGTGTGATATACGGCATACGGTTCACTCGGACGAACTATTTTCGATTAGGGAACACAACAAAAATGGTTCAACTTAACAAGATGTGTGTGATATGCGGCAGACAATTCACATAGATGAACTGTTTGTGATGAGCCAAAAAGACACAAACGATTCGTGTAAACAAGATGTGTGTGATACACGGCAAATAGACCACTTGGATGAACTGTTTGCAATGAGAAAATATAACACACACGATTACTAGAGTTAATTTGTGTGTGATTCTGTGTGTACTAAAAACTTTGAAAATGCATACTAGTTGTTTGCGATGGCTAGGAGTATCGCACACGATGCGTGTGCGAGTACTCGTGTGCGATGATTAGTAGGTTATACATACGTTTCCTTATATTAACATGTGTCCAGTAACACGTGACACCGCATATGGTTGTCGGGTTGTGTGCTCAAGTCTTCCCGCGCTCCACAGGGGTGAATTGTAAAATTCCCAATCCCCAAGACAACTGCTAGCTACAAATAACCACAGCAATGGCCACCAGCGACGATTCTCTACTGATCCACTTGCTAGCAAGTTATCGACACATACTGGCATACCCCCAACGGCCGATGACGGGATGGAGTTGCGCGACAGGAATTCCGGCTCTGGAGTTATAATTAATTAATATAATCTAAGATCAAATAACTAAAGCTTCCCCAACTGGTAGCAGAGCACGCGCGGAGGGTCGACGCGACCCGAGCGAGACTTGGCGCCTAGACGGCGAGCAAAGCGCGCAGAGGGACGCGACCTAAGGGCGCCTAAACAGCGAGTAGAGCACGCGGAGGCACGCGAGCAGAGCGCGCCGCGGCCACCTAAAAGGCGAGCAAGCACATGCATAATTATTACATATAATAGAGGAACATAGCCGAGAATAGCCGCCCAACAATATTATTTTTGATGACATGCATTAATATATTCTTAGTTAAATCTAAGGTCAATGTTTGGTACTAAAAAATACGAAGGGGGCCAATAAAGAATAAAAAATGACATAGGTAGTACCTATAGGAACATAGACACCCAGTAAGAAACAAAATGTGGGTCAAACCCTAGTTGAAAAGGGCAACAATGTCTAATTTCAGCTTACAAAAGGTACAAAAGCACGAGGATTAATTGTTCATCAGGTTTACACATAACCCGGATTGAACAGGGCAATAACATCTAAGTCAACCAAAGTTTTTGGTAGTCACAATCAAATGGATCAGTCCGATCCATAAAATCAAGATCCCTGTACAAAATATCTACTGGTCCATGATGATGACAAGTTGTTGTAAATATAAACCGAGCACGATTAGAAGCCCTTAGGTCCATCTGAAACTTCTTTTTATACTGTTCCACATACAGTTCCGTGAGAAATTTCTTGTTGAAAAACTTAATCCTCACGGACAATAGCGCCCTCGCATTCAACATGAAGAATGTGACAAAGCTAGTGTTTGCACTGTTGGATGCATATCCTTCCAGCGTTTCTGTCTTCAAACGAATGTCATGAGATATGAGAAAATCTCGGTGCTTCTTGAACCATCGATTTATATACCTTTTTCTCCATGTGTTAGTGCCTAAATAGAGATGAAGATTGAAAACAGTTTGTCTAAAAAAATTATGTTGAAAGAGCGATAATTGAACGATTAATTATAGTACATTATATATGCGCTTTCAATGTGCGTGAAATCGTCACCTTTATATACAAATTCTCCAGACATGGAAAGCATTGCAGCAAGGCAATAATGATGTTGAGATCAAAACACCACACACTGATATATAAGGTCTTGACAGAATCCAGTGATGTCTACTACGCAACTTTATTCTTGTAGACACGTGTTGGGCCCCGAAGCACAGAGTTCTGTAGGACAGTAGCAATTTTCCCACAAGTGGATGACCTAAGGTTTATAAATCCATGGGAGGCGTAGGATGAAGATAGTCTCTCTCAAACGACCCTGCAACCAAATACAAGAAATCTCTTGTGTCCCCAACACACCCAATACAATGGCAAATTGTATAGGTGCAATAGTTCAGCGAAGAGATGGTGATGTGTAATATGGATGTTAGAAATATATTTTTATAATATGAATAAGTAGAAACAGCAAGGTAGCAAATAGTAAACGGGCACAAAAATGGTATTGCAATGCTTGAAAATGAGGCCTAGGGTCCATACTTTCGCTAGTGCAATCTCTCAACAGTGCTAATATAATTGGATCATAAAACCATCCCTCAAAGTGCGATGAAGAATCACTCCAAAGTTCCCATCTAGCGGAGAACATAAGAATAAATTGTTTGTAGGGTACGAAACCACCTCAAAGCTAGTCTTTCTGTTTGATCTATTCAAGATTTCGTACTAAAATAACACAAAGCTATTCTTTACATTCGATCTATCCTAGAGTTCGTACTAAAATAACACCAAACCAAATTCAGATTCATAATACTCAATCCAACACAAAGAACTTCAAAGAGTGCCCCAAGATTCTACCGGAGAAACAAAGACAAGAACGTGCATCAACCCCTATGCATAGATTACCCCAATGTCACCTCGGGAATCCGTGAGTTGAGTGCCAAAACATATATCAAGTGAATCAATACGATACCCCATTGTCACCGCGAGTATCCAATTGCAAGACATATATCAAGTGTTCTCAAATCCATAAAAGTATTCAATCCGATAACAACAAAATCTCAAAGGGAAAAACTCAATTCATCACAACAAGATAGAGAGGGGAAAACACCATATGATCCGAATATATTAACGAAGCCCACAATACATCAAGATCGTGACATCTCAAGAACACGAGAGAGAGAGAGAGAGAGAGAGAGAGAGATTAAACACATAGCTACTGGTACAAACCCTCAGCCCCGAGGGTGGTCTACTCCCACCTCATCGTGATGGCCGCCATGATGATGAAGATGGCCACCGGTGATGATTTCCCCCTCCGGCAGGGTGCCTGAATGGGGTCTAGATTGGTTTTCATGGATACAGAGGCCTTGCGGCGGCGGAACTTCTGATCTAGGGTTACCCCCGAGGGGTTTTGGAATATTTGGGAATTTATAGGTCAAAGAGGGGGTGCGGGAGGCCACTGATACGTCTCCAACATGTCTATAATTTTTGATTATTCCATGCTATTATATTATCTGTTTTGGGTGTTTAATGGGCTTTAATATGCTTTTTTATATTATTTTTGGGACTAACCTATTAACCGGAGGCCCATTGCCAGTTGCTGCTTTTTTGCCTATTTCAGTGTTTCGCAGAAAAGGAATATCAAACGGAACAAAACCTTCGCGAGGATCTTTCTTGGAACAAATGCGATCCAGGAGACTTTGAGTGGAAGTCAGAGACGCAACGAGGTGGTCACGAGGCATGAGGGCGCGCCCCCACCCTCGTGGCCCCTCGTAGCTCCACCGACCTACTTATTTGGCCTATATATACTCTTATACCCTGAAAACATCCAGGGGGGCCATGAAACCACTTTTCCACCGCCGCAACCTTTTGTACCCGTGAGATCCCATCTTGGGGCCTTTTCCGGCAATCTGCCGAAGGGGGATTCGATCACGGAGGTCTTCTAGATCAATACCATAGCCTCTCCGATGATGTGTGAGTAATTTACCACAGACCTTCGGGTCCATAGTTATTAGCTAGATTGCTTCTTCTCTCTCTTTGGTTCTCAATAAAAAGTTCTCCTCGATGTTCTTGGAGATCTATTCGATGAAATACTTTTTGCGGTGTGTTTGCCGAGATCCGATGAATTGTGGGTTTATGATCAAAATTATCTATGAACAATATTTGAATCTTCTCTGAATTCTTATATGCATGATTTGATATATTTGCAAGTCTCTTCGAATTATCAGTTTGGTTTGGCCTACTAGATTGATCTTTCTTGCAATGGGAGAAGTGCTTAGCTTTGGGTTCAATCTTGCGGTGCTCGATCCCAGTGACAGAAAGGGAACCGACACGTATTGTAATGTTGCCATCAAGGATAAAAAGATGGGATTTATATCGTATTGCTTGAGTTTGTCCCTCTACATCAAGTCATCTTGCTTAATGCGTTACTTTGTTCTTATGAACTTAATACTCTAGATGCATGCTGGATAGCGGTCGATGTGTGGAGTAATAGTAGTAGATGCAGAAACATTTCGGTCTACTTGACACGGACATGAATCCTAAGTTCATGATCATGCCTAGGTATTCTCATAACTATGCGCTTTTCTATCAATTGCTCGGCAGTAATTTGTTCACCCACTGTAATATATGCTATCTTGAGAGAAGCCACCAGCGAAACCTATGGCTCTCGGGTCTACTTTACATCATATAAGTTTCCGATCTATAATTCTAGATTACTATTTATTTTGCAATCTTTACTTTTCAATCTATACAACAAAAATACCAAAAATATATATCTTATTATCTTTTATCAGATCTCACTTTTGCAAGTGGCCGTGAAGGGATTGACAACCCCTTTATCGCATTGGTTGCAAGGTTCTTGATTGTTTGTGCAGGTACTAGGTGATTTGCGTGTAGTCTCCTACTGGATTGATACCTTGGTTCTCAAAAACTGAGGGAAATACTTACGCTACTTTGCTGCATCACCCTTTCCTCTTCAAGGGAAAACCAACGCACGCTCAACAGGTAGCAGCCACCGAGGTGGGCACAACCCACCTAGGCGCGTCTGGGCCCCCAGGCGCGCCGTGGTGGGTTGTTGTAACACCCCGAGACCGACGCTACAGATGCCTTCCTTGTATTCCGAGATTCGTCGTGTGATTTGTTTTGTTCGTTGCATTCATCCTTGCATCATGTGCATTGCATCATGTCATCATGCAACCCCTTTTGAAAACTCACCTAAATAAATTGCATAGATCGTTGATCTATTTAAATCGAGGGATATTCACATGGTGATTTCTCTTTAAAACATATTCAAAGTCTCCTGCTATTATTAGTGAGCTATAATAAAATTATTCCATTTATTTGGAATTGATCATAACACACTTGCAAATAAATCCCAATGCCTTTGTTATCTCAATTCTTGGTCTCCAACCTTGCCCATAGTTTCTTTCATCATTTTTCGGAGCTCCACCAAAAATCTCAACATTTTTGGACACTTCAAAAACCAAGTCCTAGTTCAAACCCATTTGAGTGAAATTCAAATGAGTTTGAATTTACATCTTTCAACCATGGCCTTTTCTATTTTCTCGGAACTAGCACATTCTTGTGGGTCCGGGAAAATTATCCGCGTGTCCAATTTCTTCGCCAACACCTCCTTTCTTCTCCTTTTCTTCTTTGTTATTTTTTGTTTCTAGAGAATAAGAGAGAGGGAGAAGAGAGCCCAGCAGCCTAGCCAGGCAGGCCCATCTGCGCCTAGGCCCAGCCGCCTCTATAACCCTAGCTCGATCGAACCCTCCTCTCGATCGCTCCCTCGTTCCCTCACAGCGCCGCCACCCCTTCGTCTCGATCCCCATCTCCTTCCCCTGCCTCGCGCGCCCTTGAGAGAGTGAGAGCCTCTCGCTCGATCCCGCACGCAGGAGCCCCGCGCCCGATCCCCATCATCACCAGCGCGCCCCGTCGCCCGGTCGCTGGACCTCGCCTGGACCCGTCAAGCCCCGCCACTGGCCTGTTGCCCTGCATCTCCACCGACGCTTTCCATCCCCGTCGCCTGGGTATGCCCCTGCCTCGTCCTCCGGCTGGGGTGCTCCAAGATCACGCCCGCCGCTGCAGTTCGCAGCGCCTCTGCCTGCGCCATGGCCCCTCGCAAGCTTCCTCCGACGCCTTGCCTCGCCTCTGCACCTTCCCGTTGGCCCGGCTTCTCCTCGCCCTGCGCGCCCGATGCCGCCCCGTCTCCTCGCGCCGGCCCCGTCGCCAAGTCCCATCACCGGAGATCGCCTTCGTCCTGACTCCGGCTGGATCAGGCCCCTGCTTGTCGCGCCCCGCTGGATCTGCCCTCCCACGACCCGGATCCGCTGTCACCGCTCATCCATGGCGCCATGGCATGTGCCTCCTTTGGCCGACCCATTGCTGCCATGCCTTGTTGTGCGTGCTCTCCACTACCTAGCTCTGTTGACGTCAAGTACCGTCTCCGGGATTCACCAAGTACCACGAAGTCGGTGTCCCTCCAAGTTTGATGTTGGAACATGCACAGCTACCGTTGCCGAAGACCCGGATAGCAGAAACGGCAAGTTCCTCTTCGCCGTGAACCACTACTTCCACAACGCGACCGTGTACCGCTACCGTCACCAAGATCGTGAGTACCTCTACCGTCGCCGTGAACGACTACTTCCATGATGTCCGTGAACCACTACTTCCACTACCGCCGCGAGAACGACTACTTCCACTACGGCCCGTGTACCACTACTTCCTTCGTTGAACTCGACCCGCTCCGAAACGCACGCTTCGAAGGTATAATCCCGACATGATCACCCGTGGACCGAATGCATGTGTTGTATGAGATGCTCGGGTTTGCACCGTGTCCGAATTGTCACTCGTTTCCATGCCACTAACCCGTGGGAACCCGGTAGTCGGGAGCACCCCACCATCTCTAGCATGTTGCGCACATCCGCACGCCTCCTTTTGCACAGGTATCTCCATGAGCTACCGGAACCGATATGTTTCCGTGGCATCGTTTTCGGATTCGTCGCCGTGACACCCTTTCTTTCCGCCACGGTGACAAATGCCTCGTATCTTGCTCATGTCAACATTTTCATACAATTGCTTAAAACTTGCATATGTCATCTGCATCATGATAACAACAATTAAAATGTCAAAAATTGTTGTTTGCGTTAAATTGCTAAATAACATATGGGGATTTCCGGAATTGTTGTTTGTTGTTTCCGGCCTCACTTAAACTTGCCTAAATAGTTAGTTTAATTATGCTTCATCTCTTGCCATGTTTAATAACATCTAATATTGTTGAGTACCTAACCGGAAGTGAACTAAATAATCAAATGTGGTGTTTCGTCAATATGCAAGTCGTTGCATATTGAGCTCCACTTAATTTGTAGTATTGTTTGTTGCATTTTGCTATGCCATGCCTCATTTAAACCGGACATGCATCATACTTGATTGTGCATCATGCCATGTTTATGATGGTGCGTTTACTATGATGTTTTCTTCTTTCGGTTGCGCTTCTCCTTGATAGTTCGGAAGCGTTGCGTTTATGAGATCCGTTCGACTCGTCCATTTGTCTTCTTCATGGACTCGTTCTTCTTCCTTGCGGGATCTCAGACAAGATGACCATACCCTCGAAATCACTTCTATCTTTGCTTGCTAGTTGCTCGCTCTTTTGCTATGCCGCGATACCTACCACTTGCTATATCATGCCTCCCATGTTGCCATGTCAAACCTCTAACCATCTTTTCCTAGCAAACCCTTGTTTGGCTATGTTACCGCGTTGCTCAGCCCCTCTTATAGCATTGTTAGTTGTAGGTGAAGTTGAAGATTGCTCCATGATGGACAGGATTATGTTGGGATATCACAATATATCTTATCTTAATTAATGCTACTATATACTTGGTAAAGGGTGGAAGGCTCGGCCTTATGCCTGGTGTTTTGTTCCACTCTTGCTGCCCTAGTTTCCGTCATACCGGAGTTATGTTCCTTGATTTTGCGTTCCTTACGCGGTTGGGTGATTTATGGGACCCCCTTGACAGTTCGCTTTGAATAAAACTCCTCCAGCAAGGCCCAACCTTGGTTTTAACATTTTCCACCTAAGCCTTTTTCCCTTGGGTTCTGCAGACTCAAGGGTCATCTTTATTTAACCCCCCGGCCAATGCTCCTCTGAGTGTTGGTTCAAACTAGAAACCCTTTGCGGCGCCACCTCGGGAAACTTGAGGCCTGGTTTTAGTTATGCGGACTGCTCATCCGGTGTGCCACGAGAACGAGATATGTGCAGCTCCTATCGGGATTTGTCGGCACATTCGGGCGGCTTTGCTGGTCTTGTTTTACCATTGTCGAAATGTCTTGTAAACCGGGATTCTGAGACTGATCGGGTCTTCCCGGGAGAAGTAATATCCTTTGTTGACCGTGAGAGCTTATAATGGGCTAAGTTGGAACACCCCTGCAGGGTATTATCTTTCGAAAGCCGTGCCCGTGGTTATGAGGCAAATGGGAATTTGTTAATGTCCGGTTGTAGAGAACTTGACACTTGATTTAATTAAAACGCATCAACCGCGTGTGTAGCCGTGATGGTCTCTTTTCGGCGGAGTCCGGGAAGTGAACACGGTCTTTGTGTTATGATTGTGCGTAAGTAGTTTCAGGATCACTTCTTGATCACTTCTAGCTTCATGACCATTCTGTTGCTTCTCTTGTCTCTCTTACTTGCGTAGGTTAGCCACCATATTTGCTTACTGCTTGCTGCAGATCCACCTCATTACCCTTTTCCTACCCATAAGCTTAAATAGTCTTGATCTCGTGGGTGTGAGATTGCTGAGTCCTCGTGACTCACAGATACTGCCACAACAGTTGCAGGTGCCGATGATACCAGTGCAGGTGATGCAACTAAGCTGAGATGGGAGCTCAACGAAGATCTTGGTCGTTGCTATGTTTCCTTTCATGTTGATCAGTAGTGGAGCCCAGTTGGGACGATCGGGGATCTAGCAGTTGGGTTATCTTCTTTTCTTTTGGCTTCGTCCGTAGTCGGACTATGTGTGTACTCTGAATGATGTATGATTTATTTAAGTACTTGTGTGAAGTGGCGATTGTAAGCCAACTCTTTATCCCAGTCTTGTTCATTACATGGGATTGTGTGAAGATGACCCTTCTTGCGACAAAACAACAATGCGGTTATGCCTCTAAGTCGTGCTTCGACACGTGGGAGATATAGCCGCATCGTGGGCGTTACAAGTTGGTAATCAGAGCCATCCCCGACTTAGGAGCCCCCTACTTGATCGAATTGCTGGCGTTGTTGAGTCTAGAAAAAATGTTTTGAGTCTTAGGATTATATATATCGGAGAGTAGGATTCTTTTTACTCCTCAGTCCCTTCGTCGCTCTGGTGAGGCCCCCTGACGTAGAAGTTTTGACTCTCCTCTCCTCAAATTTCACTAAAACATTTTTAGGATCACGCGGGTATCTTGGAATCGTTCCGATGATTTTGTGACGAGAACATTGTTCTTGGTGCCTCCTGACATTTAGGGGTTGTGGCAGTGTCCCGGGGAGTTGAGCTCCGAGGTGTTGTCGTCACAATTTTATCGTTGCAGTTCGGAATACGAGTTTAGCCGACATCGAAAATCTCTTTTATGCAGTTGTTGGTGAGATAACCTCGATAACCCGATCTTGGGCGAGTTCGGAGTATTGCCATAACTTCGTATAACAGATGCTTTTCAAGGTTGAGGTAAACGATTTTCGAAGGTTTCTTGGTTATGTGTTGAAGGATGGATACAGCTGGATCTAGGTATTGTTAGTTTGGGTGATATATTTTGTGTCCCCTGTATCCCCAATACCTGATTGCATAACCAGAAAGTTTCAGGAGTTTATAAGTGGGAATTCAAGTATCTCGTAGGATATCTTTCCAACACACACATGATACGGTATGGGATCTATCATATGTTTGTTTCCGGCTTATTTCCTAAGCCAATCCTTTGTTTTGTTTTTGTTTCTGGTATTCGAGTTGCTTCGAAGTCAAGTGTTGATTCCATACTTTTCCTAAGCGGTGTTCTCATACTTCTATGTAAATACCAATCCTTCTTGATCATCGAGATTGTCATGCCAATTCTGTTCCAACCAACGTGCTCTTTTTCAAGTGGATCCGATAATTTCAACATTCGCGAGATCAATCTCAGTTCTTTGCAACGGTGTTTGCTTCATCCGTCCCAAGTTGTCTTTGTTTTCCCCGCCCTCCCACCCTTTTTCTTCAAGGACTCAGATTTCTTAATCAAGTATCCATCTTATAGATGGGAAGTGTCTCCATTCTTTTCCGTCAATGTTCTTATCCGGTGATTCTCAGGAAGATACTAAAGGAGCCTTAACTTCATCATTATTCGTTCTCTTTCTTCTCTAGTAGATTAAATTCAAGCTTTGTCGATCATATCTTTTCCTCGTTTCAAATGTTTTTCTCGTACCGGTGCACCTCTTAATCATCCACTTCTCGCTATTCAATTGTTCCAGAGTGTTGAAGATATCTTAGAAGATTCAAGTTTCCATTCTCAATTCACTCAAGTTCTTTTGAGGATGATATCTCATTCAAGCCAATTAAATCAACCGGTCCATTATCTCTTCCTAAGCAATCGTTCAACGGTGTTTCTTTTGAGTGGGCCCTAACCCACAGGTCTTTTCCCAGGATCTTACCTGACTCTTCTATTTTCACGGAGCTTCTAAATTTCTTTTCAAAGTTTGACGTAAGTATGAATTTCATTAGTAATATGCCTTTGTCCAAGATCTTCCAAATTCTTTCATCGTAGGGTCAACCTTCTATTCTTCATTCCGGAGTGCCTCAATAATTCATGGTGCCGTATCTCGTCGTCATCTTAGATTTTGATGACCAAAGAAGTGTTTCCTCTAAATGTTGGTCCATTCTCTCGAAGATTCATGGTTCTAGCTTGATGCCATCCTCTCATAATTGTTTTCGATTGTGAGAATTCTTTTCAACCATCCGGAGCATTTCAGGAGTCTTTTCAGTTTGATTCTCCGGAGCCCATCATCTCAGAATTATTCATTCAAGATTTCAGCTCTCGTTCTCCAAATCATACCGGTGCATCATTCAAGTATTATCTAATCAGCTCGGGATCTCTGCGTTCACTTGTATCTAAATTCTCTCAAGTATCTTGGTTCATTTTCTAATTCTTCCCGGTGTTTCTTTATCTTTTCTTCGTTCAATTTCAATTCTTACGGTGGTTCATTCAAGAGTTCTCTTCCTTCATTATCATATAGATTCATTCGTTCTTTCCAATCCTACCGGTGGTTCGTTGAAGACCTTCCCAAGTTTGCACCATATCTATCTTAATCCTTTCTACGAGAATAAGTAGTATGCCAAATCCATTGCTTGTCATCAATTTAATTGGTGAAGGATGAGCATAATGTAATTCTTATTCTTGTTTCATTGAGGAAATTCAATTCCTTATTCTGGAGGTTCGTCAAAATTCTTTATTTCATTTGTTCATCTTTCTTTCCGGAGTTCCAAGTTTTCTCGGTTATATCATTTCAAAGCTTCATCTTATCACTGCAAGGCTTCACCTTGTGTTGTCAACTTCTCTTTCTTTCTATCATCCTTTCATTACCGGAGTTCTTCATGGAGGCTCTACATGGTGGTTCGTCAAGGATTCATTTCTTTCTCGATTTGTCCTTCAAGTTTCTCTCGGAGTTAAGATCCGCCAAGCTATTCTCTAAAATAAACATGGTGTTCAACACATGTTTTGTTTGGAGGAGTTCAAGCATTTCTTCATCTTGCATTCTGAAGTGCAATTCTTTCTACCTTATCTTTTGAGGTGGTGTTATGTCGTTCTTGACAATTTCCCTTCGTGTTTCATGATTCACATGTTGTCAAGAATGCGGTATATTAAATCCATCAATTTCTTCCTTGGAGTTATCTTGGTTTAGATTTCACCTAAAGCCTTTCCTAAGGAATGTTGCCAATTGTGGTGCTTATCAATGATCCAAGTTTTCTCCTATCCTCTCGGCGAGAGAAGTTTTCATTTCTTCGTTGAACTTAAGCAATCAATTGTTTCCGTTAGTGGCAAATTTCACCTCTATTTTTGAGATGTTTCCATAATCCCGCTACAAGCTTATTCTTCTCGTTGCTAGTTTCCCAAGAACTCCGTTCAATCCTTCCTTGCAAGGATGCTTTTCAAATTCAATTGTGGTAGAAGTTGTCATTTTCTTCTCCATTCTGTTATTTCAATGATCTATCTTCTATTCTTTCTTCCGGAGGCATTGTGTTGTTTCTCTCTTCACTCATCATCTCCAATTGCGTAGATCATGTTCTTTCCTTTGCTTATCCATTCAACCAGTGTGTCGTTTCATCCATTCAAGTTCTCTCACCTTATCAAGTTTTGCCCCCTTCTCAACCGCAGTGTTGTCTGAAATATTTCCTACCCATTGTGCCATTCTTTCAATAGTTCCGGAGGCAGTGTGTTGTTGTTTTCATCAAGTATCCTCTCATCTTGTCAAGTTCATGTTCAATTCCTTCCATTTACAGTCGGGGTGCTGTCCAAATTATATCATTCTTATTCCTTCTCTATCTTGTTTTAACCGGAGTGGTGTCAATATCTATCTTGTCACTTAACCTCATGGTTCTCGTTGTATCCCATGTTCTTCTTATCCTACGGACTATTCGCAATCTCGTTCATTCCATTGTATTCTTTCTTTCAATTTGCTCAACCTCTCAATGTTCGTGGTTTTACTCGTTTGTCAAAGAAGCAACTTAGTTTTACCTCTTCTCTTCCTCTTCCGTTTCTCTCCGGTGCCATCCTAGATCTCGGGACGAGATCCTCTTGTAGTGGTGGAGTGCTGTAACACCCGAGACCGGCCTTCTGATGCCTTCCTTGTATTCGAGATTAATCGTGTGATTTGTTTTGTTCGTTGCATTCATCCTTGCATCATGTGCATTGCATCATGTCATCATGCAACCCCTTTTGAAAACTCACCTAAATAAATTGCATAGATCGTTGATCTATTTAAATCGAGGGATATTCACATGGTGATTTCTCTTTAAAACATATTCAAAGTCTCCTACTATTATTAGGGAGCTATAATAAATTATTCCATTTATTTGGAATTGATCATAACACACTTGCAAATAAATCCCAATGCCTTTGTTATCTCAATTCTTGGTCTCCAACCTTGCCCATAATTTGTTTCATCATTTTTCGGGGCTCCACCAAAAATCTCAACATTTTTGGACACTTCAAAAACCAAGTCCTAGTTCAAACCCATTTGAGTGAAATTCAAATGAGTTTGAATTTACATCTTTCAACCATGGCCTTTTCTATTTTCTCGGAACAAGCACATTCTTGTGGGTCCGGGAAAATTATCCGCGTGTCCAATTTCTTCCCCAACACCTCCTTTGTTCTCCTTTTCTTCTTTGTTATTTTTTTTATTTCTAGAGAATAGGAGAGAGGGAAAAGAGAGCCCAGCAGCCTAGCCAGGCAGGCCCATCTGCGCCTAGGCCCAGCCGCCTCTATAACCCTAGCCCGATCGAACCCTCCTCTCCCTCATTCCCTCACAGCGCCGCCACCCCTTCATCTCGATCCCCATCTCCTTCCCCTGCTCGTGCCGCCAGAGAGGAGTGAGAGCCTCTCGCTCGATCCCGCACGCAGGAGCCCCGCGCCCGATCCCCATCATCACCAGCGCGCCCCGTCGCCCGGTCGCTGGACCTCGCCTGGACCCGTCAAGCCCCGCCACTGGCCTGTTGCCCTGCATCTCCACCGACGCTTTCCATCCCCGCCGCCTGGGTATGCCCCTACCTCGTCCTCCGGCTGGGGTGCTCCAAGATCACGCCCACCGCTGCAGTTCGCAGCACCTCTGCCTGCGCCATGGCCCCTCGCAAGCTTCCTCCGACGCCTTGCCTCGCCTCTGCACCTTCCCGTTGGCCCGGCTTCTCCTCGCCCTGCGGGCCCGACGCCGCCCCGTCTGCTCGCGCCGGACCCGTCGCCAAGTCCCACCGCCGGAGATCGCCTTCGTCCCGACTCCGGCTGGATCAGGCCCCTGCTTGTCGCGCCCCGCTGGATCCGCCCTCCCACGACCCGGATCCGCTGTCACCGCTCATCCATGGCGCCATGGCCTGTGCCTCCTTTGGCTGACCCGTTGCTGCCATGCCTTGTTGTGCGTGCTCTCCGCTGCCTAGCTCTATTGACGTAAAGTACCGTCTCCGGGATTCACCAAGTACCACGAAGTCGGTGTCCCTCCAAGTTTGATGTTGCAACATGCACAGCTACCGTCGCCGACGACCCGGATAGCAGAAACGGCAAGTTCCTCTCCGCCGTGAACCACTACTTCCACAACGCGACCGTGTACCGCTACCGTCACCAAGATCGCGAGTACCTCTATCGTCGCCGTGAACGACTACTTCCATGATGTCCGTGAACCACTACTTCCACTACCGCCGCGAGAACGACTACTTCCACTACGGCCCGTGTACCACTACTTCCTTCGTTGAACTCGACCCGCTCCGAAACGCACGCTTCGAAGGTATAATCCCGAGATGATCACCCGTGGACCGAATGCATGTGTTGTATGAGATGCTCGGGTTTGCACCGTGTCTGAATTGTCACTCGTTTCCATGGCACTAACCCGTGGGAACCCGGTAGTCGGGAGCACCCCACCATCTCTAGCATGTTGCGCACATCCGCAAACCTACCGATATGTTTCCGTGGCATCGTTTTCGGATTCGTCGCCGTGACACCCTTTCTTTCCGCCTCGTGACAAATGCCTCGTATCTTGCTCATGTCAACATTTTCATACAATTGCTTAAAACTTGCATATGTCATCCGCATCATGATAACAACAATTAAAATGTCTAAAATTGTTGTTTGCGTTAAATTGCTAAATAACATATGGGGATTTCCGGAATTGTTGTTTGTTGTTTCCGGCCTCACTTGAACTTGCCTAAATAGTTAGTTTAATTATGCTTCATCTCTTGCCATGTTTAATAACATTTAATACTGTTGAGTACCTAACCGGAAGTGAACTAAATAATCGAATGTGGTGTTTCGTCAATATGCAAGTCGTTGCATATTGAGCTCCACTTAATTTGTAGTATTGTTTGTTGCATTTTGCCATGCCATGCCTCATTTAAACCGGACATGCATCATACTTGATTGTGCATCATGCCATGTTTATGATGGTGTGTTTACTATGATGTTTTCTTCTTTCCGGTTGCGCTTCTCCTTGATAGTTCCGTAAACGTTGCGTTTGTAAGGATCCGTTCGACTACGTCCGTTTGTCTTCTTCATGGACTCGTTCTTCTTCCTTGCGGGATCTCAGGCAAGATGACCATACCCTCGAAATCACTTCTATCTTTTCTTGCTAGTTGCTCGCTCTTTTGCTATGCCGCGATACCTACCACTTGCTATATCATGCCTCCCATGTTGCCATGTCAAACCTCTAACCATCTTTTCCTAGCAAACCGTTGTTTGGCTATGTTACCGCGTTGCTCAGCCCCTCTTATAGCATTGTTAGTTGTCGGTGAAGTTGAAGATTGCTCCATGATGGACAGGATTATGTTGGGATATCACAATATCTCTTATCTTAATTAATGCATCTATATACTTGGTAAAGGGTGGAAGGCTCGGCCTTATGCCTGGTGTTTTGTTCCACTCTTGCCGCCCTAGTTTCCGTCATACCGGTGTTATGTTCCTTGATTTTGCGTTCCTTACGCGGTTGGGTGATTTATGGGACCCCCTTGACAGTTCGCTTTGAATAAAACTCCTCTAGGAAGGCCCAACCTTGGTTTTAACATTTTCCACCTAAGCCTTTTTCCCTTGGGTTCTGCAGACTCAAGGGTCATCTTTATTTTAACCACCCCCCCCCCCGGGCCAATGCTCCTCTGAGTGTTGGTCCAAACTAGAGCCCTTTGCAGCGCCACCTCGGGGAAACTTGAGGCCTGGTTTTAGTTGTACGGACTGCTCTTCCGGTGTGCCCTGAGAATGAGATATGTGTAGCTCCTATCGGGATTTGTCGGCACATTCGGGCGGCTTTGCTGGTCTTGTTTTACCATTGTCGAAATGTCTTGTAAACCAGGATTCCGAGACTGATCGGGTCTTCCCGGGAGAATGAATATCCTTCGTTGACCGTGAGAGCTTATAATGGGCTAAGTTGGAACACCCCTGCAGGGTATTATCTTTCGAAAGCCGTGCCCGCGGTTATGAGGCAGATGGGAATTTGTTAATGTCCGGTTGTAGAGAACTTGACACTTGACTTAATTAAAACGCATCAACCGCGTGTGTAGCTGTGATGTTCTCTTTTCGGCGGAGTCCGGGAAGTGAACACGGTCTTTGTGTTATGATTGTGCGTAAGTAGTTTCAGGATCACTTCTAGCTTCACGACCGTTCCGTTGCTTCTCTTCTCGCACTTATTTGCGTAGGTTAGCCACCATATTTGCTTAGTGCTTGCTGCAGATCCACCTCATTACCGTTTTCCTACCCATAAGCTTAAATAGTCTTGATCTCGCGGGTGTGAGATTGCTGAGTCCTCGTGACTCACAAATACTACCACAACAGTTGCAGGTGCCGATGATACCAGTGGAGGTGATGCAACTGAGCTGAGATGGGAGCTCAACGAAGATCTTGGTCGTTGCTATGTTTCGTTTCATGTTGATCAGTAGTGGAGCCCAGTTGGGACGATCGGGGATCTAGCAGTTGGGTTATCTTCTTTTCGTTTGGCTTCGTCCGTAGTCGGACTATTTGTGTACTCTGAATGATGTATGATTTATTTAAGTACTTGTGTGAAGTGGCGATTGTAAGCCAACTCTTTATCCCAGTCTTGTTCATTACATGGGATAGTGTGAAGATGACCCTTCTTGCGACAAAACCACAATGCGGTTATGCCTCTAAGTCGTGCTTCAACACGTGGGAGATATAGCCGCATCATGGGCGTTACAGTTGTGCCCCCCTCGGGGCACCCCAGGTGTTTCTCTGGCCCACTGGATGTCTTCTGGTCTAAAAAAATCTCCAAAAAGTTTCACTGCATTTGGACTCCGTTTGATATTGGTTTCCTGCCATGTAAAAAACAAGCAAAAAACAGCAACATGCACTAGGCACTGGGTCAATAGGTTAGTCCCAAAAAATGATATAAAGTTGCTATAAAATGATTGTAAAACATCCAAGAATGATAATATATTAGCATGAATACTTCATAAATTATAGATACGTTGGAGACGTATCAGCATCCCCAAGCTTAATTCCTACTCGTCCTCGAGTAGGTAAATGATAAAAGAAATAATTTATGAAGTGTGAATGCTAGCAAAGTGCATAAGTTTGATCAATGATAATTTCAATCACTTTTCCAAGCATCATAATATCAATTCTTTCTCATAAAACTCATCATGGTAAAGTAGCAACCAATTCACATGTTAAGGTTCAAAGAATGAATTCTCTTGAAACTCAACAACCTATGTTCTCAGTCACTAAGCAATTCAATTCGACTTATTCAACCGAGTCTAAGTAAGAGCTCCACATACTCAACTATCATATAGTCTTCTATGATTGCTAACACACACCGCATACACAGGAGCAAAACGTTTCAACCGGACACATAGAAAGATAGGGGCTTAAATTTCGCCTCCCAACGTATTCACCTCAAGGGTGATGTCTACAATAATAACTCATGCTACCCATATCCAACTGGATATATGTGCCTAGATCTTTCCTGCCACATGATGCTTGCCAAAAGAGAAAAATAAAAAGGAATATAGAGAAGAACTTTGACATTTGCATGCAAGTAAATACATAAAATTAAAAGATAAGCTATTCGCAGAGGGAAGCAGAGGTTGCCATGCGCTTTTTGTTTGTATGCTCAATCCCTTAGTGCAAAATAACATCACGTTATATTGCCCCTTGTGATAGCAACCTTTATTATGCAGTCTGTCGCTTTTATTCTTCGCCATCACAAGTTCGTACAACGCACAATTTTCTTTGACACTAAACGATCTAACACTTTTAGCAGCAATTTTTATTGCCTTATTGCAGCGATGACAACTTACTTGAACGATCTTACTAAATCCTTAGGTAGGTATGGTGGACTCTTGAAAATAAGATTTGGGTTTAAGGGTTTTTGGAAGCACAAGTAGTATCTCTACTTGGTGCAGAATTTTTGGCTAGCAAAGATGGGGGGCAAGCACCACATGTTGAAGGATCTATGACAATATAACTTCTATGTGAATATGAAAAAACATAAACCATTACGTTGTCTTCCTTGTCCAACGTTAACAATTTTGGCATATGATATTTTGATGGGGGCTCACAATCAGAAAAGATTTCCAAGATAGTGTATTTGCATGTGAAAGTTCTCTTCCTTATACTAATTATTCATGAATTGCTTGTATGACCAATATTGGGATTGTCAAGCTTCAAAAGATTTCACTTTCTAAACCCAATGTGAAGCTACCACTAGGCATGATATAATTTCAACTTCATGATATTCAATTCATTCAACAATTTACTCATAGGATATAAGTGAAGCACAAGAGTAAATGACAAACTGCTCCAAAAAGATACAAGTAAAGATCATGTGAGTAGTTAAGTAAATAGGTAGCTATTTGAGGACTCTCTCTTATTCAAAAACTTTCAGATCTAAGTATTTTATTAAAACAGCTAGCAAAAGCAAAATAAAATGACATTCTAAGAATTGCACAACTCATGTGGAGAAGCAAAAAATTAGGCTCAACCGATTCTAACCGATACTTGTTGAAGAAAAAAGGTGGGATGCCTACAGGGGCATCCCTAAGCTTAGATGCTTGAGAATTCTTGAAATATTATCTTGGGATGCCTTGGGCATCCCTAAGCTTGAGCTTTTGTGTCTCCTTAATTCCATTTATATCACGGTTTCCCTAAATCTTAAAAACTTCATCCACACATAACTCAACAAGAACTCGTGAGATAAGTTAGTATGTACCAATGCAAAAACTTTATCATTCTCAACTGTAGCAAATCACTAAAATTATTATTCAACATTGCATACTAAATTCCTCTCCACATTTAATACTCCTATCCTCAAATATAATCATTAAACAAGCAAACATATGCAAACAATGCAAACATAACAACAATCTGCCAAAACAGTATAGTCTGTAAAGAATGCAAGAGTATCAATACTTCTTAAACTCCAAAAATTATGAAAATTTTACCACACTGTAGAAAATTTAGCAGATCTAATTTTGCAAAAAGTTTCAACATTTTATCACATTCTGACTTTTCTAGGGAATTTTTGCAACATCGATAAACTTTCTGTTTTGAAACAGCAACATGTAGACTTGCAAAATAAGCATAATAAAGGATATCAATGCCACTTTTATTTAAATAAAAGATGCAAAACATTATTCTAAATAACATCAAGAAAATCCTAAAAAAATTAAATTGACGCTCCAAGCAAAACACATATCATGTGGCGAATGAAAATATAGCTCCAAGTGAGGTTACCGATAATGTTGGAGACGAAAGAGGGGATGCCTTCCGGGGCATCCCCAAGCTTAGTTGCTTGGATCCTTCTTGAATATAACCTAAGGGTGCCTTGGGCATCCCCAAGCTTAGGGTCTTTTCACTCCTTATTCTCCTCATATCAATATCTCACCCAAAACTTGAAAACTTGAATCACACAAAACTTAATGGAACTTTGTGAGATAGGTTAGTATGATAAAGAGCAAACCATTTCACTTTTGGTGCTGTCAAAGAAAGGATTCATAATTTTTCTCACACAATGCCTACTGTAGCATATCATTTCCAAAATTTATATTGAGCAATATAAGCCATGGAAACTAGAAAACAAGCAAACTATGCATTGAAAACATAATCTATCAAAAACAGAACATTCTGTAACGGTCTGGATAACTATCATACTTCTGCTACTCTAAAAATTCTGAAAAAAATAGGAAAACTTGGGTAATTTCTATATCTATCACCTGTAAAAAAATTCAGATGAAAATCACGTTCCAATGAATTTTCAAAAATTCCTAGACTGAGCACAAAAGTTTCTATTTTTGGACAGAATCAAGTCAACTATCATCCACACTATCCCAAAGGCTTTACTTGGTACTTTATTGAAACAAAAGCTATAAAACATGATTACTACAGTAGAATAATCATGTGAACACATAAAAACAGCAAGGGTAAATTTTTGATTGTCTCCCAACAAACGCTTTTCTTTAATGCCTTTTAGCCAGGCATGATGATTTCAACGATGCTCGCATAAAAGATAAGAATTGAAACACAAAGAGAGCATCATGAATCACATGGCAAGCACATTTAAGCCTAACATACTTCCTATGCATAGGGATTTTGTGAGAAAGCAAATTATGGGAGCAAGAATCAACTAGCATAGGAAGGCAAAACAAACATAACTTCAAGATTTTCAACACATAGAGAGGAAACTTGATATTAGTGAGATATGTAAAAGCATATGTTCCTCCCTCATAATAATTTTCAGTAGCATAATGAAATGAATTCAACAAAATAACTATCACATAAAACATTCTTTTCATGATCCACAAGCATAGAAATTTTATTACTCTCCACGTAAGCAAATTTATTCTCATCAATATGGTGGGAGCAAACTCACCAAAATAACTATCATGTGACTGAAAATTAAAATCATGCTGACAAGTTTCATGGTTATAATGATTCAATATAGCATACATGTCATCACCATAATCATCATAGATAGCAACCTTGTTCTCATAGTCAATTGAAGCCTCATCCAAAATGGTGGATTCATCATCAAATAAAGTCATGACCTCTCTGAATCCACTTTCATCATTATAATCATCATAAATAGGAGGCATGCTATCATAATAATATTTTTTCTCATTAAAACTTGGGGGACTAAAAATATCATCTTCATCAAATATAGCATCTCCAAGTTTATGGCTTTGCATATCATTAGCATCATGGATATTCAAAGAATTCATATTAACAACATTGCAATCATGCTCATCATTTATACCAAACATTATATTGAATTATTATTCTATTAATTGAGCACAATTTTCCTTTCCATCATTTTCATGAAAAATGTTATAAAGATGATCAATAATATGAGGCAACCTCAATTCCATTTTTTATGTAGTTTTCTTTTATAAACCATGCTAGTGATAAAATAAGAAACTAAAAGATTCGATTGCAACATCTAAAGATATACCTTCAAGCACTCACCTCCCCGGCAACGGCGCCAGAAAAGAGCTTCGTTGACGGGGTGTGAGTGTCGCTTACCTAGCCTCCCCGGCAACGGCGCCAGAAAAGAGCTTCTTTGACGGGATGGGAATGCCGCTTACCTAGCCTCCCCAACAACGGCGCCAGAAAAGAGCTTGATGTCTACTATGCAACTTTATTCTTGTAGACACATGTTGGGCCTCCAAGCGCAGAATTTTCTAGGACAGTAGCAATTTTCCCTCAAGTGGATGACCTAAGGTTTATAAATCCGTGGAGGCGTAGGATGAAGATATTCTCTCTCAAACGACCCTGCAACCAAATACAAGAAATCTCTTGTGTCCCCAACATACCCAATATAATGGCAAACTGTATAGGTGCAATAGTTCAGCAAAGAGATGGTGATAAATGTGTAATATGGATGGTAGAAATATATTTTTATAATCTGAATAAGTAGAAACAGCAAGGTAGCAAATAGTAAACAGGCACAAAAACGGTATTGCAATGCTTGAAAATGAGGCCTAGGGTCTGTACTTTCGCTAGTGCAATCTCTCAATAGTGCTAATATAATAAGATCATATAACCATCCCTCAAAGTGCGATGAAGAATCACTCCAAAGTTCCTATCTAGCGAAGAACATAAGAATAAATTGTTTGTAGGGTACGAAGCCACCTCAAAGCTAGTCTTTCCGTTCGATCTATTCAAGAGTTCGTACTAAAATAACACAAAGCTCTTCTTTACGTTCGATCTATCCTAGAGTTCGTACTAAAATAACACCAAACCAAATTCAGATTCATAATACTCAATCCAACACAAAGAACTTCAAAGAGTGCCCCAAGAGTTCTACTAGAGAAACAAAGACAAGAACGTGCATCAACCCCTATGCATAGATTACCCCAATGTCACCTCGGGAATCCGCGAGTTGAGTGCCAAAACATATACCAAGTGAATCCATATGATACCCCATTGTCACCACGAGTATCCAATTGCAAGACATATATCAAGTGTTCTCAAATCCATAAAAGTATTCAATCCAATAACAACAAAATCAAAGGGAAAAACTCAATTCATCACAGCAAGATAGAGAGGGGAAAACACCATATGATCCGACTATATTAACAAAGCCCGCGATACATCAAGATCATAACATCTCAAGAACACGGGAGAGAGAGAGAGAGAGAGAGAGAGAGAGAGAGAGATTAAACACATAGCTACTGGTACAAACCCTCAGCCCCGAGGGTGGACTACTCCCACCTCGTCGTGGTGGGCACCGGGATGATGAAGATGGCCACCGATTGTGATTTCCCCCTCCGGCAGGGTGCCAAAATGGGGTCTAGATTGGTTTTCATGGATACAGAGGCCTTGCGGTGGTGGAACTTCTTATCTAGGGTTACCCCCGAGGGTTTTTGGAATATTTGGGAATTTATAGGGCAAAGAGGGGGTGCGGGAGGCCACCGGGGTGGGCACAACCCACCTTGGGTTGTGCCCCCTCAGGGCACCCATAGGTGTTTCTCTGGCCCAATGGATGTCTTCTGGTCCAAAAAAAATCTCCAAATAGTTTCGCTGCATTTGGACTCCGTTTGATATTGATTTCCTGCGATGTAAAAAACAAGCAAAAAATAGCAACTGGCACTGGGCACTGGGTCAATAGGTTAGTCCCAAAAAATGATATAAAGTTGCTATAAAATGATTGTAAAACATCCAAGAATGATAATATATTATCACGAATACTTCATAAATTATAGATACATTGGAGACGTATCATCCACCACCACTAAAAGGATGGACAAGCTCTTCATTGAGCACATAACATAACATTAACACTTAAAGTGTACTCCAAGATGATACTTAACTTATGCGTACAAACAGAAAAAATGCAAATTACAAAAGTGTACATGAATAATATACAATACATGAATAGGTGTGGAGGCAAACACCATCTTGAACCATTTAAACGAATCACGAATTGCACCCAAGGTCTCCAGTTTAGGCGCAGAGACTATAGTTAATTGCGAAGGTGCACAACAAAAATCAAGGAGAAACCTTTGAAGTGAAGGGGCATCTTCGATGATGAGCTCCTGTCCTCAAAACGAATTCCAATGCTTACAAGGTGAGGCGACTTTATTTTGAGACAAGGGATATGGATTCCATTTCCAAAAACAAGCACCAAAGGCTCTAGGGCAGGGCAACTGGAGTGGATGATGCTGTGCAGTGAGGCCTCCGACAGATGAACCAACACAAGTGCAAGTTTTTCAGCAGTGGGAGTTGAAGCATTTGTACCAGATTGTCTGCTAGATGGCACCGGGTCAAGGTGGCGGTGTGGAGAGAGGAGGAAAACCATGAGATGGGCATCGGTGGTGAGGGCATAGATTGTGACGCCCGGATAATTAAGATACAACAAACCTCTGCTAATGATGCCACATCACTTCGATTACTGTTGCTAATCTCGCGTTAGTTCGAAACCGATTCAAATTCAAATTTAAAATCAAGCAAACAATAAAAGTTTTCAAACATTAAAACTAAAATGTTCGGAGTGAACCAAATATTGCATGTCTAATTATGGTGGAGAGAAACCACACCTTTATAAAATGTTTAATTACTATAAGTTGGATAAAATAGTAGCGAAAACTATTATTTAAATACTTTTAAATATTAATTAATTTCGAAACTATTTTAGCTTGGGTAGCAAGTTAATGTGGCAGTGGCATATTTGGTAACATCAAATTAGGTGCCATTTTGGTATTTTGCTAAAACAAAACATAAAAGGAAACTAAAAGAAAACAGAAAAGAAAAATAAATAAAAAGTAAAAGCAAAACAAAACAAAAGAAAACCCCCCGGGTCCCCATGGGCCTCGCCCATCTCACCCAACCGGCCTACTTGACCCAGCCGCCCCCCACTCCATAACCCCCTCAGCCGCAAACCCTAACCCCCACTTCCCCCCCCCCCCCGCCACGTGGCCTCCTCCTCCCCGTTCCAGATTTGGATCCGGCACGACCTCGACGCAGCCCCGGACCGCCGTCGCCGCTCGTCACTCGCCAGAGCTCCTCAGCCATCGCCAACACCGCTCGGCGCCGCCCTCCCCACCTTACCTCACGACCCTCCCCACACCCGCTGCCATTCCCCCTACACCGTCCATGAGCGCCTCCCTCTCTCCCCGTCCCCGTCGCCCGTTCCGGCCACCGCGCCGTCCCTTTCCCTTCGCCCGAGGCGCGGGCTCTACCCAGGCCTTGCTGCTCACGCTTCTAACCGTGTCGAGCAGGCGAGACCACGCTCCCTTCCTTGCGCGTGTGCCCGCGCCCCACCTCGCCGCACCGCCGCGTCATGCTCCCGGTCGAGCGCGCACGCCCAAGACCGCCAGCGGCCACCCTCGCCATAGTCCCGCCGAGCCTTCCCTTGCCCTCCTGCGCTGCTCCACAGCTCGACCGCCACCGCCTGCTTGCCGGCCCGGCCTTGCAGAGCCCACGCACGCCCCCGCCAGGCTTTGTCCTGCGCCTCCCCTCCTGCGCTCACTCGAGGCCCCAGCTGCCTCCACCGCCCGCCTACGCCCGACCGCATCCGCCTTCAGCCGTGCACGCCGGCAGCCGTCCCGAGCCACCTCTGCTTGCTGGCCGGTGTTGCCGTCCCGCCTCGTCTCACCGCGCTCGCTCATGTCGCCGCTACCACAGCTCACTTGCTCGCCGTTACATTGCTCATGCTGCCGTAGCCCTTGATCCGCTCCCGGCTGCCGCCGATAGCCTCATGCCGAGCCAGCTCCGGCTCGCCCGGTCCGGCGTCCACGCGCGGTTGCCGCTAGCCCCCGCGCCCGGTTTGACCTATGTGCCCATGACATCGGGGGCCCACCCCTAGAACGTTTAAAAAATGAATTTAATAAGATCAATAATTAACTAATTAGTGAATTAGTTAAGTTAATTAATTCTGTTTAACTAAACTAGTTAAAATTAGTTAACCTAATCATTTAGCTAGACTAATTAAACATGTTTAGTTAGTCTTAGACACTGATGAATGGGACCCAGATGTCTGTTTGACTAAGTCAACTGATGGTTGACTTCTGACATCACCCTGGCGTCATGCTAATGACATAATTACATTTTTAATTAAATTAATTCTGTTAATTCTAAAAATGAATTAAATCTTTATAAATTAATACAAAGTAAATCGTAATCCGGATGAAAATACTTTGTACATGAAAGTTGCTCAGAACGACGAGACAAATCCGAATACGCAGTCCGTTCATCCGCCACACATACCTAGCATAGCGAACATGCAACAATCCCCCTCCGGTTCGTCTGTCCGAAAACGTCAAACACCGGGAATACTTTTTCGGATGACTCCCCCATTTGCCGGCATCACCTAGTACCGCATTAGGGCATACCTAGCACCGCGCATTGCCTCGTTATGTTTTGTCATGCTTTGTTTGCTCCGTATTTACTATTTCTTCCCCCCTCTTCTTCTCCGGTAGACCCCGAGACCGGCGTTGATGCCGCTGAGTACGACTATGTCACCGACGACCCTTCTTCCTGGACAACAGAGCTTCCAGGAAAGCCCCCCCTTGTTCATCCCGATATCGCCTATTCATTCCCTATACTGCTTGCATTAGAGTAATGTTACAGTTTCATCGGTTTGATCCTATACTGCTGCATAGCATGTCCTTGTTACTATTGTTGATACCTTTACCTGCTATCCTAATGCTTAGTATAGGTTGCTAGTATTACATCAGTGGCCCTACACTCTTGTCCGTCTGCCATGCTATACAACTGGGCCGTGATCACTCGGGAGGTGATCACGGGTAATACTATACTATTACATATTTATGTTGATGTTTCAGAGATGGAGGCTGAAGGGCCAGGTGGATCCACTAGGTAGTGGTGGGCCTGGGTTCCCGACAGCCCCCTGATGGTTACTTTGTAGCAAAGCGATAGGGCAGGTTGCGACCACCTAGGAGACAGGTGGGCTTGGTCCCTGGTAGGCATCTGCGGATACTTCTAATAACATGCTTAACGAGATCTGAATATTTGATCTGAGTCTGGCCACTGGCCTATATGCACTAACCAACTACGCGGGAACAGTTATGGGCACTCGACATCGTGGTATCAGCCGAAGCCTTCTTGACATCGGCGACTGAGCGGCGCGCGCCGGATTGGACTGGAATGCCTATTCTTGTATTAGGGAGGTTAGGTCTGCTTCCGGCCTCCCTCGCAACGTGCATGTGCGCAATGGTCGATGGGCCCAGACCCCTGCGTGCTTAAGATTTAGACCGGCGTGCTGACCTCTCTGTTGAGCCTAGGTAGGGCTGCGACGTGTTAATCTTCCGGGGCTGGGTATGACCCAAGAAAGTGTGTCCAGCCAGAGGGATCAAGCGTGTTGGGTAATGTGGTGCACCCCTGCAGGGAAGTTTATCTATTCGAATAGCCGTGTCCCTTGGTAAAAGGACGACCCGGAGTTGTATTCTGACCTTATGACAACTTGAACCAGATACTTAATAAAACACACCCTTTCAAGTGCCAGATACAACCCGGTGATCGCTCTCTCACAGGGCGACGAGGAGAGGATCGTTGGGTAGGATTATGCTATGCGATGTCACTTGATGCTGCTCTTACTACTCTCTTCTACATGCTTCAAGACGAAGGCTACCAGAAGCGTAGTCTTCGATAGGCCTAGCTATCCCCCTCTTATTCTACCATTCTGTAGTTCAATCCACAGATACTACCCATTTCATTGATACCAATGCATATGTAGTGTAGATCCTTGCTTGCGAGTACTTTGGATGAGTACTCACGGTTGCTTAGCGCCCTCTTTTCCCTTTTTTCTTTCTTCTCGGATGTCGCAACCAGATGCTGGAGTTCAGGAGCCAGACGCCACCATTGACGATGACCCCTACTACATCGAGGGTGCCTAGTACTACGTGCAGGCTGCCGACGACCAGGAGTAGTTTAGGAGGATCCTAGGCAGAAGGCATGCGCCTTTTTCGATTTGTATCCCAGTTTGTGCTAGCCATCTTATGGCACCTTGTTTAATTTGTGTCTATACTTAGATACTATTGCTTCTGTTGCGTCTTGTGTATTCAAGCCGTCGAGGCCCCTGGCTTGTAATATGAATCTTGTATGATCTTTAATTTGTGTCTAGAGTTGTGTTGTGATATCTCCCTGTGAGTCCTTGATCTTGGTCGTACACATTTGCGTGCATGATTAGTGTACGGTCAAATCGGGGGTGTCACAAGTTGGTATCAGAGCAGACTGCCTATAGGAATCCCCCTTCCACACTCCTTGGCCGAAGTCGAGTCTAGACATTGCAAAACTTTTACTAACATGGCTGTGTGTCTTACAGGCCCACGCCGCCATTGGGTTGTATTAGGATCTTTAATTTATCGTATATACTCTGGGACTCTGATCTCTCGTCTATTCGGGTTAAATGATTTTGCTAAAATCTAACTTTAGGTTCTTGAAAATACTTTCTCCCGGAGAGCCCCCACTCCAGATGATCGCTTGCTGCACCAGAAGATTCCTAAGATACTCTCCGAAGTTCTCTCGAGAGTTTGTGCCCATCGCTTTTGCAAACTCGTACCACCGATATATCCCTATAGAAAAATACATACACCTGTCGTTCTTACTTCCATTCCGAGCTGCTCTTGTTATTACAAGATGCATCGAATTATTCTCCAACTTTCTAAGAATCCCTTGTGACACTGCTTTATAGGTCTTTGTCGCATGAATACCCCTACGAATAATTCCTCACACTTATCAGGGATTCATTCATCCTCAGTTGTTCATGTGTTCCACAAAATTCTTCGAAATACTATTTGGTTTTCTGAAAATCCTCTGTAGCCATATGGTTAATTCCTAGTAATCTCCATTGACATCCTCTATCACTATCATTTCGAGTTCCTTGATTCATTATGTTGCAGATGCTCGCAATCCTCAATCAGATTCTAGAAATCATCCTCCCGAATCAGACGTCACTTTAACATGAACTGGTTCTCGACCAATGAAATTGCCTTCGATTGTACCCCTAAGTCTATTCAACTTATCCATTCTTAATCAGAGCGTTTGCTTCTGATCCCTTGATTTGGAAATCATAATTCCTTTGCTTTTGAGCTTTGAATTAGTCGGTTGTTTCTATAATTTGATCTCCTTGCATTCTTTCTTCCTATGGTTGAGTACCAATACTCACATCAGCTCCAATGTCGACCGCTAGACCCATTGCTGGGTTAATATCCGATAATGCCGTTCATATTTAATAACTTTGGAAGTCTTTCCCTGATACATAATGCCTTTGTAAATTGTATCCTCTGCTCTCTCAACCATCTCTGCTTTCGAGCTGGTAATATTTACTCTTGAAGCTTGAGGTATATGTTTATAAGATGCCCCGATGTGTTGTACCGATACCTCCCCCAAAACCGTAAGAACCCGAAAGTTTTCACAAGTCATACCCTTCTGGTGTTTTACCAGATAATTTTCTACCATACAATTTGTCGGGGGTTGGGTGCGACATATGCCAAAGGATGGCTTATCATGGTGGGAGCGAGTAGAACGTCGCCGGTGCCTGGAAGCGGGATGAGGCGTAGACACGTACACCAGCGAACTTTACCCAGGTTCGGGGATCTCCATGGAGATAACACCCTTAGTCCTGCTCTGCGGGGTCTCCGCATGATCACTAAGGCACTAGAGGTACAATTGCGCTCCTTGAGCTGTTTGCTAGAGGTGGAAGAAGGCAGGCACGCTCTCTCCTCCTCTAGGTGTGAGTCTAGTTCTAACAGGTTCGAACCCTTTGCATGGGTGCCCTGGGGGGTTTATATAGGCCTACACCCCAGGGTTACAATGGTAATCTAGCTGGGTGTAGGACCCGGCTGTCAGTCTCTCTGGTCGCCGGCTTCTCTGCCGGCTGCTTGGGCCCGCCGCCCGATGGGCCCCGCTGAATGGTGCAGTGCAGGAGTCGGCAGGCCTTTCATGGTCTTGCTTGCTGCGATCACTTTGTAGCCGTGATGCTTATGGCGCATGCTTGGTCGGGGGAGCGTGGCTACAGTCCCGCCGCCTGGCAGGCGATTACTGCAACCACACCGCATCTCATATGGTTGATGGCGCACGGGGCCCGAGGGAGGGATAAGCCGCTTGCTGGAAGCCGGCTTCCCTCAGGTCCGGCTGCCCTGGCTTCCTCCGTCTTCAGGGCTCTCACTGCCTGGTAGGGCTTGCTGTCTGCAAGTCGTACCGACAAGCCATCGTGGGAAAAGGACTCCGCTGTCGGGGAGTGGCGTTCGGGGAGAAACAATGATGACCGCCCGTGCGGAGATCTCCGCTTTGTGCAGGGGCCTTGCCACGCCCGACCACAGATTCGGGGATGGGCTACACTGTAGCCATACCCTGTCTTGTCTCCTTGATGAGGGCGCAGACTTTGAGGGCGCCACGGGCCGACTGCTAGGGGCCAGCCTCTCTGGAGGCCGCCCACTAGGAGTCGGCCTGTTGTGATGCCGCCTTCTGGAACTCGGCCGTTCGGCCAACCGGCCGTCAGAAGGCGGAGATCTATCTTGACGTCTTGAGGGGCGCAGCCGGCCCCGATGTCTTGAAAGGTTCGGGGGCTTGGGTTAGGCTACCCGTGGCCCATTACTCCGACAGTAGTCCCCGGAGCTGGTGAGGGGCCACGGTTGAGGAGCCGGGGAGCCTCAATAGTTTCCTCCCCCAGGTGCCCCGAAGGAAACTCCATCCGACTTTTGGGGAGCCAAATGTCGGGGGTCGGGTACGTCTAGCCGGATCCTTCTGGAATTTCAAATGCATCGGCGGGAACCAGGTGGCGTGCTTGCTAAGCTTCTCGGCCCACCGCCCGTCATGGGCTGCCACATGGCGCCAGCCAGCCGGGTCGGCCTGCCAGCCCACGCGCGTGACGGGACGCGACCGCAGGCCGGGCCCGCCACCACTGGGCCAAGGCCTGCGAGCGGATCCACTGCGGCCGGCGGGCGGTTGGGTTTCCCGGAGTTCTGCATGCAGTAACCAGCAGTAAAACGGAAGTGGGGTCGTGGGCACGATTAATCCCACGATCCCGTCCACCCCTAAACCCGTAGCCCGTAGGCTATAAGTAGGGAGAGGAGAGGGAGCGGCGAAGCACGCGCGCCCCTCCAGCCCACTCTCCCTTCTTCTTCTTCCTCTGCCATGAGCGCCTGGGCCCGGCCCGCTGCGCTGCGATTCGTCTCCGTCGAGTCCGTCCGTCACCCTCTCGCCCCCATGGCGGGCTCCGGAGCCTGGGACTGCTCCACAGTCCATGAAGACCACATCGACTTCCTCCGCCAGATGCGGCGGCTGCCCAGCAAGGACTACGTGAAGGTTCACCTCGCGCCGGAGGGGGAGATCTCACCGGCGCCGAAGGTGGGCAAGCGGGTCGTCTTCTGCTTGCACTGCCTGCGCGGCCTCGGCCTGCCGGCGAGTGGCTTCTTCCGGGCCTTCCTCGAATTCTACAATCTCCAACCGCACCACCTCACCCCGAGCGCGGTGGTGCTACTGTCCGCCTTCGTCACTCTGTGTGAAGGCTTCCTCGGTGTCCTCCCCACTATCGAGCTTTGGAGGGAGTTTTTCTACACCAAGCTCGGCACCGTCGTCGCGGGCGTGCCGGCTCAATGCGGTGCCTTCATCGCGGTGCGGAGGCCGGGAGGTGACAATCCATTTCCTCCCATCACGCTGATCCAGTCGGTGAAGATGTGGCAGCAGTCATACTTCTACGTGAAAAGCATCTTCGCGGAGGCTGACTGGGTCAACCTGCCGACTTATGCTGCCGGCCCGTCGGCTGGGAGGCGGCCTAACTTGTCGTACCGGGCCAAGACACTATCACCTTCTGGAGCCGCCGCCATCACACGGCTCCGGGTGTTGGTACAGTCGGAGGGCCTGACCGGGCCCGACTTGCTATTCGCCTTCATGGCGCGTCGGGTGCTCCCGCTCCAAGGCCGCCCTCACATGATCTGTCAGATGAGCAGGCATCGGGACCCAAGCTGGCTGTGCAACAAGGAGATGCCTCACGCAGAGGTAGCTCATATGGTGAACTACCTTGCGAACTGCAAGCTCACGGAAGAGTGGCGGTTCGGCAAGGAGCCGTATTCTCGTGCCGACCCCCCGCCTATTGTCAGATTTCGGGTTCCGACAGACCCTTGAGGTTCGAACACTGGGGTGCGCGCGGAATCTCGCCCTCTACCTACCCGCACCCCGCCGCCTCGCTAGGATCTGAACTATGAAAGGAACAGCACAAGAGACACGAGGTTTATACTAGTTCGGGCCACCATTGTGGTGTAATACCCTACTCTAGTTTGTGGTGTGGTGGATTGCCTCTTGGGGTGATGGTGATGAACAATACAGGGAAGAACAGCCTCACGAGGGTCTGTTCTTGGCCAGGACGATGAACTGCTTAGGGGAGTTCAGCCGCCTTCTCTCTCTCTCTCTCTCTCTCTCTCTCTCTCTCTCTCTCTCTCCGTCCAGGGTGCATCCAGCTACTCATTCGATGTCTCTCCTATGGTGGCTAGCTCTACTTATATAGGCGAGGCCTGGGCCTCTTCCCAAATATTGGCGGGAAGGCGCCAACAATTGGCCATTTGAAGGGAACATCTGGTACACTTATCTGACTAAAGTTGGTCCTCGCTTTGTCAAAGGCTCTGGTGGTGGCCTTGGCTTGGGCTCCACAATGACTTCCTTCGTGCGTTGGACTGGTCTTGGTCTTGTTGCACGAAATGGGCGCCTTTGCTTGATGTCTCGCTGCGCTTGCTCCCTTTGCACCAAAGAGGAAAGGAGGACACGGCGGGCTGGCGCCCGCCTTGCGCCCTTGGTCATCATGGCTTGCGTCATGGGCACCTCGCGAGTACCCTACCTTGATCTCTCCGCCTCCTCGCGAGCCAGCAGAGCGAGGCCGTGCAGAAGCTCCTGGCGTCCGCCCAGAGGCTGGCCCTCGCAAGGGTCTTGAGCTCGTGTTGATGAAGATGGGCGTGTTGGGTCCCCTTTGAGCCACGCCGCGGCGAGCAAGTCTGGGGACCCCGTTCCCGAAACGCCGGATAGCCCCAGGACCAAGGCGCGCCCGGACTTGGCTGAGCAGAGAAGGGAAGGGGCAAGTGCGAAGCGCTGCGGGCCCTAACAGCCTGCGGCCTTGGGCGCCGCGTGGCGGTTGATTGGACGTGGGTGCCTCCACTTCCCCACGACGCCTCGGCAATTGCATGAATTGACAAGTCCCTGCATGCAAAGTGGGTCATGATTACCTGCGATCGTGGAGGTCGGCGGTTGGCCTCCTCTGGCTTTAAGTACGGAACGATGAGCGCTCCTCTGGTCTGTTTCTGCTTGCTTCTTCTTCCCGGTTCTTGCTCCGTCTTGCTGCAATGGCTCCGATCCGCCGGTTCTCCGCGGCAGAGAAGGGAAAGGCTCCTCGAGAGGTCTGACCGCTCCCGCCAAGAAGCAGCTAGCCCTGTGCCATCGGAATGAGGTGCCCACCGAGTGGTGTCGAGGCCACAGTGCGGCGGCCACCACCGAGGTTCCGCTTCCCTTATGCGCCCGGATCGAGGGCTCAAGGGTTGATGCGAAACGCCATAGGCGGCCTTGCCCGTCGGCGCCCGGTCCGCGAGTGCGCGTCGTTCCCCACAGGTCCACGCCGAGGCTCCTCCCGGAGTTCGTACTCCATGCTGCCATGCCTCCTCGGTCTTGGATTCGCCTTCCTCCTTCTTCGCCTCTGCGGTTCATGGGAGGACCCTGGAGCTCTGGCTGTAGCACGCCGGCTCGGCACCCTCATAGCCAGGCGAGAGGTTGAGTCGTAGCCCCAGGCGAGTCTTCATGACTCGAGGCTGGGGCGAGATCGCCTGGTCTGCGGGACAAGGGCACCCTCGCGATCCACCTGGAATAGGGCGGCGCTTGGTCATGCTCTTCAAGGTCTTGATCACGGAAGGGCGCCAGGCTGGAGTGCTGCCCGGGAGAGGTGACGAGGCCTGCCAGCGGCGAGGCTAGGCTGCCGGCGCTCCTCGGCAGCTCCTCGGGTGGTGGGCGTCGGAGGACCCAGCTGACTCCGCCGAGCTCTTGAGACTTGAGGCGGCGGCAGCAGCTATGAGCCTGAGCCTGCGCCGCTCTCGGGCAGGGCGGGCCCGGCGAGCCGTCGCCGCCCTGATCTGGATGGGGTTGGCGCTGGTGCCCGACGGCCCACTGTTGATGATGGCGTCTTTTACAGGAGCGCGTGTGGTTAGCGTTGTTTAGGATCTGCTCCCTGCGAGGAATCAAAAGCGCGACCCGTGGGGGCTTGTAAGGTGCCTGTGGCCTGTTTGTTAGCATGATCCTTGTTGTGAACCAGCGCGAGTTGCTCATCCCGCCTTAGCTCAGTTCTCCCTTTCGAACCTTGCGAGGGCTTGATGCTCTGCCCGACAGGTCCAGTCCCAAAGGCAAGCTTGACCCGTCGCTGATACGCCAGTCCGCGATGCCGTGGTCAAGGCGAGGAGGTGGCGGCCGGGGTCGCTAAAGCCCCGATCGCGATGCTCGGAGGTCCCCTTTAGCGCTCAAGCAGCCATCGTTCGGTGAAAGGAAGCGGCGATGCTAACTTCGGGATGCGTTTGGTGGGCGGTGCGCGTTAGTTAATGCTTCGGAGGTGACTTATCTCGAGAATCGAGTCGCTTCACAGTGCGTTGCGGGTCCTTGCATCGGCGGCGAGGTCGCTTGGCGAGGTCCTCACGTGTCCCTCCCCTCGCCTTTGCTCTCCTTTCTGCTCTCGTCCTCGGGTCTCGGCCCTCGGCGAGTCTCGGCCGTCGCTGGTATGCCGGTCGCGATGCGTGGACAAGGCGAAGGTGAGGGCTGGAGAGCGATGGGAGCAGTCGCGATGCTCGGACACCCCCTTTAATGTGCAAGCGGTTCGCGGGTAAGAGTGAAGGGACACCGTGGGGCCTCGCTGGCGCTGCTCCTTGAAGAGATCCTGCGGGCTCATCACGAAAGAACGAGATTCGCCCGTCACGACCGACGACCAACCGTTGGTTGCCCGGAGGGTGTCGAGGCAGCGGCAGCGCTGCGAGGTGGCGCTATGCGGGGCTGCAGCGGCGAGCTCAGCCATTCAGGTTTGTCGATGTTGCGGGGCGGACCCATGCATAGCGTTGTGCCGTTAAGGGAGCAGCTCCGTCGGTTGGTGTCGATTGAAGCGGGCAACTAGGCCAAACATGTTAATCACGAAGAGCAAGTTCATTTAGATAAGCGCCAAAGAAGGCGAACATCGCGGGTTGGACCCGGCGACACAGGATGATGCAGCCGAAGGCGCCCCTAACGAGATAAGCTAGGGACATGAAGTAAAAGGATACACGCTGCGAGGGCGGACCCACTCGGCTGAGAATAATGCAGCCACAGAGCGCTCGATTGAAATGAAACTTGAAAGATGTGACTGGTAGTGTTGAAGGCGAAAGGTGTTGGTGCAGCAGACTCGGTGGGCTGCGGGGCGATCCTCACGAGCCCCAGGCTCGGGGGCCTCGGGAGGCTCCGGGGCTGAGTGGCTCGGGCGCTAGTGGCTCCTCATGGACCATCTCCATCTCCGCCCGAGCTGCGGATCGCTGGCCTCTTGAGCCTCCATGGTGTCCCTCATGAGGCGGCTGAGTGCGTCCTTGGCCCGGCGTTCGGCGGCTGTAAGGCATGCGAGCGTGGCTGTGGGTGGACCTTGGCCCCACGCGAGAGGGCAGGCGGCGCTCTGAGGCGGCTCGGTTGAGCCTTGGTATGTCGATCTTGACGCGCAGCCCACCATCCTCGCTGGATGGGGAGCCACAGCAGGCGGCGGCGGCTGCCACTCATGACTCTTGGCTCCTGCGGCTCTGAGCGATCTTGGCGACGAACTCTGAGGTTGGTCCCTCCTTGCCTTGCTCCTTCTTGAGGGAAGCGTGCTTGGCTCACGCCTCCAAGTGGTGCCCAAGTGCCTCCTCGTGACCTTAGCAAGGTCGGTGGCCCTCGAGGCCCCCGCCCCTGCTGAGGAGGCGCCAGCGCGCTTTCCTATCACGATAGAAGGAGGTTCCCCCTAAGCGGTAGCGGACCCTAAGGGCCTGCCTCTGAGGCGGGCGGACGATGTCTTCTTCTTCTTGGGGCGGTCTCGGGAAGCCTCCTGCTTCCGTGATCCGGGTCTTCGGTGATCACGGCTGAAAGGCTCGCTCGAGGAACCTGCTGCGTCTTTCTCTTCACGAGGCACCGTGATGACTCCGCTACTTCCGGCATCTTGAGGGCGTTGTGCCGTGGTGGAGTTCTGACCATGAACTTGTGCGCTGGGTACAGGGATGGCGTTGTATGGCGGGCGAATGTGGGCGACGTCGAAGTCGATGAGCTCGGTGTGGTAGTTGTCGCGTGCACCGAAGGTGACAGGGAGGCCAACCTGCCCGATTGGGACTGTGGAGCCGTCGGTGACCCTAGAGAAAGGCTTGGTTGGCTGAAGCTGGTTGTAAGAGCACTTGGAGATTGTTGAGCGTTTCCACAGGCGGGGCGTTGAGCCCTGCCCGCCATCGATGAGGGTCTTGGTGACTAGCGTTCGCGATGATTGGGGAACAAAGCATTGGGATGACTCCGGTGTGGCCGCACACTTGAGCTGATCCATTGAGCTGAGCGTGATGGTGCCGCCCGACCACGAGGCGTCGGCCGAGCTTGGGGAGGACTGCATTCGCCAGCGGGTGAACTGCTTGAAGATGCATTGAGAGGTGGGGCTTGAGCTCCGCCCGGGATCTGACGATCGCGGCGGCTCCTGAAGCCCCAGCCCCTCGTCGATGATGGTCTTCATTTCTTCTTGGCTGCGATGGCGAGAGGAGGAGTCTCGTTGCCTTGCAGGCGGTCCTCGCGAGGCTGATCCTCCAGCCTCCCTCGCGAAGTGGGTCTTGCCGGCGATCTCGCGAGGTTAGTGCGCCACCCTTGTCATGGGCGCGATCTTCCCGGCGTCCTGCGTTCCTTCCTCCTCCTCGGCCGTAGCCCGGTCGCTGCGGTCGGGGCGTGGCTGATCCTCCCTTCTCGCACGGCTCGGAGCTCTTGACATTCGCTGGTGTTGTGGGTGTGGAGGTCATGGTACACGCAGTACCGGCTGCCCTTGGAAGACTCGGGCGGATCTCTGCCCCACTTGGTGTCCGGTTCTGCCGCGAGCATGGCAGCCCACTTGCGCTTCACATCCTTGGCCTTGGACTTCTTCTCTTCTGGGTCTGCGGCAGGCAGCTCGAGGAGGGAGAGACACCCTTCCTCGGCCCTGGCGCACTTGGTCGACAAGTTGAACAGCTCCAAGGAAGTGCACAAGTCTTCATGCATCGCCAGCTCCTCCTTCATCTTGACGTCGCGCTGCTTGTCGGAGAAGGCGGAGATGATGGCCTCCTCGGTCACCTTGAAATCTTGAGGCGTGCGTTGTTGAGCGCTGGATGTACTACTGCAGGGTTTCCCGGCTGCTGCTTGATCGCGGCGCATGTCGCTCACGGCGGGTGGCAGTCCACGAGTACCTTGGAAGTTGGCGATGAAGCGGATGCGCATCTCGTCGAGGAGGAGATCGTGCACGGGGCGAGTTCGGGGAGGTAGGTGCGGGCCCGTCCTTGAGCACCATGGGAAACTAGTTCGCCATGACCTTCTCGTCTCCGTTGGCGGCCCGATGCCAGCTCGTGAAGCTGGAGGAACTCTGAGGGTCGGCCGTACCGTCATAGCGAGGAGGCAAGTCCGGCTTGAACTTGCGGGCCCGCATGACATTCTTGCGCTTCGAGGTGAAAACCGACAGCTGCTGTGTGCCACATGAGGCCTTGGGTGACGAAGAGCTTGGTATTGCGGGTCCCCATGCGCTGCACACAGGAGCAGCGGGGTCTTCAACGTCTTGGGCGCAGGGCGTGGTCGCGACGAGTGGGCGAGGAGCACTCGGGCAGCTTCTTGTGGGCGAGGACCTCTGGCAGCTCTGCTCTTGCCTTATTGGCGCGCCAGACGGAGCAGGTTCTGCCAGGGACCACGTGCCTTGGGGCGGGCGCCTTCTTGAGGGGGAGGCGAGGCACCCCGAGCCGTCGCCCGTGCGGGGCGGGTGCGGTGCGGCCAGAGACGAGCCGGCAGAGAGCCCCTGCGGCGGCAGACGAGCTTCAGCGGCGTGGTGAGCCACTCTTCGTGAAGCGTCGTCGGCCAGGGCAGTAGCGCGAGAGCTCGTTTGCGCGATGGCGCCTCTCGAGCCTCCATAAGCGTCTTGGAATCGCGAGACAAAGAACCAGCCGAAGCGAGTGAGGGTGCGATGCGGCCGTCTTGCCTCACGGAGGATCTTTGGGGCGATGCTTGCTGCTCGTTCCCGCCGGGCGATGGCGGCGTTAAGGCGGCGACGGAACGAGCAGCGCGCGCCGCCGCGGCGAAGCGAGGCGGCTCGGCCGAGCCAGCGGCGTCGGAACATGGATGTGGTGGTCGGCGGAGAACAGGCGGCGGAAGGCAGACCAGGCGCACTACCCAGCGCGCCAAATGTCGGTTCGGGTTCCGGCAGACCCTTGAGGTTCGAACACTGGGGTGCGCGCGGAATCTCGCCCTCTACCTACCTGCACCCCGCCGCATCGCTAGGATCTGAACTACGAAAGGACCAGCACAAGAGACACGAGGTTTATACTAGTTCGGGCCACCATTGTGGTGTAATACCCTACTCTAGTTTGTGGTGTGGTGGATTGCCTCTTGGGCTGATGGTAGTTAACAATACAAGGAAGAACAGCCTCGCGGGTGCATTACAGGCGGGCGATGAACTGCTTAGGGAGTTCAGCGCCTTCTCTCTCTCTCTCTCTCATCGAGGTGCATCCATCTACTCATCCGATGTCTCTACTATGGTGGCTAGCTCTACTTATATGGCGGAGGCCTGGCCTCTTCCCAAATATTGGCGGGAAGGGCGCCAACAATTGGCCATTTGAAGGGAACATCTGGTACACTTATCTGACTAAAGTTGGTCCTCGCTTTGTCAAGGCTCAGGTGGTGGCCTTGGCTTGGGCTCCACAATGACTTCCTTCTGTCGTTGGACTGGTCTTGGTCTTGTTCACGAAATGGGCGCCTTTTCTTGATGCTCTCGCTGCGCTTGCTCCCTTTGAACCAAAGAGGAAAGGAGGACACTTTGCGGGCTGGCGCCCGCCTTCGCCCTTGGTCATCATGGCTGCGTCATGGGCACCTCGTGAGGTACCTGCCTTGATCTCTCGCCTCCTCGCGAGCCAGCCTGGCGAGGCCGTGCCGAGAAGCTCCTGGCGTCCACCCGCGAGGCTTGGCCTCGCGAGGTCTTGAGCTCGTGTTGATGAAGATGGGCGTGTTGGGCCCCCTTTGAAACCACGCCATAGGCATACCTTGAGCAAGTCTAGGGACCCCCGTTCCCAGAACACCGACACATATGGTAAATTTCCGTTCCTTCTTGTTCTCTTTCTTTTTTCCGAGTTCCGTTTGTATAACCTGACCAACCGGCTCTTGACGAGCCCCTCCTCCGGCCGGCCGGCCCGGCACCAGCAGGCGGGCGTCAATTCTCCCCGACCGGGCGGAGAGTGATGTGGATGACCCCGACTTGGGGGCGGTAGCCTTGGAGGATGACGCCGAGGGAGGAGGCGGCGCAGCAGGTGGCTCAGGGCTCGGAGCCAGCCTCGAGGACTGGCCAGACGATGACGCGGGGGAAGTCGTGCCGCGCCCAGCCGAGAGTCCGACCCGGTAGAAGCGAGCTTCGTCTGCGCGCCGGCAGCCAGAGTGGTGCGCCTGAAAGCGCGGCGCGCCGAGCCTGTTCGACAAGCCCGGCGAAAAAGCCAGAGGGCTCGGCCTCGGCGACTAAGCGGGATGAAGTGGCCGCGAAGGCCATCCGCTTCCACAAGGCGGTGAAGGAGCCACAGCTGGTTTCCGCGTAAGTACTGTCTTCCTCTCGTACTTTCTCCTTCCTTGTTGATCTTGTCTGAGTTTCTTGGCTTTGTTTCCCTTGATCTAGGGCCCCGCTCTCTCTTGAGAAGTCGGCCACCGCCTCCATCGTGGGGTCGGTGGAGACTTCCACCACCACCAGCGGATCGATCCGGCCGTCGACCTCGAGGCGGCCAGGCCGGAGCGTGCGAGGCAGCGAGGAAAAAGCCACCCTTTGGATAAGTGCGGAACCAAGCGAGCGAGCCGCCGCTTTGAAGAAAGGCTGGCGGAAGGCGAACGCCGCCCTTGATGAAAGCGAGCCGAGAAGCCGCACTGCTGTCGATCGGCGATGTTTGTCACTCCCACGAACTCCGTGCCGCCACCACGGAGTTAGTTCGCATGACCAGGGAAGCGGCGAGACACCCTATCAAGGAGAGGGCAGCGGCGGCGTCACCATGCGGACGTACTCGTGCCCCGCCACCACCGCCGAGGCGGCGAGACAAGCAACCGGCCGACCAACAGGTGCCACCGGCGGAAGCAGATGGTAGCGGGCCCGACTCGGGGTCCGCACCCCGCCGCCGCCCGGCTCGCGGCGGCCTCCGGTGCCATGCCGCTGGTGACGGCGCCGCAAGCTCCTCGATGCGGACCTTTATGGCGACCAGCGCCCGCGCCAGGTGGGTGCGTGCGGGGAGGTGAAGACAGGCCCTCGAACAAAGCGATCTTGGGCGTTCAAGCCAAACTCAGCGGCCGAGGCCGGCGCCCTTAAACCTTTGCAACAAAGGCGTTCTGGAATCGCGAGGGCCATCCGATGCGCTTCTTGCTTCGCCGTTTTGATTCTTGTATCGCTTCATGAGGCGGCGCACTCCCTGCTGTAATACCCTAGTTTGGGCCAGGCTGGCGGCGGCGGCGGAACTTTAATTAACAAGCACAGAAAGCTAATGTCTTTGCTGCAGGATTATCATAACCTTGGCGGCCGCCTTCAACTCCAAAGTCCAGGAGTTGGATCAGCGTCTGTCGACTTGTCGGAAGCAGTAAGTCTTTTATTTCTTCTGCGGGCGTTAGGCGCACCAGGGAACAGTAGTCCTCGAGATTCTAGACGACCGCTAAGCAGTCAGGCCGGATCTCCCTGGCGACTGATCCTCTTTGGGTTGATATTGACGACTTCTTTCTCCGCGGGGGCGCGCTGGCGCACTCACGGGCTGTAGCCCCCGAGATTCGGGCCAACCGCTGAGCAGTCGGGCCGGATCTCCCCGGCAACTGTGCTTCTTCTCTGTTGGTTACTGAGGGAATCCTGGATTAGGGGGTGTCCGGATAGCCGGACTATAGCCTTTGGCCGGACTCCTGGACTATGAAGATACAAGATTGAAGGCTTCGTCCCGTGTCCGGATGGGACTTTCCTTGGCGTGGATGGCAAGCTTGGCGATACGGATATGTAGATCTCCTACCATTGTAACCGACTCGTAACCCTAACCTCTTCGATGCCTATATAAACCGGAGGGTTTTAGTCCGTGGGGCTAACAACAATCATACCATAGGCTAGCTTCTAGGGTTTAGCCTCTCGATCTCGTGGTAGATCTACTCTTGTACTACCCATATCATCAATATTAATCAGCGGGAGTAGGGTTTTACCTCCATCGAGAGGGCCCGAACCTGGGTAAAACACATCGTGTCCCTTGTCTCTGTTACCATCCGCCTAGACGCGTGGTTCGGGACCCCCCTACCCGAGATCCGCCGGTTTTGACACCGACATTGGTGCTTTCATTGAGAGTTCCTCCTGTCATCATCTTTAGGCCCGATGGCTCCTCCGATCATTAACTTGATGCGCTCGAGGGTGAGACTTTTCTCCCCGGACAGATCTTCGTATTCGGCGGCTTTGCAATGCGGGCCAATTCGCTTGGCCATCTGGAGCAGATTGAAAGCTACGCCCCTGGCCGCCAGGTCAGGTTTGGAAGTTTGCACTACACGGCTAACGTCCGCGGAGACTTGATCTTCGACGGGTTCGAGCCACAGCCAAACGCGCCCGCACTGTCACGAGGGGCATGATCTAGCTCTGCCGCCGAGCAAGTGTCACGGAGGCCGCACCGATGTCGCTCCGACCTTTAGCTCGGGCCGACCAAGACCGATCGAGTCGGGTGGCTGGACACCACCTCGGGGCTGCGATCTCTGATGGTTGAGCCATACACCTACCCGTCCTTTGGCTTCGTGACTCAAAGCGCGGACTCCTCTCCGGACTCCGAGCCTTCGCGTCCCCGTCGAATCCGATTGGGCGCCGATCATGGAATTCACCGCGCGGACATCTTTCAAGACTTTCGCCCTTTGGCGACATCCTGAATTCACTAAAGTCTCTCTCTTTGCTCGGGAGAGCCCTGGCGGATTATGGTCGGGAAGGTTGGGATCACAGACGACGAAGAAATTCAAAGCCCACCCACCACCCACTTCGTAGCCACTTGCCGATGATTTAACCGACATGCTCGACTTCGACCGAAGACATCGACGGTATGGACGATGATGCAGGAGACGACCAGAACCAGCGCCATGTAGAGACCTTTGGAAGGCCACCTCGTCATCGACATATACATGGTGGACATCCCAAAAGATGGAATGGCGATGGAACAACGGAGGATGACCCTCCAAGAAACAGCCTAAGCGCCAAGGCGTCGTAAGCGGCACCGCTCTAAATCCCGCCACAAAAAAGCGGTGATTCCGCACGGAGACAATAATACCCCTTGACACATGCGAAGACAACCCCCTCGGCAGGATTCACAGCGGGAGGATGGAGAAGCCAGCCCTCATGAGAGAGCGGCAAAGAGAGGTAGAGGGCGATAATTACATGCCTCCCTCCAAGATGAGGCAAGCCTCGGCGATAGCCGAATTAAATCGTGCCCGAGGATCCCGTCGAACAAGAGCGTTTCAAGCGCAGGCTCATAGCCCACGGCAGGCAGCCTCAAGAAAAAGCAACAACTTAGAGCTGACCAAGACTTGCTAGGTGACAGATGGATTTGAAGTCCTTGCGGCGAAGAGTATGAACTCGAGCGCCCTCCAAGAGCTACCTAAGGCGCAGCTGCTACCCCGTTAGAGGAGGAAGCACCCAAACCTACATCACCAGCGCATGACACGGCTGACCGACCACCTAGTGGCCACGACAGAGGCCTCTCGGCCCTCAACTCAAGCCGCACCCCGCGCCGCTCAAAAATACCAAAGGCGTGGGGAAATCCGCGGACCTGCGAGATATATTGGAGGACAAGGCAAGGCAAACAAGATCGATCTCACGGATCGCATGGGCGCCCCACGACCGTGGCGATAACCGTCATGCGGATATAGCAACTCGGCCGGGCGAACCACGATGAGACAAAGCTCATTTGAGCTGCGCCGTGATATATTATCTGGGCGCGCACACCCACTATGCTTCATGGATGAAGTGATGGATCATCAAATCCGAGGGTTTCAAACCCGTAAACATTGAATCATACGATGGCACAACAGATCCTGCGGTTTGGATCGAGGACTATCTCCTTCACATCCACATGGCCCGCGGTGATGATCTACACGCCATCAAATACCTCCCACTCAAGCTTAAAGGACCAGCCCGGCATTGGCTTAACAGCTTGCCGCCAGAGTCAATTGGTTGTTGGGAAGACACGAAGCCGCATTCTCGACAATTTCCGGGGCACATATGTGCGACCACCGAGACGCCGATGACCTAAGCCACATAATTCAGCAGCGGAGGAATCGGCCGGACAATTCGGACACGGTTCCTAACCAAGAAAAATCAAATCGTCGATTGTCCGGATCGAGAGGCCCTTGCAGCCTTCAAACACAACATCATGACGAGTGGCTTGCGGCACCTATAACGAGGAAAAGCTGAAATCCATGGCAGCCCTCACAACGATGACCCGCTTTATGCGGGAGAGGACAGCTGGCTAGCTCGTAGTAACAACATGACCAAGAGCCCCGGTAATTCGGATACCAAGGACAACAATGGCAGGTCGTGTGCGAACAAGCACAAGCACCGCGTGCTTGGCGATAATGTTGAGGATCGGCGATCAATGCGGGATTCAGAGGCTCTAAACCCGTTAAGCGGAAAAAGCCATTTAAAAGAAATACTGGGCCCGTCAATTTGGACCGAATACTCGATCGCTCGTGCGAGATACGGCACCCCGAAAAACCAGCCAACCACACCAACAGGGATTGTTGGGTGTTCAAGCAGCAGGCAAGTTAAATGCGAAAACAATGACAAGGGGCTGCATAAGCGACGGCGGAGGAGCCCCGCCACCAAACAATAGAGGACGTAAGGCTTCCCCCACAAGTGCGGACGGTGAACATGATATACGCAACCCACATACCCAAAAGGGAGCGGAGCGTGCACTAAGGGGCGTATATGCGATGGAGCCGTCGCCCCTAAAGTTCAACCCGTGGTCTTCACCCCGATCACTTTTGATCGAAGGGACCACCCAATAGCATCCGCCATGGCGGATTCGCCGCATTGGTTCTTGACCCAATCATTGACGGATTTCACCTCACTAGAGTCCTAATGGACGGCGGCAGCAGCCTGAACCTGCTTTATCAGGATACAGTGCGCAAAATGGGCATAGACCCATCAAGGATTAAACCCACGAAGACGACTCAGGGAGTCCTGGATTAGGGGGTGTCCGGATAGCCGAACTATCACCGTTGGCTGGACTCCTGGACTATGAAGATACAAGATTGAAGACTTCGTCCCGTGTCCGGATGGGACTTTCCTTGGCGTGGAAGGCAAGCTTGGCGATACGGATATGTAGATCTCCTACCATTGTAACCGACTCTTTGTAACCCTAACCCTATCCGATGTCTATATAAACCGGAGGGTTTTAGTCCATAGGACGAACAACAATCATACCATAGGCTAGCTTCTAGGGTTTAGCCTCCTTGATCTCGTGGTAGATCCACTCTTGTACTACCCATATCATCAATATTAATCAAGCAGGAGTAGGGTTTTACCTCCATCGAGAGGGCCCGAACCTGGGTAAAAACATCGTGTCCCTTGTCTCCTGTTACCATCCGCCTAGACGCACAGCTTCGGGACCCCTACCCGAGATCCGCGGTTTTGACACCGACATTGGTGCTTTCATTGAGAGTTCCTCGTGTCGTCGTCCTTAGGCCCGATGGCTCCTTCGATCATCAACAACGACGCGGTCCAGGTGAGACTTTTCTCCCGGACAGATCTTCAGATTCGGCGGCTTTGCATCACGGGCCAATTCACTTGGCCATCCGAGCAGATCGAAGCTACGCCCGCCATCAGGTCAGATTTGGGAGTTTGAACTACACGACCGACATCCGGGAAGACTTGATCTTCGACGGATTCGAGCCACAGCCAAGTGCGCCGGACTGTCTCGATGGGCACGATCTAGCTCGCCGCGAACGAAGGTCCTGAGGCCACACAGCGTCGCTCCCGACCGTTAGCTCGGAGCCGACTCCGCGATCGAGGACGAGTGGTTGGACACCGCCTCGGGGCTACGATCTCTACAGCGATTGAGCCGAACTCCATCCCTGTCCTTTGCGAAGACCATGACTCAGGTGCCGGACTCCTTTCCGGACTCGAACCTCCGCACCTCGCCAATCGAATCGGATTAGGCGCCGGTTATGGAGTTCACTGCGCGGACATCTTCAAAGACTCGCCCTTTGGCGACATCCTAAATTCACTAAAGTCTCTCTTTTATCGGAGAGCCTGGCGGACTACGATCAGAAGGTTGGGACAGCGACGACGAAGAAATTCAACGCCCACCCACCGCCCACTTTGTAGCCACCGCCAAAGCTTAAACGACGTGCTCGATTTTGACTCCATGACATCGACGGTATGGACGATGTAGGAGACAACTATGAACCAGCACCTATAGGATACTGGACAGCCACCTCATCCCATGATGTATACATGGTGGATACACCTGAAGGAAGTGACGACGAGGAACAACGGGGCACTACGAAGGATAAATCCCTCGAAAAGCAGTCAAAACGGCAACGTAAACGCCGCACCAAGTCCCTCCTCGACAAAGACCCAGCCATAGAGCAGGGTGAACCGGTGGATGACGAACATGCTATCGAGCAACCGTCCGAATAGGACAACTTGGATAAACAACCCGTCCCCGGCTAAGATAACAGTTCGAATGATCTCACGCTGGACAAATTGTTGGAGCAGAAGAACCTCCACAAAAGGCTCGTCACCACGGCGCGTAGCCTGAAAAAGCAGAAGCGGAAGCTCAAAACAGCGGAAGATGCACTCAGAATTAGATGGAGCAAAGTACTCAACACCTCAGAGAAATCCGGCGACAGTCGCCAAACAAAGAGCTACCGAAGCACAAATTACTGCCCGAGTTCGATGAGGAGGCCTTAGAGCCCCTGCAATCAAAGAACAAAGAGGCCGCCCGGTCGGATAGACGACCACATGGCAAATATGGAGCAAAGCGGCGCCAGCACAAGCACGCACGCGATCCGCATAAGGATTCGCATCAAAAGGATGGCCCAGTTAGGTCCATCTATGGGCTGAGAAATCAAGCTCTTCCAAGCAATGCAACACGCCAAATATCCGAACATCACGGCACACCCAAATATAGGGGTGCCGCACACCCCCTGTGTTTCACCGATGAGGTGCTGGATCACGAATTCCCAGCGGGATTCAAACCCGTAAACATAGAGGCATACGACGGAACAACATACCCTGGAGTCTGGATTGAGGATTACATCCTCCACATACACATGGCTAGAGGAGATGATCTCCACGCCATAAAATACTTACCCTCAAGCTCAAAGGGCCAGCCCGCATTGGCTCAAAAGCCTCCTGAAAAATACCATTGGAAGTTGGGAAGAGCTCGAGGATGCTTTTCGGGCAAATTTTCAAGGGACTTATGTCCGTCCTCCGCATGCAAACGATTTAAGTCACATAACTCAACAACCCGGAGAGTCAGCCCGCAAATTCTGGAATAAGTTCCTTACCAAAAAGAACCAAATAGTCGACTGTCCGGACGCCGAAGCCTTAGCAGCTTTCAAACACAACGTCCGAGACGAATGGCTCGCCGAGCACCTCGCCAGAGAAGCCAAGAACCATGGCTGCATTAATAAGCCTCATGACCCGCTTTTGCGGGGAGAGGATAGTTGGCTGGCAAGATGCAGTACTCAATGACCCAAGTACATCCAAGTCGGATGGAATGGAAAACCACGACGCAGCAAGGACTAGCGCCGACAAAGGGAAACAGCCCAAGAGCACGGCAGTCCAACGCCGGATTCAAGCTCCGCAGAATCATAAAAATATGCCCTCAAGGACAACAACGACGAGCTATCCAACCTAAACAAAATCTTGGACAAAATATGCCAAATCCACAAGACTCTGGAAGCCGCAAACCATACCCACAGAGATTGTTGTCTTCAAGCAGTCCGCAAACTCAATGTCGAACACAAGGCTCGACACACCAAGTGAGGACGATGACGAACCCCACAAGCAGAGCACCGAAAACAAAAGAATTTCCCACAAAAGTTAAAACAAAGGAACTCACTTCAAGTGACAAAGGGAAAAAGCAGAGCGCCCATGGAAACACGCGCCGCACGGTCTATCCCAGCAGAGTCCCGACGATGGTTGTCAAACCAATCACGTTCGATCATCAGGACTATTCCGGAAGTATCCGGAACGCAGGATGGACTGCCTTGATATTAGATCCTATAATCAATGGACTCCAATTTACACAAGTCCTAATGGACGGAGGTAGCGATCTAAACCTGCTATATCAGGACACAATCTGCAAAATGGGGATAGACCCAACCAAAATTCGCCATAGCAACACCTCCTTCAAAGGGGTAATGCCAGGCCTATATGCCCATTGTACGGGCTTCCTACTGCTAGAAGTTGTGTTCGGCTCATCCGACAACTTCCGCCGAAAAGTTAACCTTCCACATCGCCCCATTCAAAGTAGCTATCAAGCACTATCGGGCGTGAAGCTTTCGCCGCTTTAACGCAATACCGATTATGCATCTCTTACACTTAAAATGCCCGGTCCACGCGACATCATCTCATTAAAAGGGAGTATTATGTTACTCGAGCACGGAAGAACGTGAGACTGCCTTGACAGCCCCACACCAATCCGCCCGCTAATCAAAGCACTGAATAGGTCATTTGAACCTGGACATGGCTAGACGAGTCCGGCGCCTACTAGCGCATACGCCTGCATAAGGGGCTGCACGCATGTACAACAAGAGAAAATAAAGCTCAATTTTATTCACTTTTCAACTGCACTCGCTTATTTAATATAAAGTACATTTTTCGCACGATCTTTTTCTTTTCAACTAAGTTCTTCTCTTTACAGATGAACACCGTATACACCCGGCCCGTGATACGCACAACAGAGACACAGCGCAGACGCAGGGTGAGGGACCCGTCGCAAGGATTCTTTTCAGATTAAGACCCCTGCGTAAACCTTTTTACTGTCTCTTGTTGATACACATCCCCGTTTCTTGCTATAACCGAGGAGGAGGCTGGCGCTTTGGCATCGGCCGCACACAATTTTTGCGCTGCACTGGACACTGTGGGCTTAGGGCATTATTCCGCCTGCTTTTCATAAAGACCAATACCTTAGGGAGTGTTCGCGCCTCGAAGTTAGCCTTATATGCATCAGCTCCAATCATGTCTTTGGTCAAATGTTGGGTTTTCCTGCCCCATGTTTTGGTACCTTACGCCCGCTATATCGCTAAGGTAGCGCCTGGGAGAACCATCGCGATTGTGCCCTGCTGAGCTGGGTTGAGCACCTTAGTGGAGAAAGCTAAAACTGACTGTCATGATATAGCGTGAGACTGGTCAACCACTCGATGACCCAGCGGAATGTTTAGAATTCCCCCGCATTGACGAAGGGCCGTTTCCCGGTCAGGCACATAAGCGCCCCGAATTCGGGAAAGCGCGGTGCCCCCCACCATCGAAATCCTATGGCTAAGTGAAAGTGATAAAGCATTGTAGTCCGGTTGCCTAGTTTTCAATGCTATCACCTCCTTTACAGGACCAAGACGTTGGATTAAGTATGAAAATGCACCTTTTTGCAAACACCCCCGCACTATGTGCGTGGGAGCTGAAGCCGAAGACTGCCATCTTTCAGGTTATATACACATATACATCAACGGCCGCACAGGAGGTGTTTTAATACTTGAACGCACAAGTATAAAAAGCTCTTATATTATATTGAAACATTGTTTTCACAAATCATACATGTCATTTAAACATAATATCCTTCGAGCACTGCGCCTCTATTAAACGAAGCGCCGCAGACTTCCTCAAAATAGTGCTCGGCAGTGTACTCGCTTCGTCCAATCTTGGGATGCAACATCGGTGGCCTTCATCTCCGCCAAGATGTCTTGACACGGGAAAGAGCCATCCACACACCTCTATGCATGCTGACCGCTTCATTGCATCGATATGCGGCACCGCACTAAGGAATCTGCTGCACCAAGCCAAAATAACTCTTCGCTTGGGGCTTTTCGCCACAAATGAGTCACGACAGCCTTCATGGCAAGTCCGACAACCTATTCAGCTCAGCCCATTCGCCAAACGATCGGTTAATGAAAGTGGACGCCCGGACTATGGAATCTGCGACCAAAAAGCTCTTCCATTCCGTGATCCTTTTGACCTCGGAAGTGTTCGCCGCTCTCATGCACTCGCCGCCAAGTCCGTATAAGCATCCTCCGCACCCCACACCCGTCCAATTGAGCGCATATAGGATCCGTGAATTTCCTCCACAATGTAAAGGGCTTTCCAACCGCAATATCTTCGATCCGACGTAGCTCCTCCTTCATAGCTCTCATCGCAGAGCGAGTATCCTTGGCCTCGTGGTGGCCTTTTTCAGGTCCTCTTGTTTCGCCGATCTTCTTTTTCAAGAAGCTCGCAACGCCAGAGCATTCTTTAATTTCACGGCCATCTCGGCCATTTCTTTCTTGCTTCGGCAAGTGAGCAGCCTGTTCGCTTTTTAGCTCGCGTCACTTTTAAGGCAGCCGCATCACTTTTTCCGCTTGCCCTTGGCTCGGGCGTAGCTCCGCCAAGGTTCTCCATAGCAGCGGCACCATCAAAGATTAAGCATACATGTTGTAAGGCATGGGCATCAAGCTCCCTTACCAGGTGTCCGCAGAGGTTGCATACCTTGTGACTCATTGCCGCTTTATTAACAAGCGTGATGTCCGTGATCCGCCACGCCAAGTTGCCGCTTCGGGCCGGCATTCATCAGTCCGCTAGCCACCGGACGCTTCGCCACCTACATAGGAAGAGCGATATTATACTGGGTTATGATCCTCGGCGCGCCGCCATTTTTGACACCGCACCAAGTCTCGGGGGCTACTATCTATACATGGCACATTTTGTATGCAAAACTGTCGAAGGTACATCATTTTATGTACCTCAAAACCCGCTATTAAACTTACGACGGCTTCATGTAATCCGCCTCAGCGGATGAAATCTTTCAATCACCGCACTCCATTAACGCACGGTGATCTTACCGAGATAGACGCCGCCTCGAGCAGATCCTTCAGCTCCTCCGACCGCACACCGCTGGTGCCGGACTCGTCCGTGGCCTTTTTTCAAGGCCGAACACGGAGGACTTTGAGGGGACATATGGCTGCCTTCTCGCCCCGCCGATCTGGAGAAGCCCTCCGTGACGACACCTCAGCGCCGCCCACCTCGCCTAACGGTATGGCAGGCGGAGGCGTTTCACTTCCATCATCTCCGGACGAGATCCTCAAGACGAGCTCACAGAAGGGCTGAGATCCGAACTACAAGGTAAATTTCGTTAACCTTCGTAAATAAAACAGGATGTCTCTTTAAGAAAAACGCCCCTTTACTTTACGACTCGCTGGAGGGCTGATATCCTTGGGGAAATAGTGCGGACGGGGCATCTCCCGCCGCAGGACCCTCTGGTGAAGTTTTCTTCCCCCGCTTCGAGGCTTTGGCCTCCGGATCTTCAGAGGCGGTCCTGTTCTCCCCCTGGAGGGAGGGATTCTCGATCCCCCCTTCCTTGATAGCCTCCTTCACAGAGGTAGTAGTTCCCTTGTTCCCCCCTTCGCCTTCTTCAAAAGGCACAGCCTCTAGCATCTTGGTTAATACAGGATCCGGCGTGGTCTCGGGGAGGGAGGCCGGACACCTGATCAGTTTTGCTTTATCTATCCACTCCTGTTTAAAGGACAGCTCTTTTAAGGGCAAGTGTATGATAAATATGCGGATAGCATGTCCGGGTACAGGACTACTTACTTGAGTATCCCAAGGACAGCTCAGCTCAAGGCCTCGGTTAAGTCCGACACATTGCTTGTGATCCAAGAACAATTGGTACATCTCCATCAAGCATGCCCATAAAATGTTGGAGAGCTCGTGGTCCCTCCGGATTAAACTCCCACAGGAGGAGGGGGCGACGCTTGCAGGCAAGGTGCGATTAATCAGCATGACCTCGCGCACTACGACCAGATTGATCTCCTCTCTCGAGGTCTCTTGACACGGCCCCGCAATGTAGGTACGCCCTGGACGGTCCCCGCCAAGCCCTTTATTGACCCATGACGCCACCGCAGTGGAGGACCCGAGCGAAGGCAGGTGGCGCCGCCTATTTGGTGCCCCTAGGAGCGGTGATATAAAACCACCTGTTGCATAAGTTGAGCTCCTCTTGAAAAGAGCCCTCGGCCATGGAGCGTCCAAGATTCTTGCTTATAACAGCCCCTCCGCACTCGCCTCGATGCCCCTTGATCATCTTCGCCCACTTTGAAGGTCTTGAGCCACAACCAAGTGAGGGGTAATGCGGAGGAAGGCTTCACATACGACAATGAACGACGAGATATGGAGGATGGACTCGGATCCAAGTCATGGAATTGCAGCCCATAATAAAACATGAGCCCCTCACAAAAGGGTCCATCGGGAAGCCTAAACCTCAAGGAAGTGAGACACTAATACCACGCCTCACCAAAGCTCGGAGTGGGAATAACCTGCCCTTGGGCAGGCAGCCTATGCGAAATTTCGCCAACAGATACCTCGGGCGCTCTCGCTTTAGCACATCTTCTTCCGTGACGGAAGAAGACATCCACCGCCGCAGGTCGGATCCGACATCGTCAAGGTCCGCGCCTAAATCTGGAGCTTTGGGTGTTGGAACTCAAGCGAGGGCGGATTCGATTGAGATTGAAAGAAAGGAGCGGCCTTGGTCTCAAGATAAAGAGGTTGAATACCAAGAGCCTCGCGGACTGCTCGGGACTCGCCGATGGAGGAGGCGTGCTAACGGGCACGATCGGGTTACCCACGACCGTATTGATGAGAATACCGAATAAGGGGAAACAATCTCCGCCTCGATAAGACGTGCCAAGGAAACCGCCGCTAAACGCTACCGAGGTAGAACAAGAAAACGATTCATATAAAGGCCGGCCGTGGTGTGATGTCACACCGCTGAATACGCCACAGATCTGTGGCAAAGGTTATTCTCTATGGTAGTATGTGGAACTTGTTTTGCAGAGCCGACACTATCCTTGTGTTCAAAATCTTCTATGAAATATTCGAGGAGGAACCCGCCTTGCAATGTCAAGACAATATGCACGCGACTCGTCATTGAAGCCTGGTTCAGGGGCTACCGAGGGAGTCCTCGATTAGGGGTGTCCGGATAGCCAACAATCACCGCTGGCCGGACTCGGACTATGAATATACAAGATTGAAGACTTCGCCCCAGTCCGGATGGGACTTTCCTTGGCGTGGAAGGCAAGCTTGGCGATACGATATGTAGATCTCCTACCATTGTAACCGACTGTAACCCTAACCCTATCCGTGTCTATATAAACCGGAGGGTTTTAGTCCATAGGATGAACAACAATCATACCATAGGCTAGCTTCTAGGGTTTAGCCTTGATCTCGTGGTAGATCCACTCTTGTACTACCCATATCATCAATATTAATCAAGCAGAGTAGGGTTTTACCTCCATCGAGAGGGCCCAACCGGTAAAACATCGCGGTCCCTTGTCTCCTCGTTACCATCCGCCTAGACGCATAGTTCGGGACCCCTACCCGAGATCCGCCGGTTTTGACACCGACAACGACCTTTAAAGGCGCCATACCAGTGTAGAGGCCAATCAGACAGCTCGCTACACTTGAAGTGGTCTTCGATCCCCGGATAACTTCCAAAGCAAGGAGTTAATCTTCGACATAGTCCCATTCCGATCGGTTATCACGCGATCGCCGGACGAACCGCATTTGTAAAGTTCAATGCGGTGCCGACTACGATATCTCAAGCTCAAGATGCCAGTCCTCGAGGAGTCATTACGGTCAATGGAACACCGAACGCCTTCCCGGACGGAGGAGCATACGGCGGCCCTCGCGTGGAAGTACAAAGCAGCCTCTTAAGGCAATTCTCGAGTCCGCTATTAAACGTCCGGACACCGCTGCCGCCTCGAGTAACCTAAAACAAGACTGCTCGGCACGCCCGAGCACGCATAGCAATGCGCCCAAGCCCCAGCCCTCGCGAAATTGCTAAACCAAGACCACGCATACATAATTATGCTCTAGAAATACCATGGGCATGTGGGAAGGGCACGACCACTCAAGATGCCTGCACGCGCTCAACCGCACTGTGGGCCCCGATTGTGTCATTCTTTTCTTTCTTCTCCCTTTTTTACTTTCAGACTCCGCTCACGAAGCCCTCGTCCGCAAGAGAATCGCCAACACACGATGCAACAGCCAGGAAGCAGAAGTTACGCCGAGTGTCCAGTGGTCTCTATTACGAGCAAGATACCTGCTTTTACACACCATCCCGCAGCTTACCCTCGAGGGGGACATGTTAAAAAGTCCCGCCCCTTGCTTATCGTGACTATTTGTATCGCTCGCTTCATCGCAGCCCTTTTGAATAAAACAATACATAGCTTCGCCTATTATTGAATTCCTTTTTCCTATATATATATATATATATATATATATATATATATGTTCATTTATGACATTGTGCAACCGCACACTTTGGTACGGGCAATACACTGTGGGCTTAAGTACCCCACAACATGGTGTGATAAGTCCAACACTTTCACAAGTGCGGCACCTGAACTTATAGCATTATATGCATCAGTTCAATCATGTCTTGGGTCAATAGTTGGGTTTTCCGCCCATGTTTTGGTACCTTACGCTCCGCTATATCGGCTAAGGTAGCGCCGGAGAACCACTCGCATTGTGCCTCGTTGAGCTGGGTTAAGCACCTCAAAGGAGAAAGCTAAAACTGACTGTCATGATAGGGCGAGAGCCGGTCGCTGTTCGAGAGGTTCTCGAGTCCCTAAAGACTTATGCCGCTTAGAGAGAGGAGTCGGCATTGTCTGCCTAGGCGTGATAGCGCCTCAACTCGGGTCTTCCGAATACTAGGGGCTTCACCAAATTTAAAATTATAGAATTCTATGGCTAAGGAGAGTGTTCAAGCATTATAGTCCGTTGCTTTGTTCGCTATGCTGAGCGCCTCCTCTAAGGACCCAAGAATGGGAACAAGAGCGCCAAGTTTATCCCAACACCCCAGCACTGTGGCATGGGGGTCAAGCCGACGGCCGCCATCTCTCAAATTTAATACACGGCCGCATTGTATGTAATATTTTAAATTAAAAGTGTTGCTTAGCGATATGAACAAGTTTTCAGCAGACAGATAACAAATACGAGTCTACACAAATATTACATCTTTGGAACATTCATCCGCTTATATATGGCACCTTCAGACGCCTCATAATACATTTCAGCTTATGATGCTCCTTGCGTGGTGGTGGTCCGTCTGTCACAAGCTTCTCAGGCCCATCTTGCCCTCAAAGGCACCTTAGCAAGGGCAAGGCCCCACGGCACCTTCGATGCAGACGGAGCGCTTGATGACTTCAACCCATGGACAAGGCCCACCAGCCGCCTCACCAGCCCGGTAGCTCCCAAGCATGGCTTCCTTAGGCCACACCGAGCTATGAGATCTTTCATGGCCTGTTCGCCACCTTATGGAGCTCGACCAGCTGCTTCAGCTGGTCTCTTATGGGCATCGGGTGTCCGCCTCATCATATCGAGACCGAACACCTTCTCCGCCGAGCTTCCTCCTCGGCTCGGTAGAATGCGGCAGCATCGCACACATCACGGGGCAGATCTCGCTAATGCTCCTAGAGAGCTCCGGATTTGGGTAAGTAACAGATAATTCACTTTCACATGCTTGCTTTGCATATAGAATGCCTTACCCGCCGCTATCTTCTTCATCGCCTCAATTCCTCGGAGGGCTTTTTGGCTTCGCCTTAGCGGCTCTAGCGCTCAAGGGCCGAGGCGAGCCTGACTCGAGTCTTGAGTCACGCCCAAACTCTCGTGTTTTTCCACGAGCTTGGAGCTCTTGCCGCACCCACGCCACCCGTGCCTCCTGCTTTCTCGCTGGTGCACTCCGCGCCGCATTGCTTTCGGCCTTGACACCGCTTCCTTCGTGGTCGCCACCTCGCTCATGGCCCCCGCAGATTCATGTTATTCCTGTCATCTTTTGCAACAACATCTTTTAAACACTCCCATAAGGTATTACTTACCTTCTTGTCCTCGAGCTGCTTTTTGGCAAGTCCGAGCTTGTTCTCGACCGCCGAGGCTCGCTTAATGCATCAACCTCCGCAGTCAAGACGGCAGAGGTCAGCAAGGTAACCTGGATTCCCATATTGACATACTTATGTTAGACTCATGCGATATCTTTTAGATCCTCGCCTCGCTATTTCTTTCCTAACACCAAACCGAGCATCGAGGCTACTGTCTATGTGGTAATATTTTTACATATCTTAAATACATACCTCAAAGCCTCGTTAGAAGGTCAGCACAAGCTACCAGCCCGCCTTGGCGGATCGAATCTTCCGGATCACCACACTCATAACAAGCGGTGTTTCCTCGTCGATGGAAGCGCTGTTAAGCGCCCATCAATCGCCCGTGCCTCCGGCTAGACGGAGGTCACCGGGCGTCAGTAGTCTTGCCCTTCTTACGGCGGGGTCGCCGTCGGACTCAAACCATCAAGGTTCCAGACGGAGTCCGTGCAGGCCGGACTTAAAGCCCTTTGGGGTTTATTCCCTTGTGCCCGGAGTCCGGAGGTCGCTTTGCGGCGCCTCCAGAGCCAGCCTCCTGGCTGGGCCCTTTGGGACTCCACCCCGCCATCCAAGGCGCGGAGGAGACGAGGCGGTCGGGAGTGAGGTGCTATTCACATCCGATTTAATCCAGGAGCCTCTCGACAAAGCCGCCGAGCCTGCCCTGGGCGGGCTGCATGGTTATATTCGGCAAGAAGATGTTGTGCACAAATGGAACGCCATGAGTTATTCTCGTATCCGGACACTTACGATTTCGCCAGGCTTGGTCCTTGGTGGCCACTCCTCCGCCGCCATCGGGCGCTGGTGGTGAGTCCGGAGGAGGGTCCTTCCCTTGTTGATTCCTCCGCCTCCCCAGCTTGGGGCGGCCTTCCTTTTCTTCTCTCCTCACTGGGAGAGGCTCTTTTTCCTCCTCCTCGCTCGGGGAGGAGTCCGCCGAGTCATCGGACGATGAGTCCGACAACACTCGGGCGCCGAACTCCTCCGAGTTCCCGTGGCCTTCTTTCTGGTTTTCTTTTCCGCACCACGAAGGTGCCGGAACCAGAACCATGTCAATCAAGGTCCGCTGGTCTTCGGCAAGGGAGCGGACAACAACCTGTCCGGACGCCTTCACCCAGTCCTGCCAAAGGTGAGGGAGTTTTAGATCCCGTGACAGAGTCAAACTATGAAAAAGAGCCCCAGAAGGGTAGAAGAGCTTACCTCGCTGGCTTGATATCATGAGCTGAATCCGCGATCTTCGGTAGCGATGTGGGAGCCTCGGGCGCCTTGAGCAAGACCTTCCTGCATCTTTGTGCGTAGTGTCAAGAGCCCGCTCAAGGTTCGATGTTGTGCCGGATCAAACTCCCACAAGTTGAAGGCCCGCTGCTAACATGGGAGGATCCGGCGATGAGCATAACTCTGACTACGCTGACAAGCTTGAGCTTTTGTCCACCAGTGTTTCGGATGCAGTTCGAGTCCGGTCAGCTCTTCCACTACTCCCACGCCAGCCCGCCTCTTTGCATGAGGTGAGCCGTAGGGAATCCGTGTAGGGGGCCGCTGCCTATTTGGAGTCGCTGCTCGTGATGTAGAACCACCCCGATTGCCACCCCTTTATGGTCTCCACGAAGGAGCCTCGAGCCATAGGACGCTGGCCATCTTGCTCACCATGGCACCTCCAAGACTGCTTGGCGTGTCCGCCCACTACCTTCGGCTTGACATTGAAGGTCTTCACCACAAGTCAAGTGGGGCTGGATGCAGAGGAAGGCCTTGCACACGAGATGAACGCCGAGATGTTGAGGATGAAATTCGGGGCCAGATCGTGGAAATCTAGGCCGTGGTAGAACATGAGCCCCCGGAAAAATGGGTGAAGTGGAAACCCTAGTCCACGGAGGAAGTGGGGGAGGAACACCACCCTCTCATGGGGTCTGGGGGTGGGGATGAGCTGCCACTTGTCGGGGAGCCGATGCGCGATGTCGTCGGACAAGTATCCGGCGTTCCGCAGCTTTTTGATGTGCCCCTTTGTGACGGAGGACGACATCCACTTGCCTCCCGCTCCGGACATAGTTGGAGAAGGTTGAGGTAGGATGTGCGGACTTGGGCGCTGGAGCTCGAGTGCACGGAAATGGATAAGCAAAGGAGGAAGAAGGCGTGTGTGAAAAAGTGGATCCTTATCCCTTATATGGACGGACAAAGCTATGCGCGCCCCCACCGCCCGATAAAACTCGCTATCTCCCAAGCGCAGTAATCAATGGCGCGTTGGGTTACCAACGCCTGTATTGATGAGAATCCTGAATAAGGGGACACGATCTCGCTTTGACAAGACGCGCAAGGAAACTACCTCGCTAAACGCTACCGAGGTGGGACAAGAAAACGATTCAATAAAGGCTTGGCCGTGGTGTGATGTCACGCCATGAATACGCCACAGATTGAACTTGTGTAAATATTATTCTCTCTACGGTGGTATGTGGAACTTATTTTGCAGAGTTGGACACTATCCTTGTGTTCAAAATCTTCTATGAAGTATTCGGAGGAGGAACCCGCCTTTGCAATGCCGAAGACAAGATGCGCTACCGGACTCGCCGCCATTGAAGCCTGGTTCGTGGGCTACCGAGGAGTCCTCGATTAGGGGTGTCCGGATAGCCGGACTATAGCCTTTGGCCGACTCGACTATGAAGATACAAGATTGAAGACTTCATCCCATGTCCGGATGGGACTTTCCTTGGCGTGGAAGGCAAGCTTGGCGATACGGATATGTAGATCTCCTACCATTGTAACCGACTGTAACCCTAACCCTCTTCGTGCCTATATAAACCGGAGGATTTTAGTCCGTAGGGATCTAACAACAATCATACCATAGGCTAACTTCTAGGGTTTAGCCTCTCCGATCTCGTGGTAGATCTACTCTTGTACTACCCATATCATCAATATTAATCAAGCAGGAGTAGGGTTTTACCTCCATCGAGAGGGCCCGAACCTGGGTAAAAACATCATGTCCCTTGTCTCCTATTACCATCCGCCTAGACATACAGTTCGGGAACCCCTGCCCGAGATCCACCGATTTTGACACCGACAGTTACTAACGCCTTTTTCTTTTTCTGCTCTTGCAGAGGCCAACGCCACCCTTCAGTAGTAGCTGGGTGAAGCCAACACCGCGCTACGTGCCAAATAAGCGGAATGCAACAAGCTGATCGAAGAGCATGACCTGCTGGTCACGCAACTGGTAGAACAGGCGGAGCTTCTCAAGAAGGCCCAGAAGGAGGCGGAGGACAAGGAGACCAGCCTCCTTGCTGAGTTTGTGACCGAACGCTCCGCCTGGACGGACAAGGAGGCGATGCTGACTGCTGGCTTTGGCGAGATTGAAGACATCATTGATGGTGAGCTTCCCTGTTTTTCCTTCTTTGAGCTGTCGGCTGCTGATCGAGCCGGCCTCTCGTCTCTAACTTTGGCTCTTTGCTTTCCGTTTTGGCAGACTTCTTCCCTGGTCATTCTGACGCCGCCAATCAGGCCATCGAATCTGATCGCGAAGGACGGAGGGCGGAAGGTGCGCAAATTGCTGCCGATGCCCCCCGGACCCTTAGCGAGCAGCTCCTGAGCATCGAGGCCCGTCTTCGGCCAGCTCACCGGATGCTGCGCCGTCTTTAGCGTGTCGGCGCTTAGCAATCGCCGCCTTTTGTCGGACAGACGGCATCACAGACTCCTACCGGATCGCCGACTGGCTGGAGGTGGCGGCCGACCGTCTTGAGGCCTAGAAGGGCCTCGGCCGAGTTGGTGCACGCCGGCCTTGAGTTCGCTGGCTGGGTACCTGGGCTAAACCCAGCCCAGCTTGACCACTGCCGCAGGAGGACCAGGAGGAGCTGGTGGCAGTAGAGGATGACCTTGTCAAGCGCGCGGCGGCAATCGCCGAGTACACCATCACCAGCGTCTTCATCCCGGAGCGGGCCGAGAACGGCGCCGAGGCGCCACCAGAGTGGTTCGGGCTGAACCCGGAGGACGTTGAGGACTCGGCCGAGGTGATCGACTCCAGTGGCGAGGAAGAAGACGAGGAGGAAGAGGAAGGTGAAGAGCAGGCGCCAGAGGTCGGAGCAGACGACCAGCCTCAGCTCGACCGCCCCTTCAGCAACGAGCCACGCCCGAGCGAGCCGGCTGCTACTGAAGGCGACCAAGCGACGACTAACCAGCCGGCCGCTCCACCAACCGGCACCACCGACTCCACCGCTCCATCGAAGCCGTCTGCTGCTCCCTAGGCCGCCAGTTTATCTTTGTTTTTACCTGTCTATCAGTCTCGACAAACTTTGTTAACTTCGCACAATTCCACCCGTGGGGTGTATTTCAAACTCTTGTTGGATGTCGTCCAAGGGCCTTTTGACGTGTAAATTTTTAGCTGAGTTCTCTCTTTCCTTGCTTCCTGCTCTTTGGCTTTTTTTCCTTTGCCGCCTTCCCTTGGTTGCCGTCTTGCCAACCAAACAGCCGCTCTGCGGACTGTGGCTGAGCCAAGTACTTAGCCAATTTGGGGAGGCAAGTACTTAGCCGGTTTAGAGTTTTTGTCAAGTTAAGTAGAAGCCGGCCGACCGGCTGCTCGACAGCCGGTCGGTGAGGCGAGAAGCCGGCTTGGACTATGTGTATGCTTTAGGTCATTAGCCATTTTTCATGCAGACACCCTTTTCGCCTTAGCTCCTCGCCGACCAATAGCCGCTTCAGAAGCTACGGCCTCCGGCAGAGAAAGCTAAGGTGCCAACACATTACTTGTCCGCTGCCGAAGCATTTCATAGTACAAAGCGGCAAGTCCCCGGGTCGACTGGTCAAACCCGGTGCCAGACGGTCTAACGGGATAACACAAATGACGGGCGTAATACCTATCACATAGATAAAAGAGGGCAGTCCCCGAGATCTTCTCGGGGGACCCGAGGTCTTCGTACTTAATACAAAAGTTGGCATGGTACATATCTGATCAATCAGAAACCTTCAAGGAGGTTTGCATTCCATGATCGCCCGCCTCCTTGCCGGAGTCATCTCTTTTGCGTTCGGGCTTCGAGGCCGGCGAGGTAGTAGGAGTCGTTTCCTAACACCTTGCTGATGATGAAGGGGCCTTCCCAATGTGCCGAGAGCTTGTGCTGGCCGGCTGCTCGCTAGATCGGCCGGAGCACAAGGTCTCCCACTTGGAAGGATCTTGGCTTGACCTTTCGGTTGTAGTATCGGCGCAGGTTCTGCTGGTAGATGGTGGACCAGCTGAGTGCCAGCAGCGGGCCCTCTTCCAGTAGATCGACACAGTCTTGTCATGCTTCTTCTGCCTCCTCTTCGGTGTACATGGTGACTCAAGGGGAGTCGAATTCTATGTCCGTCGGGATGACGGCCTCGGCACCATCGACAAGGAAGAAAGGCGTGAAGCCGGTTGACTTGTTCGGAGTTGTGCGCAGGCTCCAGAGGACGGCCGACAGCTCGCTGCCAAGAGTCGTCAATGTTTAGAGGTCGACCAATCGGGGCGTGATGCCGGACAAAATGAGGCCATCTGCACGCTCCACTTGGTCGTTTGACTGCGGGTGTTCAACGGATGCTAAGTCCAGTCGGATGCCCTGCGTCGCGCAAAAACGGGCCAAGGCGCCTTTGGCAAAGTTCATGCCGTTGTCGGTGATGATGTTGTGAGGTATGCCGGACTGGATGGTGATGTCGGAGATGAAAGTCACAGCAGTTGGACCATTCAATTGTTTGATTGGCTTTGCTTCTATCCACTTGGTGAAGTTGTCCACCGCGACAAGCATACGAGTCAAGCCGCCGCGCGCCGTCTTGAATGGTCCCACCAAGTCCAAGCCCCAGACGGCAAAGGGCCAGGCAATGGGGATAGTCTTGAGTGCGTGTTTACCGATGTGGCAAAGGAGCGGAACTTCCGCACCCTTTGCATTTCTCGACCAGATCTTTGGCGCCTTCTAGAGCAGTCGGCCAGAAAAACCCGTGGCAGAAAGCTTTGGCCACGAGTGCTCTTGAAGCTGCGTGGTGACCACACACGCCTTGATGAATGTCTTTGAGGATTGATTGGCCTTGCTCTGGTTCCACGCAGCGCTGGTAGACACCAGTGACACTGCGCCTTACAAGCTCTCTGTTGACTATGGTGTATGTTGCTGCCTGACGTTGCACTTGCCGCGCCAAGATCTCATCAGTCGGTAGCTCTTTGTTCACCAGGAAGTTGAGGATGGGCTTGGCCCATGAAGGCGCTGCGATTTCTTCGATTGCTAAGACTACTACTTGCACGAGGGCGGTTGGGCCGGGAGGAGGCGAGTTGGAGTCAGCTGTCGCTTGCTGAGTCGGTGAAATCCCCGGGCCGACTGCTGCAGTCCCCGGGTCAGGCTCTGAAGTCCCCGGGTCGCCTGCCGAACTCCTCGTGCCGGCTGCTGAGGAGGAGGAGGCGGCGGGCCGGCTGGCGGAGGAGGCTGGAGTCCATCGCCCTTGGCGATCCTGGTGAGCCAGTGGCACTTCCGAGTAGTGTGATTGGACGGCTTCGCACCGCTATGGAACTTGCAAGGTGCATCTAGAGTCCGCCAGACGAGAAAGCGGGCAGCCGCTGGGCTTGCCGCCTTCCGGCGCTTTGGGAGGAGGCGGCCCTTCCGCTGCCGATCTTGATCATACACTGTCGGCTTGAGGAAGCCACTGCATGGCCTTGGCGCTTGTTGTCGCTTGTTGCTGCCTCCACTAGTGTCACCACCGGGTTCGAGGAGCTTGAGGGGCCACCTCGCCCGACACGCTGACTTGAATCTCCGCCTCATGGAGGAGTCACTGTGGCAAACTTGTCTCGCTATGATCAGCAGTTCATCAAGGGTCGCTGCTGCCGCAGAGAAGCTTGTGTTGAGGAGGGTGCCTCAAGACCCGGCAAGTGAAGTACTGATGGCTCTGCACTCATGCACACCCTCGCACGAGTTGCGCAACTCGGCCCAGCGCGTAAGATAGTCGCGAGTCGACTCATTGGGGCCTTGGACACACAAGGAGAGTTGGCGAGGCTTGGGCGGCCACTTGTACGTGCTGGTGAAGTTGCGGATGAATGCTTCAGTGAAATCAACCCGACTGTTAATGCTATGGGCTTCAGTTGTTCAGCCATGTCCGGTCGTGCTCGAGCATGAGCGAACGTACTTCACGGCAACGCGCTTGTTGCCGTTCGCGATGCTAACGGCTGTGGAGTAGTCGACCAGCCAGTCCTCCGGCTTCATGGAGCCGGTGTTCTTGGGTGTATCTCTCGGGAGTGTGAACCCTTTGGGGAAAAGTTCGTCTCGGATGCGGCGGCCGAAGCAAGGCGGACCCAGCTAATCTTCTTCTTCTAGCGCCAGTGATCGATTGAGGTGATCGATCTGGTGGCGGGCGTTGTTTTCCATGATTCCTTCTCGGCGGCCAAGGCGGTCACTGAGCGACGGGTGATCAACATGCGGCGGGGAAATGCGCCTCTCCCTGCAGGGAGGAGGAGGCGAACAATCGCCCTGCCGCTACATCGCTTTGGGCGGCCGCCTTGGTCGCGCCGATGGTGATGCGAAGTCCGGCTGCATGCTAGCAGCCGGCTCTTGTCTTTATCACGGACGCCACCAAGAGGGCGCCCGGATGTCGGGTTTTGGTCTCGTGAGGAGGCGGTTGTCCTTTCGCCGTTGGCGCTTGCAGGCACTCGACGCCTTGCTGCTCAAGAGCTGCGCCGAGGAGCTGCCGAGCCGCCTCCCATGTGGCGACGCTGCCGCCTCGAGCTGGTCTAGCTCGTCTGCTGCCGCCTGGGCAGCCCGTATGTTTTCTGCAGGCGTGGTGTAGATGGGACGATCTGTCCCAAACAAGCTGGTGATGGTTGCGCCATGCTGCCGGATGTGGACAATGCAGCTAGGCCCACCAGGAGCGCTGGTAGGCCTCCGAAAGGCGTCTCATGCTGGCCTGGCGGTTGGCGCTCTCGACGAGCTGGACACGGCGTGCCTCCAGCGTCTCGGCGTCAGTGTCTTCCTGGATGGGCGCAATCAGGTCTTGTATCGCCGCCTGCAATGGATCTTGGCCACCTCCGCCAGAGTGCCTGCCGTGGCTGATGACGAGCACTTCCTTGATGGTGCTGCCGCCGCTGTCCGTGCGAGGAAGTGGCTCATCGTAGACCACCACGTTGGAGGGGAACGCGTCGAGCGACGCCGTGTCAGAGTCGACCAACATTGGGTCGGTGGAGCCAACCGACTCCAAGTCAGCAGCAGGCTCACTGGCGACATGGAGCTGATCGAGGAGGCTCACGAGGAGGCTCTCAGGGCCATCGGTGCCCGTGATCGACACGGGCTCGCTTGAGAGGCGAATCTCGCCAAGAAGATCGGCGAGGCAGCTCGCCGCAAAGCGACTTCCATGCCGCAGCTGCCGGGTGCAGACGCTGCCTCGGGCGTGCCGGGCTGGCTGCGCCGCCAGAAGGAACAAGGTTCCCGTCCAGAGCAGGTCTCCGGGAGACGGTGCACCTCTCCCCATGGTGGGCGCCAAATGTCGGGGGTTGGGTGTGACATATGCCAAAGGATGGCTTATCATGGTGGGAGCGAGTACAACGTCGCCGGTGCCTGGAAGCGGGATGAGGCGTAGACACGTACGCCGATGAACTTTACCCAGGTTCGGGGCTCTCCGTGGAGATAGCACCTTTAGTCCTGCTCTGCGGGGTCTCCGCATGATCACTAAGGCACTAGTGGTACAATTGCGCTCCTTGAGCTGTTTGCTAGAGGTGGAAGAAGGCACGCACGCTCTCTCCTCCTGTAGGTGTGAGTCTATTTCTAACAGGTTCGAACCCTTTGCATGGGTGCCCTGGGGGGTTTATATAGGCCTACCCCCCAGGGGTACAATGGTAATCCAGCTGGGTGTAGGACCCGGCTATCAGTCTCTCTGGTCGCCGGCTTCTCCGCCGGCTGCTAGGGCTCGCCACTCGGTGGGCCCCGCCGACTGGTCTGGTACGGAGCCGACAGGCCGCTCCCGCCGCTCGCGGGTCTTGCCGACTACTGATCACTGTAGCCGTGATGCTAATGACACAGACTTGGTCGGGGAGCGAAGAAGTCCCGCCACCGGGCGGGCGGCATCGCAGCCACACCGCCTCATCCGTTGATGGAGCACGGGCCCGAGGGAGGATAAGCCGCTTGTCGGAAGCCGCCTTCCCTTAGGTCCGCTGCCTCGCTTCCTCCGCCTTCGTGGCTCTCACCGCCGGTAGGGCCGCCGCCCGCAAGCCGCACCGACATGCCGCTGCTGAAAAGGGCCTCCCGTCAGAGTGACGCTCAGGGGAGAGGCAACAGCCGCCATGCAGAGATCTCCGCCTGTACGAGGCACTGTGGCCACGCCTGGCCCTGGATTCGGGGGGATGGGCTATGCTGTAGCCATACCCTGTCTTGTCTCCTTGATGAGGGTGCATACTTTGAGGGCGCCACGGCCGATCGCTAGGGGCCGGCCTCTGGAGGCCGCCTCTAGGAGTCGGCCTCACAGATACCGCCTCGAACTTGGCCGCTTCGACAATGGTCGTTTCGCCAACCGCCGTCAAGGCGGAGATCTATCTTGACGTCTTGAGGGGCGCAGCCGGCCCTGATGTCTTGAAAGGTTCGGGGGCTCGGGTTAGGCTACCCGTGGCCTATTACTCCGACACAACTTCTACAAAGATGGGTTGTGAATGAAAGGTGAGACATTGAAGATGTGGGAGTCAACCTTGAACTTTGTGTTCATGCGCAGTGACCCGATGTGGAACTTATCATGGAAGCTTCTTGTAATAATAATGATCCCCTTTGATTCTAAGTTCATCTTGTATCTATGTTTGGTCTTTTACAACCATGGTTCCTTCCATGATTGATCCTATTTGATACTTTTCTCGGACAAGTTAAAGCTCTTGCCATTCACAAATCAACTCACAAGTCCAATTTTTATTCTGAGCTACCTTTGAGTATTACCCTCTGGTATCTCGAGAATATCACGGAAGTACATCACTCCTTGTGAGTTCTTCTTCAATTTATATTTCTCACCGATTCCAACTTCCCTCAGGTTCTGAGATGTTAGTCGCTCAAGAACACTGATATGTGAACCGATTCCGCATCCCGGTACGATAACTCTAAGTAATTTTCGTTGCTTATGAGTTTAATAATCCTTCAAGTCATTCCTAGCCTGATCGGCTATGTCATTATCGTGTTAAATTTTAACTAGGCTACCTAGTCCTTCGTCACTGAGGACAATTTTCGACGATGAGCTAAGCTTACGTCGATCTTCCTCGTCATATCATTTCGCCTTGAACAACAAGCTTGATTTCGAGTATGTGTTGTACCCGTGCTTCCAATAACCTTGCGCTTCATCATTCCTTTGACTTGATGTCATCGCCGATCGATTACCTCTTCTTGAAATCTCTCAACAAATGTGTTGTGATCATCATCAACATTCTGAGCTCTTCCAGGATATCAATCGACTTCGTGATGAGAAATACCATCCTTGCCCCTCGATGATTTGTGTTATCATCGACAACATTATTGCCTTCCTCCAACACAAACTTGTTCATGCTATGGAGCTCCTTGCTATCTAGCTTATGTTATGTTCTACCTTGGAGTATTACCGACTTTTTTGTCAAGAATGTAGCAGGAATTTCATCACCTAATAAGAATTCTTGATACAAGTGATACTTATCGCCATCTCCGTTCATTTCTTGGTCCCCGTGTTGTTTCTAACCGGAATACAGCAAATTGAACTATGATGTGTGAATTCAAAACTTCTAGCAACTCTATTGCTTTGAAGTGAATGGTCGATAGCTTCATTCTAAGTCTTTTGGTTATTGAATCACCGTTCTAACCTTGATCATGCTACCTAAGCCCAAATTTCGGGTGCACTTTTCAACCAATGTTTAAGTGTGTATGTCTTCCTCAAGCATACATCATTATATCATTTGATCTGACAAATGTTATCTCCTTGTTCACATAATGGTGGAAATCCATCTTTTTGGAAATATCGATCTTCCATGAGGAAATATTAAGACCTACACTATAGTTTGTTCCTGATGGAGTGTTTGTGTATCCAAAGTCTGACCTTGCTTGAAGACCATGCCAATGCTATCTCGAAGCATATCTGTGGTACTCCGATTTTTAATAAGAACATTTGAAGCACAGTGCTAAATTTTCTTTATCAATTATCCAAACACCGTTGTATGGGTAATGTCATGAAATTCCTCCCCCTTTCCTAAATGGTTTTGTACTTTCTATCCTGTCATGGATACCATGCTCTGCTTGTACTTGGGAAGGATATACCCCTGAAATATGTGTCTAAACACATTTTCCTTTCCATTGTTCTGTTTAATCTGATAATCACATTTTCCTTTCCATTGTTTTGTTTAACCTTTCTTGTAACCTGACTTAGCTAAGAAGATATAATTTCCTGCTTAGTTGAGCACCTCGTTGTACCACTCTATCAGTAAAGACCCTGTTACTTTTGTTGGTGACCTTCCGGTAACCACCGATGGACGAGAACTTTGCCTATTGGTCTGCCTCGTTCAACAAGCAGGAAAATGGTTCTCTTCGTCCCTCGCCCTTGGTACCGATGTTGTTGCCGACATAACTGACAGTCTATTCTCTGGCATGCCTTTCTATCATGACCGTGCATGATGAAAGCGCCATCCCTACTTTGTAACACACATGGTGGGCGCATAACTCACAGTTCTACAAGATCGAAACCTGACTCTCCTGTACATCCCTGTTTCAATGTTATCCCTTGCATTTGGTTTCATATGTAATTCGTGAGCCACCTTCCTAGTGATCTATTCTGGTATCACACGCAATACTTATTCTCGTTGCCCTCAAACCCCTTTCACCTTCTGATTAGGCATCAAAGGATTGCCTGGCCGATTCCTTATTGTACCTTCTTACTTTGCTCTCGATGGTTTCCTAAGTTACAATTAGAGAGATACCTTGGGCAAAAATCCCTGAGCTAATTACCGAATATCAGGCCTTGTAGACATTTGTCCTTGTAGTTTTCCCTCCTATCCTTCCGTAAGTATGATGGAGTTCTTGAGAAAGGGTGACGACTTCGTCATGATGGCCTGAAATAGAGGAATCAAGACGTCAATGTAATGGATCGACCTCTTCGAGAAGAGCAACCAACACCGAGAAGACCCGTTAGAATTTCATAACCAAATCCCTTCCCCCTTACTCCCGCTCCTAAATCTCGGAACGAAATTTCTTGTAGTGGAGGAGAATTGTGACGCCCGAATAATTAAGCTACAACAAACCTCTGCAAATGATGCCACGTCACTTCAATTATTGTTGCTAATCTCGTGTTAGTTCAAAACCGATTCAAATTCAAATTTAAAATCAAGCAAACAATAAAACTTTTCAACTATTAAAACTAAAATGTTTGGAGTGAACCAAATATTGCTTTGGTAATTATGGTGGAGAAACTTACTATAAGCTGAATAAAACAATAGAGAAAACTATTATTTAAATACTTTTAAATATTAATTAATTACAAAACTATTTTAGCTTGGGTAGCAAATTAATGTGGCAGTGGCATATTTGGTAACATCAAATTAGGTGCCATTTTGGTATTTTTCTAAAACAAAAAATTAAAGGAAACTAAAAGAAAACAGAAAAGAAAAATAAATAAATAAAAAGTAAAAGCAAAACAAAAGAAAACCCCCAGCTCCCCATGGGCCTCGATCCATCCCACCGAACCGGCCTACTTGGCCCAGCCGGCCCCTCCTCACTCCATAACCCTCTCGCCCGCAAACCCTAACACCCCCCATGTTCGCCTCCTCCTCCCCGATCCAGTTCTGGATCGGGCACGACCTCAATGCAGCCCCGGACCACCGTCGCCGCTCGTCACTCGCCGGACCTCTTCCGCCATCGCCAACACCACTCGGTGCCGCCCTCACAACCGGACCTCCCCGACTCATTCCCAAGCTTGCTGCCATTCCCCTGCCTCGTCAGCCTGCTCCGCCACCACGCCACATCGCCGAGGTCTGACCTCCACCCCACACCAGAAGACTCTCGTATACGCCTGCCTAACGCGCCAGCCACGCCCTTTCTTCACGCTGCGTTCAAGACTCCCACCTCGCCGACTGCTGCCTTGCTCCGGCCCGAGCACACATGCCCAAGACCGCGAGCGCCCACCCCCACCGTACTCCCGCCGCGCCTTCCCTCGCTCTCCTGCGCTGCTCCACAGCTCGACCGTCGCTGCCTGCTCACCGGCCTAGCCTTGCCGAGCCCACGGACGCCCCCGCCAGGCTTTGTCCTACACCTCCCTCCTCAAGGCCGCCGAGGCCCCCGCTGCATCCATCGCTCACCACGCCCGATCAAGATCCTCCTTCAGACGTATGCTACCGGCAGCCGTCCCGAGCCGCCTCTGCTTGCTGGTCGGCGCTGTCGTCCCGCCTCGTCTCACCGTGCTCGCTCCTGCTGCCACGGCTCCGTCGATAAGTAAGAGTGTCAAACCCAACGAGGAGCAGAAGGAAATGATAAGCGGTTTTCAGCAAGGTATTCTCTGCAAGCACTGAAATTATCGGTGACCGATAGTTTTGTGATAATGTAATTTGTAACGGGTAACAAGTAACAAAAGTAAATAAAGTGCAGCAAGGTGGCCCAACTTTTTGTAGCAAAGGACAAGCTGGACAAACTCTTGTATGAAGGAAAACGCCCCGAGGACACATGGGAATTATCGCTGCTAGTTTTCATCACGCCATATGATTCGCCTTCGCATTTTGATAATTTGATATGTGGGTGGACTGTGCTTGGGTACCGCCTGCCCTGGACAAGCATCCCACTTATGATTAACCCCTTGCAAGCATTCGCAACTACAAAAGAAGTATTAAGGTAAACCTGTGATTTGAGTGTGCATCTATATTGACCATTTCAGAGGCAGTATGACCAAACAATCATGAACATTTTCATTGCCATACTAATTAATGATCACCTGATAGGAACTACGCCATGTATATCTTAAGCACACCCCCTAGTCATGCCACATAGGCAAGCATAGCGTGTCTGCATTTGTACATCTAATATAAACATAACATCTCACTAAAATAAAATCATACATCGACTAATATGAAGATAAGTCGATATATGATTGCAGAACAGGAATAGTATCTGAATGTTGAGACAATTGGCCAAGCCACACACCAACACCTGGCCTGCAACAATCGACAAAGATATATAGCTGTCTAAAATCTAAGTAGAGTTACACATTCGAAGCATCACCAAACGAGCATAACCATAGCATCAAACATGTGGATCTTAATCAGCCCCTTACGAAGCAACGCATAAACTAGGGTTTAAGCTTCTGTCACTCTAGCAACTCATCATCTACTTATTACTTCCCAATGCCTTCCTCTAGGCCCAAACAATGGTGAAGTGTCATGTAGTCGACGTTCACATAACACCACTAGAGGAAAGACAACATACATCTCATCAAAATATCGAACGAATACCAAATTCACATGACTACTTATAGCAAGACTTCTCCCATGTCCTCAGGAACAAACGTAACTACTCACAAATCATATTCATGTTCATAATCGAGGGGTATTAATATGAATAAAGGATCTGAACATATGATCTCCCACCAAATAAACCAACTAGCATCAACTACAAGGAGTAATCAACACTACTAGTAACCCATGTGTACCAATCAAGTTTTGAGACAAAGATTGGATACAAGAGATGAACTAGGGTTTGAGAGGAGATGGTGCAGGTGAAGATGTTGATGGAGATTGACCCTCCCGATGAGAGGATCGATGGTGATGACGATGGTGATGATTTCCTCCCGAGGGATGTTTCCCAGCAGAATAGTTCACCGAGCCCTAGATTGGTTTTGCCAGGTTCCGCCTCGTGGCGGCGGTGCTTCGTCCCGAAAGCTTCCTTCCTATTTTTTCTAGGATGAAAGACTTCATATAGCAGAAGATGGGCACTGGAGGCCTGCTAGGGGGCCCACAGACAGGGGGCACGCCCAGGGGGGTATGTCCGTATTTTATTTTATCGACACCTCTATCTCTAAACATGTGGACATATTTTTCATTATCGGCTTCTGCTTGAGGACAAGCGAGGTCTAAGCTTGGGAGAGTCGATACGTCCATTTTGCATCATGCTTTTATATCGATATTTATTGCATTATGGGTTGTTATTACACATTATGTCCCAATACTTATGCCTATTCTCTCTTATTTTACAAGGTTTACATGAAGAGGGAGAATGCCGGCAGCTGGAATTCTGGGCTGGAAAAGGAGAAAATATTAGAGACCTATTCTACACAACTCCAAAAGTCCTGAAACTTCACGGAGGCATGTTTTGGAATATATAAAAATACTGGAGAAAGAATCAACTAGAGGAGGCCCACACCCTGGCCACGAGGGTGGGGGCACGCCCTATCCAGAATAAAGTACATTGTCATGGACCGTCCAACATGTTGGGCTTGCCTTTCCCCCTCATGCTAGCCAAATTCTTTGCCCTACTTGTGCTTCCAAATATCCTTAAACCCGGTTTTTCCATGAGAATCCACCATACCTACCTAGCGATTGAGTAAGATCCTTCAGGTAAGTTGTCATCGTTGCATGCAATAAAAATTGCTCTCTAAATATGTATGATTTATTGGTGTGGAGAAAATAAGCTTTATACGATCTTGTGATGTGGAAACAATAAAAGTGATGGACTGCATAATAAAGGTCCATATCACAAGTGGCAATATAAAGTGACGTTCTTTTTCATTAAGAATTCATGCATCCAACCATAAAAGCACATGACAACCTCTGCTTCCCTCTGCGAAGGGCCTATCTTTTACTTTTGTCTTATACCTTATGCAAGAGTCATGGTGATCTTCACCTTTCCTTTTTTTATATTTTATACTTTGGGAAGCACATTGTGTTGGAAAGTTCCTGATATATATATCCAATTGGATGTAAGTTAGCATGAACTATTATTGTTGACATTACCCTTGAGGTAAAAGGTTGGGAGGCAACACTATAAGCCCCTAACTTTCTCTATGTCCGATTAAAACTCCATAACCATAAGTATTGCGTGAGTGTTAGCAATTGTGAAAGACTAAATGATAGTTGAGTATGTGGACTTGCTGAAAAGCTCTTATATTGATTGTTTCCTATGTTATGATAAATTGCAATTGCCTCAATGACCGAGATCATAGTTTGTTAGTTTTCAATGAAGTTTCTGATTCATACTTTACATTGTGAATAGATTATTACTTTAGCATAAGAAATCATATATATATATATATATATATATATATATATATATATATATATATATATATATATTGCTGTTATAAGAATGATCATGATGCCTCATGGACCGCCCAGCTCACCGCTTGCTGTACTGGGCTAAAGCTCGACAGCTTGACACAAATGCATCCAATAGGGGCCTATTCATGCTCGCTATGCAAACTGTCCGCAATCGATAGAGAGACAAGCATGGGCCGCCTACTTCCAGATATACCCAAAGGCCCAAACGCTTAAGAAAACATAACCCATTTTGTTGTCTTCCTTGTCCAACATCAACTTTTTAGCATGTCATATTTTAATGAGTGCTCACAATCATAAAAGATGTCCAAGATAGTATATTTATATGTGAAACCCTTTCTTTCTTTATTACTTCCTATTAATTGCAACGATGACCAAACCTCGTGGCGACGACAACCTCTGTGCCCAGCTTCATGCGTTGCGCGGGTGCTTCACCAGCCCCGGCGTCGCCACTCCCTCCGATGGTGCGCTTCGGTGGCATCCTCATACACTCCAGAGTCCAAATGTTGGTGACCACTGTGGATCGGGGGTGCGGCCGACTATTATGGCCGGCGGCTCGGGCGCGCAATTTATGCGGACTAGTGGGAGCGAGGCGGGCAGCGGTCAAAGGCTGTCTCGCCTCCCGGTGAGCCTGCGCGGCAGACTTCTGCCATTCCTACCATCATTTCACATAGCTACTCGCATGCCTCCCATCAATACGCACATCTGCACGCACGCCTCCCGGTATGCCTGTGTGGCGGACTGCTCGCATGCGTCCCATCAACTCCCGCCTGCTCGCACGACACACGGGGCGTGTGGCAGCACGTATATTTTTTGGTTTATTGATGATTCATGTTGCCGCTTTACTGCTTAACCGAAGCATGGCACGGTCTAACGCACACGGTCTAAATAAATAATCCGTATGAGATATTGGTTGCCAGTTTTAGTAATCTCCCGTTTCTAAGAAGATTATATCAAAACGGGTCTCAAATTTGACGAAAAAAATACAATATCATAGCCTACTGGTGTCCATATATGACACCACGATAAGTTTCATGAATTTCAACTAAATTCTGGATTTACCGAATTTTAAAAATCTAATTCTCAATGTTTTGAAATCTCTTGTACAGGGAAACATGCACCCAGGGACACATATGATTTTGCAATCCATTTTGGTGCACATGTAGCTCAAATTTGATTTTTGCACATTAAATCCCTAGGAAATCAATTAATGTATAAAAACGGTCGAATGATGCCTGTTTTTTTTAATTCCTTTGGTCACATGTTCACTGCAGAAAAGTTTGACATGCCTTAGAGTGGCTGTGGTGGTGCGGGATGTGTGTGTCTGTGTGTGTGGGGGGTGGGAGAGGGGTTCGGAAGTACACTACGAGTTGTGAACCTCCGTGTGGGATTATTGATCATTTTGTGAGTCATATATGCCACGTCAAAGTCATGAATTGGTTATTTAAAGCATTACACAACCCTTTCATACATACATGTTCGGGCCACATGCATGCATTGGTGGTCCTCTCGGAGACTCTCCCTCGTGCGGTTATCAGCGACGTGCCTATTCGTTAGCCTGCAAAGGTTTTCAGTTTCCACCGACAACGAGAGGCATTTGACCAAAAGGCGGATTCATCTTGGCATCTATGTGGTCATGGTGAGATTCTATATCAAAGTTTGAACACGTGCGTACACACCCTCCCACCGGCTTGAAGTGAGGGGGCTACGCATCGTGGTGCAATTCGTTTCCGGTTTGCGAAGCATGTGCCACGTCAAAGTTGTGCATTGGTTATTCCAACATCACATAACATACGGACACATGCACACGGTGGTTTTGTCCTATGACACTCACTCGCGTGTGACTCTCTCTGTGGGCCCACGAGGTCGTCATCAATCAGTTGAACATACAACAAGAGAGAGGTTAGTTTGACCAACAAGGATGGTTCTTTTTTGGTTTGTGTTACGTATATGCACGGTAGGAGTATGTACATGTCAAAGAGGAGTATATGCGTGTCATAACCTAGCTCCATATGGGGACTTTCCGGTTCCCGAGGCAGGTGCCACATCAAAGTTGTACATTATATGGGTATTCAAACATCATGTAATACCATGCAGGCGGTGGTTTCCCTATAGGAACTCACTCGCGTGTGGCGCTTCCATCCATGGGCATGCGAGGTTGTCCTCCCTCACTTTGACCCAACGAGAGAGAGAGAGAGAGAGAGGTTAATTTGACCATCAAGGAATATTATTTTTTGGTACAGTAGAAGTACATATATACCACGTGTCGAATGGGGGCGTACATATAGCACATACCATGCATCATGAACCTTGCGCTCTCTAATGGGACTTTTTGGTTTCCTATATATGTAGTTCCACATCAAAGTTTTGCAAACATCACAGAAACACCTCTTTGGGCCACATGCAGACGGAGGTACGTAGTCCTATATAGGATGATCACTCGCGTCCGACATACGCTTCTCTTCTGTGTTGGCCCGCGAGTTCGTCGTCCATCACTTTGACCCAACGAGAGAGAGGTACGTTTGATGAACAAGGAGGATTAATTATTTTAGGGCTGTGTTACTAGGTGTATAGTACATGTCGAAGAGGGGTGACCCGCATATGTATACTATGTCTCACATGAACCTCACTCTGTGTGGGGACTTTGTGGTTTTTGAGGCAAATGCCACATCAAAGTTGTGCATTAGGTATTCAAAACATCACAACACACCTCTTCATATATATGTTCTGGCACACGTGCAATCGTGATGGTTCACTACAAAAAAATACACTTCCGTCATGATACGTGTTTGTCACAGTAGGTCGCGTTTTTTGTCATGCATGTACATCCATGACAAATTTATGACAGAATCAAGATAGTCATACCTGTGTTGTAATAGAAGTGTTCCATGACAATACCAAAATTATCATCACGGAAGTGTCCACTTCCATGACGATAAATCGCGCACGTAAGTGCTTTCGTCAAGGGTGACCGACACGCGGCATCCACCGTAACTTAACGCCGTTAAGCTATCGGGTCGGGTTTTGGATCCGATAACCGTTAACAGCCCGACCAATGGGGATTTTCCACGGTAAAATCATCATTGGTCGGAGGAGACACGTGTCAGGTCCGCGTTGGCATAGGTGTCACTCATCCAATGGGCGAGACGCGCCTATGATATGTTGACACGTGGACAAGCCCATCAAGTTTAAATGGGCCAACCCAACTGAAGGCCCACAAGATTTTGCGGACCATAATGGGCCGGCCCAGCTAAAGGCCCACGAGATTTTGCGGACCATAATCGGCCGGCCCAACTAAAGGCCCACAAGATTTTGCGGACCATAATGGGCTCGCCCAGCTAAAGGCCCACAAGATTTTACGGGCCATAATGGGCCGGCCCAGGTAAAGGCCCACAAGATTTTTGTGTGCCATAATGGGCCGGCCAGGTAAAGGCCTATAAGATTCTTACGGATCATAATGGGCCGGCCCAGCTAAAGGCCCACGAGATTTCGCCGACAATAATGGCCGGCCCAGCTGTAGGCCCATAACATTTTGAGGACCCTAGTAGGCCGGCCCATTAACTCGCTACCATGTTTTGGGCCAAATGCCGGCCCATATTTGATCCGTCCATTAATGGCTCTGCCACACCCGGCCTAATAGTGGCCCATATGAGATCCGCCCGTTAAAAGCCTAATCGTTTCACCAAATTACGGCCCGTGATCAGTCCGACCTTTAAGAGGCTTTGGGCTCAATTATGGCCCATATCGATTCGCCCATTAACCGGACACTATGCTTTTGGGCCCACTTTCTAAAGGCCCACTTAGTAATTCGCCTGATATTAGTTTTGGCCTGTTAAGGCCCGCTTAACATTTCGCCCTATATTAATTTCGCCTGTTAAAAGCCCGTCATATAGTTGGGCCTAACTACGGCCGGTTTGCATCCGCCGCCGCATGACCGATATCTCGATTGGGCCAAACAAGGACCGAGACAATTTTGGCTGTTAAAAGCCCGTGATTTGGTTTGCACAATCATGGGTCGGCGTTCATTTCAGGCTGCTGCCGGCCCGTGAGCTGTTCAAAGACATTTCGTGCCCAACGACATCGTGATTGCATGACGGCCCAATTATGTACCGTAATTTTACGGTTTGGACGGTTTATCATAAGACGGATATATATACAAGAAAATAACTGCAGCATCGTGAATAAGAAAAACCTAGACTATACAATAAAGAAATTACGCATATTACATCCACCGGGCATCAAAGTTCGCCACTATGATAATAAAGCACAAGCATAAACAGATTACATACATCGGCATCAAAGATCGCCACCAAAGCAAATAAACACGCCGACAAAATAATATACAAAACCGACAAGACTTCAATAGAGTTCAAGAAAGGTTAGCCCTCATTGGGAGCTGCAGCGCAAGCAGCGAAAGCAAGATGATGAGATCATGTTGTTCAACACTTATATCTTCCTCACTCAAAGATAAACAAGCAGGCATGATGACAGGTTTTGCACATAAAAGTATCGGTCGATAATTCATCACATTTCTTCTCGACGAGCAAAGTGACACAGCTTTAAAATTGCATTAACACAATATGGTATTGTTCAGTCAAGACATGGCAGGAAATGACATTGTGAAGGAGTTGGCAGCTTCACGACACCAATCGGATTACGATCAAGAACTCATAAGTATCAATGGTTAGTGTGTGTCAATTTATACCATTTCAGATTGGCAAATAAAGAGACGGTTTAAATAATAGTAGAATGATATGACATTGTTCATAGTTAAGACATTGCAGAATATGACATTGTGTCAGTAGTGGGTAGGTTCACCACACCACCGGATTACGGATGAAGAATGTAGCATACATGCAAAGGCAAAAGAAGATCACTTGCTCAGATAGTTTAATTTACATGGTATGAAGAAGGAACTTGGTTGTACAACTGAAAACTTAAATTGAGAAAGGACAAACTTTTGTTTATGAACTACATAATAAACTTTAAACAAGCAATTTGATGCAAACACCAAAAATAAATAGCTGTTGCGTCCATGCCTAACCAAATATATACAACAAAGTTTGAAGGCTTGAGATGGACAAACTTACATTATTGGAGAAGACAGCTCTATAAAGGCCTTGTCCATGCCGATGGGGGCAATTCAAGAAGTTTACCACATAATCTTCTTCAAAAGCATTGCCTTTATTCTACATTTTGTTAAGAGTAAATATAGATGTGATAATATACGAAAAATGGAGAATATTTAAGATAATATGAAGAGTGATGCTACATAACCAAGTAGCTATAAATGTAAGTGCAGCGATATGGGAAAAAGGTACAACCAAGAGCAATGCACAGCTAAACTTCTTCAGTACCAACCTTATGGTAAGCGTAAATATAGATCTGATGTGTAGAAAATGGAGGGCAAAGGAAAATAAGCTGCAGAGTGATGGTGCATGAACAACTACCTGTCATTATAAGTACACTAATAAAGGACATCATGTACTTACAAGAACAATGCAAAGCTAAAAAAACATTGGCATTGGATATATTCTACACTAATGTAACCATTCATACAGATCAAATAATTTGGAGCGAACAATTGATAAGCAAGCTATCATGCATACTGCTGTCACATAATGAACTGGTATGTATGCAAGTACAAAGGATATAGGACAACAGTACTAACAAGAGCAAAGCAAATGGGCAGCATATTTGCGATATCCTCGTCGTTTTGTCAAACCGAATTCTTCTTCGAGCAGATTTCCTGCAAAAAGATCCGTAAGGCACATGTGGAAAAGTAGAAGTTCAAATTGTCATGTGATTTCATAGATGTGACCTCATCCTCGAACAAGACCAAGGCATAACAAGGTTTTTCCATTCAATGTCTTCTAAATTTAGCACAGAGACTTCACCGAAATTCGCTTATAGACTTGCCATCAAAGTGTGATTTCCTCGTAACACCGACATCGCTGCAATGCTTCCTTGAAAAGCACAAGCAAGCTTTGCTCGTCATGACTATCCAGATTGACCTCGCCTAGTTACAACAATGTAATGTAAATCATTGATGTGTTCAATCAGCAGAAAACAGGAAAATAATAACCATGAATAATAGCACTTACACGTAATTGGACAGAAGATGTGAAATGGTGTTTGTCTTCACAATAATCTTCCCATGATGGAAATATATGCACGTAGTCCTTAACAACATTGAAAGCATTGTCTTTAAACTGGGAATAAATGGAATGGGGTTCCAATCTGCAGGAATTGGCCGTCTCTCGCAGCTTGGGATAGGTCTTCGCCGGTGGACTTGTTGTACTTTTTGTCGGTGGGATTTTTCGTGGTACAGCGGTGCTATGGCAAATGAAATCGTATACCTTTGCTGGAGTCCAGTCCTGTGGTTGGGCTAGTGGTGTGGCCAAGAAGTATGGGTACAATCACCGGAGTCGGTCCTCGCTTTTTGTCACCGGTTGTACAGCCAATATAAGTGGGTGATGTCTGATTTCTCGGCACCACCATGTTTTTCAAGGACTTTGCTGGTGCTCCTTTAGGTTCGCAATCACCCTCTTCATTTTTGATGTCCGATGCACAAGAACAACATTTGAGTGGAAAACATGGTATGATGACAGATGGAATATGTATTGATAATGGATGGGCATGGCATCTCGACATATATGATGAGTAAACTAAGCGATGGCGGTGCAACAAAGTAGAAGAAATGCAAGACAACATATGCAAGATACCCGCAATCAATAAAACATTGCCAAATTAGAACAGCACCTTGATGGGTGACAGGACAGGCCATCCGCCTTTGACTCTCGAGGTTAGAATAGTCATTAGGATCATATTCTCAACAATAATCAACAGTGGGGAGCGATGAGTTTCATTGCATCCGAATGGCACTCAATGCCTTGGTGCCAATTTTGTAAGTCATTGCAGTGTTTAGCTTCAAGAGTGGACTGCTGCTAGTGCGACACAAAGCAGCTACACAGATCATAGTGTAGATATAACGGAAAACCTTAAGCATCGAGTAAAATTAGCAAAGTGGAACTTGCTGGAATATATGTGCTAGTATTGCTTGCGACGACTAGAAAGGCTTTGGATACCAGCTCTCTTCAAGTGAAGGTGCGGTACTTTTAATATCGATGTAACTCTCAAAGGCGACACAGCTCCCGCATTTCCTTGTTATTCTTATAGGATTCAAGTGGCAGGCCACTACAAATCCTATTCCTATGTTTACAAGATCCTACTAATCAAAGAGGCTCAAAGTGTCCATCACAACCGATCAGATATACCTCTACACCGCAAATGTCCCTGCTCATCTTCAAGACAAGGAACATATCAGACTACTATCATATTCTTCCGCTCCAAAATATAAGTCTTGGTAGATATTTCCACTATGGATCACATACGATGTATCCAGATACATTTTAGAGTGTAGATTCACTCATTTTGCTCCATATGTAGTCCATGGTGGAATCTATACAAAGACTTGTATTTAGGAACGGAGAGAGTACATATTAAAGAAGAACGGAAGAGGAACATGGTAAAGAAGAGCAAGCAGATTTTGGATAATAAAATGTTGGTTGCGCAGTGCCCACATGATGAACCAGAGCGCATTAAGAATGCAACTCCTAGCTGTCTCTCGACCATTTCAAAGCGGTTGGATGAAGATCCCACGCCTCCTAACCCTTCTTCTTCCTCGTCTGATTCTTCCCATATAGAACACCTTGACGGGCACGCCCGGCCGACCACCGACCCCAACGCCTGTGTTCCTCCGCCACCCCCACCCCCACCCCCGCCCCAACCCCCACCCGTGTCGAGTTTTCTTCGTTTGACGAGGCCTCACAACCACCCAAGCCCCTTTGATCGCACCAGCGAACTCCGGCAAGCTCTGAAAAATCGACTCACCCAATTTTGAAATTTAGTCTACTCTGATTTAACTAGTGTGGAATATAAAAGGGAAAAACCATAAGCATTGGGAGTATAGTGTTGAGCGTGCCATGGCGGATCTGAAGGTGCAAACCGACAAAGGCAACTTCACAACCAAGACAAGAAATCGAGTAAAGCAAAGGGCGATCTATTTTCTTGCTGCGATAAATAAGTTGAGCAGATACTGAAAGAGTACCGCCTGTGCGGCGCTGCACGATTCTGCTGAGAATTTGACAGTGCTGCGGTAGCGATGGCTGTCGGTGGCGTGGAAACAGATTTAGGAGGGTAGACGGTGGCGGCGGGGTGCGGTGGACGAGACGGTCGTTGGAGCAGCGCCGGCAAGGTGGACGACGGCGGGGATGAAGCGAGAGGACGGGCTGCAAGGATCCCGGTCCGGCCGTGGATGAGAGAGGTCGATCTCTGTAATGGACGGGCGTGGGTATCAGCTCCGCATGGTGGAGGAGGACGGCGGTGGATGGGGTGGCGGACGGCGGCGACGGAGGAGGGTGGGGTGGAGAGGGTGTTTTGGCGCCCACGGAGTACAAATGGGGAAAAGGGAGGTAGAGAGAAGGGGGAACCATGTATTCAGGGCGCTTGTCTCAAATGCGAGGAAATTTACAAACTTAGCCCCTGCTTCAAATTTCTACTACATCACAGCAACATTAGTCGGTTGGGGATAGGACGGTAATCTCGCATACACCAATATTTGCCGACGAGAGTTTGTTTTGGCGCCCACCGTATGAATATGAATCGGGAGGAGTCGATTTCGCCGAGGACACACTGTGTTTTGGCGCCCACCGTATGAATCCGGGTGAGAGGCGGTTACGCCACGCTTGGGTGAAATTACAAACCTACCCCTATAAAACCTATAGAAATCCAGCAGATAGGCTTTATGTGGCAGGGATAGGCAGTAGTGATTTCCATCTCGCAGATTTTGGTTTCAAGATTATCGAACTTTCCCGCTTGCTCAAATTTTGCAGAGTGCACGCTTATCGTGCAACTCAATTCAATCCCGCTTGTATTCTATTTTTTCAAGGATCCATTTTCAATTGGAATTACATTCTATATACATCATTTTTTATATATACTTTCAAAAGCACAACAAAGAATTCTGCTCCTTTATATGTATAATATGATTTACAAATACAACGATCTCAAATCTTAAGGTTGAATTCAAAAATTTAACCAAATTATGTTCTACTAAAATGTATGGATCAGTAATATCTACATATTAAATAACATAGATGTGCGTGAATTCATATGAGTATGCATGTTTGATAGATCAATTTTGGTTCGAGTATGGATTACATGTATCATCATCTCAATTCAAATATTTGAACCCTTTTTGTTCACTCCTTTCACGCCCATCTCTCTCGCATGCATGCTCCTTCGTAGCTATCACTCTTTTCTCCAGCTCACCAAGACGCTCACTTCATGTTTCTCCTATCCTCGCAAACATGGTCTCTCGACGCCTCCTTGAGAAGTGTCACACTCTCCCTATCATTATACATTACACGGTTTTCATTATCTCTCACGCCTCTACTATTCTTTGGTATCACTCGGTACCTAAGCTTTCTTTTCACCGCCACACAAAGTCTCCACTGCCTTTCACTTTGTCTTTCTCTCTATGGGATTCTCTCACACACCCTATATGTCTCTACATATGACTCATACCACTAAAATTACTCTCTCTCTCTCTCTCTCTCTCTCTCTCAGAGACACAACATTTGTTGCGGTCTCCTTTTCGCTCCATCCTGCATCGACATTATTCATTTGTTTACCGATCGAAACCCCGACTACTGCTCTCTCTCTCTCTCTCTCTCTCACACACACACACACACACACAACTCCTGCTTCCACTCCCTTCCCGACTACCATCTCTCTCTCTCACACACACACACAAAACTCTCGCTTCAGCACCCGACTCGTATTTCTCTCACAAACATTTATCGACTAGCTAGCCTCTAGATAGGTTTATACACCCGCACACTCGCTTCCACCATCGCATACATGTCTCTCTCCCGCTCCTTGTATCTATGTAGATTTTTCTTCCCTTCTTGAGACACGCCCTCTCGATCATGCACACACACACTATCGCCTCATTTTAAGCTGATACCTATGTGCACACACACTCCTTGTGTCTTTGTCACTCATGCACTCCGTCCTCCTCCACTCTCCCTCTCTCACACACACACATGGGCTTTTTGCAACAACTAGCAAGATGCCCATGTGTTGCACGAACATCAAGATGCATTTGTATGAGTAGTTTATCTTGTGGAGGAAAAGGATGAACGAGGGAAGGCCTTATTTGCAAATGTGGAGAGGGGTGTGGGTATCTTTTTGCAAAATTTCCATAGTTTCCTTCCTATCCGTCAGATATATTTCGGACGGCCTATATTGCAGGATGGCAGGCACACGATCATCATCGACAATGCTTTTTATAAGAGTAGGGATAAAAAATAGAGTTGGTGATGATGGTGGGCCTGCCATCCTGCAATGTAGGTCGTCCAATTTATATCTGACGGATAGGAAGGAAAATATGGCTATTTACCCGCACTCTTCACCACATTTGCAGATAAGGCCTTCCCTCGTTCATCCTTTTCTCCCACAAGATCTTGATGTTCCGTGCAACGCACGGGCATCTTGCTAGTAAGAGTAGAAATTAGACATATACCACTACTTGAATCTTGAAACCAACAACATTCCTCCCTTATCTCATCAAAACCGCCAAAGGAATATATTTTGAGTGAAACATAACATATTTTTAGTGATATACGTATTTCAAAACTAGACTTTTTTCTATCAAATCGGTGAATATGTATTAATCTACTTTGATCGTGTGGCAACGCATTGGCACATTGCTAGTAGTTATTATAATTTTTCGGACACCAGACAAATGGTGGAGTACATATACGAAGAGAAGAGGCGCACGCACGCAGTCAGCCTCTCGCTGTCTCACACACATGAGTGTTACGTAAAGGCGACGTTAACAAATAAACCCTAAAACCCTAGGTGCACGATTGCTGCATTCGCGGGTACCGGGTACTTGGTGGAGCACCTTTGTAGGAATAGTCAGCTCGCATGATAATTTGATCCGTAGGAGTTGATGGTCGGGACCACAGGTGAATGACTTGGAGCGCGGTGGCTCGCCAGTTGCCACAGATCGAGTAGCCACGTTTAAAATATCATTTTTTAGCGGGGTTTAGAGTTCTGATTTTCAATGGCCCGTTATAAGTAGTAAGTAGTTTTTAGAACGATTGGTATGGAGCGAAAATGGAATTCATAGTACTACGTATCTCCTTGGCGTATGGTTGTATGGTTTTTTTTTGCGATGGAGGTTGTATGGGTTTATGTTGCGAGATGTTGAACCTGGTAGTTCTAGGGCAAATACTATGGTTTAGATTTAGATGCTGGTTTTCAGTAATGAAAATCGGAAGGGGAAACCCTTCTTTGATTAAAAAAACTACTACCTCCATTCTGGTTTACTAGTCCCCATCGTACTTTGGGTCAAAGTTTGTCCACGAATTTTACTTGTAAAATGTGAATGGAAAACGAGATTTTGTTATACCCAAACAAAAAAGGACTGGAGGGAGTGATTGCTCTGAGACGTACGCGACCTCTCATAGCGCAGGCATTGAACTGGCGCGCCGCCCAAGAGGTCCGCACTCGCTGCAGTCCGGCTGAGCACGCCTCCTCACCGCGTGCAACCAGCTTAAGACTGCCCCGCCTGCCTTCATTGAATCCACGCGTGTGCCGGCAACACGTCCTTCCGCGAGCTGGCAGGCATTTTAGAACACAAAAAATGACTAAAATATAATTAATTTACGCATGGTCTTGACTTGTTGTGCTCGCACTGGTAGCAGGAACTAGTAGAGGATTTTCTTTATTTATAACTCTCCTCACATTTTTTTTGGCTTTGAAGTGAATCATGGTTGTGGACATTATGTATGAATGTGTAGATATCTGTGAACATGAGTTTGATGTGGAAGTTGAACTTCGAATGTCGGGCTTGCGCGTGAACTATACCATGTCCAATGCTTCGTCTGTTATTGTTTGGAAAGTAATTGTTGTTATTACATGACCCAAAAAACATTTTGTGCCACATCAGTAGATGCACGGACATCACAACAGGCATGCTGACTGGATAAACATTTGAACCTAGCTATTATGAAGGAAATTTTGTATTGACAACAGTTTTAGATAGCAGGAGACGCCTAGCCTTCTCTGCCTCTGCTAGCTTATTTCGGCTTCTTCCATCTCTTCTTTGGCTTGGGTGAAGAGAGCATCTGATTGCTTTTTCGCTTCTTCAGAACTCAGCTACATTCTCAAGGGCTGCTGCACTTTCTTTTCAGCCTTTACTAATGCCACGAGGACACGAACAGCCGACGACTCCACCTAGCTTGTGTGTAATCCAGCATCATCTGGAATTTGCACCTTGTGTCTAATCCAGCATCATTAGGAACCGGCACCTTGTGTGTAATCCAGCCTCATTTTGGAAACATGATCTCGAGGTTGACCATACTTCCTCCTCGCAGAACTGCATCCCGACATGAAGTTACTTTTTTTAGATCAATACTCAGAGCAACCTAGATCCATTTAGTAGAAGCCGATAAATGTAACTCTGAGAAGTGAATTCAAAAGGAAAAATAAATAAAACAGACTACAAGGTGAGAACACCCACTTCCTACATCAAGCTAAAAACGAAAGCATTAGGACGATTAAGACTCTTCTTATTACACATCAAGAACACCACGCTTAAGAGAAAAGAAACTACAACATATACACATCAAGAACACGAGGCTACACGAAAGTAATTGAAAGGGTGTTACTTACCAAAGCTCGCTTTACAGTGTTTGGTGCAGCTCCTCTTTAACTTGCCACGCCCTTGAAGATGTCCCAATATCCCGTGTTTGGTCTTCATTGCTCCTCCGCATGTTCGCACTCGTGGTTTTAAAATCTCAACATGGCAAGAAAAATATACTACTAGTAATACTCGCAGATCTTGTGGGCAACATTAAAGCACTCATCTGCCATGTTAGAGCATCTCCAACAGAATCGCACGCTAGCGCTTTAAAAAGCGCCATAAATCTTGAGATCGAGAAGTAGATACTAGAGAGTAGAGGATAGTTCTCAGCATAGATAGATAAAAAAAGATAATTCAACTACTCCTCGTCGTCTGACTCCTCCTCGGTGATGTCCTCCTCCGACGTCTGACTATAGGCGTGAAGATACCGATCGTCGTCGGATTCCCCGGGCCACGCTGCTCCTAGCCTCATGTTGAATTGAGCGTCCGCTTTTCGCTTATACTTGTCCTCGCGATAGGCGGCTCGCTCCGCCCTCCTCTTATCCCTCTCCGCCCTCCTTTGAGAGTAGAACTCACGCTCGTTGATGATGTCCTGTGGGAAGTGTTGGCGCCACAGCTCCATGGCTTCCTCGTCCATCTCGGCGATGCCGAGACGGTGCTCCCGCCTCCGGTTGTCGCGACGATCCTCGCCGGTGCTAAGCCGCTGCAGAGGCGAGCGAGCTCGCGCCCGCTCCCGCCGGCACGCTGGGGAAGTTCAATGTTCTATGAGGCCACCGGAGGTGCCACACCGCCGCGTCGTACGCGCGGGCGGCCTCGTTGGCGGTGTCGAAATTGCCGAGGGCGAGGCGCATCCCGCAGAACCGGATCTCGGTGGAGAAGCCGCTGGAGGGGCGCGCACGGACGCCGCGGTATCCCCAAGTTTCCCAGCGACGCATGCGGCATGGTGGCGCGGCGGTGAGGCGAAAAAGAGCGGGAGAGAGCGGTGGCGAGGCATGAGCGGGAGAGCGCGGTGGCAAGGCACAGAGCGGTGGAGGGCGTTGATTTTATAAAGCGCCGGGACGCCAAGGCCAAAACTAGCGACGCCCGACCGCTTTTTCCTCACAAGACGCGATCCTTTCCCGACGTCTCTGCTATCTCTACTCTCTTCTCCACTGTTATATTTATTTTTATATTTAATATTTAATATTTATCTCTACTTCCTTTACTGTCTACTTTTTTCTCTATACTTTTTTTCTTGCAATAAAGGCCGTCTGATTTATATCTGTCAGATAGGAAGGAAACAAATGGGAATTTTGCAAAAAGATACCCATACCCCTCTCCAGATTTGCAAATAAGGCCTTCCCTCGTTCATCCTTTTCTCCCACAAGATAAACTACTCATACAATGCATCTTGATGCGTGCAACGATGGGCATCTTGCTAGTTCTAAAACCTTTCCATCATTTGCCACACTACTGGTTGCGATGAAAACCTACCCAAGCACAAGCGCAATACAGAGCGACGCACAATTACAAGTTGATATTCTGTTGGACAATGGAGGCTATAACCAATTACTTTTACGGAACAATAGCACCCAGGAAATTTGAAGGGTAGGTATGAACAAAATTGAACTGCACATGTACCGCTAAGTGATTCAATACACACATTACCAATCGAGGAGGAGAACGATGGTCGCGGCGGCCTCTGTGAGTCATGGTCGGCAACGGAGTCAGTTCATTGTCCACGACGGTGGTACTTCTTGGCGCCGGCTTCCGGGAAGCAGATCCGAGACCGTGGAAGACGATGTCGGGAAGAGGTTCCGTAACGACGACGATGGTGGACCGGCTCCGGTCTGGCGTCTGAGGTCGCCGATGAGGCAGATCGCTGCGGTGGACGAAAGTGCGCCGATGTAAAGGGGAGGAGCACGAAGGCTGTGGCGCCGTGGAGAAGTCTATTTTGCGGCGGGGATAGAAAATGGGGAGTATTCAGGTGTAGTACTCTGGGTGCCGGGATATTTTCCCGCCGACCTCAAAATTTTGTGACACTGGGCTCCCCGTGTGGCGTATCGAGTGATTCGGCTAAGCAACTAGCGAGTAGTAGTAGTAAACTCTGCATATTAGGTTTGACCGAAGTCAAACTTCCTAAAGTTTGACCAAGTTTATAAAAAAATTATAAACATTTACCATAACAAATATGTATGATGTGAAAGTACATTCAATAATGAATCTAATAGTATTTATTTTTATTGTATATGTTAATATTTTTTGTTATAAGCTTTCTGAGTGTTTACAAAACTTTATTTTGACCAATGCTAATACGCGGACTTAAATAAAAACGTAGGGAGTACACATTTGTTTTCTTAGTTTGTAGTGAACTAATCATTTGTTGAAATTGTGAAATAAATATATTAGGCTATTGACTTGAATGTAATGGTATATACAATTCAATAGTTACAATCATTGTCGAATCCCAAGATGTATACAAGGTCTATAGTACTTCACAACATGCTCAAACTCACATAATCCCAAATAAATGAGAATCTAAATGCATTTCATAGTTATTACTTTGTAGGATGCAACAAAAACAACCATAACTCTACATCATCCATTATAGAAGCAACATTTTGACATATCCCAATGTGTGAATGAAATGTGCAGAGAGCTTTTGAAGATGGAGCAGATAGGGCGGGAAAGATTGTATGTATGTGGGCGAGAGAGTAGAGACAAACCTAACGAGACATGAGAGAGAGAGAGAGAGAGAGAGAGAGAGAGAGAGAGAAGAGAGAGGAAGAAGTTAGGTCTATGAGAAAGATGGATACATGTAATATACATGAGATGCGTGTGCATCTGGATTCTGTATACGTGTAAGGAGAAGAGACAAACATGTTTGATGAGAGAGCTGGAAAAACATGGACGAGAGGGGAAGGATCTCGTGGGTTGAGGGATTAACAATTTTTTCGGGGAGAGAGGGATTGGTAATTTTGTGCAAGAGAGAGAGAGAGAGGGTGGGGGGAGGAGTCAGCCGTCGTCACATCACCCTGCTTCCAAATGACCCCGCATTCTCTAGCGTGGTGTGGTCGCCGTCTTCGATCTACTCAATGCCCTCTTTGAAGATTGAGGTGTTGTGCATGTTGGGGTGCAAAGAAGCACAAGCGAGAGTGGTCACTGAGGGAGTCCTGGATTAGGGGGTGTCCGGATAGCCGGACTACCATCATCAGCCGAACTATCATTTGCCGGACTATCATCATCGACCGGACTCCAAGACTATGAAGATACAAGATTGAAGACTTCACCCCGTGTCCGGATGGGACTTTCCTTGGCATGGAGGGCAAGCTTGGTGATACGGATATGTAGATCTCCTACCATTGTAACCGACTCTATGTAACCCTAGCCCTCTCCGGTGTCTATATAAACCGGATGGCTTTAGTCCGTAGGACAACAATCACAACAACCCTTACAATCATACCATAGGCTAGCTTCTAGGGTTTAGCCTCCTTGATCTCGTGGTAGATCCACTCTTGTAAACATCCACAATATCAATATCAATCAAGCAGGACGTAGGGTTTTACCTCCATCAAGAGGGCCCAAACTTGGGTAAACATCGTGGCCCTTGTCTCCTGTTACCATCCGCCTAGACGCACAGTTCGGGACCCCCTACCCGAGATCCGCCGGTTTTGACACCGACATTGGTGCTTTCATTGAGAGTTCCTCTGTGTCGTCGCCGATAGGCGTGATGGCCTCTTCAATCAATAACGACGCAGTCCTGGGTGAGACCTTTCTCCCCGGACAGATCTTCGTATTCGGCGGCTTCCAACTGCGGGCCAACTCCCTTGGCCATCTGGAGCAGATCGAAAGCTACGCCCCTGGCCGCCAGGTTAGGTTTGGAAGCCTAAACTTCACGGCCGATATCTGCGGGGACTTGATCCTCGATGGATCTGAGCCACAGCCGAGCGTGCCGCCCTGTCACGATGGGCATGACCTAACTCTGCCGCCGGACAGCCCTTTGAGGTCGCTGCGAATCCGCTCCGACTCATAGTCCGGAGCCCATCGCTCGAATCGAGGACGGATGGCTGGACACCGCCTCGGGAGCCGAAATTCCTACGGCTATGGAGCCGAACACTTACCTTGTCTCACGCAAAGCCCATGACTCCGAGGTGCCGGACTCCCTGCCGGACTCCGAACCTCCTGCGCCCCGCCAATGAATCCGATTGGGCGCCGATCATGGAATTCACCGCTGCGGACATCTTTCAAAGACTTCGCCCTTGGCGATATCATAAATTCATTGAAGCATCTCTCGCTATCCGGAGAGCCTGGCGAACTACGGCCGGGACGGTTGGGACGCGATGACGAAGAAATTCAGATCCTCCCACCACCCACTTCAGAGCCACCGCCGACGATTTAACCGACGTACTTGACTACGACTCCGAAGACATCGACGGTATGGAAGACGATGCGGAGACTACCAAGAACCAAAGGCCTACAGACCTTTGAAAACCACCTCGCCATACGACATATACATGGTGGACACCCCAAAAGATGGGGACGGCGAAGAAGCAGCGGAGGCCGATTCCTTAAAGAAATAGCCCAAGCGCCGACGCCGTGGCGCCGCTCTAAATCCCGCCACGGCAAGAATGGAGATTCCGCACGGAGATAATAACACCCCGAAAGTGCCGAAGACAACTCCCTCCAAAGACGATCCAGTGCAGGAGGAGGCGAAGCAAGCCCTCGGGAGAGGCGGCGATTTAAGAGGTCGAGGATGACAATTACTTACCTCCTCCGAGACGAGGCAAGCCTCGGGGCGGCAATTAATTCGTGCACGAGGATCCCGTCGAACAAGAGTGTTTTAGACGCAGCTAATGGCCATGGCAAACAGCCTAAAGAAAAAGCAACAACAGCTTCAAGCTGATCAAGACCCATCGCCGACAGATGGACCGAGGTCCTCGCGGCAAGAGTATGAACTCGAACGCCCCTCAAAAGTTACCTAAAACGCAAGTTGCTCCCCGATTAGAGGAGGCAGCATCATCAGCGCACAATAAGGCAGACCGACCACCTCGTGGCGCGATAGAGGCGTGCAAGCCCTCCACCAAAACCGCACTTCGACATCGCTCTAAAAGCGGGAAGCCACGGGGAACGCGCGACTTGCGAGATATATTGAGGACAAGGCAAGACAATCCAGATCTATCTATGGATCACGTGGGCGCCCCACGACCCACGCGAATAATACCGTCGCACGGATACAACTCCGCCGGGCCGAACACGGTGACAACGCTCTCTCGAGCTACGTCGCGATATTGCTCAATACAGAGGCGCCAGACACCCACTATGCTTCACCGACGAAGTAATGGATCATCAAATCCTCAAGGGTTCAAACCCATTAATATCGAATCCTCACGATGGCACAACAGACCCAGGGTCCGGATTGAGGATTATCTCCTCCATATACACATGGCCCGCGGCGACGATCTTCACGCCATCAAATATCTCCCGCTCAAGCTTAAAGGACCAGCTCGACATTGGCTTAACAGCCTGCCCGCGGAGTCAATTGGATGTTGGGAGGACCTGGAAGCCGCATTCCTCGACAACTTCCAGGGCACATATGTGCGACCACCGGACGCAGATGACCTAAGCCACATAATCCAGCAGCCGCATTTAATCGGCCAGCAATTCAGACGGTTCTTAACAAAGAAAAATCAAATCGCCGATTGTCCGGATGCGAGGCACTCGCTGCCTTCAAACACAACATCCGCGACGAGTGGCTGGCCCGGCACCTAGGGCAGAGAAGCGAAATCCATGGCAGCCCTCACATCCCTCATGACCCGCTTCATGCGGGAGAGGATAGCTGGCTCGCTCGCAAAGAACAACCTCAAAAAAAACGCTGGCAGTCCGGATACCAAGGACCGCAATGGCAGGTTGCGTCATAACAAAAACAAGCGCCGCGTGCGGCGACAAGAATGAGGATACGGCAGTCAATGCCGGATTCCGAGGCTCCAAACCCGGTCAACGGAAGAAGCCATTCAAAAGAACCACTCCGGGCCCGTCCAATTTGGACCGAATACTCGACCGCTCTTGTCAAATACATGGAACCCCCGAAAAGCCAGCTAACCATACCAACAGAGATTGTTGGGTATTCAAGCAGGCAGGCAAATTAATCGCCGAAAACAGTGACAAGGGGCTACACAGCGATGACGAGGAAGAGACCCGGCCGACGAACAACAGAGGACAAAAGGGACCCTCAAGTTCGGACGGTAAACATGATATACGCAACGCATATTCCCAAGAGGGAGCGGAAGCGTGCACTAAGGGACGTATACGCGATGGAGGATTCGATCACTTTCGACCCATGGTCCTCTTGCCCGATCACTTTCGATCGAAGAGACCATCCGACCAGTATCCGCCATGGCGGATTCGCCGCATTGGTTTTAGACCCAATCGTTGATGGATTTCACCTCACGAGTCCCGATGGACGGCGGCGGAGCTGAACCTGCTTTATCGGGATACAAGGCGCAAGATGGGCATAGACCCTTCAAGGATTAAACCTACAACGAGGACCTTCAAAGGCGTCATACCAGGTGTCGAGGCCAATTATGCGAGCTCGATTACACTGAAGTGGTCTTGGATCCCGGATAATTTCGAGCGAGGAGTTAATCTTTGACATAGTCCCGTTCATGGCGGCTATCACGCTCTGCTTTCGGACGAACGCGTTTGCAAAATTCAGCGCGTGCCGCATTATGCATACCTCAAGCTCAAGATGCCAGGCCCTCGTGGAGTCATCACGGTCAATGGAAACACGGAACGCTCCTCCGAACGGAGGAACATACAATGCGGCTCTCGCGGCAATACAGAGCAGCCTTTTAAGGCAATTCTCGAGTCCGCCATTAAGCGACCGGACACGACCAAACGCGTTCGGAGCAACATCAACTAAGACCACAGCACGTTCCGGCATCGCCGTAGCAATGCGGCCCCAACCCCAGCCCTCGCAAAATTGCAAGACAAACTCTCCACGTACATAATTACGCCCTGGAGATACCATGGGCATAGGGGGAAGGGCACAACCACAACAGACCCAGAGTGCGGTTCGACCACACCAGGGGCTCCCAAGTGTGTCGCTCTTTTTCTTTTATTTTTCTCTTTTTTATACAGAACTCAGTCCGGCGGCGAACCTGCCGAACTCATGATGCAACAGCCAGGAAGGACAAAGGCCGCGACGAACACTCAGGTGGTCTCCATCACGAGCATTAAATTTGTTAAAATACAACATTCCACGGACTACCCCTGGAGGGAGACGCCTTTAATTCGTCCAATCCCTTGCTTTCCGCACTATTTGTATCATTTCGCACTGATAGCATATCTTCTCGAATAAAATGCAGCACTTTTGCCTATAATTGCATTACTTTTTATATATATATATATATATATATATATATATATATATATATATATATATATATATATATATATATATATATATCATTTACGACATGTTGCACCCGTGCATCTTGGTACGCCAAACACACGAGGGCTTATGTCCTCCGCTTTATGGTGTGATAAAGTCCGACACTTTCACAAGTGCGGCACCCGAACTTATAGCATTATATGAATCAGCTCGAATCATGCCTTGGGTCAATAGTTGGGTTTGCCCGGCTCCCATGTTCGGCACCTTACGTTCCGTTCTATCGGCTAAGGTAGCACTGGAGAACCACTGCGATTGCGCCCGGTTGAGCCGGGTTAACGCCTCGATGGAGAAAGCTAAAACTGACCGGCATGATAAGGCGAGACTGGTCGCTGTTCGAGAGGTCCTTTCGGGTCCTTAAAGACCTCGCCGCTTGAGCGAAGTTCGGATTATGTCCGATGAAGGCGTGGATAGCGCCCCAATTCGGTCTTCGAATACTAGGGGCTTCGCGAAATTTAAAATTATAGAATTCTATGGCTAAGTGAGAGTGTTCAAGCACTATAAGTCCGGTTGCCTTGTTCGTTGTGTTGGCGCCTCCTAGATGGACCCAAAATGGGAACAAGAGTGCTCAAGTTTATCCCAACACCCCAAACTCGTGGCATGGGGGTGAAGCCGACGACTTGCCATCTCTCAGATTTAATAAGCGGCCGCCTGAAGGTAATATTTTAAATTAAACAAGCGTTGCTTAGCGCATATGAACAAAGTTTTCAGCGCATGTGATAACACATTGCGAATTCACTCAATAATTACATCCACAGGGCACTCATCCGCAATCTTGCGGGCACCCTTCAGACAGCCTTATAGTAAATTTTAGGCGTCGATGCTCCTTGCCCGCTGGTGGCGCGTCGATGATTAGCTTCTCCGCATCCAGCTTGCCCCAATGCACCTTTTGCGCGGGCAAGGGCCCGACGAGCACCTTCAATACAGGCGGAGCGCTTGATAACCTCCACCCGAGGGCACACATCCACCAGCCGTGGCACGAGGCGAAGTAGCTCCCAGGCATGGCCTCTCCGAGCCACAGCCGGACTATGAGGCCCTTCATGGCCTGCTCGGCCACCTTGTGAAGCTCGACCAGCTGCTTCACTGGTCGCTAGGGGCACCGGATGGCGGCCTCGAGATCTTGAGACGTAAGACCTTCTCCGTTGAGCTCCCTCCTCGGCTCGGTAGAATCTGGCGACATCGAGACACGCTGCGAGGCAGATCTGCAAACGCCTCGAGAGCTCGAATTTGGGTAAGTAACACGTAATTTACATTCACATGCTTGCTTTGCATGAAAAACGCCTTACCTGCCGCTATCTTCCTCATCAACTCAACCTGCTAAAGCGACTTATGGGCCTTGGCCTTGGCGGTTTTGGCACTTTCGAGAGCCGAGGCAAGCTCGGACTCTCGAGTCTTTGAGTCACGCTCAAACTCTCATGCTTTTCCATGAGAGCAGGAGCTCTTGCTGAACCACCGCCACCCGCGCCTCCTGCTTTTCTCGCTCTGCCTGTTCCGTGGCGCATTATGTTCGGCGCGGACACGGCCTCCTTAGGGTCGCCACCTCGTTCGTGGCCCTGCAGTACCATGTTATCCTTGTTATTTTTGTCGCAACCTAAATCCTTTTCTCAGAAGGTACAAATTCAAAGTGGTGTTACTCACCTTCTTTGTCTTGGAGCTGCTTCCTGGCGCGGCCGAGCTCTTGCCCGGACTGCTCGAGCTCCTGCTTCAACGCACCGACCTCCGCAGTCAGTGCGGCAGAGGTCAGCAGCGCAGCCTACAACCCATATTGACATAACTTTTTAGCAACCCTGCGTATATCTTTTTTAAGATCCTCAGTCCGGATTTTCTTTTCGAACACCGAACCGAGCATCAGGGGCTACTGCCTATGCGGTATTACATTGCATATTTTTAATTTGTTACCTCAAAGCCTGATAGAAGGCTATTGCAGGCTTCGGTCAGCCCACCTTTGGCGAGATGCACTTTCTGAATCACCGCACTCATAATAGTGCGGTGTTCTTCCTCGATGGAAGCGCTCTGCAGCGCCTCCAACAAGTTACCCGGCGCCTCCGGTTGGGCGGAAGCCGCGGTGTCACGGTCTTGCCCGCCGTTGAAGGGCGCCGGCGGACTCCGGAACCACTGCGGGTTACATTGTGGAGTCGGCGCCAAAGTCCGGAGGCGCCTTGTGGCGCCTCGAGCCTCCCCGATGGGTCCCTTCGGGATCCCACCTCGGCGTCTTCGGCGTCGCGAGGGTGGAGGCGGTCGGGATGGAGTCTACATCCGGCGAAGCCAACAACCCGCCGATGAAGCGGGAGATCATCACTGGCGGACTACAGGCAGCATGCGGCATTAGAATGACACTATGTGGCGAGAAAAGAAATTATAAATCATTCAGAATCCGGATACTTACGATCTCGCGGAGGCTGGCCCTTGAAGGCCATTCTTCCTCGCCAGCGTTGATGTTGGCGAGCTGTCCGGAGAATAGTCCTTCCCTCTTGGACCCTCCGGCCTCCCCTGTTGGGGAAGCCTTCCTCTTCCTCTCTCCTCCTCCGGGAGAGAGTCCTCTTCCTCCTCCTCATTTTCGGAGAGGAGTCAGCCCCGAGTCGCCGGACACACAAAACAGGCACTCTTTCGAGCACCCGTGGCCTCCTTCTTGGCCTTCTTCTCCGGCACCACGTGCGGTGCGGAACCAACAGCCTCGCTAGACGGCGTCTCTGGATTTTCGGCATAGGAGCCGGACAGTAATCTGCTCCGCCTTCTTCATCCATCTGTCAAAGGAAAAGGGAAATTAAAACCCGCATAGAGTCAAACTATGGAAAACAAGTGTCCCGTAAAGGGTAGAATCACTTACCTCGTCGGCAAGGCGCTGCGGCGAAATCCGCGATCTTGATCGCGGATGCGAAACCGGCGCCCTTGAACAGCACCTTCGGCGCGCCTTCAGCGTTGTGTCAAAGAGCTTGTTCAGCGCTGGTGCTGTTCGGATCGAACTCCATAGATTGAATGCCGCTCTTGGCATGGGAGAATCCGTGAGACGAGCATGACTTGGACCACGTTAACCAGCCTGAGCTTCTTCACGGCTTCTTGATACAGGTTTGGAGTCCCGGCTCCTTCAAACTGCCCCACAGAAGCCCTTCTCTTTCCGGAGGTGAGCTGCGTGGGGATACCAGATCTAAACTTCGGGGCCGCCGCCCATTTAGGGTCACGCGGCTCGGTGATGTAGAACCACCCGATTGCCACCCCTTGACGGATTCCACGAAGGCCCCTCGAACCAAAGAACATTGGGCATCTTGCCCAACATGGCGCCCCGCACTCCTTGGCAGATGCCCTACCCTACCTTGACTTGACATTGAAGGTCTTGAGCCACAAGCGAAGTGGGGCTGGATGCGAGAGGAAGGCCTCGCACACTGACGATAAACACCGAGATGTTGAGGATGAAGTTGGCGCGGATCATGGAAATCCAGGCTGTAGTAGAACATGAGCCCCGGACAAAGGGGTGAAGTGGAAAGCCCAGTCCATGGAGGAAGTGGGAAAGAAAGACAACCCTCTCATGGGGCCTGGGGTGGGGATGAGCTGCCCCTCGTCGGGCAGCCGGTCTGCGATGTCGCGGAAAGGTATCCGGCGCCCGTGGTTTAACGATTGCTCCTCCTTAGCGGTGGAGGCCAACCATTTACCTCCGCTCCGGACATGGTCGGAGAAGGTTGAGACGAGATCTTGCGAACTTGGGCGCTGGAGCTCGAGTCTTGGAGATGGATAAGCAAAGGAGGAAGAAGGCGTGGGTGAGAAGGTGAATCCTTATCCCTTATATGGGCGGCGAAGTCTTACGCGTCCCCCACCGCCTGGTAAAACTCGCTTATCTCCCAAGCGTCACCATCAATGACGCGTTGGGTTACCCACGCCCGTATTGATGAGAATCCCGGATTAAGGGAAACACGATCTACGCTTGACAAGGCGTGCCAAAAACCGCTTCGCTAAATCGCCGAGGTGGTAAAGTAAAAACGATTTGAGTAATGGCTTGGTAGTGGTGTGACGTCATGCCACGGAAAACGTCGGCAGATTGAACTTCGTATATATTATTATTCTCTATACGGTGGAATGTGGAATTTATTTTGCGAGCGGACACTATCTGGTGTTCCCAATCTTCTATCATTTGGAGGAGGAACCCGCCTTGCAATGCCAAGCAATATACACGCTGGACTTATTGTCATTGAAGCCTGGTTCGGGGGCTCTTGAGGAGTCTGGATTAGGGGTGTCCGGATAGCGGACTACCATCATCAGCCGAACTATCATTTGCGGACTATCATCATCGACCGACTCCAAGACTATGAAGATACAAGATTGAAGACTTCACCCGTGTCCGGATGGGACTTTCCTTGGCGTGGAAGGCAAGCTTGGCGATCTGGATATGTAGATCTCCTACCATTGTAACCGACTCTATGTGACCCTAGCCCTCTCCGGTGTCTATATAAACCGGATGGCTTTAGTCCGTGGGACAACAATCACAACAACCCTTACAATCATACCATAGGCTAGCTTCTAGGGTTTAGCCTCCTTGATCTCGTAGTAGATCCACTCTTGTAAACATCCACAATATCAATATCAATCAAGCAGGGCGTGGGTTTTACCTCCATCAAGAGGGCCCGAACACAGGTAAACATCGTGTCCCTTGTCTCCTGTTACCATCCGCCTAGACGCACAGTTCGGGACCCCCTACCTGAGATCCACCGGTTTTGACACCGACAGTCGCCGTATAACCTTGGATGGGGATGAATTGTGTGCTTCGGGGAGTGTGTGTGTGTGTGTGTTGTGCTGCGTGTGTCTCTGTGTGTGTGTGTGTGTATGTGTGTGTGTCAGATATTCAGAGAAAACAAACCGAAGGAGAGAAATGGGTATTCACGAAGAGATTGTGTGGGCCTTGAGGTGGGCAGGGACCGGGTGAGGGTGTCAAAATGTGCGCGTTGATGCATGTGTTGCATGCGACCGTGCGAGGGACAGACGAATCGAGAGAGATGGTTGTTGTGCTACGGATGCTCCTCTCTCTGTCTCTCTCCCTCCCTCTCTCTCTCTCTCACACAAGTAAACTAGAAGACCGTTCTCTCATGTATACACAACGTATCGACATCTGTTTATGTCTCACTCATGCATGATCATTTGCACATTCACACCTCTCTATGCCTGTATCACACGCACACCGTCTCCACATTGCCCTTCCGCCACAACACACATATGGACACATACACACATTTGCTCTCAGTCACACACAAAATCAGTATTAAAAAAAACTAGGGCGCACCTAAAACGTCCAAATCCAAATAAACACGAACTGGAGCTAAATTCAAATATATGGAAATATTGCAGCGTCAAGAACTTTCACAGGAAAAAAAGTTGAGTAATATTCGAGGATTGTTTTCACACACACAAAAAGGTTCGGTGGATGTCCTTGGCGACACGATGGCGCATCTGTTTCGATCGACCGCGGCCAGCGGTTCACGCGCTTGCACAGGATTCCGTATCGTGGCTGTGGTACTAACTAATAAAAGCGCTGCCTAAGTCTAATGTTTACGTGTACTAGTACGGTTTTCTTTTAAGTTTGACCAACCTTATATATAAAACTAAAGTAAGCTCCCACACGCGCACTCATCAATATGCCACCGCCGCCATTGCGCATGCCGGCGCCCACCTGCTCCGGCCAACAATTTCTCGCCCATCATTGCCGTGTCGCCGCCATCCCTGTGCCATGAAGCCGAAGGCTCGCCCGCTCATGTCGTCTGCAGTCCCTCCTTGCGATGCCGCCGCACTACCAAGCACGCGAGCAGCTGGTGGAGCCGCGACTATGCACGCAGCATACGAAGAGGACGACGAGCGCGTGCTCCAGCACACTGACGAGGAGGAACTAGCGTGTCATTGTCGTCTCCGCCCGCGCGGAGGAGGCGCGCATGGTGGCTGTCACGGCGGAAGCCGGTCGCGCACGAGTCGAGCCCGCTAACCGGGTGCGTACGCGGAATCTACCTTCGAGACCTTGAATGCCACGTGGATCCTGCAATCTGAAGGAGCAATTTGGGTCATTCGACTCATGTGAGCCGTTTGATGCAACATGGATGGCTAGAAGGGCTTCTTCCACCTCTTCTGCCGTCTTCTTCCTTCGCTCCGTCGAACTTCTTTCACAAATCGACTGGCCCAAATTATACTACTAGTACGAGCGTATTAAATGCAGTAGGAACACGAAGATACGAGCAGTAGTACCAACTGCAAGAAGAACAGTAGTAAGACATAGTACTAGTACTACGGTACGTACTAAAGAGTTCAAATAACGAGAAAGAACATAAACATAGTTCTGCTGGGGCCTCAGCACAACACACCCTTGAAAATAAACTAAGCAACTTGTCTCGCTTGACACTGCAGAGAACCAGCATGAGCGATTTACACGCCACCTACTCGAGTCCGAGTCCACATCCTCGACTTTGTCCTCGTCCCTCTTCCTCTTCCTCTTCGCCCGGCGCTTCTTTGCTTGAACCGACACTTTGGCTCTGCTTCTTCATCCAACCCTTCTAGATATTTAAACAAAGGTAGGCATCCATTGCTGCGTCAGGATGTGATCTTCATCTAATATCTTTGACTCCGTGCATGATGAAACTCGTGATGAGGTTTCTTCGATTTAAGCGTCTGAAGGATCAATCATGGCGATGCGAGGTCAGCATTGAAGGTTAAGAGGAGGACACCAGCTTGCCTTCCGAGATCGAAGGGCCGCCTACAACGAGACCTATCCGGCGCAGGACATCTCTGTCGTTCTTAAAGCCTCTGATGTGAATTTCACTCTTTTGTCTTTGAGGAAGTTCTTAAAATCCTGGTACTCAACGTCGGCATGGCATATGTGGTAGATCAAGCAAACGTTATGTACGAAAACCTGGATCACGGTGGGCTTCTTCCTCTCTTCGTCCTTTAGATCCTTCTCCCGTCCCAGGACTGTGGTGTACTCAAGGAACGGCTTCCATCGGACGTGGACTGTACGTGGAGAGGCTGAAAGCTGGGTCCACGACCGCAGCAAGGAAGTGCCTCCTTATTACGTGCAAAATAATTATTCCTCCACCTGACAGCGGGGACCACCGGATGGGCCACCGTATTTCACAAAAAACGTTTCCCCCCTGACTGCTGGGACCCACCAGCTACATCTTCGCATGCAAGGAAGTGCCTGACAGTCGGGACCCACCTGGTCGAAGCGTACGTAGCGTTGTTATTCTGGTCGCGAATGTGTACGTACATATATACTGGTGGATGTAGAGGCACACACGTGTTGTAGTAGAGCCTCGCACGTAGCATGTACATGTACGTACAGCGGCCAGGGTGCAAGAAAGAAAATATGTGTACATACGAGCGGGGTCTCGAACGCCTACTCACGCATACGTACGACCAGGGCTCGTGTACATGGCTGGGTCGGAACAGAGAAACAGCGTCGTCGTCGGAATGCATCGTGTTCATGGGGAGGCAACGAAATGCGTCGTGTTCATGGGGAGGCAACGGAATGCGTCGTGTTCATGGGGAGGCAACGGAATGCGTCGTGTTCATCGGGAGGCAACAGAACGCGTGGGAGCCAACCGGCTGGGTTGGAACGGAATGCGTGGTCGTGTTCATCAGGAGGGCTTGGAAGGAACAGGCGATGGAAACGAGGCCTAGCGTACCGCAAAACGGAGGAAACGGACCTCCTACGTTTGGAACGAGGTCCTGTTGATCGGGAGGGGTGTGGCGTACCGCAAAACGGAGGAAACGGACCTCCTACGGTCGAAATGGGGGTCCTGTTGATCGGGAGGGTGTGGCGTGCCGCCAAAGCAGGCAAACGGACCTCCTACGGTGAAGCAGGGGTCCTGTTGATTGGGAGGTGTGGCGTGCCGCAAAAGCGGACCAAACGGACCTCCTACGGTCAAACAGGGGCCTGTTCGCCGGGAGGGTGTGGCGTCTTGCAAAGCAGGACTCCACGGATCTGTTCATCTCCACCGTCGATCTCCTCCAGCCTCCATGGGCTACCGTCGACCTCCTCCGGCCTCCACGGGCTCCTGTTCATCCAGCCTCCACCGTGCACTACTCCACCGCTCTTGTTCAACCACCCTCCACGGGCACCCCTCCACCGCTCTCTGTTCATCCAGCCCTCCACACCACGGGTCCTGTTCAACCACCCTCCACGGGCACCCTCCACCGTCTTCTGCTCATCCAGCCCTCCACACCACGGGTTCTTGTTCATCCGAGGCAACGCCACCGCTCCTTTATCATCCAACCCCCCCCCCATAGCGCTCCTGTTCATCCAATTGATCGGCTTGATTAGTAGCAGAGCGAAGAATCGCTCGATCGGGTTCGATTAACAGCCATCGATCGATCGCTCGGGTTCGATAACGTGTAACTGCAGTGCAATCGCTCGGGTTCGATTAGAGCCCAACGCCTCGCTTCGGGTTCGATTAGAGCTAACGCCTACACACGCCAGCGTCGTGTACAAGAGAAACATGCATCGCTCGGCCCCCGACCTCCCACCGTAACTGGGAACTCCCCAAAATTTTCCTCCCCCTCGCTTCTACCACGGTTTTTTCCGCCATGGACGGCCCAAAGAATGTCATGCAGCTGCGTCTCCGGCCCGCCCAGGACAAAAATCCCATTTTCGGTCATAGAAGTAGGAGCCCACCACATCTATGATGATACCGGGTTTTGTCACAATTATCTTCACAGAAGTGTCATATGTATGACAGAAAAAAAATCGTTCGACCCAAAATGTCACGGGTGTGTCTTTTTTTTGTAGTGGTTGTTGTCCTATATATGGCACTCACTCAGGCGGTTATCGGCAATGCTTCTGTCTGTCGGCCCGCTTGGTCCATCACTTTCACCGACAACGCGAGAGAGGTTAACTAATTTGACTTAGGAGGGGATTAATTTTTTGTTTGTCTCATGATATAGGTCATGATGTGAGATTAAATATATATAATAGCGCATGTGTACACATGAATCCATCCCGCTAAATCGAAGGGGGGCGAGCACACGACATGACATGAATGACCTCTTGCTCTGTGTGGGGACCTCTGCAATTTTCAACGCATGCACCACATCAATGTTGTGCATTGAGTCGGGTATTCAACACATATGCATGCATCACACACCTCCATAAATATGTTCGGGACACACGCATGCAATGGTTGTCTTTGGACAATAAGGGAGTCCTGGACTACGGGGTGTCCGGATAGCCGAACTATCATCACGGCCGGACTCCAAGACTATGAAGATACAAGATTGAAGACTTCGTCCGTGTCCGGATGGGACTTTCCTTGGCGTGGAAGGCAAGCTTGGCGTCTGGATATGTAGATCTCCTACCATTGTAACCGACTACATGTAACCCTAACCTATCCGGTGTCTATATAAACCGGAGGGTTTTAGTCCGTGGGATCGAACAACAATCATACCATAGGCTAGCTTCTAGGGTTTAGCCTCCTTGATCTCATGGTAGATCTACTCTTGTACTACCCATATCATCAATATTAATCAAGAAGGAGTAGGGTATTACCTCCATCGAGAGGGCCCGAACCTGGGTAAAAATATCGTGTCCCTTGTCTCATGTTACCATCCGCCTAGGCGCCGCATTCGGGACCCCCTACCGAGATCCGCCGGTTTGACACCGACATTGGTGCTTTCATTGAGGTTCCTCTGTATCGTCACCGATAGGCCCGATGGCTCCTTCGATCATCAACAACGGCGCGTCCGCGGTGAGACTTTTCTCCCGGACAGATCTTCGTATTCGGCGGCTTTGCCGGCGGGCCAATTAACAGCCATCCGGAGCGAATCGAAAGCTATGCCCCGGCCATCGGTCAGATTTGAAGTTTGAAATATCGGCCGATGTCGCGGAGACTTGATCTTGACGGATTGAGCCGTAATAGCGTCCCCGATCTGTCTCGATGGGCGCGATCTAGCTCGCAGCCGAGCAGTGCCACGAGGCGCACCAGCGTCGCTCCGATATTTAATCCGGGCCGGATTCCCGATCGAGGACGAGTGGTTGGACACCGCCTTGGGGCTACTATCTCTGGCGATTGAGCGAACTCCATCCTGTCGCTGCGAAGACCTCGACTCGGTGCTGGACTCCTCTCCGGACTCCAAACCCTCCGCACCCTCGCCAATCGAATCCGATTGGGCGCGGTCATGGAGTTCCTGCGCGGACATCTTTCAAGACTCGCCCTTTGGTGACATCCTGAATTCACTAAAGTCTCTCTCTTTATCCGGAGAGCCCTGGCCGGACTACGGACAGGAAGGTTGGGATGCGGACGACGAAGAAATTCAACGCCCACCCACCACCCACTTTATAGCCACTGTCGATGATCTAACCGACATGCTCGACTTCGACTCCGAAGACATCGACGGTATGGATGACGATGCCGGAGACGACCAAGACCCTGCACCTATAGGTCACTGGAAGGCCACCTCGTCATATGACATATACATGGTGGACATCCCAAAAGATGGGAACGGCGATGGAACAACGGAGGATGACCCCTCCAAGAAGCAACCGAAGCGCCGACGTCAGCGGCGCCGCTCTAAATCCGGCCACAATAAAAACGGTGATTCCGGCACGGGAGATAATAACACCCCGGACAGTGCGAAGACAACCCCCTCCAGCAGGACTCAACGCGGGAGGAGGGAGAAGCAAGTCCGCACGACAGTGCGGCAGAAAGGGAGGTCGAGGACGATAATTATGCGCCTCCCTCCAAGATGTGGCAAGCCTCGACGACGGCGAATTTGTCGTGCTGAGGATCCCACCGAGCAGAGCGTTTCAAGCGCGGGCTTATAGCCACGGCAAGTAGCCTCAAGAAAAAGCAGCAACAACTTAGAGCTGATCAAGACCTGCTAGCTGACAGATGGACTGAAGTCCTTGCAGCCGAAGAGTATGAACTCGAACGCCCCTCCAAAAGCTACCACAAACGCAGGCCGTTGCCTCGATCAGAGGAGGAAGCACCCAAGTCACCAGCGCACGACATGGCAGACCGGCCACCCCGTGGCCGCGATAGAGAGGCCACTAGACCCTCCGTCCAAGCCGTACCCCGACGCCGTTCAAAAAGTACCAAGGCACGGGAAAATGCGTCAGACTTGCCAGATATATTGGAGAATAAGGCAAAACATACAAGATCGATCTACGGAACGCGTGGGCGCCCCACGACACGTGATGATAACCGTCACGCCGGATACAGAAACTCCGGTCGGGCCGAACACAACAGACAAAGCTCATTTGAGCTGCGTCGTGATATAGCCCAATACAGAGGCGCCGCACACCCACTATGCTTCACAGATGAAGTAATGGATCAACAAATCCCTGAGGGCTTTAAACCCGTAAACATCGAATCATATGATGGCACCATAGATCCTGCGGTCTGGATCGAGGACTATCTCCTCCATATCCACATGGCCCGCGGTGATGATCTACATGCCATCAAATACCTCCCCCTCAAGCTTAAAGGACCAGCTCGGCATTGGCTTAACAGCTTGCCGGCGAGAATCAATTGGTTGTTGGGAGGACACAGAAGCCGCATTCCTTGATAACTTCCGGGCACATATGTGCGATCACTAGACGCAATGCGACCTTAGCCATATAATTCAGCAGCGGAAGAATCGGCGCACAATTCGGACATTGTTCCTAACAAAGAAAATCAAATCGTTGATTGTCCGGATCGAGAGGCCCTTGCAGCCTTCAAACATAACATCCGCGACGAATGGCTTGCCCGGCACCTAGGACAGGAAAAGCGAAATCCATGGCAGCCCTCACAACACTCATGACCCGCTTTTGTGTGGGAGAGGACAGCTGGCTAGCTCAAGCAACAACTTGTCCAAACACCCCGATAGTTCGGATACCAAGGACAGCAATGGCAGGTCGGCGTCACAACAAGAACAAAGCGCGCGGCGATAATCTTTGAAGATACAGCCGTCAATGCCGGATTCGGAGGCTCTAAACCGGTCGCGGAAGAAGCCATTCAAAAGAAATACCGGGGCCCATCCAACTTGGACCGAATACTCGATCGCTTGTGCGGATACATGGCACCCCGAAAACCAGCCAATCACACCAACAGGTATTGTTGGGTGTTCAAGTAAGAGCAAGTTAAGTGCCGAACTCAATGACAAGGGGCTGCATAGCGATGACAAGGAAGAGCCCCGACCACCGAACAATAGAGGACAGAAGGGCTTTCCCACACAATTGCGGACGGTGAACATGATATACGCAACCCACATACCCAAAAGGGAGCGGAAGCGTGCACTAAGGGACGTACATGCGATGGAGCCAGTCGCCCCGAAGTTCAACCCATGGTCTTCCTGCCCGATCACCTTTGATCGAAGGGACCACCCCACTAGCATCTGTCACGGCGGTTTCGCCGCATTGGTTCTTGACCCAATTATCGACGGATTTCACATCACCAGAGTCCTGATGGACGGCGGTAGCAGCCTGAACCTGCTTTATCAGGATATAGTGCAAAATGGGCATAGACCCTCAAAGATTAAACCTACAAAGACGACCTTTAAAGGCGTCATACCGGTGTAGAGGCCAATTATGCGTGCTCGCTTACACTCGAAGTGGTCTTCGGATCCGTATAACTTCCAAAGCGAAGAGTTAATCTTGACATAGTCCCGTTCATGCGGCTATCACGCCTTCGCTTGGACGAACCGCATTTGCAAAGTTCAATGCGGTGCCGCGACACGATACCTCCAGCTCAAGATGCCAGGTCCTCGAGGAGTAATCACGGTCAATGGAAACACGAACGCTCCTCCGAGCGGAGGAGCACACGGCGGCCCTCGCGGGCGGAGGTGCAAAGCAGCCTCTCATGGCAATTCTCGAGTCCGGCCACTAAGCGTCCGGACACCGCCAAGCACGCCCGGAGTAACCTACAACAAGACCGCTGGCACGATTCAAGCATCGCCAGCAATCCGCCCCAACCCCAGCCCTCGCGAAATTGCGAAGCCAGATTACTACTGCGTATAACTACGCTCGGAGATACCATGGGCATAAGGGAGGGCACGACCACGGCACGCCCGGGACACGGCTCAACCGCACTAGGGGCTCCCGCTTGTGTCATTTTTTTCCTTTTATCTTTTTCTTTTCTTCCTTTTTTACTTTCAGACTCCGTTTCCAAAAGTCCCGTCCGCACTAGAATCGCGGACTCACGATGCAACAGCCAGGAAGCAGCTACGCCGAGTGTTCAGTGGTCTCTATTACGAGCATTATACCTGTTTTACATACCATCCCGCACTTACCCTCGGAGGGGGACATGTTAGATAGTCCCATCCCTTGCTTATCGCACTATTTGTATCGTTCTGCTTTCATTGCAGTACCTTTTTGAATAAACAATACATAGCCTTTGCTTATTATTGCACTCCTTTCTTATTTTATACATATGTTCATTTTATGACATGTTGCACCCGTACACTTTGGTACGACCAATACACCAGGGGCTTAAGTACCCCAAAATCATGGTGTGATAAGTCCGAACACTTTCACAAGTGCGGCACCCCGAACTTATAGCATTATATGAATCGGCTCCGAATCATGTCTTGGGTCAATAGTTGGGTTTGCCCGGCTCCCGTGTTTTGGTACCTTACGTTCCGTTATATCGGCTAAGGTAGCATCGGGAGAACCACTGCGATTGTGCCCCGGTTGAGCTGGGTTGAGCACCTCAGTGGAGAAAGCTAAAACTGACCGTCATGATACGGCGAGAGCCGGTCGCTGTTTGAGAGTTCTTTTCGGGTCCCTAAAGACTTATGCCGCTTAGAGCGAGGAACCGGAATTGTCCGGCCAAGGCGTGGATAGCGCCCCGAATTCGGTCTTCCGAATACTAGGGGCTTCGCCGAAATTTAAAATTATAGAATTCTATGGCTAAGTGAGAGTGTTCAAGCATTATAAGTCCGGTTGCCTTGTTCGTTCGTTGAGCGCCTCCTAGATGGACCCAAGTATGGGAACAAGAGTGCTCAAGTTTATCCCAACACCCCAAAGACTCGTGGCATGGGGCTGAAGCCAACGACTTGCCATCTCTCAAAATTGATAAGCGGCCGCATGAAGGTAATATTTTAAATTAACAAGCGTTGCTTAGCACATATCAACAAGTTTTCAGCGTACAGGATAACAAATGCGAGTCTATTAAAGAATTACATCTTTGGAGCACTCATCCGCTATTTGGCGGGCACCCTTCGGGAGGCCCTCATAGTACATTACGGGTGTGCGATGCTCCTTGCCCTTTGGTGTCCCGTCCGTCACAAGCTTCTCGGCATCCAGCTTGCCCCAGTGCACTTTAGCGCGGGCAAGGGCCCGACGGACACCTTCAATGCAGACGGAGCACTTGATGACTTCAATTCGTGGACAGGCGTCCACCAGCCGCTGCACTAAGCCGAAGTAGCTCCCGGGCATGGCTTCCAATGGCCACAGCCGAACTATAAGGCCCTTCATGGCCTGTTCAGCGACCTTGTGGAGCTCGACCAGCTGCTTCAGCTGGTCGCTCAGGGGCACCGGACGTTCGACCTCAGCATACTGAGACCAGAACACCTTCTCTGTCGAGCTCCCCTCCTTGGCGCGGTAGAATGTGGCAGCATCAGACACACTTCGGGGAAAATCTGCGAATGCTCCTGGAGAGCTCCGAATCCGGGTAAGTAATAGGTAATTCACTTTCACATGCTTGCTTTGCATAAAGAATGCCTTACCCGCCGCTATCTTCTTTAATGATTCAATTTCTTGGAGGGCTTTTTGGGCCTCGGCCTTAGCAGCTTTGGCACTTTCAAGAGCCGAGGCAAGCTCGGACTCTCGGGTCTTCGAGTCACGCTCCAAACCCTCGTGTTTTTCCACGAGCACAGGCTGTTGCCGCACCTCCGCCAGCTGCGCCTCCCCCTTCTCTCGCTCGGTGCGTTCCGCAGCCGCTTTGTTTTCGGCCACGGACACCGCTTCCTTCAGGGTCGCCACCTCGTTTGTGGCCCCTGTAGTACCCATGTTATTCCTGTTATTTTTTATAACCGAAACCTTTCTATAAGATATTTCTTACATAAGGTATTACTTACCTTCCTTGTCCTCGAGCTGCTTCTTGGCTTGGCCGAGCTCGTTCTCGGACCGCCGAGGCTCTGCTTCAATGCATTGACCTCCATGATCGGTCTTGGCAGTCGACAACGCAGCTGCATTCCCATATTGACATACTTATGTTAGACTCCTGCGTATATCTTTTAGATCCTTAGTCCGCTTTTCTTCCCGAACACCGAACTAAGCATCGAGAACTCTGTCTATGCGGTAATATTTTTACATATTCTAAACTTACCTCAAAGCCTGTTAGAAGGCTGGTACAGGCTTCGTCAGCCCACTCTTGGCGGATGAACTGTCAGAGCACCGCACTCATAATAAAGGCAAAGGTTCCTCGATGGAGGCGCTGTTAAGCGCCTCGATGCTATCCGGTGCCTCGGTTGGACGGAGGACACCGGCGTCTTCCCTTCTTATGAAGGACCGCTTGCGGACTCAAAACGCTGAAGGTTCGGCATGGAGTCCGGACAAGGGTCGGCCTTAGAGCCCCTGGGGGTCTTGCCCCCCACGCGCCTGGAGTCCGGGAGGTTGCCTTGTGGCGCCTCTTGCGCCACCTCCTCTTGGCCAGGCCCCCCTTGGGGCACCACCTCAGCGTCGTCCGTAGCATGAGGCGAGGAGGCGGTCGGAAGCGAAGTACTCTCCATTTCCGACGAACCCAGGGACCCGCTCGTCGAAGTGCTAGCTCGCTCTTGGGCGGGCTGCATGATTGTACGACATTAGAGAACACTATGCAATAATAAAAAAGCCATGGGTATCCAGACACTAACGATCTCGCCAGGGGCTTGGCCCTTGTTGGCCAATCCTCCTCCTCGCTGTCGACGTTGGTGGAGAAGTCCGGAGGAAGGGTTCTTCCTTCTTGGACCCTCCGGCCTCCCGGTTAGGCGGCCTTCCTTTTCCTTTCCTCCCCACTGGGGAGAGGCTTCTTTTCTTCCTCCTCGTCCTCGGGAGAAGATTCTGCTTGAGAATCTGACAAGACTGGCGCCGAGCTCCTTGAGTTCCGTGGCCTCCTTCTTAGCCTTCTTCTCCGGAACCACATGGGGTACGGAGCCAGCAGCCCGTCAATCGGGTGTCCGCTGGGACTTCCGGCAAAGGAGCCGGACAGTTAATCTGTCCGGATGTCTTTAGCTAGTCGTGTCAAAGATTAGGGAGTTTTAGATCCCACATAGAGTCAATCTCTGAAAAGGAGTCCCGTAAAGGGTAAAATAACTTACCTCGCCGGCTTGACGCTGCGAGCGGTATCTGCGATCCTCAGTAGCGGACGAGGGAGCCTCGGCGCCCTTGAACAACACCTTCCAGGCATCTTCATACGTAGTGTCGAAGAGCCTTTTTAGAGTTGAGTGCTCTGCCGAATCGAACTCCCACAATTTGGAGGCCCGTTGTTGGCATGGGAGAATCCGGCGGATGAGCATCACCTGGATTACGTTGACAAGCCTGAGATTCTTGTCCACCAGGTTTCGGATGCATGTTTGGAGTCCGGAAGTCTCGTCCGAATTCCCCCACGTTAGGCCCGTCTCTTTCCATGATGAGAGCCGTGTGGGGAAGCCAGATCTGAATTCGGGGGCCGCCGCCCATTTGGGGTCGCGTGGCTCGGTGATGTAGAACCACCCCGACTACCACCCCTTTATCGTCTCCACAAAGGAGCCCTCGAGCCATAGGACTTTGGCCATCTTGCCAACCATGGCGCCTCCGCACTCTGCTTGACGGCCGCCCACTACCTTCGGCCGGACGTTGAAGATCTTCAGCCATAAGCCGAAGTGAGGCTGGATGCAGAGGAAGGCCTCACACACGACGATGAACGCCGAGATGTTGAGGATGAAATTCGGGGCCAGATCGTGGAAGTCCAGGACGTAGTAGAACATGAGCCCCCGGACAAATGGGTGAAGTGGAAAACCTAGTCCGCGGAGGAAGTGAGGGAGAAATACCACCCTCTCATGGGGTCTGGGGGTTGGAATGAGCTGCCCCACGTCGGGCAGCCGGTGCGATGTCGCCGGACAAGTATTCGGCCTCCCGCAGTCTTGTGATGTGCCCCTCCGTGACGGAGGAGGCCATCCACCTGCCTCCCGCTCCTGACATGGTTGGAGAAGGTTGAGGTGGGGTGAGCGGACTTGGGCGCTGGAGCTCGAGTGCGCAGGAATGGATGAGCAAAGGAGGAAGGAGGTGTAGGTGAAAAGATGGATCCTTATCCCCTTATATGGACGGACGAAGCTATGCGTCCCCCACCAGCCTGGTAAAACTCGCTTATCTCCCAAGCGCCGTAATCAATGGCGCGGATGGGTTACCCACGTCTGTATTGATGGGAATCCCGGAATAAGGGGGCATGATCTATGCTTTGATAAGACGTGCCAAGGAAACCGCCTCGCTAAACGCGCTGAGGTGGAACGGTAAAAAACGATTCATATAAAGGCCTGGCCGTGGTGTGATGTCACGTCATGGAATACGTCAGCAGATCTGTGCAAAAGTTATTCCCTCTACGGTGGTATGTGGAACTTGTTTTGCAGAACCGGACACTATCCTGGTGTTCAAAACCTTCTATGAAGTATTCGGAGGAGGAACCCGCCTTGCAATGCCGAAGACAATATGCGCGCGGACTCATCGTCATTGAAGCCTGGTTCGAGGGCTCTTGAGGAGTCTGGACTAGGGGTGTCTGTATAGCGAACTATCATCACGGCGGACTCCAAGACTATGAAGATACAAGATTGAAGACTTTGTCCGTGTCCGGATGGGACTTTCCTTGGCGTGGAAGGCAAGCTTGGCGATCTGGATATGTAGATCTCCTACCATTGTAACCGACTACTGTAACCCTAACCTATCGGTGTCTATATAAACCGGAGGGTTTTAGTCCGTGGGGCGAACAACAATCATACCATAGGCTAGCTTCTAGGGTTTAGCCTCCTTGATCTCGTGGCGGATCTACTCTTGTACTACCCATATCATCAATATTAATCAAGCAGGAGTAGGGTATTACCTCCATCGAGAGGGCCCGAACCTGGGTAAAAATATCGTGTCCCTTGTCTCCTGTTACCATCCGCCTAGACGCACAGTTCGGGACCCCCTACCCGAGATCCGCCGGTTTTGACACCGACAGACACAGTCTCACTCGCTTGATTATGGGCAGCAAGCCTATATATATTCGTGGGCCTGCGTGGACGTCCATCATTTCGACCAACGACGAGAAAGGTTACCAGGGTGGATTCTTCTTCTTTGCTTTGAGTTACCGTATAGTAGGTCAACCATTCCAAGCCTAATTAAGTTTGAGCGCATGCTACACGTCGTGAACCCTTGCTCAGTGTGGGGATGTTATGGTTCCAAAGCATGGTGACATATCAAATTTGCGCACTGGGTATGCAAACACCACACACACCACTTCCAAATACATACTTGTGCCACATGCACAGAGTGGGTTCGTCTTCATGTAGTACTCCCTCGCGAGGTTATCGGTGACAAGCTAGCCCATTTTGCAGGGCCGTGAGGACGTCCATCACTTTGACCAACAACGAGCGGGAGAGGTTGTACGACCAAGTTGGATTTTGCTTGGTCCGTGTTATAGTATGTCTTGGTGAGATGCCCTCCCCCCGACATGTGTGTGTGTGTGGGGGGGGGGGCTACTTCGCACTACCTGCAACCTCCATGGGGTCGGGGAAGTCCGGTTAATTTGTGAGGCACATGTGCCACATCAATGTTGTGAATGGTATTTAAATATCACACCACACCCTTTTCATACATATAGTAGGGCCACCCACATGTGGTTCGTATGTGGTCTCACCCATCTCGCGCCACAAGCACACATTTGTGGGTTAGCACTGGGTCCACCTTTATCGGGAAGCGAAAGGGGAAGTTTGACAATATATGTATGATGGACTCCTATAGGTTTTGTGTTAAGGTAGGGTGAGATTTCAGACCTAGCTATTTGGGGGCATGCATTCATAGCTAGGATTCCCTTACCACCGACATGAGGGTTCGTAGGGGGTGGCTGACTAGCAATACTGTGCTTTTGTGCGATAGGTGGCACATCAATGTTGTGCATTGGGTATTCGAACATCAAACCACCTTTTTCATACATATATTGGGTCCACATGCAAGTGTGTTCATGTTCTGACCCTCTCCCGCGTTATTATTTTTCCAAATTTATAAACAACACACAAGTTGGATGTAGAAATCGTCTGTGATTGGGCACGCAGCAGACACGGTTCGGTCAGACTACCCGTGTGCCACGCATGTTCCCTACAGTCACTCACATCAGCACAGTAGATTGGGCTCCACCAGGCTTACCTCCCGGTCTCAAAAATATCTACTGCCTCATAATCTCGAAAATATCTACCGCCTTGAAGGTTTTAATGTTTGATAGCACAAGGTTAGTATGTGTGGACCGTCTGCGATGTCTGTTACTCCCGCTCTGCTTCAATCCCTTGATTCAAATTTTCAGTAGCCCATGAATTTTACTCCCGCCTCTGCATCCCTCGCAATCTCAAAAATATTTGCTCGCCCTTGGTTCAAAATTTCAGTAGCCCCGCCTTGTTACTCCAGCCTCTGCATCCCTCGCAATCTAAAAAAAATATGTTTTCCCTTGATTCAAATTTTCAGTTGCCCCGGCATTTTACTCCCGCCTCTGCATCCCTCGCAATCTCAAAAATATCTGCTCGCCCTTGATCAAAATTCTTAGTAGCCAGGCATTTTACTCCTGCCTAGTAAATTTTTCAGTTTCCGCGGTATTTCCACCTTGCCCCCCACCCCTCCACACACACCACACACTCCCCAAAACCTCCGCTCACATAGACACACACCACCCCTCTCTCGCTCGAAACCATTGGTAGGTCGCCGCCATCGCCACCGCCTCCATCCTCAACCTCTACATGTGTGCTGGGGAGCTCGAGTAGCCGATGGACAAAAAGAGGTTTATCGCGGACTCTTTGCCCGACGCTGGCGAGGTGGCCGCCGAGGTGTCCCCGTCGCCCTCCGCGGGTCTCTTTATCAATCCGTCGTCGCTGGTCGCCCCATCTGCCCGCCGTCGCGCCCCTACGCCGGTTCGAGGACTTCCCCGTCCTCCCTCGGGCCCGGCCGCCGGCGAGGTCCTAACTCGGTCCGGCAGCGGCAGTGGGGGACGTGGGTCGCCGAGATTACAGATCGGGAGACCCACACCTGCCGGTGGCTCGGTAGCTTCCACATGGCCGAGCTCGCGGGCATGGAGTTCGACTGCTGGCAGGTCCACTACCACGACGCGACGGCTAGGCTCAATTTCCTATTAGGCACATGTCCGGTCGACCTCGTTCTGCTTGAGCCACGGGTGATGAGCTCGGCTATGGCACGGGAGGACCGCGAGGCGTGGGAGCGCCTCGAGGTCGAGGCCGCCGACGAGGCCTACATGCAAGAGCTCCGCCGGCAGCACCCGGAGCTTGTGCAGGCTGGGCGGGTGAGCTTTGCCGGCATGGAGGGAGGCGGGGTTATCGTTCTCTCCTCCGATGACGAGGTCGAAGGCGGCGAGGACGGCAGCGCGGAGGGCGTTGAGGTGGGCCGCGAGGACGGGGAGAGCAACGTCAACGAGTGGAGGAGTATCTTCCCCAACGACCCCGACGACAGCCTCGGCCTACATGCAAGAGCTCCGCCGGCAGCACCCGGAGCTCGTGCAGGCAGGGCGGGTGATCTTTGCCAGGGCGGAGGGCAGCGGGGTTATCGTGCTCTCCTCCGATGATGAGGTCGAAGGCGGCGAGGACGGCGGCGCGGAGGGCGTTGAGGTGGGCGGTGAGGACGAGGAGATCGACGTCGACGAGTGGAGGAGTATCTTCCCCAATGACCCCGACGACGGTACCAGCCCAGACTCGGCTCGCGGCACACCGTACCTGATGAGGAAGGATTGGCTCGACTTCCACTTCGACCAAAAGTAGTTTAGCTTAGTTTAAATTTATGTTTTATGTTCGGTTATGCGAAACTATCTATGTTTATGTTTGAATGCATGCTACTTTCGGTTGAACCTGCTTTGAACTTGATCAAATTGAAGTTTACAACGTTAAGTTTAGGGGATCGACCAGAAAAGGCCAAAAATTGCTGGAGTATATATATTTGGTTGATGTTTAGCTTGTTGTGCTTAACATGCCTTTATATGTACTCATACATGACAATATTGAGAACAGTGCTGTTTTCCGTCGAGGTTAGTTTCATCGCATTGCTTATATGTACTCACTGTTCAGGATATCGGTAGCTAGTACCATATAGCTTGGGGGCTGATAAGGGATTAATCGTTGAATCGGACATTTCACTGAATATACCTGTAACCCATTTATCAGTAGGTTAACTTGGGCCATATTTCATATATCTGAGGCTACATAGCAACATGCATTGTACTGAATGACTAAATATGCAATCGTAGGCTACATAGCAACAAGGAAGAGTGTGACCTTAATGTTGTGATGATGTCTAGATATACATGTAATAAAATCTTATATAATGGGATGGAGGGAGTGTTGTACTACATCATTTTGCAATTGTTGTTTAGCTTCTAATATTAACTTGGTGCTTTTAGGTACATATGTCATTGCCAAAGATCCGCACTTCGACCCTTTCTGCGTATGGGGCAATGAGATATTCATGAACCAGCATCAAGTGAGAAAACTGATAAAGATTGTTATTAAAATGGGTCAAAAGATGTCAATCGAACTATTTGTTTACACTTTATGCAAGACAACGGTGAACTGCAGGATGGTAAGTAAGAACTCTGTAGCTTTCTTTTTATTGCCCGTAATGAGTTGTGTTAGATGACAATGTCCGAATCTTTTTCCTTTGCAGTGGATCCTGAAGCAGTTTACTCAAGATTACCTCTCAAACTACATGATTGGCGGCCGGTCATCACAAGGGGTTGGACTAGAGTCGTGCGTGCCTTCTGCATCCAGGAGAGCAGAATAGGGCCATTCCACTTCACCTTGTTCAGCAACCAGAATGTCTGTCGCCTCTTTCTTTACCATCTGTAATAGTATAAGTATAGAACCCTGGTTCATCATTCTTTATTTGGTGCTTATGTAATTCTTAAACATATGTACCTGTGAATTGAATAATGCATTGGTTGTTTGAACCTGATCGATATGAAGAAAGCTATAGCCTACTTTCAGGTTCAAATTAGGTACAATTTTAAATAGCAGCAATTAAATTAGCGTGAAATTACGGTGTGCAGGTCATTACAGCACACACGGTCTATAAAGCACAGCGTGTGCGAGATACATCATAATCTGACACTGTTCACGGAGAGGAAACGTCTGCAACAATGCACACAGTTGACTTTTGCAAAGCATGTGTGATGTCAGACACTATCACAAACAATGCGGGAAAACTAAATTTGTGTGATTGTCTACCTATCGTGCACGGTTTACAATCATGAACTGTTTGTGATGTGCAACTATCCCTGGGTGGTTTTGGTAATTCCTAACAACATATAGCTCATTGAGCTAATGCTATTCCAAGATGAATATTTCAGGAAAGCTCAATGATTGGCATGGCATGGATTAGAAAGTGGACCCTTCAAAATGCTAAGGATAGAAGATTGGCTCAAGCTCAAAGCACAAGACTCTACATTTTCTATTTTAGTGATCCAAGATCACATGGAGTCTATAGGAAAAGCCAATACTATTAAGAAGGGGTGAGGTGTTGCTTAATGAGGTTCTTGCTCAAAATGCTTAGTGATATGCTCCAAAACCCTCCACTACTTCCTCACATCCACATATGTCCCAAACCAAAAAGTCCAACTCGGCCCCACCGAAATTTCATATCCGGAGCCACTGAGTTCAGTTGACATAGCCACTGCCAGAAACCCTAGTCTCTTCGGTCTCACCGATAGGGATCTCGGTCTCACCGAGATGGGATTGCAAACTCTCTGTTTCCCTTCGTAACGTTTCGGTCAAACCGAGATGAGAGATCGGTCCCACCGAGATTGCAATGCAAACACTCTGTTTCCTTTTCGTAACGTTTCGGTCCAACCGAGATGAGCGAATCAATCCCACCGAGTTTGCCTGACCAACTCTCTGTTAGTCTATTACCAAAATTGGTCTCACCGAGTTTGTGTAATCAGTCTCACCGAGATTACGTTATGCCCTAACCCTAAGGAAATCGGTCCCATCGAGTTGACGTGTCAGTCCCACCGAAATACCTAATCGTCACATTATGAACCAAATCGGTCTGACCGAGTTCTTTGAATAGGTCCCACCAAGTTTGGTGATTTGTGTGTAACTGTTAGATTTTGTGTGGAGGCTATATATACCCCTCCACCCACTCTTCATTTGTGGAGAGAGCCATCAGAACATGCCTACACTTCCAACACATATTTTCTGAGAGAGAACCACCTACACTTGTGTTGAGGTCAAGATATTCCATTCCAACCACATAAATCTTGATCTCTAGCCTTCCCAAAGTTGCTTTCCACTCAAATCTTGTTTCCACCAAATCCAAATCATGTGAGAGAGAGTTGAGTGTTGGGGAGACTATCATTTGAAGCACAAGAGCAAGGAGTTCATCATCAACACACCATTTGTTACTTCTTGGAGAGTGGTGTCTCCTAGATTGGCTAGGTGTCACTTGGGAGCCTCCGACAAGATTGTGGGGTTGAACCAAGGAGTTTGTAAGGGCAAGGAGATCGCCTACTTCGTGAAGATCTACCCTAGTGAGGCAAGTCCTTCGTGGGCGACGGCCATGGTGGGATAGACAAGGTTGCTTCTTCGTGGACCCTTCGTGGGTGGAGCCCTCTGTGGACTCGTGCAACCGTTACCCTTCGTGGGTTGAAGTCTCCATCAACGTGGATGTACGATAGCACCACCTATCGGAACCACGGATAAAAAATCTTCGTGTCAAGATTGCGTTTGCTCCCTCAAACTCCTCCCTTTACCTTCATATGCAACTGTTTTACATTCCGCTGCTATACTCTTAGAATTGGATGTGTAGGTTGATTGCTTGACTTGTGCTAAGTTGCTAAAATCTGCCAAGAACTAAAATTGGGAAAAGGCTAGATTTTATTTGGTCAAGTAGTCTAATCACCCCCCCTCTAGACATACTTTTGATCCTACAAGTGGTATCAGAGCATTGGTCTCCATTTGCTTTGATTTCCAGAGCTTTTGGTGGTCATAGCCTTGGTTTCACAACCTAGGAGAGTATGGCGTCTAGCGAGGGAAATTACCACCGTAGAGGTCCTTACTTTGATGGTACAAATTTTGCTAGTTGGAAGCATAAGATGAAAATGCATATTCTTGGACATAACCCCGCCGTTAGGGCTATTGTGTGTATTGGCTTGCAAGGTGAATTCTTTGATGTGAGAGAACCAAACCGTGAAGCTACCGCGGAAGAGTTGAAGATGCTACAATACAATGCTCAAGCTTGTGATATTCTCTTCAATGGATTGTGCCCCGAAGAATTCAACAAAATCAGCCGTCTTGAGAATGCAAAAGAAATTTGGGACACTTTGATTGATATGCATGAAGGTACCGACTCCGTCAAGGAATCCAAATTGGATGTGCTTCAAAGTCAACTTGACAAGTTCAAAATGAAGGATGGTGAAGGTGTCGCTGAAATGTACTCTAGGCTTGCTTTCATCACAAATGAGATTGCCGGCTTAGGAAGTGAAGAGATGACCGACAAATTCATCATCAAGAAGATCCTAAGAGCCTTGGATGGAAAATATGATACCGTGTGAACATTGATCCAAATGATGCCCAATTACAAAGATCTCAAGCCAACGGAAGTCATTGGAAGAATTGTTGCTAATGAGATGTCACTCAAGGGTAAGGAAGAGCTTCACAACAAGTCAAGTGGTGCTTACAAAGCCTCGTGTGATGCTCCCACATCATCAAGTGAGAAGCAAACCTTCAATTAAAAATTGAGCCTAATGGTAAAGAACTTCAACAAGTTCTACAAGAGTAGAAGCAAAGAAAGAAGTTTCAAGTCAAGGTCCTACAATGAAAAAAGATCTTCTAGTTGTGAGCGTAATTGCTATAATTGTGGAAGACCCGGACACTACTCCAATGAGTGTACGGCCCCCTACAAAAGAAGAGAAGATTCTCCCAAAAGAAGAAGTAGAAGAGAAGAATCACCACCAAGAGAAAGGAGGAGTAGAGATGATCGTTATGAACGAAAACCCTCTCGGATAAGCAAGGACTTGGAAAGGAAGGAAAAGTCATCAAGGAGCTACACAAAAAGAAGACATTAAGCTCATGTTGGTGAATGGGTATCCGGCTCCGACTCCGACAATCACTCCGAAAGAAGTTATCACTCCGACTCCGAATATACTCAAGATGAGGGTGTTGCTGGTCTAGCACTTGTGTCAACCAACTCCTACGACATATTTGACTCACCAAATGAAGGAATTGGGAGATGCTTCATGGCCAAAGGTCCAAAGGTAACACATCCCGAGTATGTTGATTCCAATAGTGATGAAGATGATTTTCTAGGAGATGATGATTTACTTGTTGACAACTCTAGTGATGAAAACTATGATGAAACGTCAATTAATCATGCTAATCAAGATAAAACGAATGAAGATGATAAGAAGGAGATTGAGCGTCTAACTAAAGAACTAAACACTCTTAAGTTAGCTCATGAAACTACCCTGGAAGATCATCGAGAACTTTTAAAGACTCATGATAAGCTACGCTTTGAAAAGCCAAACCTTGAGAAAGAGCATGAGTTTTTAAAGGCAATCAATGATGATCTTCGCAAGAAAAGTTCTTCTTACATTGCCAAGCGTTTACTCTTGTCTACTTACATGCCACAAGTTAAATCTAGCAACAAGAGCAAGAAAGATTCTTCATCTAGTAGTAACAACAATCATGCTAAATCCAATGTTATTGCATCTAGTAGTTCTCTTGATTCCACTAATGATTCTGTTAGCCAAGTTACACTTGAGCAAGAAAATAGCTTATTGAAGGGAATTATAGAGAAAGGTGTTTACAAGAGCCTTGCCGGAAGTAAGCAATTTGAGGAAATTGTACGCAAGCAAGGAAGACACCGGAAGAATCAAGGTGTTGGTTTTGAACGAAAGTTCAATGCCAATGGAGTTGAGTGGGAAGAAGATCAATACCCCAAGATGAAGTTTGTTCCTCAACAAGAGAAGTATGATCCTACTTCTTTCAAAGGGACACAAGCTCAAGATGATCTTCCACCACAAGACCACAAGAAAAAAGGTAAGGACAAGCTTCAAGAGGAAATTGATGCATTTGAAGAAGCACCTAAGGCCTTGGTCAAGTGGGTTCCCAAGACTACATCAAGTTCTACCTCATCAAGTACGACTACGACTCCAAGGATTCCCATCAAGATGGAGTGGATCTCGAAGAAGAGGAACTAGAGAGTTCTTGAGGGTGAATCCGCCAACATACTTCACTCTTATCATTTTGGCGAGGACAAGTGCAAACAACTTCCATATCTTGCACTAGTTCAAGGAGTCACAAACCCTCTTGTTGGTAAGACAAGGGACAAGGTAACCTAATGCTTTCATGGACAACATCTTGTGTACACATCACTCTATGTCTATGGATATCCTTGCTTGTTCCTTGTGGGACTAACCCGTGTAGGTATTGAAAGTGCAACTCACTCCAAAGGATTGCTCCGAATGATCTACATCAACATCGAGCATCTACATCTTCAACACCTACATGAAGTCATCATCGACAAAACCCAAGGTTAGTTCATCCCTCTTAGGGGGGATATCACATCTAGGGGGAGCTTTACTCAAATCAATTGAGCTAAAGCAACTCTAATGGTGTGAACACAACAATGGTTTATGTAAAAGTGGTAACCCCACATGTGCTTAAACGATGAGTATGACCTATGATCAAATGTTCTCATTTGACTCCTAAGTCAATATACTCATATATAGATGACCTAGTCATCGCCAATTGCTTGATAGATGCTAGAGTGATTGTGCATGCTTTGTCACATATTTCATTTGCTATTTCATTGTGTGAGCATGTTGGTAGCATATTTTACTCATTCGAGGACATCCATTTGTTGCTTTGATTGTTTGGCTTTTTCTCTTTTGCCAAATGGATGGACAAGAATGCCTAAGAACTCCCTCTAGCTATCTATACTTTTCTCGTCTCAAACTCTATTCATGCTACATCACAAAGTTTGATCAAGTCAGATTTGAACCACTCGGTGTGAGGAGCACTCAGAGTTCCCGATTCGTCATAGACTTAAACCTCCAAAACCTCTTTGTGCATCTCGGTCTGACCGATTCATCCTTTTCGGTCCTACCGAGATCACTAAGTTGATATAGGGTTTTCAATCTCGATGCAACCGATTAGAACTTTTTTGGTCACACTGAGTTGCAGTAACTGCTTGCAGTTTTGCATCTCGGTGCCACCGAGTCGTTCCACTCGGTCACACCGACAGGGTCAGGTTATATGTACCGATGAGCCAAATTTTGGAAAATTTCCCGAACCTCCTTGCCCGCGCGTAAGCTGCTCTGCCTCTTCGGGTCTCCGGACCGTCCTCTAGTCGCCAGCGACCTCCCGCCGCTGCTCTCCGCCGCTATCAAAGGCAATCTGCCCTGCCGTCGCCGCCGTAGCAAGTTCGCCGCCGAATTAGGGTACGAACTTGATCTTTGTGCTAATCCATAACTCTGATTCTTAGCACATTGCTTTGACATGATTCTTGCCACAATTGAAATCATCCTGTCCAGCGAAAACATCCCGTAGATTAGTTTTGGTTTGAAAATTTAGGGTTAGGTCTCCGTCGAATACATCTCGGACCGACCGAGTTGTAGAAATCGGTCTCACCGATTTGGCTTAGGCCAGAGCACATGCATTTTCGATCTGACCGAAAATTGCAAATCGGTGTGACCGAGTTCGATTCTCTGTGAAACCCTAGCAGTCTCGGTACCACCAAACTGAGACTCAGTCTGACCGAGTTCACTAGTTTAGGTTCCAAAAGCTGTTTCGGTATCACCGAGTTTACAAATCGGTAGATCCGAAATGCTTTCTATGAAGAACTAAAACTAAGTTTTTAAGTCATCTGTTTTGCAAAAATCATGTACTTTGTGATGCTCATCCACTCTATCTCATCTATAACCTATTCACAGAGTCTGCTGTTAGAGTGTTTGCATAGATGTCTGATCAAAGTGATAGCCAGAACAAGTCTGAACAGCAGGTGCAGATGAGTGAGGGTTCAGATCCCTCTAGCAGTTATGATGATGGCAGCAGGAGCACTCCCAGCAATTTGCCAAAGGCTGCCACCAGGACAAGGAAGAAGAGGAATTCTGACTCAGAAGATGAGGACTATTTGGCTGTTGAATATGAAGCCACTTCAAAGAAAAAGGTGCTGAAGAAAGAGTATGGCACAGCTGCTGCAACAAAGCCTGGTCTGAAAACAAGATGCCAGCAAGAAGACAGCCCATGTCTAACCCAAGAAAAGTTGCCACAGGTGAAACTATGAAGTTCAACATTGAATCTAATGAAGAAGCAACTGATGAGGATAAGAAGAAGAAGAGGTCTAGAACCACTACTGTCAGAGTTCTTGGCAAGCCCTCAATGAGGAAAGATTCTGAAGAGGAAGAGGAAGAGGATGTTGCACCAGCACCCAAAGCTCAAAAGCTTATGGGGGATGCAATCAGATCAAGGGCTGCTCCATCTAAGCCCAAATCTGCTCCCAAGGCTGCTGCTCCAGCTCCAAAGCCTAAACCCAAGAGAAGCACTAGGAACATCCCTGCTGAAGAGAAGAAACAAGGCCCTAGTGCCTGAAGCTGCTGAAGAAGAAGAAGATGACTCTGTTGTATTGAGGAAGCTAAAACCCAAGATCTCAGACCACACCAATGCACACCCAGTTGCAGAGAACATGAAAATCAGGAAGGATGCAAGATTGAGAATATGGAGACATTCTGATCCATATGTTATCAGGAGAAGGACTACTGTGGACTACATATTTCACACTAAGGAACAGCAAGACTTCTATGAGACAGTTCTGCTTGAAAAGAAGCCCGTTGTGTGTGACATGAGATGGCTTGACTGGGGGTTCATCAAGGAGAATGAGGATCACTTCCCTGGTGTGCTTGATAGCTTCAAGGCATGCGGGGTTCAAAATTTTGTTGCCCAGAAGCTCACCAAGTGGAATGATGAGCTCATCATGCAGTTTTACTCCACTACCCACTTCTATCCAGATGGAAGGATAGTATGGATGTCTGAAGGTACTAGGTACCAGTCTACAGTTGAGGAATAGGCCAAGCTTATCAATGATCCCGAGGAACATGAGGATTACTTGGATATTTATGTAGAGAAGAAGAAAGACCACAACACTATGGCCAACATGTACAAAGAGATCCCAGATGCTGCTTTGGATACACATAAGTTTGGATCTGTTCACTACTTGTTGTCTGGTCTGCCAACTATCAACTGGATCTTAAGGCACACACTATTACCCAAGTCAGGTGATCAGAAGATGATGAGAGGACATGCCATAAACTTATTGCATATATTTGATGTCCCACAGAAGTTCAAGGTCATGAGTTTGATTGTTGAGACAATTAAGAGGACTGCTGCTGACCAGAAGAGAAGTTGTGGGTATGCCCCACAAATTCATGAGCTAATCAACTCAAAGATGTGCAAAGGTAAATACATTTTGGATAAGGAGCACCTGCCCATCTACCCTGAATTTGAAGATAACACAGTGGTGATGAATGAGAATGAACCATCTTAGCTCAAGCACATGAGAAGAGAGAGAAGGCTAAAGCTGAGAAAGATGCAAAGATGCCAACAGTAGAAGAGGCATCTCAGGTATTCTTGAAGATCAAGCAAGACCAGCTTGGATACCAGATCCAATCCACCCTGAGGATTGAGAAGGGCTTGGCCACCCTGACCAAGAACCAGGAGAGTCTGGAGAGGATCATTGAGCAGAAATTCTATGACCTTGATGTCAAGGTGACAGAGATCCAAACTGCAGTTGAGCAACTTCAGGAGGAAGCTGAGGAGAAGAAGGCAAGTCTACCACAAATGCTTTTGCCAGAGTGCCCAGAAGACAGAGATCTGTTGCAGTGCCAGTGACAGACACTAGAGCTACAACATCAGCACCAGCAGCTACAGCTCCAGTTCCACCTCCAGCAGCTACTTCACCAGCTCCAGCTACTTCATCTGAAGCCTTCGTCCTTGGAGTTCTCTCAACACCTCCTACCGAATATCAAGCCTGAGACTCGGTTAGCACTATGTGTTTTTGAAATTTTTGGTAACTTGTTGCCAAAGGGGGAGAAAATGTATAGATCATAGGCTTTGAGAGAGAGTGTTCCTTTTTTCTCTCTCTTGCTATTTTGGTTGAAACTTTATTGTGTGCTTGTGTGAGCTACTTTTTGTCCTTGTGAGATACTTGTTTGATCATATGCTACCCTTAATGCTTGTTGGATGATATTATCTTTCATATCATCTTATGATCATTCACTTTGCTTGGTGATGAGTGCATGTGTTTTAATTTCTATCATTTTGAGCGCTCCACCAAGATGTATGTGACATGGAAGAGTAACCCATCATCCTAATCGATTGTGCATTTGCATTCACAAGCAAATTTAAATAATGCACAAATTTAGGGGGAGCTCTTGCTTATCACATACTTCTCAAAGCGACGATGTTTTTCAATCTTATTTATCATTTGTCGAAGCATTGATCTATATGTTGTCATCAATTACCAAAAAGGGGGAGATTGAATGGGTGGTTTTGGTAATTCCTAACAACATATAGCTCATTGAGCTAATGCTATTCCAAGATGAATATTTCAGGAAAGCTCAATGATTGGCATGGCATGGATTAGAAAGTGGGCCCTTCAAAATGCTAAGGACAGAGATTAGCTCAAGCTCAAAGCACAAGACTCTACATTTTCTATTTTAGTGATCCAAGATCACATTGAGTCTATAGGAAAAGCCAATACTATTAAGAAGGGAAGAGCTGTTGCTTAATGAGGTTCTTGCTCAAAATGCTTAGTGATATGCTCCAAAACCCTATACTACTTCCTCACATCCACATATGTCCCAAACCAAAAAGTCCAACTCGGCCCCACCGAAATTTCATATCCGGAGCCACCGAGTTCAGTTGACATAGCCACTGCCAGAAACCCTAGTCTCTTCGGTCTCACCGATAGGGATCTCGGTCTCACCAAGATGGGATTGCAAACTCTCTGTTTCCCTTCGTAACGTTTCAGTCAAACCGAGATGAGCGATCGGTCCCACCGAGATTGCAATGCAAACACTCTGTTTCCTTTTCGTAACATTTCGGTTCAACTGAGATGAGCGAATCGGTCCCACCGAGTTTGCCTGACCAATTCTCTGTTAGTCTATTACCAAAATCGGTCTCACCGTGTTTGTGCAATCGGTCTAACCGAGATTACGTTATGCCCTAACCCTAACGAAATCGGTCCCACCGAGTTGACGTGTCGGTCCCACCGAAATACCTAACGGTCACATTATGAACCAAATCGGTCTGACCGAGTTCTTTGAATCGGTCCCACCGAGTTTGGTGATTTGTGTGTAATGGTAAGATTTTGTGTGGAGGCTATATATACCCCTCCACCCACTCTTCATTCATGGAGAGAGCCATCAGAACATGCCTACACTTCCAACACATATTTTTCTGAGAGAGAACCACCTACACTTGTGTTGAGGTCAAGATATTCCATTCCAACCACATAAATCTTGATCTCTAGCCTTCCCCAAGTTGCTTTCCACTCAAATCTTCTTTCCACCAAATCCAAATCCTGTGAGAGAGAGTTGAGTGTTGGGGAGACTATCATTTGAAGCACAAGAGCAAGGAGTTCATCATCAACACACCATTTGTTACTTCTTGGAGAGTGGTGTCTCCTAGATTGGCTAGGTGTCACTTGGGAGCCTCCGTCAAGATTGTGGAGTTGAACCAAGGAGTTTGTAAGGGCAAGGAGATTGCCTACTTCGTGAAGATCTACCCTAGTGAGGCAAGTCCTTCGTGGGCGACGGCCATAGTGGGATAGACAAGGTTGCTTCTTCGTGGACCCTTCGTGGGTGGAGCCCTCCGTGGACTCGCGCAACCGTTACCCTTCGTGGGTTGAACTCTCCATCAACATGGATGTATGATAGTGAAAGTGCTAGTTATCGACTAGAGGGGGGGTGAATAGGCGATTTTTATGAAAGTCTTCAAAACATGAGAGTTTCGAAGACAAACAATAAAATTGAACCTATTGATATGCAGCGGAAGGTAGACTACACTAAGAAAACCATAGTCAAGTATGCAATAAAGTGAAAGCACGAAGACAAATAGCAGCTAGGTAGTAAAGATCAGGATGGAAGATAGTATGAAGCCAAACAACAATAGTAGTCACACAGTGAAGTCAAACAGGTAGTGCAAGCAGGCAATGACTTCATGAAGACAAACTGTAAGTAACGAGAGGGAGACACTACAAAAAAATACACTTCCGTGATGATACGTGTTTGTCACAGTAGGTCGCGTTTTCTGTCATGCATGTACATCCATGACGATTTTATGACAGAATCAAGATAGTCATACCGTCTTTGTCGAGAAGTGTTCCTTGACATTACCAAAATTATCATCACGGAAGTGTCCACTTCCATGACGATAAATCGCGCGTCACAGAAGTGCTTTCTTCAAGGGTGACCGACACGTGGCATCCACCGTAACGGAACGCCGTTAAGCTATCGGGTCAGGTTTTGGATCGGATAACCCGTTAACAGCCCCAACCAATGGGGATTTTCCACGTGTAAAATTATCATTGGCTGGAGGAAACACGTGTCTGCTCTTCGTTGGGACACATGTCATCCACTCATTGGACGTAAGGCGCCTATGATACGTCGACACGTGGCACGGCCCAACAGAGGCCCATTCCTATGAAAAGGCAGGCCCGTTTGACTTGGTCAAAAGGTGGCGGGTCGGCCCATGGAAAGCCTGTTAACGGCCTGTTCGCATATAGCCCATTTACAGCCCGCTAACCCAAGGCCCGTTACGCCCTATCCGAATTAGGCCCGGTAGCGTCATCTGGGCCATCCAATATGATTCCAGCCCGTTTTCACTTCTGGCGCATGTATGGCCCATGACGTCTTTCGGCCCATATGAGGCCCTATGTAACTCTTGGCCTATTAACGGCCCGTGGTGAAAGTGGCCCGTAATGAAGAGTGTATCACTTTACACCCATTAACGGCCCGTGGTGAAACTGGCCCGTAATGAACAGTGTATCACTTTATACCCATTAACGGCCCGTTATTCCGTTGGGCCTTTTCCAGCCCATGTTATCTCTCGGCCTTCTCAGAGCCCATTTATTCTTGGGCTCATTTCCAGCATTCGTTTACTTACGGCCCGTTACTGTCATTTTCTTCTTGAGGGCCAAATTCAGCTCGTGGTTACAGTCGGCCCGTTTGTGGTCCATTAATACGTTGGGCCGTTTTCATAGCGTCATCAAATACGGCCTACTAACGATGGCCCGTTATGGTCGGCCCATGAACGGACGATTCCAACTCTAGCCCGTTTACGGCCATAATGCAGTCTGTTTGGCCCATGTTTGGCCAATCGACCATAAGACCTGTATAAGGCCCATTGATGATATGGCCCGCAAAAAGCCCATTGTTTCTACGGCCCGTAGAAGGCCCATTGTTTCTATGGCCCGTAGAAGGCCCATCGTTTCTCTGACGATGGGAGGCCCAAGTCACTACAAAATATTAGCACATGGTTATTGTGGCCTAGTTTTAAAAAATAGGTTATTGCAGCCACTAGCAAACCGCGGAAAAGAACTGCAATGACTACAAGCAAACAAATAAACAAGACAACCAGGAAATAAATAAGCAAGCAACTAACGCTAGGCTATCACGGCTATTACATATTACATCCATCTGGGCATCAAAGTTCGCCACCGGTGCAAATATAGGGAACAAAGCAGCATATCATATACACCGGTTGTCAAAGTTGGCGACAAGCGCAAATAAACGCCATGACAAAACAAATCCGAACTGAAACCAATTCAAGATCTCAAGAAACAATACACCGGGACCCATAATGTCGACAAGATGCTTAGCAAGCTTATTACCTTTCTCTTGTTTGGCGCTTAAATCCTCCAAATAACTTGTCATTGCACCGAAAATATGCATCTGAATTCTGCAGGACTCCTCAATCCTTCACTTCCTCAGCAAAGACATCGATCGATGTCTTTCAACTTGAAGTTGAGACTCAAGAAGACGAACTGATTTAGGCAGCGAGTTCGAAGAGCTTGTGCCAGCAGAATGGCCAACTTCGAACACTACATCAAGACAGGACTTTTGGGTTCCCTCACTATCGCCAAGATAGTTTTATCTGCTTTCTTGGAGACCAATAGGGATGTCTCACTATCTTGAACCTTATCGCATTACTTCCTTTACCATTGCATAACGCGCATCGTTCTCCAATATTTTGTCCGCATTCTAAAAGAGAAACAAGCACACACATCACATGTTTACCATGTTGTATATGAAACTCATTTTGGTGAATGAGTTCAGTAGTAAAGTGGACAGGATAACAGCATGAAACGAACATATATCTATGTACCATGGTCACTTTATGGTCTATATCATTCTAGTTTTTGTTGCCAAATCAAGATAGAGACACAGTCAAATAATATTTGTTTAAGACAAAGCAGAATAGACAGAATATAAGTGTGGGTAACTATACAGCAATAACAACACTTGTAATGTGCATGACATGAGAACATAACTGTTTATTCAATTGAAATTGAAATCAACATAGAGCAGGTTACAACAGCAAACCAGTTAAAGAAACAGGTTTAAAACATACATGTTGTGCCATTGGAGTTTCAATTCCATCCTTCAAATTTGTAAATAGTTGGTATGAGTAAATACAAGAATGCAACAAAGAAAGGAGTATGAACCATAGCTACTGTAACCCGACACGAGAACAAATCTTCTTCTCCTTTAAGCGTTGAGTTGAGATTCGAGTGGTGGTCCTCGTGCTTTGGGCACCGCAGTTCCCTTACTAACTGCTCGTGTTTGGGTGCTCTGTGGTGGAGACGGTGTTGTGTCAACTGAACTCAGGTTACTATCTGCCGGGTTTGGGGTTAGAAGGTGTAGTTGGTTCTCTGTCCAACTGGGTAGGGTACAATCTGCGAGTCCAGGGTTATGTGTGGTGGATCTGGTCCTTGGGCAAGTACAACTGTGGTTCTATCTGCATCATTTGGTAGCACTATCTTTTACAAGACCGCGTTGTTACTCCCTTTAGATATCTGCCATCACGCCTCCAATTCAAATGGCTGATAAATAAGAAAAGTAATTGGAAGTATAGGCATTGTATGATAGACAGGTGCAATGGATAGTGGGGAATAAAAGAGGGCATGAAATAATTCATATTTATGTTGTCTAACCAAACATGATAGCATGACACAATTTCACATATATGATGGCTAACTAAACAGGATAGCATGACACAATTTCACATTATGATGGCTAACTAAAAAAGATGGAAAGACATAGTTCAAAATATGAGACTATGTAAACATGATGACATGACATAACTATATAATGTGTTTATTAAATAGGTTGGCATGCCATAATTCACATACATTCACGGATAGAATGCCATAATTCAAAATATGATGACTGTAAACACTAAACAAGCTGAGATGATATAACTATATGATGTCTTTATTAAATGGGTTGCCATGCCATAATTCAGATAGATGATGTGTATGTACTATGTAAACATGATGGCATGATATAATTCAAATATATGATATATATTTTAAGCAAGTAAGTTGATGGCAATCCATATATGATGTAAAAACTAAGCAATGCAAGACAACATGCATGACATGGGTAATATAACCCTGCCAAGTTTGAGAATAGACCTCAGGGGGGAAATAGGACTGGTCATCAGTCTATGAATCCTCCTCTGAGGATCTCTCTGTAACAAGCAAGATGTCTGCTTCAGCACGTAGCATTGTCTGCTCTGAATACCTTGTTTTCACTCCAGATACTTCCATCACCGCTTTAAATGGCTGATGCACAGGAAGAGTAGTTGAATATACAAACATTGTCGACAAATGGAACACGTAATACAAAAAAATGATAGCATGATATAATTCACATACATGATGATTGGCCAAACAGCATGGCATTGCATAATTCACATATATAATGCCCTTGCAACAAGATGGCATTGTATAATTCACATATATAATGTCTTGCAACAAGATGGCAATGCATAATTCACATATATGGTAATTAGACACTGAACAGGTGGCATTCACACAAAGCATGTCTAAACTAATCAAAAGACATAGCAATGCGAGACACCATACACACGATATGAGCAACATAACCCTGCCAAGTTACAGCATACACCTCAGGGGGAGAATAGGACTGGTCATCTGTCTCTGAATCCTCCTATGAGGAGCTATCCGTAACCAGCGAGATATGCACTTCGTCAGATAGCATAGTCTGCTCTGAAGACCTTGTTTTCAATCCAGAATTTGCCATCACCGTTTCAAATGGCTGATGCACACGAAGAGCAGTTGAAAGTACTAACATTGTTGACAAATGTAATATGTAACGCAAAAAAAAGGATGGCCTGATATAATTTACATATAAGATGACTGGCTAAGCAGGATGGCATTGCAAAATTCACATATATGATGCCTGGCTAAACAAGATGGTGTTGCATAATTCACATAAACAATGAATAAACAAAACAGATGGCATTCACACAAAGGATGCCTAAACTAAGCAGATGACATATTTGATATATAAAGTAAGCAATGCAAGACACCATATGCATGATATAACCAACATCAGCATGCCAAGTTAGAGCAAAGACCTCAGGGGGTAAATAGGAGTTGTCTTCTCCTTCTGAATCCCCCTCAGAACAGATATCTTCCTCTCAATTACAATTCGAAATCCGTGGATGGGGCTGCCTTTGCGCCTGCCATGGAGCGGCGTCTGCATGAAATTTTATTGCCACGCAAGGCTCGTCTCTTTTGCTCTACATGTTCAGTTCCATTGTTTACAATAATTGTCATGCATAGGAATAAAACATAGTGAGATTATGTAAGGAGTGCATGCAGAAATCCAGAGTGATAGTAGCAACCTGTGGATAGACCCAAAACCAATAATGGCTTCAGTTAAAAAATACAGATAATGGCTTCTTTACTGTTTGTTTCCTACCCAACATGAAACTCATAGTAGACACCGGAGATTAACCAGATAGTAGATAGATACTATTGATAGCGGCCCCGATATGTACCGCACAACCATTTAAAAACTCAAGTTTGACCATTAGTTTGGAGCTGACTTAGAGTCTAATCGGTGAACAGGACGATAAAGTAGCATGTAATATTAGCGATGCATAACGAAGCGGACACGAAGAGTGCGACCTCTCTTGCGGACCCGTAGTCCTCGAGGTCATCTGCTCGGTTGATGATGGTAATGCAGTTTTCATGGCTGCCGGTAATGGGAAGAAGATCCGAGGCGGCGAAAGACAGTCTGAGGCGGATCCTCGCTGTCTTGGACCCTTCGTCGTTGGAGCAGCTGAGCTGGGGTGGACGACGGCGCAGCAGAGCGGACAAACCACGCAAGGTTTTCTTTGACAACTATCTGTAAGAGAAGTAATTCTGTAAGTGCTCGTTTGAATTGGAGGATTCCAACAATGCAGGAGAGGAAATAGACAGAATAGGATAGGAATGCACGGCAAAACAGAGAATTTAAAACACAGGATTTCCGCCAATCTGGGTGTTTGGTTCACAACAATTGGAAGATCACAGGATGCAAAGAAGCATGGTGAGATTAAGTCAAACCACAAGAAAATGTACGGTTATAATGCTATTATGCTACTATCTCTTAGTCTTACGCTTCATGAATAGGAATTTGAAAAGGAGGACACGTGAAAATTAAAATTCCTACGTTTTTCTTTCAAGGAGACACTAAAGGAACAAATCCGTGTGCTCGATGGACAATATATATAACATGTAGAGTAAAAAGAGATGCAACAAGTGTACAACCTCTTTGGCGAAGCCATGTCGATCTCAGCGTGATTGGGTTGGCGGTGAGGATGCTCCGGCTGACTTTGTTGTCGAGGAGGGTAAGAAGATCTTAGGCATCCGGAGATGGAGCCAGGTACTGCTCCGCTGTGATGGAGGGTTTCGTCGTTGGAGCAGCTCCGGTGAGTTGTACGACGCCGAGACTGAAGCAGGACAAGAGAGACAACGAACAACGTTAACCTGAGTGGAAATCTAATAGCATCTCCAATACATGATGTAAAATATGTTGGAAATATGCCCTAGACGCAATAATAAAAGCATTATTATTATATTTCCTTGTTCATGATAATTTTCTTTTATTCATGCTATAACTGTATTATCCGGAAATCGTAATACACGTGTAAATACATAGACTTCAATACGTCCCTAGTAAGCCTTTAGTTGACTAGCTCGTTCGTCAACAGATAGTCATGGTTTCCTGACTATGGACATCAGATGTCATTGACAACGGGATCACGTCATTAGGAGAATGACGTGATGGAAAAGACCCAATCCTAAGCATAGCACAAAGATCGTGTAGTTCGTTTTGCTAGAGCTTTTCGAATGTCAAGTATCTCTTCCTTAGACCATGAGATCGTGTAACTCCCGGATACCGTAGGAATGCTTTGGGTGTACCAAACGTCACAATGTAACTGGTTGACTATAAAGGTGCACTACAGGTATCTCCGAAAGTATCTGTTGGGTTGACACGGATCGAGACAGGGATTTGTCACTCCGTATTACGGAGAGGTATCACTGGGCCCACTCGGTAGTGCATCATCATAATGAGCTCATAGTGACCAAGTGTCTGGTCACGGGATCATGCATTACGGTACGAGTAAAGTGACTTGCCGGTAACGAGACTGAACGAGGTATTGGGATACCAACGATCGAGTCTCGCAAGTAACATACCGTCGACAAAGGGAATAGTATACGGGGTTGCTTGAATCCTCGACATCGTGGTTCATCCGATGACATCATCGAGGAGCATGTAGGAGCCAACATGGGTATCCAGATCCCGCTGTTGGTTATTGACCGAGAGCGTCTCGGTCATGTTCGCATGTCTCCCGAACCCGTAGGGTCTACACACTTAAGGTTCGGTGGCGCTAGGGTTATTAGGAAGACTTGTATGTGGTTACGAATGTTGTTGAGTCCCGAATGAGATCCGGACGTCACGAGGAGTTCCTAATGGTCCGGAGGTAAAGATTTATATATGGGAAGTTGTCAAGCGGACACCGAAAAGTTTCGGTCATATCGGTATTATGGAGGGCCACCGAAAGGTTCCGGAGGACCACGGGAGGGGCCACCCCCCGGGGGGCCACTGGGCTGCGTGGGAGGCAGCCAACCTGGTGGGCTGGGCGCACCCCCCCTTGGGCCCATGCGCCTAGGGTTGAGGGGGAACCCTAAGGGGCGCCCTTGCTTGGGGGCAAGCCCTCCCTTGGCCGCCCCCCCCTCTAGATGCATCTAGAGGGGCCGCCCCTCCTCCCTTCCCCTATAAATAGAGGGGTGAGGGAGGCTGCATACACAACTTGAAGGCGCAGCCCTCCCTCCCCAACACCTCTCCTCCTCCGCGGCGCTTGAAGCCCTGCCGGAGAATCTGTCCTCCATCATCATCACGCCGTCGTCTGCTGTTGGAGCCATCTTCCTCAACCTCTCCTTCCTCCTTGCTGGATCAAGACGGAGGAGACGCCCGTGCACTGCACGTGTGTTGAACGCGGAGGTGCTGTCCGTTCAGCACTAGGTCATCGGTGGTCCGAGTACGACTCCATCATCACCATCCCCTCGAAAGCTTCCGCACGCGATCTACAAGTGGTATGTAGATGCAAACTCACTCCCTTGACTCGTTGCTTAGATGAACTCATAGATGGATCTTGGTGAAACCGTAGGAAAAATTTTAATTTTCTGCAACGTTCCCCAACAGTGGCATCATGAGCTAGGTCTATGCGTAGTTCTCTTTGCACGAGTAGAACACAATTTGGTTGTGGGCGTAGATCTCATCAACTTGCTTGCCGCTACTAGTCTTATCTTGCTTCCGCGGTATTGTGGGATGAAGCGGCCCGGACCAACCTTACACGTACACTTACGTGAGACCGGTTCCAACGACTAACATGCACTAGTAGCATAAGGTGGCTGGCGGGTGTCTGTCTCTCCCACTTTAGTTGGAGCGGATTCGATGAAAAGGGTCCTTATGAAGGGTAAATAGAAGTTGACAAAATCACGTTGTGGTTATTCGTAGGTAAGAAAACGTTCTTGCTAGAACCCAATTGCAGCCACGTAAAAGATGCAACAACAATTAGAGGACGTCTAACTTGTTTTTGCAGCAATTGTCATGTGATGTGATATGGCCAAGTTGTGATGAATGATGAATGACATATTGTGATGTATGAGATCATGTTCTTTTAATAGGAATCACGACTTGCATGTCGATGAGTATGACAACCCGCCGGAGCCATAGGAGTTGTCTTTATTTTGTATGACCTGCGTGTCATTGAAGAACGCCATGTAAATTACTTTACTTTATTGCTAAATGCGTTAGCCATAGAAGTAGAAGTAGTCGTTGGCGTGACAACTTCATGGAGGCACAATGATGGAGATCATGATGATGGAGATCATGGTGTCATGCCGGTGACAAGATGATCATGGAGCCCCGAAGATGGAGATCAATGAAGCTATATGATATTGGCCATATCATGTCACTACTATATAATTGCATGTGATGTTTATTATGTTTATGCATCTTGTTTACTTTGAACGAGGTAGTAAATAAGATGATCCTTACAACAATTTCAAGAAGTGTTCTCCCTAAGCGTGCACCGTTGCTAAAGTTCGTCGCTTCTAAGCACCACGTGATGATCGGGTGTGATGGATTCTTACGTTCACATACAACGGTGTAAGACAGATTTACACACGCAAAACACTTAGGGTTGACTTGACGAGCCTAGCATGTACAGACATGGCCTCGAACACGGAGACCGAAAGGTCGAACACGAGTCGTATGGAAGATACGATCAACATGAGAATATTCACCGACGATGACTAGTCCGTCTCACGTGATGATCGGACACGGCCTAGTCGACTCGGATCGTGTAACACTTAGATGACTAGAGGATGTCTAATCTGGTGGGAGTTCATTTAAATAATTTGATTATATGAACTTAATTATCATGAACTTAGTCTAAAACTTTTGCATAATATGTCTAGTAGATCAAATGGCCAACGCTCATGTCAACTTGAACTTCAACGCTGTTCCAAGAGAAAACCAAGCTGAAAGATGACGGCAGAACTATACGGACTGGGTTGAACTTGAGGATCATCCTCATAGCTGCCAGAAACAATATGTCCTAGAAGGACCGCTAGGTGGCGCCCCATCCTGAAGAACCAAGACATTATGAATGCTTGGCAGTCTCGTCTTGATGATTACTCCCTCGTTCGGTGCGGCATGCTTTACACTTAGAACCGGGCTCCAAAAGCTTTTTGAGCATCACGGAGCATATGAGATGTTCGAGGAGCTGAAACTAGTTTTCCAAGCTCATGCCCGGGTCGAGAGATATGACATCTCCGACAAGTTCTATAGTTGTAAGATGGAGGAAAATAGTTACATCGGTGAGCACATACTCAAGATGTCCAGGTTGCACAACCGTATGACCTAGCTGAATATTAACCTCCACGATGAGGCGGTCATTGACAGAATCCTTGATCGCTCCCACCAAGCTACAAGAGCTTTGTGATGAACTACAATATGCAGGGGATGGTAAAGACCATTCTGAAGTATTCTCTATCTTTGAAGTCAGCAGAGGTTGAAATCAAGAAAGAACATCAAGTGTTGATGGTCAATAAGACCACTAAGTTCAAGAAGGGCAAGGGCAAGAAGAACTTCAAGAAGGACAACAAGGAGGTTGCCGCGCCCGCAAGCAAGTTGCCGGAAGAAGTCAAAGAATGGACCCAAGCCGAGACCGAGTGCTTTTATTGCAAGGGAAGGGTCATTTGAAGCGGAACTGCCCCAAATACTTAGCGGATAAGAAGGCCGCAACACCAAAGGTATATTTGATATACATGTAATTGATGTGTACCTTACCAGACTCGTAGTAACTCCCGGTATTTGATACCGTGCCGTTGCTCATATTTGTAACTCACAGGCAGGAGCTGCGGAATAAGCGGAGATGGCGAAGGGACGAGGTGACGATCTTGCGTCGGGAATGGTTCCAGAGTCGATGTGATCGCCGTCGGCACGCTACCTCTTCATTTACCTACGGGATTAGTTTTGAACCTTAATAATTGTTATTTGGTGCCAAGTTTGAGCATGAACATTGTATCTGGATCTCGTTTGATACGAGATGGCTACTCATTTAAATCCGAGAATAATGGTTGTTCTATTTATATGAGAGACATGTTTTATGGTCATGCTCCGATGGTCAATGGTTTATTCTTAATGAATCTCGAGCGTAATGTTACACATATTCATAGCGTGAATATCAAAAGATGTAAAGTTGATAACGATAGTCCCACATACTTGTGGCACTGCCGCCTTGGTCACATTGGTGTCAAGCGCCTGAAGAAGCTCCATGCTGATGGACTTTTAGAGTCTCTCGATTATGAATCATTTGACACATGCGAACCATGCCTCATGGGCAAAATGACCAAGACTCCGTTCTCCGGAACAATGGAGCGAGCAACCAACTTGTTGGAAATCATACATACCGATGTATGCGGTCCAATGAGTGTTGAGGCTCGCGGAGGATATCGTTATGTTCTCACTCTCACAGATGACTTGAGTAGATATGGGTATGTCTACTTGATGAAATACAAGTCTGAGACCTTTGAAAAGTTCAAGGAATTTCAGAATGAAGTAGAGAATCAACGTGACCGAAAGATAAAATTCTTACAATTGGATCGTGGAGGAGAATATTTAAGTCACGAATTTGGTACACACTTAAGAAAATGTGGAATCGTTTCACAACTCACGCCGCTGGAACACCTCAACAGAACGGTGTGTCCGAACGTCGTGTCGCACTCTATTGGATATGGTGCGGTCTATGATGTCTCTTACCGATTTACCGCTATCATTTTGGGGATACGCTCTAGAGACAGCTACATTCACTTTAAATAGGGCACCGTCTAAATCCGTTGAGATGACACCGTATGAATTATGGTTTGGGAAGAAACCTAAGCTGTCGTTTCTAAAAGTTTGGGGATGCGATGCTTATGTCAAGAAACTTCAACTGAAAAGCTCGAACCCAAGTCGGAAAAATGCGTCTCCATAGGATACCCTAAAGAAACCATTGGGTATACCTTCTACTTAAGATCCGAGGGCAAGATCTTTGTTGCCAAGAACGGATCCTTTACGGAAAAAGTTTCTCTCGAAAGAAGTAAGTGGGAGGAAAGTAGAACTCGATGAAGTACTACCTCTTGAGCGGGATAGTAGTGCAGCTCAGAAACTGTTCTGTGATGTCTACACCAACCAAGAGGAAAATAATGATCATGATCAAGGTACTTGGATCAAGTTGCTCTTGAACCCAGAGGTCCACAAGGACACGTTCCGCACTGCAGTGGTAGGGCAACCCTGTCACGGAAATCATGTTGTTAGACAACGGTGAACCTTGAACTATGAAGAAGCGATGGCGGCCCAGATTTCAACAAATGGCTAGAAGCCATGAAATCCGAGATAGAATCCATGTATGTAAACAAAGTATGGACTTTGACTGACTTGCCCGATGATCGGCGAGCGATAGAAAACAAATGGATCTTTAAGAAGAAGACGGATGCGGATGGTAATGTCACCATCTATAAAGCTCGACTTGTCGCTAAGGGTTATCGGCAAGTTCAAGGGATTGACTACGATGAGACTTTCTCTCCCGTAGCGAAGCTTAAGTCCGTCCGAATCATGTTGGCAATTGCCGCATACTATGATTATGAGATATGGCAGATGGATGTCAAAACAGCGTTCCTTAACGGTTATCTTAAGGAAGAGCTGTATATGATGCAACCGGAAGGTTTTGTCGATCCTAAGAACGCTAACAAAGTATGCAAGCTCCAGCGATCCATTTATGGGCTGGTGCAAGCATCTCGGAGTTGGAACATTCGCTTTGATGATATGATCAAAGTGTTTGGTTTATCTTGAGACTTATGGAGAAGCCTGCGTTTACAAGAAAGTGAGTGGGAGCTCAGTAGCATTTCTCATATTATATGTAGATGACATACTTTTGATGGGAAATGATATAGAATTCTTGGACAGCATTAAGGCCTACTTGAATAAATGTTTTCAATGAAGGACCTTGGAGAAGCTGCTTATATATTAGGCATCAAGATCTATAGAGATAGATCGAGGCGCCTCATAGGTCTTTCACAAATCACATACCTCGATAAGATTTTGAAGAAGTTCAAAATGGATCAGTCCAAGAAGGGTTCTTGCACTGTATTGCAAGGTGTGAGATTGAGCTCAGCTCAATGCCCGACCACGGCAAAAGATAAAGAAGAGATGAGTGTCATCCCTATGCTTCAGCCATAGGATCTATTATGTATGCCATGCTGTGTACGGACTGATGTAAACCTTGCCGTAAGTTTGGTAGGAAGGTACCAAAGTAATCCCGCAAGGAACACCGGACAGCGTCAAGAATATCCTGAAGTACCGAAAAGGACAAAGGACATGTTTCTCATTTATGGAGGTGACGAAGAGCTTGTCGTAAGGGTTACGTCGGCGCTTAGCTTCGACACAGATCTAGATGACTCTAAGTCACAAACCGGATACGTGTATATGTTGAATGGTGGAGCGATGGCTGGTGCAGCTGCAAGCGAAGCGTCATGGCGGGATCTACATGTGAAGCGGAGTACATGGCAGCCTCGGAGGCAGCGCATGAAGCAATATGGGTGAAGGAGTTCATCACCGACCTAGGAGTCATACCCAATGCGTCGGGGCCGATCAAACTCTTCGTGACAACACCGAGCTATTGCACTTGCCAAGGAGCCCGGTTTCACAAGAAGACCGAGCACATCAGCGTCGCTTCAACTCCATCCATGAAAATGTTCAAGATGGAGACACGAAATTTGTAAAGTGCATACGGATCTGAATGTCGCAGATCCGTTGACTAAACCTCTTCCATGGGCAAAACATGATCAACACCGAACTCTATGGGTGTTCGATTCATCACAATGTAACTAGATTATTGACTCTAGTGCAAGTGGGAGACTGTTGGAAATATGCCCTAGAGGCAATAATAAAAGCATTATTATTATATTTCCTTGTTCATGATAATTGTCTTTTATTCATGCTATAACTGTATTATCCGGAAATCGTAATACACGTGTGAATACATAGACTTCAATACGTCCCTAGTAAGCCTTTAGTTGACTAGCTCGTTGGTCAACAGATAGTCATGGTTTCCTGACTATGGACATCAGATGTCATTGACAACGGGATCACGTCATTAGGAGAATGACGTGATGGACAAGACCCAATCCTAAGCATAGCACAAAGATCGTGTAGTTCGTTTTGCTAGAGCTTTTCGAATGTCAAGTATATCTTCCTTAGACCATGAGATCGTGTAACTCTCGGATACCATAGGAATGCTTTGGGTGTAACAAACGTCACAACGTAACTGGGTGACTATAAAGGTGCACTACAGGTATCTCCGAAAGTATCTGTTGGGTTGACACGGATCGAGACAGGGATTTGTCACTCTGTATTACGGAGAGGTATCACTGGGCCCACTCGGTAGTGCATCATCATAATGAGCTCATAGTGACCAAGTGTCCGTCACGGGATCATGCATTACGATGCGAGTAAAGTGACTTGCCGTAACGAGACTGAGCGAGGTATTGGGATACCAACGATCGAGTCTCGGGCAAGTAACATACCGTCGACAAAGGGAATAGTATCTGGGGTTGCTTGAATCCTCGACATCGTGGTTCATCCGATGACATCATCGAGGAGCATGTAGGAGCCAACATGGGTATCCAGATCCCGCTGTTGGTTATTGACCTAAGAGCATCTCGGTCATGTTCATGTCTCCCGAACCCGTAGGGTCTACACACTAAGGTTCGGTGGCGCTAGGGTTATTAGGAAGACTTGTATGTGATTACCGAATGTTGTTCGAGTCCGGATGAGATCCCGGACGTCACGAGGAGTTCGGAATGGTCCGGAGGTAAAGATTTATATATGGGAAGGTGTCAAGCGGACACCGGAAAAGTTTCGGTCATATCGGTATTGTGGAGGGCCACCGGAAGGTTCCGGAGGACCACGGGGGGCCACCTCCTCGGGGCCACTTGGGCTGCGTGGGAGGCAGCCAGCCCCCTGGTGGGCTGGGCGCACCTCCCCTTGGGCCCATGCGCCTAGGGTTGAGGGGGAACCCTAAGGGGCCCCTTGCTTGGGGGCAAGCCCCTCCCTTGGCCGCCGCCTCCCCCTCTAGATGCATCTAGAGGGGCCGCCCTCCTCCCTTCCCTATAAATAGAGGGGTGAGGGAGGCTGCATACACAACTTGAAGGCGCAGCCCTCCCTCCCAACACCTCTCCTCCTCCGCGTGCGCTTGCGAAGCCCTGCCGGAGAACTGTCACTCCATCATCATCACGCCGTCGTGCTGCTGTTGGAGCCATCTTCCTTAACCTCTGCTTCCTCCTTGCTGGATCAATATGGAGGAGACGTTGCCCGTACCGTACGTGTGTTGAACGCGGAGGTGTTGTCCGTTCAGCACTTGGTCATCGGTGGTCCGAGTATGACTCCATCATCACCATCCCCTCGAAAGCTTCCGCACGCGATCTACAAGTGGTATGTAGATGCAAACTCACTCCCTTGACTCGTTGCTTAGATGAACTCATAGATGGATCTTGGTGAAACCGAAGGAAAAATTTTAATTTTCTGCAACGTTCCCCAACAAAATACATAACCACAAAGTCCTAGATGTAAAATACATCAGCCGCTCATCTCTGAACTTAACTGTCGAAACTGAACTTAACAGTCGAAACTGAACTTAACTGTTGAAACTGAATTTTGCTATCAAAACCGAATTTTGCTGTCGAAACTGAACGCACTAGCAAGGTGAGGCTACACATCGATCGACTGAGTTTTTCATCTCTGGTCAGTCGATTTTGCAGCCGTTGGATACGAAATCAAGGGCCTGCGGTTCATCTTCAACCTCTACCCCCCTGAGCCGCCAGCCACCACCGGCCAAACAGCAGCCCCCCGCCGCCCGCGGCAGGCGGTGCGCCGCCCCGCCCGCCCCGAAAACACTCCCCACCGCTAGTCCGCCGCCGCCCCGGCCATCCCTCTAGGCCCCCCGTGCCGAGCTTTTTCTCCGGCGATCCCCACGCCACCGCCCCGCCACCGCCGGCAACCACCGCCCCAATCCTCAACCCTAAGAGAGATAGTGGGGTACCTCTCAAAGTGAGCCCCCTCCCGATGCGGCTGGTTCTTCCTTCACCCAGCGAGCCCCCCCCCCCACCCCTGAAAATTGATCGACCCAAAAGTCGATTCACGATCAAGTGTAGCTAAATCGAGCAGCATCGCAAGCAAGAGCAAGAGCGAGAGCAGCAGTGCGAGCAAGAGCAATAGCATGAGCAGACCAGCGGGGACCGAGAGCAAGAGCAGCAGCAGCGAAGCGAGAGCTAAAGCAGAGGAGCTCCTCTCGATGTGGATGTCGCCACGAGCGGCGACGCCATGGAGGAAGTGGCCGGCGACGCCGCCGTGGATGGAGCCGCGCCGTGTCGGCTCGGGACAGAGTACCGGCAGCAACTTGAGATTGAATCAAGAAAAAAATGCAGCGATTAGTGTACAACCTCTTTGGTGGCGCCGATTAGGCCGCAGCTTCATCCGAGGAAACGGTGATGATGATGCTCTTCCGGTGGTGCAGGTGAAGACGGCGGTGTGGGAATGGAGGTGGCGTGAAAGACGAGGGGAACGTCGGGGCAGCTCCTTGGAGGTGGAGGACGGGGTGGCTGAACCAGCGGGACGATGAGATCGACGACGGATCCTCATCCGGTACGGTGGATGAGGGACGTCGAGGTGTTGCTGTGGACGACGTCGTCGGGGAAGTGGCTCCGGCTAGGTGGCGGATGGAGCAGGGTGTGGGGTTTCGTCGCGGGTTTTCGCGGCCTCGGTGTACGAATGGGTGGGTAGATGGGATGGCAGTGGGGAACCATGGCTTAGAGACGCGCTTGTCTGAAATGTGGGGTAAGTTATGAAAGTACCCCCCCACCGATTTGAGGCGGTTCTTTCGGTTCAGGGGTACCACGGGCATTTCGCGTGACGGGATTTCACAGGAGGTGGGAGTTTTTGCGCGCGTTGTAATTTGGGAATAGCAAGGCGCGGATTGAGATGGAGGGAGTTGTTTGAGCTGTGAGACAAAGATATATCTTAAATATTTCGGGCTAACAAGGCGCCGGTTGAAATTTCCGGACAAGCCTAACGTGTATTGTACCAAATCAATGCGCACTACAAATGTCATTCAAAACTTTTAAGTCATGTTATGTTCAATTAAAATATTCCGCTACGTGTATAATGCATGCAACCTACTACTCAAATGAACATTTTAGTGCAATCCAAACGTATATACTACCGCTTCAATATGAACAAAATTTGAATTCGTTTCTCTATTTGAATAAGATCTGTAGTAATGATTGTTGTGAAGTCAAAGCATTTGAATTTGTTTCTCTGTTTTAATAAGATCTACAATCATCATTATTGTCAAGTTAAACCATCGTTTGTGTATTATCTTCACAGCACACCACATGATTAGTCTCGAGTTACATATGAACTATGTGTACTATATGAACTCGAACTAGATTTTTTGAATCCACTTTATTTTGATTTCAAATCACATTACATTTCTAGCTCTAGCTAGATCTTCATAATCTAAACCATGTCTCATATTTATAATGTGTTTATCACATTATGTATGGTGCCCCGCCCCCTACGCCTACAAGTATTTAGATGTGAGTTGCAAACACCACATATTACCACAAATTCAAATAAAATGTGAGAATGTTTGATATATAGTATTGTTTAGATTGTCCGATATTTAGTTGTAAGCTGCAAACGCCACACATTATCACAAATTCAAATAAAATGTGAGATTGTTTGATGTATAGTATGGTTTATATTGTTCGGCACTTAGTTGTGAGTTGCAAACGCCATGCATTATCACATTATGGTATAACATGTGCATAGCATGTGTATCACCGCTATATTCATGCATGCAATGTTTAAAACACTATGATCTCCTGTTCAAATATATGAAACCGCTTTCATATCAAATTATGATCTTTGTTAGTCTCTTACACCCACACAATCCTCTAACCTTTGTAGCTACCACTAACTTTCTCTCGTGCATGCACACACCCTCCTCGCCCTCCCCCTCCCTCCGCATTCTATCCACCGGGCACATTCATTTTTTTTCTTTAGGTCGTTCTCCCAGAGTCTCCACAACTCCTTTCCGACACACACCGATCGATAAACCTCTCCAGCGATGCCTGCCTACAACATACACACACCTTCAATCTCCTCCTTTATGTGTCCTTGCCTTGTGTCTCTCATACGGTCAGACACATGTGTAAACTCTCGCCCCTCTTTTCATCGATCTCACAACAGCACACTCCTCCCCCTATCTAGCTAGTAGTTGGGCCTCTCGCACCACCTCCTAGCTCCATTCTCTCTGTCTATCCGTCTCACTGGGCCTTATTTGCCTCTAACAAATGGACGACACCGACCGGTCTCTCGCTATACATATAGCTAGCTAGGTCCTTATAACTCGCTTTTACCCACACGCCGATCGATCTACCACATTAGTTGTGTCTCTCCTTCCTCCGACAAACAACAATTGATCTACCGATCAAGTTAGGTTTGCTTACCAAACACATGGTTCCCCTTCATCATCCATGGATGCGTCCCGACAGATCTATCACGCACAGCACACACACGTAAACACATCCCCACTCATATTGATAACATTGCAGTTCCACCCTCGGTTTGTCTAGTAGGCCTCTCCCACCATCTCCGAGAAGCAACTCCATCACCCATCCAGCACTCTACCCATCTCCTCCCTCTCCTCTCTCTCTCTCTCTCTCTCTCTCTCTCTCTCTCTCTCTCTCTGTCCCATCATATTTCCGTCCTTGCTTATGTATGGATGTCGACCGATCTCCCTCAAGACATAGCTGGGTCTCTCCTTCTCAACACATATACGAGTCGTTCTACCTCTATAGTTAGGCCTCTCCCTACCCTCCCCCCCCCCACACACACACACCGATACATCGAGCCTAGTCATGTCTCCCCGCCACACACAAACTTGACATGTGCCCTCTAACATTCCGGTAGGCCACCGCCCTATATCTTTTACTTGCACACACACACATTTCGATGGCTCTCTTCATCGATCTCGCACCCACCCACTTGATCCTCTCTTCGACTCTATTGATAGCTATGACCCCTCCCTCTCTTCTTGTGGATTGCCCGACCCTCTATGTATGATATGGATAGGCCTCCGTTTCACACACATTGCATGCAAAATTTTGTTTGAGATGTCATCAACACATATTCCCACAAATAATTCACAAAATCAACCCCACCCCACCCCACCCCAAAACAAAAACACTCACTGAACGCGGTTTGTATCTCTCACACACACCCACGTAGGTGGGGTGTGCAGAAGAGAAGAGGTGCATGCACGGCACACGACTCCGCCTCTTTCCCAACCACACCCGCGTGGGTACACGGTGGAGCTCAATTCTGTACGAAAAAGGCAGCCCACATGGTAATTTGGCACGTGTACTGGTTGTCCACTTGGTGGAGGGAGGATCGTCTACCACGGGTGAACAAACAAATTATGACTTGACGTGTTATGTTAAAAAAAAGAGGCAAACCATGTGGGGCCTACCTTAGAGGCAAGGCTTTTGATGTGTCCCGTCAACTCGCAGAACGAGGAGAAGCTTGCTTAGTACGCCGTCTCCCCCGCCCACGGGCGCGGTGGCTCGCAGGATGAGGTGAAGCTTGCTCCGCCTTCGCCCGCTCCCTCGCCCATGCCCGCGGTGGCTCGCAGGACGAGGAGAAAAATTTACTACTCCTTCCGTTTACTCCTCGTCCCTACTACCTTGGTTATGGAGATTATATCATATTGTTTGGAATATATATTTCCTTTAGTAGATTTCAATATGAACTACTAGTATATACTCCAAACACTGATGTATATAGACGTATTTTAGAGTGTAGATTCACTCATTTTGCTCAGTGTAGCACTCTCCTCGCCCTCGACCCTGCCCACGTGGTGGGCGTGCAGCATTTCATTCGGTCTCATATAGCCGTAACGATATATACTGCACTACCATTATTGCTCGACTTCCCGAAGAGGCGAAGAGCCAATCGCAAGGTTAATATTTTGGAGATGCCAAGCGCAAGGTTATAGGAGAACGAGTAGTAGGTGCCGCGTCATTTATAAATGAAGTTTTTTTTTCTTCAGTGGCACGTACGGAATATGATAGGTTCATATGGAGAGAAAAGGAAACCGCTCCACTATATACATAGTCAGGACGGGCCAGCCTACACGGTTGCTTGTTGGGGTTGCTCTCTTCACACTCTCTCGCACAAAACGATTGTGGCCACATCTCTAACATCCCGGCGGATCACGTCCGCTTGGGGAAGGGGTGGATGCTTAGTGTAGATGCGGTGGCCGTCGCCGACGGCGAAAACCCACTGTCGTCACGTCCCGATCAGGGGTCCCCGCCGTTCTCTCTCACAAAGCCGGTGAGGTTGCCTTCGTCCCTTGCTCACTGCCGCGACATGGATAGTTGCCGCCTCCCGCCGCCCTCCTCAAGGTTGAGCTACGTCCCTCAGGTATAACTCCCTTTACAGCCGACTTGCACCACTGGTCCAGCTGCCCACATCACTCCCTGTGGATATTTCTCTACTTCTTTGCCCCGCACATACCTCTACTGGCTTCTACGTACTGTATTTGTGATGAGTTTATGTCTCATCAACTAGTCCCAGTAATCTTATTCTAATCACGCTTCTTCAATTTCTTTGCCCACAGGGATGCTCATCTCGATTTTGGTGAAACTGCACAAAATGATCCGTGGTCAAAAGGTTGCAAACTTCATTTATTAGGAAGCTCGAACGTTGCCAGCAAATTGAAGGCTGGTCAGGGTTCACGGTTCAAGGGCTAGGGACTGCATGGATCGTTTTTTTCTTTAGCTGCCTCTGTTCCAAAATAAGTGTCAACTTTAGTAGTAGTACAACCTTTTACTAAAGTTTGCACAAAGTTGAGACACTTATTTAGGAACGGAGGGAGTACATATTTGCTATGATTTGTCAATCATTGAGATGCAATAGCATGCATGTTAGTCTCCTTTGTATTTGATGAAATGTTGCAAGGGCAACCTTGGACGCAAGATACATGTAATAGAAGCTGGAAGCTTCATAGCATTGTACAAATTTATCTCACTGATAAATTACAGTACGTACTATACTAGTACTTCCTCCGTTCCTAAATATAAGTCTTTGTAGAGATTTCACCATGAACCACATGCGAATGTATATAGATGCATTTTAAGTGTAGATTCATTCATTTTGTTCCGTATGTAGTTCACCTAGTGGAATCTCTACAAAGACTTATCTACTAGTAATAGCTAGCCCCCACTACTAGGAATTCTCTATCCTCTCCTTGAGCCACATCATCAAAATTGATGTAGCCATTAGATGAAGTAAATCAGTCCATAATAGCCGTCTAATCTAGACGTTGAGAGGCTCCGCACTAAGCCACATGGAAGCATGCAGAAATACCGTGGCACATGCATGTGAGTGGGTTTTAAATCACATCAACATGTCTGCATGCAAGCATGCACCGGTAGCATGCATGTAAGTGACCTTTTAAGTCCCATTAACATGTCAAAAAGAAAAATATAATCCCATTATGCAGTAGGAGTTGGCTGATCTTTTTTCCTTATGTGGGATGATCTAAATGATGATGGGATTTTATTTAGTTTGGCTACCACATTTGTCATGCGGTTATAGATTTTTTTTAGTTCTATGAAATCGATAATTTTGCGCAGAGAGATATACCGCTGTTAACACGCGGGGACTCATCTAGTAATATTTAGGAACGAAGGGAGTACTATGTAAAGAGTTAGGTGTCGCACGGTGATAGTGTTAGGTGGGCCATGTAATCACTGAGCCTGCGTGTTTTCACTGCTCTTGCACTCCTCCACTGTAAGAATGGAGAAAATTGTAATCTAGTATGCCGAAAGCGTGGGACATCCAGCAGTCCTACCACCTCAGTAATAAAGACCAATGAGCCGTCAAATCACATAGACCCAGCAAGAAGTTGACGGACGAAGCAACCATCACTCTTGCGCCAAAGAGAGGTCGCGTCCGCTTTGCCCGGCATGAATGCGGCACCGATTCTTTGGATCGGCGCTGACCGCTTGAGGCGGGAAGCGCTGCGATGGAGGGCTTTGGGTGGGCCAGGCTGGTCGAGAGCGGGCGTGGCAGCTGTCCAAGATGTCCCTACCGGACACGCCCGAAACTAGAGGATGCACCGACTCATGGCTAAAATCATACACTACACACCATCTCTCAGAGGAGTAGGTCGATCGGTCGCACTCTCTAACACACACATGTGTTAAACACACACACGCACACGCACGCACCTTGGTCCCGTTGCACCTTCTAACGTGACTTATTACACCTAGACGGAGGGAGTAGTAAGTATACGAGATACGGTGGCACACCGACTTAAGTCGAATACAAGTGCCCAAAATTTGTGTGCATGTTATAATAAGGATTCACTTAAAATAGTACGTGAGCGAATAGAGGATCAATTGGACAGTGTTCCCGGCAAAGAGCGAGATGTGTGAGGTAAGATACACATTGGCGCTTTTAATTTTCTTATTAATTTGTTTGTTTCACCCTCCGACGGTGGGACCCAACGTACTACGTGGAGAGAGGTAAGGTGACTAAGGCTGCATTATTTCTGCACCAATGTGGATAGTCTTACCACCAAAGCCACATGACACGATTATGATTGAAATCCCAATGACTCCCACACACACAAAAAACATGGCATGCTTGTCACAGAATGCAGGAATGTATAAAGGTTATTTTCCTCTTGTTGAACATAACGGGAGGGTTGTGTAGCTGGTTAGCCTGTTCGCTCATCAAACTTGAGGTCTCGGGTTCGATAACTACACTTGAGCATAATTTTTGCGGGAGGATTCTTTGACTGGTCAAAATGTTTTCTAGGGTTTGCACGCTTCACACTCTCTCTCCAAAGATATATATACACACGGAGCCTCGAGCTTGTAGTTGCTCTCTTCACACTCTCTCGCCTCTCTCACTGGAGCCTCAGCCTTGTAGTTGTTCTCTTCACACGCTCTCGCCCTCTCGAGATCTAAACAAGACTTCGCTTGGCTCTCTCTCTCTCTCTCTCTCTCTCTCTCTCTCTCTCTCTCTCTCTCTCTCTCTCTCACTTTGCTGCTCAAAGAGCCGGCAAGATCCGTCCTCACGGAAGGAAGGAGGCTTAACACTGTCGCCATCGGAGAGGAGGAATCCACTACAGCGCAGCTGTTCACTTTCCACCCAGTGGCGGCGCTGGAGGGCCTCGACCCTTCTTCTTTGCCGCCGTCCCGCCCCACGAACCACACCCCAAGAACCTTAAGGTATAATTTACTTACTCCACATGCATTGCTCTAGCTGCATGTATACCATGAATCTAGGACATGGTTCAAAGAGGAAAGGAGTGGGGGAAAGTAGTGGGAAAAGTTGTACTCCCTCCGTTCCTAAATATAAGTCTTTGTAGAGATTTTACTAGGACTACATACAGAGCAAAATGAATGAATCTACACTCTAAAATGCATCTATATACATCCGTATGTGGTTCATAGTGGAATCTTTACAAAGACTTATATTTAGGAACGGAGGAAGTATATAGCATGAATCTAGGACGTGGTTCAAAGAGGAAAGGAATGTGGGAAACTAGTGGGGAAAGTTGTATCGCATAAATCTAGGACGTGGTTCAAAGTGGAAAGGAAGGGGCGAAAGTACAAGTTCAAAAAGGAAAGGAAGGGACAAGGCTGTAGAGTTTGAGCAGGACTAGATTTGCTGCGCTCACATAGGGAAAGGTGTCTAAAGATAACAAAACTGGGACCAACACAAATATGCTCCTTGGTTGTTTGTTCTTTGTTGCAATAGACTGTGCATGACCACAGTACATCGGTAGATGCACATGGTGTTGGTGCATCCACTGTCCCGTGCAACTCATTAGATGTTGTTAATCTAAGGTCCTGTTTGGTTAAAAACTCCCTAGCCCTATCTGCTTGGTTCCAGGGACTAAACATGGACTAGAGGTTATTAAATGACATGCTAAAAGACCATGTTACCCCTAGTAATGAACTAATAGAAACAAGGTGCGATGCGTGGCAGGGGCAACTGTTGGAAAAAGTCCCAAAAAGACTCCCTCGGTGTCATGGAATTGTCACGGCAGATGTCCTTAGTGCCAGGACTTAGTCGCGAGGCCAACGCATCTATGCGGTAGCTTGAGAGGGGTTGATCGGGATGAGAAACACAACACACAAGACAAGGATTTAGACAGCTTCAGGCCCCGGGAAACATCATCCGGTAATAACCCTACATGCTGTTTGTGGCTAGCTCTCATTATGCTCATCAGGGAGTCACCGTAAGCCGGCTCTCCTCTTTGTGTCTAGCCCTAGATATTGTTTCTAGTTGCTTGTCCCTCTTTGGGGAGCCCTGCCCCTCCTTATATAAGTTAGAGGGGCGGGTTACATGTGGAGTCCAAATAGGATTAGGACTAGCCTATCTTCTATTACAAGTCGGATACAAGTACGGGTCTTGCTTCCTCGTAAAGGAAATATTCCTCATGCCTTCCTTCTTAAGCCGGCCCACAATAACATGAGTCGGCCTACTGGGCCTTGGGCCCTTGTCATCCATTTGAAACGGCTGCCGGGTCATCAATGAATCTTCAGACCAGTGACCCGCCAGACCAGTGAACCGCCAGGCTTGTGAGTCACCAATCCTCTGGCGGATTTACCAATGAAACCTCAAGTCCCAGCCGGGTCATACATCCGGCCGGGTCATACCATGGGGTATATCCCCGACATTAGCCCCCAGTTTAATTTGGATTTATCCATGTTAAACTGATCCTGTAAAACAAACACAAGAACAACTTTGACAGATTGTGTTCCGGGTTAAAAATTCTTGTACGCCGGCACCTAATCATCCTTTATTCCTTGTGCTCCGGGTTAAATATTCTCCTGAGACGGGACCTGATTATACTTAAGTCCAATTGTCATTTCCTTCATCTAGAAAATCCGGGTCAAATAAGCTAGCTTCATACTCAATTTGCTGATGTTGGTTTGTCACAGAAAAATGTTGTGAAGAATAATCCACTTGAGTCGGCTTCCAAGGCGCCGGGTTAAATAATTTTGGTCTTCAAATACTCATTTGATATTCAGCCGGCTTGAAGATGTAAAACTTGCGGTTTATCATTACCAAAACTGCGGATTATAAAATGTATTTATGCCGGGTCATAATTGTTGTTGACACGGTTTATGTAATTGATCCTCTGATTTGCTCAAAACTGATAATTTGAAGATTTTTCTCCCTTATATCCATATTACCTATAGCCCCCAAGTCTTGAGCAGAACAAAGTGATGGTTTAAGACTTGCTCCAATAAATGTTGCAACCTTGAAGAAATCCGGTTTATTCATCTCAATCATATAAACTAAATATTCCACACATGTAGCCCCCAAGTGCCGGGTTGTCATGCTTGCATCAACCTGGGACTTGTAATTGCTTTATGCTCATGAAAACTTCAACCAGTGTAGCCCCCAAGGGCCGGGCTATTATGCAATAATGAGCAGGGACTTTGTAGATATAACCATGTAAATTTGAACAGCAATGTGTAGACCCCAAGGGCCGGCTTAGTAAGATAATAATGAGCTGGGACTATGTATATAATTGATAATAACATCACATAATATAGTCTCCACCATGGGGCTTGAACCCACGTCCACAAGGTTAAGAGCTTTGTGCTTTACCAACTGAGCAATGGATCCTTCAATATAATGGATTAAGACTTGTGTACCTTGAACTGTTGACAGGAGCAATTGGTAGCCCCCAAGGGTCGGCTCATTACAATGGGATGAGTCGGGTCTTCAATAAGGCCAATAAAAATGACTTTGCATTAGCCCCCAAGTGCCATGGTGCATGCTGGCAGTGACATGGGACTTGTATATTCTATGTAATCTCGATTTGAACAATGTAGCCCCCAAGTGCCGGGTCGTAAGCCTGCAACGACTCGGGACTATTTCCTCCATGGTAAAATAAATCATGCCCATTGATAAAAATAATAGCCGTTGCGCTTAAAGCGACTTTGAAAACCTCAATCATAACACTGGTTATTGATAATCACAATAGAAATCCAGCCATGTTGGCTATTCAAGATTTGAATAATATAATCCGGTATAATAACCTCAATCATTCAATATCATCATGAAAATCCAGCCAGTTTTGGCTATTAAAGATTTGAATACCTTATCGGTTGATAAGTAAATCCGAAGTTTAAATACTCGCCGGCTCTTGGCCGATGGCGACTTAATGTGCATTCATTGTAAGCCGGAATTTTTATAACCCGGCGGCTTATAGCCTTTGAGCAAAATCCAGAACGGATAATCATTTTGAAGCATCAACTTTGGTAATGAGCTTGAACTTAATCATTTATATGTCATAGTTCTGGAAATCCTGCACAGAGTTTAAACAACATATGCCCTGGCGACTTACGTCAAAAGCCAGGGCGGGTAACCACCCAAATGTAGTCTTACCCTGCACACAAGTAGATCACAAGAACCCTTGGCGGCTTGCCGCAGGGCGGGTCATATAAAAAACCCGAAAAGAATCATAAATAGACAAGCCGGGTATCAATCATGATGTTAAGACACAATTGATGTTATTATACTTATGATCCTTTGGATGATACCACCGGTTTACGTGACCCAGAGGGTGAAGTTGATAACTCAACCCTGTAAAAGCCGGCACATATCATATTAGTGACAACTCAAATACTTGTGATTGTATAAAAACAGATAAAATTTTTGAGGCTTCGATTCAAATACTGATCGATAAACCGTTCCAAAGGGTTAAGCTAAGATTCTAATACGATCATATAGCCCCGATGGCGTTGGCGTTGCCGATCAAAGTGGGTATCGACAGCTATGTTCTCTTTGGTTCGAATCGACCTATGTTTGAGCAGAAGCCCCAAATGACCTTAAAAGTTGTTTAGCGACAATCGATTCAATACGATCCACCTCGATTCCCAAAGGGTTGAGCTATGATTCGATACGATCAAGAAGCCCCAAGTAGGTTCAGCAGTTTGCTAATCAAAAGGGTATCGACAGCTATGTTCTCTTTGGTTCAATCGACCTATGTTTGAACAGAAGCCCCAAGTGACCATAAATTTGGCATCACACCGATCAAGAGGGTACCGACAGCTATGCTCGATGAGCAGGAAGCCCCCAAGTGACCATAATAAGATAAGCCGTAAGGCAGGATACCCATGTTTGAACCGCGCATCATGGCAGCAAGTTCTTTTTGGCAACCTTTACTTTGTCTGAGAACTCGAACTTGCGAGAGATTAATTCTTTTTGAACCAGAACTTTAAACCGGATTTGAAAGCTTCAAAAATTTGTGAGGGACAAATTTACCTTGAGCCGGACTTTGAACCGGATTTGAGAGCTTCAGTGCTTTGTGGGAGAAAGATGTCTCTTGAGCCGGATTTTAAACCAGAGTCCTTATTTTGAGCCGGAAATCTTCTGACGGCTTTTAAATTTTCATCGATCTAGCAGTAATCTCCGGGGCCGGGTTATTTTCCCTTCTATGATCTTGAATTTATTGAAACCGGCTAATTTTGCCGAGTCATACCATCGCAGCCCCCGAGTCTCAAGACGACTCGAGGAGTTGGCTTGAGATTATCCATATTTGACCATAGCAGAAGGTATATATCATTGGCGTTGATAGTGCGATGTGAATCCACAGAAGGTTGAGGTGACTGCGGCGGGTTATAAATATCCCGTATGAGCCGTGTCAGCAACTCGGCCAATGGTTCCTTCCAACTGGCTGTTTGAAGTTAACCAAACTGTAGTGGTGGCGACTTGTGCACCTGCCTATTGAACCATGCAGTGCAGACGACGGCTGATAATATATGATAATTTTCCTCTAATTTATTGGAAGAAAACCGGGCTTCCCAAGTAGTGACTTGCTCATACTCAATAAATAGCTCATCCAGACAAGTGCGGTCCGGTGTGTCGATGGAGACCAGGCCGCGAGAGACGGACGGTAAAGACGATCGTAACATCAGAGGAGGCATAGACAGATGAACCGGCCGTGGCGTGGAAGCCGGTGCGGACGGGCAAGTTGTCCTCCTTGTTGTAAGCCGGCGTGGTCGCGAGAGACGGCCACGGCGTTGTAAGCTGGTGCGGGAGTCCGTTGAGTAACGACGACCACCTACGCCAAAAGATGTTGGCGTGCCTCCATCTCCGCGGTATAATATCACTTTTTATCATAAATAATTGCCATGCATAAACAATATTGCATACCAAGGCAAGGATAAACTTGTTCTTTGACAAAAACAACATGTAATAATAAAACAAACTTGGATGGATATCACCTGATTTGTTTGGACGAGGATGATCCGTTTATCATGACAGAGGCGGCTCAGGCAGACCAGCGACCCAATATAGTTCCGGTGGCTCAGGCAGACCGGCAACTTAATATAACCCTGGCGGCTCAAACCAGTGTAGGCGCGCGAGTCGATCGCAGGTGCTGTAAGCCGGCATGGACGAGCGAATCGGCTGCAGGTGCGGACGGATGTAAGCCAGAGACTGATTTATCCGAATGATTGAAGCAAATTTCCTCATGAAATTTTAATGGTCTTCACATCTACCCATATATCCACCAAGCTTTGGAGGACGTGCCCCAATAGTACTTCTTGCATATCAATACGTGGTTGCTTTGGCCTTGGGTAATCATGATGCTTAGATTTGGCTGATCCCTGCATGCACTGTCCGAGCCTTTAACCTTTTCCTCCAATCGATCCTTCTTCTCCTTTTTTTCTAATCCAATTTCACATCTGTCTCGCGAACAGCCGGCCTCCCGTCTCTTCCTCCTCCATCTGCCTGCCAGTTTTACGAACGCAGCAATGGGCGACCGGCGAAGCAGGAATAGCAAACCAGCAAAAAATTTAGCAAGAGCAAAACACGGCGGCATGCCGCACGCCAGGCTGGTCTGGACTTAAGGTGTCGGCGGCTTGGAAGTGAGTACGAGGCAAGGGGCGGAGCCCGCGGGAGTGGCGGCTTAACGCGTGGCCGATGAAATAGGGGCAGGTTGAAACCAACGGCGGCTCACCGCAACTCGTGCAGAAGCCGGGCGAGAGCAAGGCCTCAAGGGCGGCTTGCACCAGGGAGGTTCGGTACGGCCACTGCGAAACCACGGCGGAGTAGGAGAAGCGACTCAGCGCCGGGATGAACGGTTGCTGAGATCCGGCGCGGCGAGCTTGAGTACGAGGCGACCGGCGGCGATGGCCGCGATGGCGAGCAGCTTTGGCACGGGACCGCAACAGGACGGCAAATCAGCATGATGCAGAAAGCCGGGCGGAGGTGTGGCCCAAGACTCGGACGGCGGCTCTTTGCAGATGGTGGCAATTGTGGCGTACGCCATGAAGCGGTCGGTCGCGGCGCATCACAGCGGCTCGACGATGGAGCACAACAGAGGACGGGAACCCGGCGACTCAAGGCCAGAACCACGCACGGCAGAGGCGGACAACGGGGCCAGCGGTTTGCGGTGTGGAACACGGTGATGGTTCAGAAGCCGCCGAGGCGCTCGCGAGGCGGCGGCGGGCGCCTCGAAACGAGGCCGCGGGCGTCGGAGGAAGCCGGGTCGTGGCCATACTTTTTTTTAGTCCAAGACAAAACCGATCAATGTTCACTGCGGAGATCCGGTGGTTGGACCGGTCATACATGGGTCAACTTGAACTATCGCTGATTGCCTCGTCACGTCTGGCCTTCTCGGGACTTGGCATATCCGGCTGTAACCTTGGAAAACCTTGAACGCGTATGCGCAGCCGATCTACCCCTTACTGATCTCAGACTTCATATAAACGGTTTCGACGGGCTGCGTCATCACATCAGGCAGCGCAGACGAAGGAACCCTAACTTCTTGATCTCAAACCTCGTGCTGTAAACATCAAAGTTAATCATGTTTCTGATCATCAAAACGTCTTTCTTTCACGAGCTTCTCGATCCGTGTAGAGATCCCTCCAAGAACTCAACACCACCGTGCGCAGGCCCCACGGTGGGCGCCAACTGTCGTGGAATTGTCACGGCAGATGTCCTTAGTGCCAGGACTTAGTCGCGAGGCCAGCGCATCTATGCGGTAGCTTGAGAGGGGTTGATCGGGACGAGAAACGCAACACACAAGACAAGGATTTAGACAGCTTCGGGCCCCGGGAAACATCATCCGGTAATAACCCTACATGTTGTTTGTGGCTAGGTCTCATTATGCTCATCAGGGAGTCGCCGTAAGCCGGCTCTCCTCTTTGTGTCTAGCCCTAGATATTGTTTCTAGTTGCTTGTCCCTCTTTGGGGAGCCCTGCCCCTCCTTATATAAGTTAGAGGGGCGGGTTACATGTGGAGTCCAAATAGGATTAGGACTAGCCTATCTTCTATTACAAGTCGGATACAAGTACGGGTCTTGCTTCCTCGTAAAGGAAATATTCATCATGCCTTCCGTCTTAAGCCGGCTCACAATAACATGAGCCGGCCTACTGGGCCTTGGGCCCTTGTCATCCATTTGAAATGCCTGCCGGGTCATCAATGAGTCTTCAGACTAGTGAGCCGCCAGACCAGTGAACCGCCAGGCTTGTGAGTCGCCAATCCTCTGGTGGATTACCAATGAAACGTCAAGTCCCAGCCGGGTCATACATCCGGCCGGGTCATACCGCGGGGTATATCCCCGACACTCGGGTCTTCTTTCTTTAGTCCCAAATGCCCACTTTTAGTCCCTAAAAGTCCCTCCTGTTTGGTTTAGATGGGACTGACACGGAGTTTTTTAGTCCCTATACCAAAATGTCCCTGTAAACAAACACCCTCTAATAATGCCGCTGGAAAATTGATGCAATGCCACAGTTAAAAGCAAATTACATGTTTAACGAATTTTATTCTTAATATAATCTCTATGTTAATATTAATCAATGCCCCCGTTTGAGAAATGCTACTGTCTTGCTTTCTTTCCCATTTAGATAAGGTACATGCTTATTTTTGTTGGCTTTTGTGTCATCCATCGTTATTGACCACTATTTTTTTTTATTTGCACCTCTGTGTAAACAGGTTTATCTACATCACCTTGTTGCCATTGTGACCTTTTGTTGCACTGCACAAAACACTTTTGTTTTAAGAGTGTTTTGTGCAGTTCAACCAAAATGTCACACCGACAACGTTGCTTGATCTTAGTGGAACTGCACAAGAGGAGATCTTACTTCCTATCCGTTAAGGCGAATTTGGTTCAGATCTTCTTCTTGTGAGTTGTTTGAATTCCGCATCATGAGAGGTTAGTACTAGCCTTCTTTCACATGATTCTGCGGTGTGCTTTCATATGTTGTGCTACTTGTACGATAATGTTGCTTGATTTTAGTGAACTGCACAAATGGAGACAAGACTTCCAATCTGTATGTGCACCGTAATATCCCATTGAGGTAAGATAAGGATATTTCACAACTGCTGGCCTATATTTTGCCACTTTCATCAGAAAATTAAGTTTAGTACTATACTTGTGCTCCCTAATTGACATGCCAAATATTACATTGAAGGCGAAGCTTGTCTGTTATTGAACCAAGTGATGAAGGGGAAGAACAAGCGGAAGAAAAACAAAAATGAACTCCCGGTGCTGTAATGAAGCAATGGAACTGTGATGACACAAGTAATGATATAGTTTTGCATCTTAATTTATTGCTATGGCTGGAACGAGCAATTGTTTTGCCACTGATTTGATGCCATACGTAATTATCTCTACTTGTGCAAACAGGGATCTTCTTTGAAGATACCATATATTTTAGTGGAACTGCACAAGAAGATGTTGGAAACATTTAACTAATCGAGGAGTATATAGTAAGCATGGCCACCCTCGTAGATAGCAACAGATGGTTCCGGAGAAGTGCTTCATCTGTATGCTCTACACAATCAGCCTCCTGACAAAGGTTGGTACTCGCCCACTGATTTCATCCATATGATTGAGCTTTGTCATCTCTATTGGTGTTGTGCTACTGATTAGATACTGTCATGAAAAAGTGGTATTGTCCTTGAGAAGTGCTTCATCTGTGCTGTTTTAAATATTTCCTTTCCTTTTTTTCGAGCAAACATCGATGCGAGCATTTAGTAGTCCTCTTGTCTTTGCACAACAGGATCATCTTCCTCTGAAGAAGAATATGGAGTACGTGAAGTGACTAGTTCCAATTATGATAGGATGAAGAAGCCATGTCTATCTTCTCATCAGAAGGAGCAGTTGAAGAATGGTTACATTACTCCCCACAGGACCAAACTAACTTCAGCTCAGAAGGACTGACAAATCTCCATTTTTTTGTTGTGATGCGCGAGTACAATGTTGTTCTAGGATTCTTTCTTGTGAGTTCCATTTTTCTAAAAGTGTGCTCTACATGGACCATGTATGTGCCTGTTGAAATTGTCAAATCATAGTACAGTTTGCTTTATACTAATCACTTTTTTGTATTTGTGCAAACAGGGGTGCTCAGCTTGATTTCAATGGGAACTGCACAAAATGTCCATGAATACATCGAAACATTCATTTCCACCACAAGAAAGGAGGTGCCGATAAGTTCAAGGCGTTGCAACATATAAGGGCGAAAACATACAAGCTACGCGCGAATTTGGTTGATGTTGGTGGAACTGCACAAAAAGAACAGCTGGTTTATTCAAACGAGGTGCCATGTCAATGTCCGAACGATGGCAAACCCTGCCCATTCCACAATCATAGGCATTCGATATTTTGGAATGGGACAACCTTGTCAAATTTTGCTCATTGATTTTAGCAAGACATGCGTTTGATATTTTTGAATGGGACACCCTTTGTTGTCAGCAGTGTCGATCAATTTTTTATTTGTTCTTTAGTTGTGAAGTAAATATTGCCTCTGACATGTGAGTCGCTGAGATGCATAATCATCAATTGTTTTGAATGTTTTCTATGAATTGTCAGGCCTGTATGTTTGGTTGCAATGTACAGAAACGCTAAAAAGCTGCTCAAACTCTTTGTACTCCTTCTGTTCCTTTTTACTTCACACATTGTGAAAGTGCATACTTTCTTGTATAAGATTGGTCAAAGTAGAGATACTTTGACTGCAGACAAAACTTGTATGCAGACTAGAAAGGACTGGAGGGAGTACATGTGAAACTGCTGCAAATGAGGTGATCACCCTGGGAATAATGCTAGTACGTATTGTTTTGCATGTTCATCCAATGCCGATGATACTGAAATTCAAACTAATCAAAATAAATTCATTAATACACAATCGGTTTCATATAAACATGCCGGATTTCATTACATTTCATACATTCTTCAACTAAAAAGGGGTGTGCCGGAGGTATAATTAATTAACCGGTTACCCACATGTGTCCCGCCGAGCGAGCAGAAGCTTGATGACTTAACCGCTGCGGTGCAGTTGCGTGAATCGACATGTGGCATGTTGGGCCCACGTGTCGATCGACCAACCGCACCAGCAGTTAAGTAGAAGCAGCGTTCTTCTCGGTAGCTCTCCGACTCCATCGCCGCCGCAAGAAGCTAACCGGCCGTCAATGGTCAACCCGCCTAGCTTGGCTTCAACCAGAGGGTAGCAGCGGTGGCCTTACTTGGACCCGAGAGGCGGTGACCTACCGTGTTCTACTCTTCCTCATTTTCTATGTGGCGCGGCCTCATTGGCAGCGGGGAGGGGCCTCGGCGGAGCCGGCAATGTCCTTTGTCTCGTTGCCGTCGGGCGGCGCCTCAGCGGAGCGGTGGAAATCCTCCCCCATGTTGCCGGCAGGGTGGGCCCTCGGCTGAGCCGGCGATGTCCTCTGCCTCGTCGACGCCAGTGGAGCGGGGACTCTTCGGAGCCGACATCGTCCTCTGCCTCGTCCTCGGTCTCGCCAAACAAGGCCTCACCCGCTTCATCACCCTCTTTGCTAGCCTCTTTATAGGCGGCCGCAGCCTCCGCCACCGCATGCGGTACCGCCCCGGCCTTTCGGCGGCCCTTGCGGCGAGAGCGGTACGAGTCGAAAGCGCCTCCTGCTCCGCCCGCTCCGTGGCGATCTGCTCCTCCGCTGCGCAGTGCTCCTAGAGGAGATGGTGGTTGTAGGCGGCATCGGCTGTGCCTCCGGAACTGCACTCACGCATCTGCCTCACCCTGTCCATATATTGGGCATGGGCCTCGCCGATGGTCATGGTGCAATGCACCGGCGAGGATGGCGCGGAGGAGGGGGTTGGCACTGGATCGTCGACTACCATGTTCTCCATTGGAACGTCGTCGTCCTCCGGCTGCCTGCCGGCCAGCCGGTCGGCAGCAATGGCTGCCATCTCCTTGTGGTCCACCGTCCGCCCGTCCCGAAGAGCGCTGGAGCGCGAGGAAGCCATGGTGGGCACTAGTGGTGTGACAGGAGAAAGGGAACGGATGGGGATGACTGCGGCTATGGCCGGCGCAGCAGTTTATATAGCAATGGTGGGCGGTCGGAGGGACGGATGTGTGGCGCCGGAGTAGCCGCCTCGGCAACCGCGTATCATTAATGTGGGTGGCAGATGGACGGACGGACGGCACTTGTGTCGTTTGAAGGCGAGCAATCGCTGCACCGGAAGCGGGCGGCGGTCTTGACTGCTTCAGTGGAAGCGTCGTGGCGAGGAGATGACTTTACTTGGAGAGGATGACAATCGGGACCCACCAGGTCCATAGCCTCACGTACGCAAGTGCCTCCTTATTATAACTATAATTTATTTTGCTTACTCATGGTTTCCTGACATCACGGTCCCACACCATTGTCAACCTCCTGGAGTAGTCAATAAACGAGAGAATTGAACAAGAAGCGGCCGACAGCTGGGACCAAGCAGCTCGAGCAGTATTTGGGCAGAGTTTTTTTATGTTTAGCCCAGATATTAATTTTTCTCCTCTGAACAACAACGAAAACATCGCTGCAGGTATTAACTTGGCGGGCTGTGGCCCGTCTAGCCCGAGCGGATATCCAGCCCAGATATTAATTTTTTCAAGTTGAAAATGGCTAGCCCAGCTATACTTTTTTTAGGAACACCCAGGCAAGGTCAAGTTGTTATTCTCCGTCCCACTGGGCTGCAAATCTTTCCTAGGAGGGATGCATTAGGCTTAACAAGAAAATGGGCTTTAAGAAATAACAAATGGGATGTAATTGTAAAAACTGGGCAGTAACTATAAAAAAATGCACCAAACACGTGATTACTTTATAAATTATTATTTTTGGATATTGAAAATTTTAATTTCATTAATTGTTGCAAGCGCAATGTTTCGTTGGATTTTTACGTAATATAAGTTTATATTGAAATTGTATTTAATCTGACTAGAAATTTCGGGAAAAAATATTTCGGATCCCATCAAAATGTGGGAAATTTTATTGAATTCTGTTTTGAACGGTTGGTTGAAATGGGATGTACTTTTAACAAACTGTAAATGGGCTGTAGTAAATTCCATTAGAATTCAAAAATGGGCTACACATTCTTACAAATCTCAAATGGGCTATAAGTTCTCTGCCACACACTTCGGCCTTACTAAGTTGTGCGTCCCTAAAAAACAGAGTTGGCGCGTATGCAAGGCTTTGTCAACTTATAGTCAACACACGGTTCTAGCAGCAGTGGTCGTTGGATGTCCATCCAACGGATGCCGTGCTTCTTTTTCAATCTCGGATATTCTAGCTTCACCCGCCCAAAAAATGATTCCTCCCCTGACATCTGGGGCGCACCGTTTCGGAAGCTGACCTGTGGGCCTACTAAGTTGACATACCAAGGGATTTGTCAACTTACTCAATATAAACGATTCTAGCTGCAGTGACCGTACGATGTCCATCCAACGGTCGTCGTGCTTCTTCAACCTCTGGTATTCTTGCTCCAGCCGCCCAAAGCAGCGCCGGTCGTGCCGCTTTGCTCCCTGCCTCCGTGGTCGGTTGTCTTTGCCGCGGAGGCCTCACCGCCCCTACTACTCCCACCGCTGGCGTGCCATCCCTCCACTCACCCACACCCTGCTATTCTGCGGCGGCGGCGCAGCCGAACCGATGAACCCTCGTACTCCTCTCGCGTGTGCATCCACTGCCGTGTCTTCCCCGGCTCTGCGTCGTCCCCTTACTAGGCCTCGCCGTCGTCCACCGCCGTGGTGCTCTCGGCGCGGCGTGGTCAACGTGGTCAAGGAACGACTTCCATCGGACGTGGACTGTACGTGGAGAGGCTGACAGCTGGGTCCACGATAGCCACAAGGAAGTGCCTCCTTGTTACGCGCAAAATAATTATTCCTCCACCTTACAGCGGGGACCCACCGGATGGGCCACCGTATTTCGCGAAAAAAATGATTCACCCCCTGACTGCTGGGACCCACGAGCTACATCTTCGCACGCAAGGAAGTGCGTCCCGGAAAAAAGACGATTTGTCCCCCTGACTGCTGGGACCCACCAGCTACATCTCCGCACGCAAGGAAGTGCGTTCGGAAAAAAACAATTCGCCCCCCGACTGCTGGGACCCACCTGCTACACCATCGCACGCAAGGAAGTGCGTCCGGCAAAAAATGATTCGCCCCCATCGCTGGGACCCAAAGAGCTACACCTTCGCATGCAAGGAAGTGCGTCCGGGCAAAAAAACCAAAATGATTCGCCCCTAACTGCTGGGACCCACCAGCTACATCTTATACGCAAGGAAGTGCGTCAGGAAAAAATGATTACGCCCCACCGCTGGGACCCACGGCTACATCTTCGCACGCAAGTGCGTCCAAGAAAAAACGATTTGCCCACGACCGCTGGGACCCACTAGCTACATCTTCGCACGCAGGAAGTGCTCGTGATCGGGACCCACCTGGTCGAAGCATACGTGGCGTTGTCATTTTGGTCGTGACGTATGCGTACATCTTGGTCGATGTAAGCGCGCGACGTAGCATGTACACATACGTCGCATGACCGGGTGCAAGAAACAAAATCGACCACGATGTGTACATCTGGCCAGGCTCGTGTACATGGCTGGGTCGGAACGGAGAAACATCATCATCGCGTGTTCATGGGAGGCAGCGGAATGCGCCGTGTTCATCGGGAGGCAGCGGAACGCTGGAGCCAACCGTTGGGTCGGAGCGGAATGCGTGGTCGTGTTCATCGGGGGCTTGGAGGAACAGACGATGGAAGCGAGGCTGCCGTATCGCTGGCGGAGAAGCGGACCTCCTACGTTCGAGCGGGGTCTGTTGATCGGGAGGGTGTGGCGTGCCGCAAAACAGAGGAAATGGACCTCCTACGGTCGAAACGGGGGTCATGTTGATCGGGAGGGGTGTGGCGTACCACAAAACGGACGAAGCGGACCTCCTACAATCGAAATGGGGTCTGTTGATCGGGAGGGTGTGGCGTCTTGCAAAACGGATTTAAAGCGGACTTGTGTTGGGCCTTCACGGTCAAACAGGGATCCTGTTCATCGGGAGGTGTGGCGTGCCGCAAGCAGGACTCCACGGATCTGTTCATCTCCACCGTCGACCTCCTCCGGCCTCCACGGGCTACCGTCGACCTCCTCGAGCCTCCACGGGCTCCTGTTCATCCAGCCTCCACCGCACGCTTCTCCACCGCTCTTGTTCAACCACCCCTCCACCGTCTCTGTTCATCCAGCCCTCCATACCACGGGTCCTATTCAACCACCCCTCCACGGGCACCCCTCCACCGTCTCTGTTCATCCAGCCCTCCACACCACGGGGTCTGTTCAACCACCCTCCACGGGCACCCCTCCACCGCTCTCTGTTCATCTAGCCCTCCACCACACCACGGGTCCTGTTCATCCAGAGGCAACGCCACCGCTCCTTGTTCATCCAAACTCCCCATAGCGCTCCTTTGTTCATCCCAGAGGCAGCATCCATCGGCTTGATTAGCGCGATAGCGAAGAATCGCTCGATCGGGTTGATTAACAGCCATCGATCGATCGCTCGAGTTCAATAACGTGTAGCTGCGGTTACAATCGGTCGGGTTCGATTAGAGCCCAACGCCTCGCTTCGGGTTCGATTAGAGCCAACGCCGCACACACAGCAGCGTCGTGTACGAGAGAAATGCGCATCGCCGCCCCCGACCTCCCACCGTGTAGGGAACTCCTGAAATTTTCCTCACCCTCGCTTCTACCACGGTTTTTCCGTCATGGGCGGCCCAAAGAATGTCATGCAGCTGCGTCTCCGGCCCGCTCAGGGCGAAAAGCCCATTTTCTGTCATGATTTTTTGTCATAGAAGTAGGAGCCCACCACATCTATGATGATACCGGGTTTTGTCACAATTATCTTCATAGAAGTGTCATATGTATGACAGAAAAAAAATCGTTCGGCCCAAAATGTCACGGATGTGTCTTTTTTTGTATTGAGAGGATAGAACCAGTCACTTGTCGAGGACACAGGATTTGTTGGACCAGTTCCAGTTACTGTGTGAATTGTACATCTGGTTAGGGAGGCTGAGATTCAACTCAGAAGACAGCGTCTTCACCTTATTCCCCTTGAGCTAAGGACACCCAGTCCTCGCCCATTCACTCTTGTAAATCTTCAATGTAAACTTCCAAACCTTCACAGACTTCGTTCACCGGCGATCCACAAAACGCGACGCCTAACCGGCTGGAGGATTCACAGTCCTCAAGTGTAACAAGTCTTGATTCCACGAGCGAAAGACTTGATGATCCCTAACACTCTTTGGCTCTGGGTGTTTGGGCTTTGTCCTCGCAAAATTTCTCTCTTTCAAAAGCTTGGAGGTGGGTTGCTCTCAAGCGACAAAAGTCGTGCACTAACTCTGAGCAGCCACCAATTTATGGTGTAGGGGTGGGCTATTTATAGCCACTAGGCAACCGACCTGATTTGTCCGAAATGACCTCGGTCACTAAGGAATGCAGAACGTGTTCCAACGGTCGATTTCAAACACACCGACAAATTTACTTGGGCTACAAGTAAAGCGACTCATCCATCTCTGGATAAGATTTGCTCTCGTTGTCTTCGCTCGAAGACATAGGATTTAGTTGAGCATCACTTGATCCACTCGACTTTGTTCATTTGGGACCCCACTTAACAAAGATGGTTCCTATGACTCAACAAAGAAGAAAAGGAAACAACGAAACAACTAAGTCTTCACGCTCCATAGTCTTCACGCGATGTCTTCTCATGTCATAGTCTTCAATGTGAATATCTTCACATACCACCTTTGTCTTTAATGTCTTCATACATTTTTAGGTGTCATCTCTGGTAGGTAAACCGAATCAATGAGGGACTACTACCTGTGTTATCCTGCAATTCTCACAAACACATTAGTCCCTCAACCAGGTTTGTCCTCAATACTCCAAAACCAACTAGCGGTGGCACTGGATGCACTTACAGATAGCACCACCTATCGGAACCACGGATAAAAAAATCTTTGTGTCAACATTGCGTTTGCTCCGTCAAACTCCTCCCTTTACCTTCATATGCAATTGTTTTACATTCCGCTGCTATACTCTTAGAATTGCATGTGTAGGTTGATTGCTTGACTTGTGCTAAGTTGCTAAAATCTGCCAAGAACTAAAATTGGGAAAAGGCTAGATTTTTATTTGGTCAAGTAGTCTAATCACCCCCCCTCTAGACATACTTTTGATCCTACAGACCACCCTTTGGGTTTTGGCGAGCGTAAAGAATTTGTGTATTGTGATGTAGCGAGAGTAGTTTTATTTCCACCGCTTTGCGGTTTGCCCCCCCAAAAAAAAAGAAGCCCCATCAAGGAGTAATACGAGTCCCACATCAACATTGAGGAAACTCTTGAAGATGAAGAGTGAGAGACACACCAATCCAGCTAGTTTCTCAAGTGTTGCATAGATCTGTTATTGCTTTCATGTTTCCATATATGGACAAAAGACAATATTTCTGAATTTTCTTGCTTTGCTAGGTTTCTACACCCAAAGGTTTTGTCTGCCACTTGTTCCCATCCAAACAAAAATCAGGAATCCTTAAGAGAAGTAGAATTAACATATGTCATGCCACTCATTAGTCACTATACTCTGTTTTGTTAGCCACTATACAGGGGTCTAGGCACACACAGATTGTTTCTTGGAACATGCTGCCATGAGTGAAACTATAGTACTGGGCCCAGGTACTCAAGCCATAGATGCTTTGATCATAGAGAGATAGAAAGGAAATCTCGGACAGAGAAACAGAAGAGAGGTGCTGAACAGGAGGGGAAGGTTCATAACGTCTCTGGTACATGTGATTCATAGGGTAACTGTCACTGCTTAAAACAGAAATAGCGCTACTCTCAAAATAGCACATGGAGTCCTTTCAACACAAAAGCATATGGAGCCCATACTACACAGGCCCAACTAGTTCTTGTCCTTTGTCTTCTTGGCACCCTCCACTGGTGGGCCACCAGTCTTCCCCTTTTTGGCTCTCTTGCTCAGCAGTTCTTCAGAGGTGTCCTTACCAGCAACCTTGCAAAACGATGTATTCAAACTTTTAATGATTTTCGCCAAAAGGAGTGGTGGGGCAGCATGATAGGCAAGACACTCTTTGTCTTTACACACAGATTGCTTAAAGCCTTTTGAAAGTTTCTGTAACCTGCAGCTTCTTCTTACCTCGAGTGGGACCTTTTCTTTCCTCTTTCTTTTTTTGTGGAGAGTTGAAGTGGACGATGCAGATGTGAGTTCAGTGTTGCACTGCTCATCAGAAGAGGAGACCTCAACTCCTTGTGCATCCTGAGAAAGAGAGAGAATGCAAGAAAGGGAGTTATCCCTAGGGCAAAGATCAGGGACCACAAAAGGTAAAGATGCTTGGCCAGAGGAAGATTGGTTGATGATATCCCAAACATTGGAGGAGATAAAATTAATGGCCCAATCAAATTTATCAGGTGACAGAAGGATGACAGATAAGAAGTTGACCCATTCTGCAGGTACCTGAATAACTTTGGCATTGTCGGAAGTTGGGGCAAAATGTTTCTTCCAGATCATAGCACCTTCTCTGCCTAAGAGTGTTTCCTCATCAGGAGTTGGAGTTGGGCGGCTGGTACCTTCATCAGTGTTCTGCTCCATAATTATGTTCTGAAGACCTGGGGAGATAGAGTGCGCCTGGTTAACATAAATGGGCACGGAAAGCCAGGAGGAGCAGACATATCTGAGAGGGACAAGTCACCATCGTCAGCTGGCACTTTATCAGCTTGCAGATTAATATTGACACCATTGTCATCTAGCACTTTATCAGGAGCCATGTCAGCAGCCCAATCTGGGCAGTCACGGATTGTTGTGCCATCACTTCTTTCTCAGGAGATGTTGTAGTAGCCCCAATAAGGGGGCCCTCGGGAACAATCTTGATGACTAAACCAGTATGAGCAGTGGCCTGAAGTTCAGTAAGCATAGGATCAAACTCTGCCTCTCTGTAAAAAGTGTCAGCCTGGGGGAGGACAGCCTCAAGGTGAAGGTTAGGCAGCAGATTCAGAACAGGGGCAGTAGCTAAATCTTGTTGATGGGCCTCCAGAACAGGAAAGTGGGCTGCCTCGAGAACTGGCAGGTAAGCTTCATTATCCACCAGGAGTTGCTGGGCCAAGGGGGCATCTGGCCCATTAGGAGGAACCTCCAGGTTCAAATCAGGGATCTGTTGATCATTTGGCGCCAAAGGGCCATTGGCAGATGCATTAGTACTGTGACTGTTATCAGAATGTACCATGGAAGCGGTGATGCTGCTTTGGGCCTGAATAGCCAAGTGCTCCTCCTCCAACGGTTCCATAAGTTCCTGCAACTCTAAAAATTCCCCAGCATGAAGTTCAATATCAACTTCTTGTGGCATGGCCCAATGGCCCGTTCCTGGCAAATCCTCATGTTCATCATCTTCATTCACATTGACACCCACATCTTCTGGTGGGTCATTCATAGCAGCATCAGCATGGACATCAAGACCCAGATGTAGATTCAGGTGGTTGCCCGGGGGTTGTATGTTCCCATGAACATCATCATTTTCATGTTGTTGAAGAGGGCCAAGGAAATGGTGATGTTGGTTAGGGTGAAAATTAGCCAAAGGTGGAGCAGGATGTGGATTGCCATTAGGATGATAGGGTCTTCATCTGGTGCCTCCACTCCCAGAATCTGCTGCTGTAAGATAACCATTGGTACTGTTAAGGAATCAGTCTGAAAATTATAGCCCTCTCCAAAGACAGTGCTAGATGGGATATCTCTTAGTTCTTCCACTCGCACTATGACCATTATGTTGGCTCTAGTGCTCCTCACTCTATCCCAGCTTAAAAACTTGCCAAACTTGCTAACAGCATTATTGACCTCCTGAATGTTTCTCCTATCAAATGGATATCCACACAGAAGGACCCATACATCCCTATTCATCACCAGCTTCCTCCAATTCAATCCCTTATTGTGCGGTTGGAAAATGACATGAACATCAGTGTATTGATGGGGTCCATTAAAAACCAGAGCATCAAGGTAAAAAACACTGTTGAGTTTGATATATGCTTGACCAAAGGGGCAGGGCTCAATATCTGTAAATCCAATCTGCCTCTCAGTGAGAAAATCAAATATTACCTCTCTGACGGTGTCGAAAGCCTCAGGAAGGTTGGGCATGGGGACGATAGAGACAATCGCCCATTCTTCATGCGTGGCCGGTGCCGCACCATTGATGACCTTGATCCTTGCAGGTCGGCCTTCGACTTCAATGCTGTGGTGATTGGGAGGGAGGAATGGCGCGGGATCGAAAGGAAAAGTGGCCATTGTCGCAACACTACTCTGCTGAACCGGAGGAGAAGTGGAGATGGGCGGATGGTCACAGCTTGGAGGCGATGAGAGACTAAGGAAGAAAAGCAATTAATGCTACCAACCCGGAGTGAAAGCAGAGGCGAAGTAATTTGATTAGACTGGTTGGTCGGCGAGGGGACGGCGTGATTAGTCCCAATCGCGGGAACAATGGGGGGTTGCCTCGGTATTGCGATCGCCGGGAGGTTTGGAGGGTTGGGCTCCTTGACTGGGCTTTGACTTGCCTGGGCATTGCAATCTCTCTCAATGTGGCCCCATTTTTTGCACCGTCTACATTTGATGCGGTTCGTGCATGCAAGGCTGTTGTGGCCCGTTAGGAGGCAGCCAACACAAAAGGCCGATGGGCCTATTTGAATGTGCGGGGATCCCGCCCTGCGATCAGTTACTGCAGCATTGAAATGGTTAGAACTCGGGCGTAAATGTGGCAGCATTGATGAATCCCTAGGATCCCGCTCCTGACGATCTGACGATGATCTAAGATTAGAATTGCGAGAATCATCAAAAGTAACAGGAGATGTAAGAGCTTGGAGGTAAGATTTTCTGGGATGGTTACGAAAGATATGGGTCCATTCATCCTCCTTTTCTTGTAAATATTGATCAAGCTCCCAACAAGAGTTTGGTCCACCACTACCCCATAACAAGAAATTGATATTGAGTAGGGGAAGAGAGATGTTTCCCCCTTTGATGATGGAGAAACCCACCTCCTTAGAAGATACAGAAAACTTGAAAGACCAATTTTGAAGACGTTGAACACGGAAGAGAGATGCACGACCCCCGAAACAAGACAGGAGAATGGTGCTTACAGTTTCCTCAGTGAGCCGGATCTTGGATCTAGTGAATTCGGCAACAAGGAGGAATTCCTCCATCTCCTTACCATCTTCGAAGTTGATGGGAACACCCCATTTTCTCCAAACCTCGGCGGCAAAGTCTTGACCAATGTCAAAGTTCAGATCCGCGAGCGCCATGTTGAAGAGTGGATCGAGAAAACGACGATGTGGAGGTGGGCGCCGGGCCGGAATGGCCACCGGCGGCGTGGATGCTCTAGGGGTGCCTGGGAGCACCGGGGGGAGCGCCTAGGGGGGGTCTCTTACTGAGCATTCTCAAATTGCTCCCTACTTTCAGACAATATCATGTTTGCAAAGCTGGACCTGGTGATACTATTAGGTTCTGGACAGACCGCAGGCAAGATACCCCTCTCCAGAGTCAATTTCCTGAGTTGTTCTCTTTCACCATCAACAAAGAGACCACACTTGCTCATATTCTGCAGCTTGAGAATCTCAGTGAACATTTCCATAGACCTTTATCATTGGAAGCCTTTAATCAGTTTACTGCCTTGCAAACCCTCCTCATGAACAAACAGAGCAATACTGACAGTGATGTTTGGACATTAGATGGCAAGGCACTGAAATACTCTTCCATGAAGTTATACAAAGCAATCCATGGGCCAAGTGCTGCTCAATGTATCTTTAAACTGCTCTGGAGAACGGTCTGCCGACTTAGACACAGATCTTCTTCTGGCTTCTCCTTCATGACAAACTCGGTACAAGAAATTTGCTGCACCGAAGAAATATGTATCTGGAGGATTATTGATGTGCTTTATGTGGTGAAGACACTGAAGATACCATAATTCATCTGTTCTGGGACTGCCAGTTTGCCTGGGCCTGCTGGAACTCTGTGCTCCCCAACAAAGACGGAGGCATATCCACCTTTGATGAGATTCTTCTCACCCTCTGTAGGCTGCCAGCTGATATTGCACTAGACATTGTTATTATGGGCTGCTGGGGTATCTGCTTAACTAGGAATGATAAGATTTTCAGGAAAGTTCCAATCCACCTTAATTCGTGGAAGTTTCACTTCAAGGAGGGACTTCAGACTACTAGTATCAGAGCTAAGCCAGAAAAAGCCACCCTAATCAATAATTGGATAGACCAACATCTGTAATTTACTTGATGTTCCCTAGAGCTGGCATTGGCTGACCCTCTTGCTAGGGTCTTGTAATTTTTGTACCTTTTTAATTAATGAAAATTACCGTAGAACAATTGTTCTACGGTTTGGGCTAAAAAAATGAGGTGTTGCATATGATCAAACAAGGCATCCTGCAGCCAATGGTCTTCTTCATTGGATTAGTGACACCCAGAACTCATCATAACTTGAACCTGATTAGTCTAGTCTCTGTATGCTTTTACTTTCCTCTTGTAAAGACCTTCATATTTGTTAGCAAAATCAAAATTCATTATTAGCAAGAAAAAAAGACCTTTGTATTTGTTTTACACCTGCTCAACATATAGGCAAATGACATGCACGCTTGTTTGGCAAAAGCCAGTTGCCTACATGGAACTAAGCTAGTGGGGATCGACTTGTATGCTAAGAAATTCTAGTGATAATCGACATGGCACAAGAAACAGATAACACTGAATCTCAAAAAGAGAAAATGAAGGGGAACAAGACGGAGACAACCCTTTTCTCAAGAAAGAGGCATATGTTTGCCATCTCTAGCACACACCAACACTGTGCATGGTTTACTTGTCCAACTTTAAGACTTCACCTCTGATATTCAACAAAGATGACCAAGATAGTTATCCTAAAGCTTGACTGGATTGATGCAAAAAAGGGATCTATATCTGCCACATAATTTTTACTATTTTTTTGCCAGAAAATCAAAGTTTGATCTTCTTTATATTATATTAAACAACATAGTCTTACCCTTAGTGGCCCTTACCTCAGCATTTGAGTGTGCATTCGCAACAAGTTACTTGTTGAAGCTGAGGTGTGACTCCTTTCCTAGGCTCCAGATTGATTGGTCCGCCAGGACGCAATTGCATGCTGGCCACATTGCAAAGAAATTAAAAACACATCATGGTGGCTTGTTGTGTGGCACAAATGACTCAAGCATAACTTGCTGGATTTGAACAGGATAAACAAACAGTCGCTGGATTTGAGAAATGGTATTTGTTGGTTGGGGTGCTAACACTGAGCTGGTCTGGTCTTGCAACCTGGCTCGTAATAAAGGAGGTGACAGCAAATTGGGGTTGGCATGTGCCAAGTGGGCTCAAATTGCTATTATCCAACACCAGAGGAGGGCCTACATATTTTGAATTCTTTTCTTTTGGGAATAGCTGGCTTTATTTGGACCGAGTTGGCTATTATGGCCAACAATACAGGTCCTTGTTTTTTCAGTCAATGCTTCACTAACACTAAATATGCATGAAAAATATATTTGGTTTGTCACAGATACTTAGCAATGGTCTACTACTCTACGGGCTTGTCGATAGATTATTGGCTGTTGGTCTCTTAAAGATATACTCTCTCTGTATCAAAATATAAGATGTTTTCCGATACAAAGATTTATAGAAAAACGTTTTATATTTTGATACGGAGAGAGTGCAAAATACGCCACTTGGCTCGTCGCCCACACCAAAATACGTGGTCGCCTGGGAGTTATACCAGAAAAACCAAAGCTAAAAGAGATGGACAAGATCAGTTCCCCGAAACAATGAGGTCACTGTGTGTTCATGGCGTACATCCGACGTGGCGAAATCGTTTCATCGCTGGCCTAACGAAATGCTGGTGGTCACTTGCGAAATGAGGGAGGAGCTGTCATGCTGGTAGAGGTACCACTCATGCCAGCACGTTGGAGTGCTGCCCCTGCATTGGGTTTTAATTAGTTAGCGAGCCGCGAGAAGATTCCAAGCCCCAAACATTATAAAAACAACCAGCGGATAGGCCGGATTTTTCTTAATTTTGTCTAATCTGCCTCTCAGCGACAGAAAATGGGATTAGCTAGCTGTACTGGCTTCGGTTCTTCATCAGACTTATGGTTTTTAATCATGCTGTCTTTCTCCGAGGATGAGCGCTGCGATTGGCCGTAGGCGTTGCTTCTTTGAGGAGCTCACGGTACCGTCCCCGGGATGGGCCCACGGGCGAGCAAGTGTGGGCCACACGCAAGGCTGCCAAGTGGTGTGACCTGGCCGTGCTTGATCTCTTGTGGAGCGAGGGTGTGCGGCGTGTCATGGTGCTCCACGTCTCCTGTGGGAGTAGGTTTGTATGGAGGTAGGATGATTCGATGGATGTGGACGCTATTTCACTACTCTAGTGATGGAAAATGACCTGTCTAGAAATGAGATCACGACTTGGAATATTCAAGAGAATATCTATTTATTTATTTTAGTTTGTTCTTTTATTCTCATGAAATGAATTGTAGGAATTGGTGCGTTCTTTTAGACTACTCTCTCCATTCTAATTATAGTCTTTCACTCCGTCCTAAATCTTGTCGTGAAATGAGCAAAGGATGTATCTAGAACTAAAATACGTCTAGGTACATCTCCTTTTATTCATTTTGATGACAAGTATTTTCGGACGGAGGGAGTATGTACTTTGTTTTATCTTTCACTAAGATAATCATTTTCACCAAGATTTTCTTTGTTGTACATAACACAATTTTTAGCACTAGATTTGTTTTTAGAAATACTTATTTGACACCTGAAATTCCATGTCACGTCTTGGCTCAACCCAACTTCCATGCCATCTCCCAGGTAACCTAGTGACGGTGTCTCGGCTAAGGGGCCTCTGGCCGAATCCGGCTAGACGTAGGCGTGGTGCATACTGCTGGTCATGATGACACGAGGTGAGGCAGCGGTGGTACAACCAACCAGGTCCTCAAGTGATCCGGGTGTTGGTGGCCAGGGCGGCGATGCGGGGCTTCAACGACGCAATACTCTGACAAGTGGCAGAGGAAGAGACATGCGACAGACGGAGACGATGAAATCGAGCTGGGGAGCTACATGTTGGTGCTTTTGTTGGGGAACGTTGCAGAAAATTAAAAAATTTCTACGGTTTCACCAAGATCTATCTATGAGTTCATCTAAGCAACGAAGTTACGAGAGAGTTTGCATCTACATACCACTTGTAGATCGAGTACGGAAGCGTTCGAGGGAGGTGATGATGAAGACGTTCCCAGCGTGATTCCGATCACCGATGACCAAGTGCTGAGCGGACAGCACCTCCGCGTTCAACACACGTGATTTACGGCGGCGTCTCCTTCGTCTTGATCCAGCAAGGAGGAAGGAGAGGTTGAGGAAGATCACTCCAATGGCAGCACGACGGCGTGATGCGGATGGAGGGCTGTTCTCGGCGGGGCTTCGCCAAGCTCACGCGGAGGAGAGGTGTTGGGAGGAGGGCTGCGCCTTCAATGGTGTGTGTAGCCCTCCCTCCCCTCTATTTATAGGGAAGGGAGGAGGGCGGCCCTCTAGATGCATCTAGAGGGGGCGGCGACGGGAGGGCTTGCCCCAAGCCAAGGCGCCCCTTAGGTTCCCCCTCAACCCTAGGCGCATGGGCCAAGGGAGGGTGCGCCCAGCCCACCAGGCTGGCTGCCTCCCACGCAGCCCAAGTGGCCCCCAAAAGGGTGGCCCCTCCGGTGGTCCTCCGGAACCTTCCGGTGGACCCTCCATAATACCATATGACCAAACTTTTCCTGTCCGTTTGACGACTTCCCATATATAAATCTTTACCTCCGGACCATTTGGAACTCCTCGTGACGTCCGGGATCTCATCCGGACTCAACAACATTCGGTAATCACATACAAGTCTTCCTATTAACCCTAGCGTCACCGAACCTTAAGTGTGTAGACCCTACGGGTTCGGAGACATGTAGACATGACCGAGACGCTCTCCGGTCAATAACCAACAGCGGGATCTGGATACCCATGTTGGTTCCCACACGCTCTCGATGTTTTCATCGGATGAACCACGATGTCGAGGTTCATGCAACCCGTATGCTATTCCTTTGTCGACGGTATGTTACTTGCTCGAGACTCGATCGTCGGTATCCCAATACCTCGTTTAGTCTCGTTACGGCAAGTCACTTTACTCGTACCGTAATGCATGATCCGTGACCGGACACTTGATCACTTTGAGCTCATTATGATGATGCACTACCGAGTGGGCCCGGTGATACCTCTCCGTCATACGGAGTGACAAATCCACATCTCGATCCGTGTCAACCCAATGACACTTTCGGAGATACCGTAATGCACCTTTATAGTCACCCGATTCGTTGTGGCGTTTGGTACACCCAAAGCATTCCTACGGTATCCGGGAGTTACACGATCTCATGGTCTAAGGAAGAGATACTTGACATTGGAAAAGCTCTAGCAAAACGAACTACGATCTTTGTGCTATGCTTAGGATTGGGTCTTGTCCATCACGTCATTCTCCTAATGGCGTGATCCGTTGTCAATGACATCGATGTCCATAGTCGAAAACCATGACTATCTGTTGACCAACGAGCTAGTCAACTAGAGGCTTACTAGGGACGTATTGTTGTCTATGTATTCACACGTGTATTACGATTTCCGGATAATACGCTTGTAGCATGAATAAAGACAATTATCATGAACAAGGAAATATAATAATAATGCTTTTATTATTGCCTCTAGGGCATATTTCCAACAGTCTCCCACTTGCCCTAGAGTCAATAATCTAGTTTACATTATGATGAATCGAACACCCACGAGTTACGGTGTTGATCATGTTTTGCCCGCGGAAGAGGTTTAGTCAGCGGATCTGCGACATTCAGATCCGTATGCACTTTACAATTTCTATGTCTCCATCCTGAACATTTTCACGGATGGAGTTGAAGCGACGCTTGATGTGCTGGTCTTCTTGTGAAACCTGGGCTCCTTGGCAAGGGCAATAGCTCCAGTGTTGTCACAGAAGAGTTTGATCGGCCCCGACGCATTGGGTATGACTCTAGGTCGGTGATGAACTCCTTCACCCAAATTGCTTCATCGCTGCCTCCGAGGCTGCCATGTACTCCGCTTCACATGTAGATCCCGCCACGGCGCTCTGCTTGCAGCCGCACCAGCTTCTCGCTCCACCATTCAAAATATACACGTATCCGGTTTGTGACTTAGAGTCATCAGATCGTGTCGAAGCTAAGCGTCGGCGTAACCCGTTCTGACGAGCTCTTCGTCACCTCCATAAACGAAAACATGTCCTTTGTCCTTTTCGGTACTTCAGGATATTCTTGACCGTTGTCCGGTGTTCCTTGCGGGATTACTTTGGTACCTTCCTACCAAACTTACGGCAAGGTTTACATCAGTCCGGTACACAGCATGGCATACATAATAGATCCTATGGCTGAGGCATAGGGATGACACTCATCTCTTCTTTATCTTTTGTCGTGGTCGGGCATTGAGCTGTGCTCAATCTCACACCTTGCAATACAGAGCAAGAACCCTTTCTTGGACTGATCCATTTTGAACTTCTTCAAAATCTTATCAAGGTATGTGCTTTGTGAAAGACCTATGAGGCGTCTCGATCTATCTCTATAGATCTTGATGCCTAATATATAAGCAGCTTCTCCAAGGTCCTTCATTGAAAACACTTGTTCAAGTAGGCCTTAATGCTGTCCAAGAATTCTATATCATTTCCCATCAAAAGTATGTCATCTACATATAATATGAGAAATGCTCTGAGCTCCCACTCACTTTCTTGTAAACGCAGGCTTCTCCATAAGTGCATAAACTAAACGCTTTGATCATTTCATCAAAGCGATTGTTCCAACTCGAGATGCTTGCACCAGTCCATAAATGGATCGCTGGAGCTTGCATACTTTGTCGACATTCTTAGGATCGACAAAACCTTCGGGCTGTATCATATCTGCTCTTCCTTAAGATAATCGTTAAGGAACGCTGTTTTGACGTCCATCGCCATATCTCATAATCATAGTATGCGGCAATTGCTAACATGATTCGGACGGACTTAAGCTTCGCTACGGGAGAGAAAGTCTCATCGTAGTCAATCCTTGAACTTGCCGATAACCCTTAGCGACAAGTCGAGCTTTATAGATGGTGACATTACCATCGCGTCCGTCTTCTTCTTAAAGATCCATTTGTTTTCTATCGCTCGCCGATCATCGGCAAGTCGGTCAAAGTCCACACTTTGTTTTCATACATGGATTCTATCTCGGATCTCATGGCTTCTAGCCATTTGTTGGAATCTGGGCCGCCATCGCTTCTTCATAGTTCAAGGTTCACCGTTGTCTAACAACATGATTTCCGGACAGGGTTGCCGTACCACTGCAGTGCGGAACGTGTCCTTAATGGACCTCGAGGTTCAGTAGCAACTTGATCCAAGTACCTTGATCATCATCATGAATTTCCTCTTCGTTGGTGTAGGCATCACAGAACATTTTCTGAGCTGCACTACTATCCTGTTCAAGAGGTAGTACTTCATCGAGTTCTACTTTCCTCCCACTTACTTCTTTCGAGAGAAACTCTTTTCCGAAAGGTTCCGTTCTTGGCAACAAAGATCTTGCCCTCGGATCTTAAGTAGAAGGTATACCCAATGGTTTCTTTAGGGTATCCTATGAAGACGCATTTTTCCGACTTGGGTTCGAGCTTTTCGGGTTGAAGTTTCTTGACATAAGCATCGCATCCCCAAACTTTTAGAAACGACGACTTAGGTTTCTTCCCAAACCATAATTCTTACGGTGTCGTCTCAGCGGACTTAGACGGTGCCCTATTTAAAGTGAATGTAGCTGTCTCTAGGCGTATCCCCAAAATGATAGCGTAAATCGGTAAGAGACATCATAGACCGCACCATATCCAATAGAGTGCGATTACGACGTTCGGACACACCGTTCTGTTGAGGTGTTCGGTGCGCGTCGGTTAGAAACGATTCCACATTTTCTTAAGTGTGTACCAAATTCGTGACTTAAATATTCTCCTCCACGATCTGATCGTAAGAATTTTATCTTTCGGTCACGTTGATTCTCTACTTCATTCTGAAATTCTTTGAACTTTTCAAAGGTCTCAGACTTGTGTTTCATCAAGTAGACATAACCATATCTACTCAAGTCATCCGTGAGAGTGAGAACATAACGATATCCTCCATGAGCCTCAACGCTCATTGGACCGCACACATCGGTATGTATGATTTCCAACAAGTTGGTTGCTCGCTCCATTGTTCCGAGAACGGAGTCTTGGTCATCTTGCCCATGAGGCATGGTTCGCATGTGTCAAATGATTCATAATCTAAAGACTCCAAAAGTCCATCAGCATGGAGCTTCTTCATGCGCTTGACACCAATGTGACCAAAGGCGGCGATGCCACAAGTATGTGGGACTATCGTTATCAACTTTACATCTTTTGGTATTCACGCTATAAACATGTGTAATACTACGCCGAGATTCATTAAGAATAAACCATTGACCATCGAGCATGACCATAATACATATCTCTCATATAAATAGAACAACCATTATTCTCGGATTTAAATGAGTAGCCATCTCGCATTAAACGAGATCCAGATACAATATTCATGCTCAAACTTGGCACCAAATAACAATTATTAAGGTTCATAACTAATCCGTAGGTAAATGAAGAGGTAGCGTGCGACGGCGATCACATCGACTCTGGAACCATTCCCGACGCCAAGATCGTCACCTCGTCCTTTGCCGACTTCGCTTATTCCGCAGCTCCTGCTGTGAGTTACAAATATGAACAACGGCACCGTATCAAATACCGGGGAGTTACTACGAGTCTCGGCAAAGTACACATCAATTACATGTATATCAAATATACCTTTGGCGTTGCCGGCCTTCTTGTCCGCTAAGTATTTGGGGCAGTTCCGCTTCGATGACCCTCCCTTGCAACAAAAGAACTCGGTCTCGGGTTTGGGTCCATTCTTTGACTTCTTCCGGCAACTTGTTTACGGGCGCGGCAACCTCCTTGCCGTCCTTCTTGAAGTTCTTCTTACCCTTGCCCTTCTTGAACTTAGTGGTCTTATTGACCATCAACACTTGATGTTCTTTCTTGATCTCAACCTCGGTGACTTGAAAGATAGAGAACACTTCAGAATGGTCTTTACCATCCCTGCATGTTGTAGTTCATCACAAAGCTCTTGTAGCTTGGTGGGAGCGATCGAGGATTCTATCAATGACCGCCTCATCGGGGAGGTTAATATTCAGCTGAGTCATACGGTTGTGCAACCTGACATCTTGAGATATGCTCACCGACGTAACTGTTTTCCTCCATCTTACAACTATAGAACTTGTCGGAGATGTCATATCTCTCGACCGGGCGTGAGCTTGGAAAACAAGTTTCAGCTCCTCGAACATCTCATATGCTCCGTGATGCTCAAAAGCGCTTTTGGAGCCCGGTTCTAAGCTGTAAAGCATGCCGCATCGAACGAGGGAGTAATCATCAAGACGAGACTGCCAAGCATTCATAATGTCTTGGTTCTCTCGGACGGAGCGTCACCTAGCGGTCCTTCTAGGACATATTGTTTCCTGCAGCTATGAGGATGATCCTCAAGTTCGGACCCGATCCGTATAGTTCTTGCCGTCATCTTTCAGCTTGGTTTTCTCTAGGAGCGCGTTTGAAGTTCAAGTTGACATGAGCATTGGCCATTTGATCTACAAGACATATCATTCAAAAGTTTTAGACTAAGTTCATGATAATTAAGTTCATCTAATCAAATTATTTAAATGAACTCCCACTCAGATTAGACATCCCTCTAGTCATCTAAGTGTTACACGATCCGAGTCGACTAGGCCGTGTCCGATCATCACGTGAGACGGACTAGTCTCGTCGGTGAACATTCTCATGTTGATCGTATCTTCCATACGACTCGTGTTCGACCTTTCGGTCTCCGTGTTCCGAGGCCATGTCTGTACATGCTAGGCTCGTCAAGTAAACCCTAAGTGTTTTCGCGTGTGTAAATCTGTCTTACACCCGTTGTATGTGAACGTAAGAATCCATCACACCGATCATCACGTGGTGCTTAGAAGCGACGAACTTTGGCAACGCAGCACGTTAGGGGAAACACTTCTTGAAATTGTTGTAAGGGATCATCTTATTTACTACCGTCGTTCTAACTAAACAAGATGTATTAACATAATAAACATCACATGCAATAATATAGTAGTGACATGATATGGCCAATATCATAAAGCTCCATTGATCTCCATCTTCGAGGCTCCATGATCATCTTGTCACCGGCATGACACCATGATCTCCATCATCATGATCTCCATCATTGTGCCTCCATGAAGTTGTCACGCCAACGACTACTTCTACTTCTATGGCTAACGCGTTTAGCAATAAAGTAAAGTAAGTTACATGGCGTTCTTCAATGACACGCAGGTCATACAAAATAAAGACAACTCCTATGGCTCCTGCCGTTGTCATACTCATCGACATGCAAGTCGTGATTCCTATTACAAGAACATGATCTCATACATCACAATATGTCATTCATCATTCATCACAACTTGGCCATATCACATCACATGACAATTGCTGCAAAAACAAGTTAGGCGTCCTCTAATTGTTGTTGCATCTTTTACGTGGCTGCAATTGGGTTCTAGCAAGAACGTTTTCTTACCTACGAATAACCACAACGTGATCTTGTCAACTTCTATTTACCCTTCATAAGGACCCTTTTCATCGAATCCGCTCCAACTAAAGTAGGAGAGCAGGACACCCGCCAGCCACCTTATGCAACTAGTGCATGTTAGTCGGTGGAACCGGTCTCACGTAAGCGTCACGTAAGGTTGGTCCGGCCGCTTCATCCCACAATACCGCGGAAGCAAGATAAGACTAGTAGCGGCAAGTAAATTGACAATATCCACGCCCACAACTAAATTGTGTTCTACTCGTGCAAAGAGAACTACGCATAGACCTAGCTCATGATGCCAATGTTGGGGAACGTTGCAGAAAATTAAAATTTTTCTACGGTTTCACCAAGATCTATCTATGAGTTCATCTAAGCAACGAGTTAGGAGAGAGTTTGCATCTACATACCACTTGTAGATCAAATGCGGAAGCGTTCGAGGAGTGGTGATGATGAAGACGTTCCCAACGTGATTCCGATCACCGATGACCAAGTGCTGAGCGGACAGCACCTCCACGCTCAACACACGTGCGGGATTTACGGCGCGTCTCCCGTCTTGATCCAGCAAGGAGGAAGGAGAGGTTGAGGAAGATCACTCCAATGGCAGCACGACGGCGTGATGCGAGATGGAGGGACTGTTCTCCGGCAGGGCTTCGCCAAGCTCACGCGGAGGAGGAGAGGTGTTGGGGAGTGGAGGGGTTGCGCCTTCAATGGTGTGTGCAGCCCTCCCCTCTACCCCTCTATTTATAGGGGAAGGGAGGAGGGCGGCCCCTCTAGATGCATCTAGAGGGGGCGGCGGTTAAGGGAGGGGCTTGCCCCCAAGCAAGGCGCCCCTTAGGGTTCCCCCCTCAACCCTAGGCGCATGGGCCAAGCGGAGGGGGTGCGCCCAGCCCACCAGGGGCTGGCTGCCTCCCACGCAGCCCAAGTGGCCCCAAAGGGTGGCCTCCCGTGGTCCTCCGGAACCTTTCCGTGGACCCTCCATAATACCGATATGACCGAAACTTTTCCGGTGTCCGTTTGACGACTTCCCATATATAAATCTTTACCTCCGGACCATTCCGAAACTCCTCGTGACGTCCGGGATCTCATCCGGACTCAACAACATTCGGTAATCACATACAAGTCTTCCTATTAACCCTAGCGTCACCGAACCTTAAGTGTGTAGACCCTACGGGTTCGGAGACATGTAGACATGACCGAGACGCTCTCCGGTCAATAACCAACAGCGGGATCTGGATACCCATGTTGGTTCCCACACGCCTCGATGTTTTCATCGGATGAACCACGATGTCGAGGGTTCATGCAACCCGTATGCTATTCCTTTGTCGACGGTATGTTACTTGCCCGAGACTCGATCGTCGGTATCCCAATACCTCGTTTAGTCTCGTTACGGCAAGTCACTTTACTCGTACCGTAATGCATGATCCCGTGACGGACACTTGATCACTTTGAGCTCATTATGATGATGCACTACCGAGTGGGCCCGGTGATACCTCTCCGTCATGCGGAGTGACAAATCCTGTCTCGATCCGTGTCAACCCAATGCAGACACTTTCGGAGATACCTGTAATGCACCTTTATAGTCACCCGATTCGTTGTGGCGTTTGGTACACCAAAGCATTCCTACGGTATCCGGAGTTACGATCTCACGGTCTAAGGAAGAGATACTTGACATTGTAAAAGCTCTAGCAAAACGAACTACACGATCTTTGTGCTATGCTTAGGATTGGGTCTTGTCCATCACGTCATTCTCCTAATGGCGTGATCCCGTTGTCAATGACATCGATGTCCATAGTCAGAAACCATGACTATCTGTTGACCAACGAGCTAGTCAACTAGAGGCTTACTAGGGACGTATTGTTGTCTATGTATTCACACGTATTACGATTTCCGGATAATACAGTTGTAGCATGAATAAAAGACAATTATCATGAACAAGGAAATATAATAATAATGCTTTTATTATTGCCTCTAGGGCATATTTCCAACAGCTTTATGGACGCACCTCACCTCGGTCCGATTCGTGTAGTAATAGTTGTCCTTCGATTTAGGGGGTGACGATCTTGCTTGGGCGAGCAATGGATGAAAGTCAAGGTGGCTCCCCGAAAGGGGTGAAGGCAGTCTCGAAATGGTGTGGCAGGTCTTTGAGACTCCAGAGCGTCATCCCCCAGTTATGGTGGTCTTCGGAGCTTCATAACTAGTGAATGATGCAGGGGTCTTGATGCACGTTTTACATATGCGGAAGTCGAGGGGTGGAAATCCTGCTCCTCCAATAATAGTTTTGATTTCTCTCTCCTTTTTGTGGCAGAGTTGCCTCTAGTGTTATAGTTCGGTGCTTTAGTGAGGCATCTTATGTGCTCCTTTAGTAGCCTTCCGGGGATTTTGAAGGAAATATGCCCTAGAGGCAATAATAAAGTTGTTATTTACATTTCCTTGTATCATGATAAATGTTTATTATTCATGCTAGAATTGTATTAACCGGAAACTTAGTACATATGTAAATACATAGACAAACAGAGTGTCCCTAGTATGCCTCTACTAGACTAGCTCATTAATCAAAGATGGTTAAGTTTCCTGACCATAGACATGTGTTGTCATTTGATGAACGAGACCATAGACATCCGTTGTGAAGGAAATGATGTGATGGACAAGACCCATCCGTTAGCTTAGCATAAATGATCGTTTAGTTTTATTGCTATTGCTTTCATCATGACTTATACATGTTCCTCTGACTATGAGATTATACAACTCCCGGATACTGGAGGAACACCTTGTGTGCTATCAAATGTCACAACGTAACTGGGTGATTATAAAGATGCTCTACAGGTGTCTCCGATGGTGTTTGTTGAGTTGGCATAGATCGAGATTAGGATTTGTCATTCTGTGTATCGGAGAGGTATCTCTGGGCCCTCTCGGTAATGCCCATCACTATAAGCCTTGCAAGAAATGTGACTAATGAGTTAGTTGCGGGATGATGCATTACGGAACGAGTGAAGAGACTTGCCGGTAACGAGATTGAACTAGGTATGATGATACCGACGATCGAATCTCGGGCAAGTAACATACCGATGACAAAGCGAACAACGTATGTTGTTATGCGGTTTGACCGATAAAGATCTTCGTAGAATATGTAGGAGCCAATATGAGTATCCAGGTTCCGCTATTGGTTATTGATCGGAGATGTGTCTCGGTCATGTCTACATGGTTCTCGAACCCGTAGGGTCCACACGCTTATTGTTCCATGACGATTTATATTATGAGTTATGTGATTTGATGACCGAAGTTTGTTCGGAGTCCCGGATGAGATCAGGGACATGACGAGGAGTCTCGAAATGGTCGAGACATAAAGATTGATATATTGTACGATGATATTCGGACACCGGATGAGTTCCGAGAGGTACCGGATAAATATCAGAGTGCCGGAGGGTTATCGGAACCCCCCGGGGGAACTAATGGGCCTTCATGGGCCTTAGTGGGGAGAGAGAAGGGCCACCAGGGGCTGGTCGCCCCCCCTTGGGTCCGAACTGGACTAGGGGAAGGGGGCGGCGCCCTCCTTTCCTTCCCTTCCCCCTCTCCCTTCCTTCTTCCCCCTTTCCTTCAGGTGGAATCCTACTAGGACTTGGAGTCCTAGTAGCTCCCCTCTCCTGGCGCGCCCTACAGGGCCGGCCGGCCTTCCCCTCCCCTCCTTTATATACGGGGGCAGGGGGGCACCCTAGAACACACAAGATCAATTGTCTTAGCCGTGTGCGGTGCCCCCCTCCACAGTTACACAACTCGGTCATATCGTCGTAGTGCTTAGCCAAAGCCCTGCGGCGGTAACTTCATCATCACTGTCACCACGTCATCGTGTTGACGTAACTCTCCCTCATCCTCAACTGGATCAAGAGATTGAGGGACGTCATCGAGCTGAACGTGTGCTGAACGCGGAGGTGCCGTAGGTTTGGTGCTTGGATCGGTTGGATCGCGAAGACATTCGACTACATCAACCGCGTTACTAAACGCTTCCGCTTTTGGTCTACGAGGGTACGTGGACACACTCTCCCCGCTCGTTGCTATGCATCTCCTAGATAGATCTTGCGTGATCGTAGGTAAATTTTTTGAAATACTGCATTCCCCAACAGTGGCACCCGAGCCAGGTCTATGCGTAGATGTTATATGCACGAGTAGAACACAATGAGTTTGTGGGCGATAATAGTCATACTGCTTACCAGTAACGTCTTACTTTGATTCGGCGGTATTGTTGGATGAAGCGGCCCGGACCGACATTACATGACCGCGTTCATGAGACTGGTTCTATCGACGTACTTCGCACACAGGTAGCTAGCGGGTGTCTATTTGTCCAACTTCATTTGAATCGAGTTTGACTACGCCCGGTCCTTGTTGAAGGTTAAAACAGCACACTTGATGAAAAATTGTTGTGGTTTTGATGCGTAGGTAAGAACGGTTCTTGCTAGAAGCCCGTAGCAGCCACGTAAAACTTGCAACAACAAAGTAGAGGACGTCTAACTTGTTTTTGCAGGGCTTGTTGTGATGTGATATGGTCAAGACGTGATGATATATAAACTTTTGTATGAGATGATCATGTTTTGTAAAAATTATTGGCAACTGGCAGGAGCCTTATGGTTGTCGCTTTATTGTATGAAATGTAATCGCCATGTAATTGATTTACTTTATCACAAGCGGTAGCGACAGTCGTAGAAGCAATAGTTGGCGAGACGACAATGATGCTTCGATGGAGATCAAGGTGTCAAGCCGGTGACGATGGTGATCATGACGGTGCTTTGGAGATGGAGATCAAAGGCACAAGATGATGATGGCCATATCATATCACTTATTTTGATTGCATGTGATGTTTATCCTTTATGCATCTTATTTTGCTTAGTACGGCGGTAGCATTATAAGATGATCTCTCACAAAATTTCAAGGTATAAGTGTTCTCCCTAAGTATGCACCGTTGCTACAGTTTGTCGTGCCGAGACACCATGTGATGATCGGGTGCGATAAGCTCTACGTTCACATACAATGGGTGCAAGCCAGTTTTGCACACGCAGAATACTCGGGTTAAACTTAACGGGCCTAGCATATGCAGATATGGCCTCGGAACACTGAGACCGAAAGGTCGAGCATGAATCATATAGTAGATATGATCAACATAGTGATGTTCACCATTGAAAACTACTCCATCTCACATGATGATCGGACATGGTTTAGTTGATATGGATCACATGATCATTTAGATGACTAGAGGGATGTCTATCTAAGTGGGAGTTCTTAAGTAATATGATTAATTGAACTTTAATTTATCATGACTTATTACCTGATAGTATTTTGCATATCTATGTTGTTGTAGATCAATGGCCCGTGCTACCGTTGCTTTGAATTTTAATGCATTCCTAGAGAAAGCTAAGTTGAAAGATGATGGTAGCAACTACACGGACTGGGTCCGTAACTTGAGGATTATCCTCATTGCTGCACAGAAGAATTACGTCCTGGAAGCACCGCTAGGTGTACCACCCGCGCCAGCAACTACAAACATTGTGAATGCCTAGCAATCGCGTGTTGATGACTACTCGATAGTTCAGTGTGCCATGCTTTACGGCTTAGAACCGGGACTTCAACGACGTTTTGAACGTCATGGAGCATATGAGATGTTCCAAGAGTTGAAGTTAATATTTCAAGCAAATGCCAGGATTGAGAGATATGAAGTCTCCAATAAGTTCTATAGCTGCAAGATGGAGGAGAATAGTTCTATCAGTGAGCATATACTCAGAATGTCTGGGTACCACAACCACTTGACTCAACTGGGAGTTAATCTTCCTGATGATAGTGTCATTGACAGAGTTCTTCAATCACTGCCACCAAGCTACAAACGCTTCGTGATGAACTATAATATGAAAGGGATGGATAAGACAATTCCCGATCTCTTCACAATGCTAAAGGCCGCGGAGGTAGAAATCAAGAAGGAGCATCAAGTGTTTATGGTTAACAAGACCACTAGTTTCAAGAAAAATGGCGAAGGGAAGAAGGGGAACTTCAAGAAAGAATGGCAAGCAAGTTGCTGCTCAAGTGAAGAAGCCCAAGTCTGGACCTAAGCCTGAGACTGAGTGCTTCTACTGCAAAGGGACTGATCACTGGAAGCGGAACTGCCCCAAGTATTTTTGGTGGATAAGAAGGATTGCCAAGTGAAAGGTATATTTGATATACATGTTATTGATGTGTACCTTACTAATGCTCATAGTAGCGCCTGGGTATTTGATACTGGTTCTGTTGCTCATATTTGCAACTCGAGACAGGGGCTACGGATTAAACGAAGATTGGCTAAGGACGAGGTGACGATGCGCTTTGGAAATGGATCCAAAGTCGATGTGATCGTCGTCGACACGCTACCTCTACATCTACCTTCGGGATTAGTTTTAGACCTGAATAATTGTTATTTGGTGCCAGCGTTAAGCATGAACATTATATCTGGATCTTGTTTGATGCGAGACGGTTATTCATTTAAATCAGAGAATAATAGTTGTTCTATTTATATGAGTAATATCTTTTATGGTCATGCACCCTTGATGAGTGGTCTATTTTTGTTGAATCTTGATAGTAGTGATACACATATTAATAGTATTGAAGCCAAAAGATATAAGTTTAATAATGATAGTGCAACTTATTTGTGGCACCACCATTTAGGTCATATTGGTGTAAAGTGCATGAAGAAACTCCATGCTCATGGGCTTTTGGAATCACTTGACTATGAATCACTTGATGCTTGCGAACCATGCCTCAAGGGCAAGATGACTAAGACTCCGTTCTCCGAAACAATGAAGCGAGCAACAGACTTGTTGGAAATAATACATACTGATGTATGCGGTCTGATGAGTGTTGAGGCTCACGATGGGTATCGTTATTTTCTAACCTTCACAGATGATTTGAGCAGATATGGGTATATCTACTTGATGAAACATAAGTCTGAAACATTTGAAAAGTTCAAAGAATTTCAGAGTGAAGTGAAAAATCATCATAACAAGAAAATAAAGTTTCTACATATGATCGTGGAGGTGAATATTTGAGTTATGAGTTTGGTCTTCATTTGAAACAGTGTGGAATAGTTTCGCAGCTCACGCCACCTGGAACACCACAGCGTAATGGTGTGTCTGAACGTCGTAACCGTACTTTATTGGATATGGTGCGATCTATGATGTCTCTTACTGATTTACCGCTATCATTTTGGGGTTATGCTTTAGAGACGGCTGCATTCACGTTAAATAGGGCACCATCTAAATCCGTTGAGATTACACCATATGAACTGTGGTTTGGCAAGAAACCGAAATTGTCGTTTCTTAAAGTTTGGGGCTGCGATGCTTATGTGAAAAAGCTTCAACCTAATAAGCTCGAACCCAAATCGAAGAAATGTGTCTTCATAGGATACCCAAAAGAGACTGTTGGGTACACCTTCTATCACAGATCCGAAGGCAAGATATTCATTGCTAAGAATGGATCCTTTCTAGAGAAGGAGTTTCTCTCGAAAGAAGTGAGTGGGAGGAAAGTAGAACTTGATGAGGTAATTTTACCTGCTCCCTTATTGAGAAGTAGTTCATCACAGAAATCAGTTCCAGTGATTCCTACACCAATTAGTGAGGAAGCTAATGATAATGATCATGAAACTTCTGATCAAGTTACTACTTGAACCGTCGTGGGTCAACGAGTAAGATCCGCACTGAGTGGTACGGTAATCCTGTTCTGGAGGTCATGTTACTTGACCATGACGAACCTATGAACTATGAGGAAGCGATGATGAGCCCAGATTCCATGAAATGGCTTGAGGCCATGAAATCTGAGATGGGATCCATGTATGAGAACAAAGTGTGGACTTTGGTTGACTTGCCCGATGATCGGCAAGCCATAGAGAATAAATGGATCTTCAAGAAGAAGACTGACGCATACGGTAATGTTACTGTCTACAAAGCTTGACTTGTTGTGAAAGGTTTTCGACAAGTTCAAGGAGTTGACTATGATGAGACCTTCTCACCCGTAGCGATGCTTAAGTGTGTCTGAATCATGTTAGCAATTGCCACATTTTATGATTATGAAATTTGGCAAATGGATGTCAAAAACTGCATTCCTTAATGGATATCTTAAAGAAGAGTTGTATATGATGCAACCAGAAGGTTTTGTCGATCCAAAAGGTGCTAACAAAGTGTGCAAGCTCCAGCGATCCATTTATGGACTGGTGCAAGCCTCTCGGAGTTGGAATATAAGCTTTGATAGTGTGATCAAAGCATATAGTTTTATACAGACTTTTGGAGAAGCCTGTATTTACAAGAAAGTGAGTGGGAGCTCTGTAGCATTTCTGATATTATATGTAGATGACATATTGTTGATCGAAAATGATACTGAATTTCTGAATAGCATAAAAGGATACTTGAATAAGAATTTTTCAGTGAAAGACCTCGGTGAAGCTGCTTATATATTGGGCATCAAGATCTATAGAGATAGATCAAGATGCTTAATTGGACTTTCACAAAGCACATACCTTGATAAACTTTTGAAGAAGTTCAAAATTGATCAGTCAAAGAAAGGGTTCTTGCCTGTGTTACAAGGTGTGAAGTTGAGTCAGACTCAATGCCCGACCACTAGAGAAGATAGAGAGAAAGTGAAAGTCATTCCCTATGCCTTAGCCATAGGTTCTATCATGTATGCAATGTTGTGTACCAGACCTGATGTGTGCCATGCTATTAGTTTAGCAGGGAGGTACCAAAGTAATCCAGGAGTGGATCACCGGACAGCGGTCAAGAACATCCTGAAATACCTGAAAAGGACTAAGGATACGTTTCTCGTTTATGGAGGTGACAAAGAGCTCGTCGTAAATGGTTACGTCGATGCAAGCTTTGACTCTGATCCGGATGGCTCTAAGTCACAAGCCGGATACGTATTTATATTGAATGGTGGAGCTGTCAGTTGGTGCAGTTCCAAGCCGAGCATCGTGGCGGGATCTACGTGTGAAGCGGAGTACATAGCTGCTTCGGAAGCAGCAAATGAAGGAGTCTGGATGAAGGAGTTCATATCCGATCTAGGTGTAATACCTAGTGCATCAGGTCCAATGAAAATCTTTTGTGACAATACTGGAGCAATAGCCTTGGCGAAGGAATCCAGATTTCACAAGAGAACCAAGCATATCAAGAGACGCTTCAATTCCATCTGCGATCTAGTCAAGGAGGGAGACATAGAAGTTTGCAAAATACATACAGATCTGAATGTTGCAGACCCGTTGACTAAGCCTCTTCCACGAGCAAAACATGATCAGCATCAAGACTCCATGGGTGTTAGAATAATTACTATGTAATCTAGATTATTGACTCTAGTACAAGTGGGATACTGAAGGAAATATGCCCTAGAGGCAATAATAAAGTTGTTATTTATATTTCTTTATATCATGATAAATGTTTATTATTCATGCTAGAATTGTATTATTCAGAAACTTAGTACATGTGTGAATACATAGACAATAGAGTGTACCTAGTATGCCTCTACTAGACTAGCTCGTTAATCAAAGATGGTTAAGTTTCCTGACCATAGACATGTTTTATCATTTGATGAATGGGATCACATCATTAGAGAATGATGTGATGGACAAGACCCATCCGTTCGCTTAGCATAAATGATTGTTTAGTTTTATTGCTATTGCTTTCATCATGACTTATACATGTTCCTCTGACTATGAGATTATGCAAATCCCGTATACCGGAGGAACACCTTGTGTGCTATCAAACGTCACAACGTAACTGGGTGATTATAAAGATGCTCTACAGGTGTCTCCGATGGTGTTTGTTGAGTTCGCATAGATCGAGATTAGGATTTGTCACTTCGTGTATCGGAGAGGTATCTCTGGGCTCTCTCGGTAATGCTCATCACTATAAGCCTTGCGAGCATTGTGACTAATGAGTTAGTTGCGGGATGATGCATTACAAAATGAGTAAAGAGATTTGCCGGTAATGAGATTGAACTAGGTATGATGATACCGCGATCGAATCTCGGGCAAGTAACATACGGATGACAAAGGGAACAACGTATGTTGTTATGCCTTTTGACCGATAAAGATCTTCATAGAATATGTAGGAGCCAATATGAGCATCCAGGTTCCGCTATTGGTTATTGACCGTAGATGTGTCTCGGTCATGTCTACATAGTTCTCGAACCCGTAGGGTCCGCACGCTTAATGTTCGATGACGATTTATATTATGAGTTATGTGATTTGATGACCGAAGTTTGTTCAGATCCCCGGATGAGATCACGGACATGACGAGGAGTCTCTAAATGGTCGAGACATAAAGATTGATATATTGGACGATGTTATTCAGACACCGGATGAATTCTGGGAGGTACCGGATAAATATCGGAGTGTCGGAGGGTTATCGGAACCCCCCGGGGGAACTAATGGGTCTTCATGGGCCTTAGTGGGGAGAGAGAAGGGCCACAAGGGGCTGGCCGCCCCCCCCCCCTTTGGTTTTGAATTGGACTAGGGGAAGGGGGCAGCGCCCCCCTTTCCTTCCCTTCCCCCTCTCCCTTCCTTCTTCCCCCTTTCCTCCAGGTGGAATCCTACTAGGACTTGGAGTCCTAGTAGGACTCCCCTCTCCTGGTGCGCCCTACAGGGCCGGCCGGCCTTCCCCTCCCCTCCTTTATATACGGGGGCAGGGGGCACCCTAGAACACACAAGATCAATGTCTTAGCCATGTGCGGTGCCCCCCTCCACAGTTACACACCTCGGTCATATCGTCGTAGTGCTTAAGTGAAGCCCTGCGTCGGTAACTTCATCATCACCGTCACCATGCCATCGTGCTGACGGAACTCTCCCTCGTCCTCAACTGGATCAAGAGATCAAGTGACGTCATCAAGCTGAACGTGTGCAGAACGCGGAGGTGCCGTATGTTCGGTGCTTGGATCGGTTCGATCGCAAAGGCGTTCGACTACATCAACCGCGTTAATAAACACTTCCGCTTTCGGTCTACGAGGGTACGTGGACACACTCTCCCCGCTCGTTTCTATGCATATCCTAGATAGATCTTGCGTGATCGTAGGTAACTTTTTTGAAATACTACGTTCCCCAACAGTTTTGCCAGATTTGTCTCTCCTCATGGAGGTTACAATCAATGTGGAGGGAATATTCTACGGCGACGGATGTTGGTGAATGTGATTGTAGTGTGGTTTGTGTTAACTGAGCAATTCTCTTCTTCTATAATGAACTGCACAAACTCCTTGCCCCCTTTCGTGCCCTTGAAAAAATACTTAATTATGTCATATAAGCCAAATATTAGCGAAAATAATTGTCATCATATTTTCTTACTGAAATCTACGATATGTCTCCAACTATCTATAATTTATGAAGTATTCATGCTATTATATTATCCATCTTGGATGTTTTATGGGCTTTACTATGCACTTTTATATTACTTTTGGGACTAACCTATTGACCCAGAGCCCAGTGCCAGTTTCTGTTTTCCCTTGTTTCAGTGTTTCGCGGAAAAGGAATATCAAACGTAGTCCAAACGGAATGAAACCTTCGGGAAAGTTATTTTTGGAAAGAAAGCAATAAGGGAGACTTGGAGTGCACGTCAGGGGATCAACAAGGAGAGAACGAGGCAGGGGGCGCCCTCCACCCTCGTGGGCCCCTCGTGGCTCCCCTTACCGACTTCTTTCGCCTATATATTCCCATATACCCTAAAACCTTCGGGGAGCAGAATAGATCGGGAGTTCCACCGCCGCAAGCCTCTGTAGCCACCAAAAACCAATCGGGACCCTATTCCAAAGACCTGCGGAGGGGGAACCCTCACCGGTGGCCATCTTCATCATCCCGGCACTCTCCATGACGAGGAGGGAGTAGTTCACCCTCGGGGCTGAGGGTATGTACCAGTAGCTATGTGTTTGATTCTCTCTCTCTCTCTCTCTCTCTCTCTCTCTCTCTCTCTCTCTCTCTGTTCTTGAGGTGATCTGATCTTGATGTATCGCGAGCTTTGCTATTATAGTTGGATCTTATGATGTTTCTCCCCTCTACTCTCTTGTAATGGATTGAGTTTTCCCTTTGAAGTTATCTTATCGGATTGAGTCTTTAAGGATTTGAGAACACTTGATGTATGTCTTGCATGTGCTTATTTGTGGTGACAATGGGATATTCACGTGATTTACTTGATGTATGTTTTGGTGATCAACTTGCGGGTTCAGTGACCTTGTGAACTTATGCATAGGGGTTGGCACACGTTTTCGTCTTGACTCTCCGGTAGAAACTTTGGGGCACTTTTTGAAGTTCTTTGTGTTGGTTGAATAGATGGATCTGAGATTGTGTGATGCATATCATATAATCATACCCACGGATACTTGAGGTGACATTGGAGTATCTAGGTGACATTAGGGTTTTGGTTGATTTATGTCTTAAGGTGTTATTCTAGTACGAACTCTTGAATAGATTGATCCGAACGAATAAATTTGAGGTGGTTTCGTACCCAACCATAATCTCTTCGTTTGTTCTCCGCTATTAGTGACTTTGGAGTGACTCTTTGTTGCATGTTGAGGGATAGTTATATGATCCAATTATGTTATTATTGTTGAGAGAACTTGCACTAGTGAAAGTATGAACCCTAGGCCTTGTTTCCTAGCATTGCAATACCGTTTACGCTCACTTTTATCATTAGTTACCTTGTTGTTTTTATATTTTCAGATTATAAAAACCTATATCTACCATCCATATTGCACTTGTATCACCATCTCTTCGCCGAACTAGTGCACCTATACAATTTACCATTGTATTGGGTGTGTTGGGGACACAAGAGACTCTTTGTTATTTGGTTGCAGGGTTGCTTGAGAGAGACCATCTTCATCCTACGCCTCCCACGGATTGATAAACCTTAGGCCATCCACTTGAGGGAAATTTGCTACTGTCCTACAAACCTCTGCACTTGTAGGCCCAACAACGTCTACAAGAAGAAGGTTGTGTAGTAGACATCAAGCTCTTTTCTGGCGCCGTTGCCACGGAGGTGAGTGCTTGAAGGTATATCTTTAGATCTTGCAATCGAATCTTTTTTTTCTTGTTTTATCACTAGTTTAGTTTATAAAAGAAAACTACAAAAAAATGGAATTGAGTTTACCTCATACGCTTCATCTTTTTAATATCTTTCGTGAGTATGATGGGAAGGAAAATTGTGCCAAAGTGTTAGAAGAAGAATGCATTAAAATGTTTGGCACTAAATCTTTGAATGATAAGCATGATTGCAATGTTGTTAGTATGAACTCCTTGAATATCCATAGTACTAATGATGATTGCACTAGTTATGATGAAAATGTCTCCTATAAACATGTCAATTTTTGTGGAGTGCATTGGGTTTGCAAGTACACACCAAATAGGGAAGATAGATATTGCAAGAGGCATAAGAATTTAGAAACTAAATGGTTGCAAGAAAGGCTAAATGTTATTGCCGAAAATTTAAAATTTCTTAGCCATACTTGTGAACTTTGCAATGAACATGGTCATTTAAATATCAAATGCAAATTGTTTCATGATCGAATCGTGTCCAAAAATTGTGATGACTTGATTTCCCTTGCATATCATAATGAACTTAGTTTGCTTTTGGGTTATGAAGAAATGAAACGTCAAACTAAGATTATTCCAAAATATAACCTCGAGAAATTCCTCGATATTGATCTAGAAGAAATTTATATGTATTGTGCGAATTGCATTGAAAATCTTTATATTTCCAATTATATAAAGAAAAGAAAACAAATAGAAGATGAAGAGAATACTAACGAAAGAGAAGATACTTCCCAATATTCTCCTATTATTTCTTATGATGAATCAGGTAACGAGGAGGAGCCTTCTATTCAACCAATCTCATTAATAAGGAGCTCCAAAAAGAGGATTGAACCCACACATGATGTGAAGAAGAAAAAGAAAAGACGGAGAAGCAAAGGTAGAAAGGTATCTCTCCCAAATGATGTTGCTCCTATTACCCATTGTGATGATGATAATTGCTATACTATTGGTGTTATCCATACTATTAATGATGAGAGTGATTATGCTTGTGATATGAAAAGGCCCAAACTTGGGGATGCTATGTTTGATGAGGATGATCTTTTTGAGAATATATTTTCTGCAATTAATGTTTGTCCCAAGCTTGGGGATGCTACGTTTAATGAAGATGATATTTTAGCCTCCCAAGTTTTGATATGCAAATTTGTTTTTAAAGATTTGATGGATTATGGAACAAGGAGTGGCAGCCTAAGATTGGGGGTTCAAGGCACCCTAAAATTAAAGGACAACTAAAGTAAGCTTGGGTATGCCTGAAGGCATCCCCTTCGCCTTCGCTTTCATCGGTAACTTTACTTGAGGCTATTTTTTATTCACCACATGATATGTGTTTTGCTTGGAGCATCTTGTATGATTTGAGTCTTTGATTTTAGTTTACCACAATCATCCTTTCTGTACACACCTTTGGAGAGACACATGAATTGTAATTTATTAGAATACTCTATGTGCTTCACTTATATCTTTGAGCTAGATAATCTTGCTCTAGTGCTTCGCTTATATATTTTAGAGCACGGTAGTGGTTTATTTTATAGAAATTATTGATCTCTCATGATTCACTTATATTATTTTGAGAGTCCTATAAAATAGCAAGGTAATTTGCTTTGGCTATAAAATTAGTCCTAATAGGATGAACATCCAAGATGGGTATAATAAAACTATCATATAAAGTGCATTGCATACTATGAGAAGTTTGATTCTTTATGATTGTTTTGAGATATGAAGATGGTGATATTAGAGTCATGCTAGTTGAGTAGTTGTGAATTTGAGAAATACTTGTTCTAAAGTTTGTGATTCTGTAGCATGCACGTATGGTGAACCGTTATGTGATGAAGTCGGAGCATGATTTATTTATTGATTGTCTTCCTTATGAGTGGCGGTCGGGGACTAGCGATGGTCTTTTCCTACCAATATATCCCCTAGGAGCATGCGCGTAGTACTTCGCTTCGATAACTAATAGATTTTTGCAATAAGTATGTGAGTTCTTTATGACTAATGTTGAGTCCATGGTTTTGATAACTAATAGAAGACATGATTGCTTAGTATGCTTGAAGTATTATTATTTTATGTCAACATTAAACTTTGTCTTGAATCTTCGGATCTGAACATTCATGCTACAATAAAGAAAATTACATTGAGAATTATGCTAGGTAGCATTCCACATCAAAATTCTGTTTTTATCATTTACCTACTCGAGGACGAGCAGGAATTAAGCTTAGATGCTTGATACGCTCCGACGTGATCTATAATTTTGATTGTTCCATGCTATTATATTATCTGCTGGATGTTTAATGGGCTTTATTATGCAGTTTTATATTATTTTTGGGACTAACCTACTAACCAAAGGCCCAAAGGCAAATTGTTGTTTTTTGCCTATTTCAATGTTTCGCAGAAAAGGAATATCAAACGAACTGAACGGAACGAAACCTTCGAGAGTTATATTTTGGAACAAAGCAATCCAGAGACTTGAGTGGACGCTAAGGAAGAACGAGGCGGCCACGAGGAGGAGGCCCACCCCTCGTGGCTCCACCAACCTACTTCTTTCACCTATATATACTCATATACCCGAAAACATCCGAGAGCACCACGAAACTCTTTCCACCACCGCAACCTTCCGTGACCTGAGATCCCAACTTGGGGTTTTTCCCGCTTCACCGGAGGGGGAGTCGACGGAGGGCTTCTACATCAACACCATAGCCTCCGATGATGTGAGTAGTTTACCAGACCTCTCGGGTCCATAGTTATTAGGACGGCTTCTTCTCTCTTTGGATCTCAATACAAAGTTCTCCTCGATTCTCTGGAGATCTATTTGATGTAATTCTTTTGTGGTTTGTTTAGATCCGATGAATTGTGGGTTTATGATCAAGATTATCTATGAACAATATTTGGTTCTTCTCTGAATTCTTATATGTATGATTTGATATCTTTCCAAGTCTCTTCAATTATCAGCTTGGTTTGGCCTACTAGATTGATCTTTCTTGCAATGGGAGAAGTGCTTAGCTTTGGGTTCAATCTTGAGGTGTCCTTTCCCAAAGGATGTTAGGGGCAGCCAGCACGATTGTATTGTTGCCATCGAGGATAAAAAGATGGGGTTTATATCATATTGCTTGAGTTTATCCTCTACATCATGTCATCTTGCCTATGCGCTACTCGCTCCTATGAACTTAATACTCTAGATGCATGCGGATAGCGTTTATGTGTCGGTAATAGTAGTAGATGTAATCGCTTTCGTCTACTTGTCGCACGACGTGATGCCTATATACATGATCATGCCTAGATATTCTCATAACTATGCGCTTTTCATCAATTGCTCGAAGAATTTGTTCAACCGTAGATTGTGCTATCTTGAGAGAAGCCACTAGTGAAACCTATAATGTCTATTTTCTATCATATAAGTTTCACCTATTTTATTTTGTAATCTTTACTTTCCAATCATATTAAAATAACAAAATATTTATCTTATTATCTCTATCGTAATCACTTTGCAGTGTATTGACAACCTTATCGCTGGTTGCTTGTTTGTGTGACTATGCAACCTTCCTACTAGATTGACCTTTGTTCAAATAAGGAACATTTTGCTGCATCACCTTTCTTTCTTCAAGGAAAACCAACGATGCTCGAGAGGCAGTGGTACCTACTGCTACCTCTTGATAACGCATTGATTTCAAGAGGAGAGGATGATGCGCAAAGTAGCTAAGTATTTCCTCAGCTTTTGAGAACCAAGGTATCAATCCAATAGGAGGCTACACGCAAGTCCCCTGCACTCACACAAACAAATAGCTCAACACAACCAACGCGATTAGGGGTTGTCAATCCTTCACGGTCACTTCAGAGTGAGATCTCGATAGATATGATAGATAATATTTTGGTATTTTGATATAAATATGCAAAGTAAAATAAAAGTAAAAAAACAAAGCAATAATAAAGGATAGAAGATTGATATGATGAGAATAGACTGGGGCCATAGATTTCACTAGTGGCTTCTCAAGAGCAGTAGCGACTCGACCGAATGGATCTAGCGCCTGCGGCTCAAGTGTCATCCCCGATCAGAATGCCGACACCACACGATTCAAGGATTTATAGCAGTAGCAATCACACACTTATTACATCGTTGTCCACAAGGGAACTGAATATAAATAATATGGCTTAAGGCCATCTAATAATAACAGCGAAGGCTTGGAAGATAAGCGAGTCCATCAACTCCAACGGCATCATCGAGTATAGAACCACGCACCTAACACCTTACTGCTGTTCAAAAGTCTGCAACGTGAAAAGTTGCAGCCCAAAACGGTCAAGACATGGAATATGCGGCAATGTAACACATAAAGAGCAATGAATGAATAAGCCTATACTACATGCATATTTATTGGTAAGGCTCTATGGTTACATTTGCATAAAGCTGATTTTTCCCTACATCAAAGGAATAATTTTATTTAACTATCATGGTGGTTGTTAAACATTGAGAATGGTTGACAAATCCTCAATCCCAATTAAAAGTACTCATCAAAACCCAATAACTTTTATTAGAAGTAACATGTTGAGATTCACATGATAATCAAGCACGGATACTCAAATTGTCCAAACGGGGACATGGCTAATCATGATTAGTTTATACACTCTGCAGAGGTTTATGACTTTTCCCCATTAAGACTCGATCGCTTCCCGCTTGATTCTCGTGACTACATGGTGTTTGAGAAACGGATGACCGAGACATAGTCTTTCGTGGCGCTTAGCACCTTACATGTGGGTAGACCGTACTAACCTACATCCCCCATCAGCTAGCCTACCCGTAAGAGTTCGTGACGACTTAGTCAACTACGCCAGAGCCCATAATTGGCTTGTGGCTGCACACGGAAATTTCCAGCTTGAATAATCCTATGATCCCTTAGAGCCTGGGTGGCGGTCCAAGAAATACAGCAAGTCCGATGGAAACAGGTGCCTCAATCCACCCAGATGTGTGTTGCCACCTTAGATAAACCATTAATTAACAATCTCACATCTGTCATGGATATTCACTCACCCAATCCACGCCTACTAGCATAGCATGGCATGATCAAGCAAACGAGAAGTAACTCCCAAGGTTTCATAAGTAAAATGTAATAGGTACTACCTCAATCTACTTCCCAACCCACAATTTAATTAGATCCTAATCATGCAAGTGTTTGAGGGTTTGATCTAATGCAAAAACCGGTAGTAGAAAAGGTATGATCAAGTGTTACTTGCCTTGTCGATGATCCGCGAGTCCTAGAGATTCAAGTAAAAGCGGCACTTCGGGTGATCTAACGCATAAACAACAAGCATACACTAAGTACTCATCTAATGCAGTGGAAATCTCGAATAAAAGATCTAACCGAAAGTTCAACTTAAGAACCCTGTTGCAAAAGAATAATCAAACAAACTCCAAAGTTGAAACTCGAGAGAACGACTCGGCTTAGCGATCTGAAATTAGGTCAAAATTTCACAGTAGCAAAACTCTGAAAGTAGGGTAATCGAATCGGTTTCGGGCATTAAACTCCAGCTTGAATCACCCGATTCCGATAAACGCGAGAAATAAAACAGTTTTGAAAATCAGATCCAAATCAAATCGTAAAATAACGGATTAATCCGATTAAAAGAAAACGACGAACGAGTTAAAAAGTTAACGCTCGTTAATGAACGAATCTAACGAACGCGTTTATTGAAACGAACGGTTCGTGAACGTCTGCTAAATAAGAAAACCGAAAAATAAAACCATCTAGGTTTTTAAAAACCAATAATAATTTTTTAACTAAAACCGGATCGGTTCACGGGAAAAACTGATCGGGCGATGGGTGGCTACCTGGCGATCGGGCCAGGTCCGGGTCCGCTGGCTCAAGGGTTCGGCTGGGGCGGGCGAGGTCCACGGCCGGCAAGGCGGCCCATCACGCACGGCAAGGGCTTTGTCAGGCTGGGTCTGGGCGGTTCAAGGCTGGTGAGAGAGAGAGGGGGCCGGGGGTCATAAAGGGGAGGGGGGGCGGGCGGTCAGAGGGGGCAGGCGCCGGGCTCAGATCATGGCGCGGCGGGGCCTGCAGGCGGCGGACACCGCCGGGCGCAAGCGCGCACAGGGAGGAGGAGGGAGGTGGCTGGGCGCGGGCTGGGCCCGGCTGGTTTGGTCACTGGGCCTCGGTCCAGTTTTTAAATAGAAATTAAAACCAAAACAAATAAAAAAATACCAAACGAACTCGATTTAAATAAAAAATTTTCCCCGACTAAAAATGAGTCAACAAAATGAACTTTAAAAACAATATACATGCATAAAAATTTTAAAGCTCATTTTTTGCCTAAGCAAAATAAATCTTCCAAAACCAAATTTGGTTTATTTATAATACTTCATTTTTCCTAATTGTTTGGGAAAGTCATATTATTCCTCTCAAATATTTTTATAGGAAAAACTTTATGAAGATAATTTAAATAATCCAATGATCCTATTTTCAAAATTTGAGGATTCCCAAATATGAAAATAATGAAACTTCCAACTTCTCCGAGGGTCCTTGAGTTGCGTGAAATTTCTAGGATCGAAAAAAATGCTAGAAAATATGATATGCATGATGACCTAATGTATAACATTCCAAATTGAAAATTTGGGATGTTACAACCTACCCTTAAGATGAATCTCTTCTAGATTCGGGTTGGCTAGAAAATAGGTGAGGTGGTCTTTAGCAAAACTTCTCTCTTTCCTGTGTGGCTTCATCCTCATGTGGTGGCTCCAATCAACTTTGCAAAACTTGATAACCTTGTCATGGGTAACTCACCGCATAATCGAATCTTAACTCGTTTTTCCTCATATGTCAAGTCATCCTTCAACTGAATTTCCAATGGCACCGTGTCTTAACGGTACCTCCGCATCTCGGGTGACATTTCTTCAACGTGAAACATGGAATACATCATGAACTCGACATTCCTTCCGCAATTCCAACTTATACGCATCTCTCCCATGCGCTGTAAAATCTTATACGGTCCAACTAAACGGGTGCTAACTTTCCTTTAACTCCAAAACGCTTAACTCCTCAAGCGGGATACTCGAGATATACGCCTCAACTTCATACTCAATCGCTGGCGCTTTGAATCGCATAGCTCTTCCTGGTTCGACTGGCTACCTTGAGCCTGCCTCGAATCAACTTAACTTTCGTTCAGAATCAAATGATCGACGTGTATGTGATTGCATGTATTTGAGATTTCGAAATGTGATTGCACGGGCAAACATTTGAGGGGAGCTATCTGTGATGCATCCGCGAACATATAGTGGGTCAAATTTATACATTGTTGTAGATGGTCTAACATGTTGGAAGAGAAAAAGTATGTATTTGTACTCCAATATGCATAGGTAAATTCCATTTTGAGAATATTTTTGAGGTGAAAATATAAGATGAATATTTAATATTCCATTTCACAACTTTTTTGCGAGGATCCATTTCACAACATAAATTAAAATGAGGTATATATTTCTCCAAGTACAACAAGTTTTTGCCAGGAGGATTTTTTAATTCTTGACAGCTCTCCCATCCAATTATAAAACAAATTAAATCATTAACCGTCTCAAATCATTTGTGCAACTTGCAGGACACTTAACCGATTACCAAAGTCATAGCACAGAGGATCCCAACAACATGTCCTACAGTCGTTGTAGCCTGCAGCCTGTACATCTCCAGCGCAGCTTGCAAGCCTCCACGACCCATTCATCATTTTCTGGCTGCTCCGGCTTAATGACACCCCTTCCATAACCTTCTCCTCATTTGACGTTCATGCCCCTGCCTCCCTCCAACAACCCGAGCCACCTCACGTGGGGGCACCCACGTAATTTCTCCCAGGGCCAGGGCGGCCTACCTGGCCAGCCCATTATATATCGCTCTCATGGCACCGTGGCTCATGTACTGCTGCCCATTGATAGGCTGGTGATCACTGCTGTCGGGAGGAACTACGCATCCATCCCTTCCGCCCCCAGCTACCTCGCTTGCTCCACGTAAGTTTCCGCTCCTTCTAGCTTCCCTTGCTGTCTCCTTGGCTTCTCCTTCCGATGAGAAAACATCTCATGGAGTTTTGAGATTTTGCTCTTCTGTTGGGGTAGGCGTCGTCTTTGAAGGAGAGGAAGATGACGAGCGTATGGAAGACCAAGGTTCTCCCCGGGCTCAACAAGATCTTCGACAAGGATGGCAAGAAGGCCGCCGCCGCCGAGTTCTTGAAATCCTTCAACAAGGTACGTCGAGTTCCGGCTTCTTGCCAATTTCTTGTGAAATTTGTGCGTTCTGAAATTTTGAAATGGTAGATGATGTATATATGTGTTTTGTTTGTTTCTTGATTGTGTGGGTGTTCTCTGTGTGTGTAGGAGGAGATTGACAAGGAGATTGAGGACAAGAAGACGGAACTAGAGCCCAAGGTTGTGGAGACCATTGAAGCATCTCCTCCAGAAATTAAGGTGAAAAGATTTTTGTTTCGGTAACTAATTAGTACTCCCTCCGTCCGAAAAAACTTGTCATCAAAATGGACAAAAATGGATGTATCTAAAACTAAAATACATCTAGATACATCCCCTTTTATTCATTTTGATGACAAGTATTTCCGGACGGAGGGAGTATTGGTTTTGTGTGGTTGCTTAGGACATAACAGTAGGAGGTAGCCACCTTAATTAGTGCTAATCATACTGTTATCTTGTTGTAGGGCTTGATAAAGGATAAGAAAACATCCAAGATCAAGAAGAACTCAGTTGCCGTCACCAAGTTCCTCGACGATTTGGCCAAGATTGGTAATGTTTTTTGTTGCTTAAATTTTGCAAAATAAAATATTATGAACAAAATAAAAGGATTAAATACATAAATGGAATTACTTTTAGCAATCTTATCAGGTAATTGCTTAGGGTCCGTATCTTAAATAACCTTTATTCCTTGCCTTTTGAACAAAATAACCTTCATTATCCTGCTTTCACATAATTAAACTTTAGAGGTATCTTGTTAGAACAAAAAGAAGACAAACAAAGTAATGGAATCTTCTCACATATGTTTCTTGCAACAGAAGTTCCCATGCAAACAGTACCGTTGCTTTTAGGCGATGCAGACAAAACCATAACATGTGCAATTAACAAAAGATGAACAAATAACAGTAATTAATTAAGCAGCACAATCTTTCATTGTTGCCACAGCCCACAGGTAGACTCGGCTCTCGGGCATACTGCTGAGAGCTTTGTGCGTTCTAGAATAAAGAACACTCTTAATCACTAGTTAATGAAATTAATTATATCTAACTGACATATGCTAATCAAACTATCGAGCTAATCAGCGTTGGTTAATATGCAGATTTCCCCGGTGCCAAGCTGGTGAGCGACGCGGTGGCCAAGTCCGGCACCACGCCCCTCTCCCCGGCCATCGTCTTCATCTTGGACAAGGTTGCGCCTTTTGTCCCCGCGCCCAAGGAGGAGCCCAAGGCCGAGCCCGAGGCCGCAGCCGCCGCCGCCCCGGCAGAGGAGACCACCACCCGCGAGGTCGCCGTGGAGGAGAAGAAGGAGGAGGCCGAGCCCTCCGCCGCACCGGCTGAAGCGGCCGCGCCGGTTGAGGCAGCCGCGCCTGCTGCTGAGGTAGTGGAGGAGAAGAAAGAGGAGGAGAAACCCGCCGAAGCCGCCGCACCTGCCGCCGAGGAGCCAGAGAAGAAGTGATCGGTCGCCGCCGGCCGGACTCCAAGAGCAACCCAAGCTACCACCTGGCTTGCTAGCTGCTGGTAATGGAAGAAATCATTTTAAGTTATTGTGAATGTGTGGTCACTCTCCGTGTCAAGTTAGCTGCACAAAAGTAAGCACGTACGTACGACGACACACACTGCACTTGCCATGCATATCACGCATGCAAACGTACACGCATGGAACATTTGTTATTCTTTCGATGGACCGGTCTCCTCACCGTATGTGTACATCTTACGTGGGGCTTTCTTGCTTTTTTGTGGTGATTAAAACCTGTGTAATTATGATTATGTTGGTGTGTTAATTTGTTGGTCATGGTATAAGCAGGAACTTGTGCATTCTTCCTCTTCTTGAACTTGTGCAAACCCTGGATGGATGAATCATATAGAGCCCGGCTGTTGATATGGTTGATTTTAGCGTCATTCACATCAGAGTGGATTAACAACAATGGCTTTGCATGCATACGCCTCCGGTCAAGTTTCACAAGATGTAGATAAGCACGAGGGAAGTCGGTAGGAAACTGATGGAGGTGGCGTACCAAATCGTGGCACGAAACCTAGAAACCGATCGATGGAGATAGATAACTTTGGGATATACTATACTGACATTGCACATACTTATCTCGTTGCTTAGCCGGATCAGTGAAAAAAATCATTCAGTGCCGGTCGAAAGGGACGTGAGCTCAATCCTATCGCCCGGCCGCACGACACGCCTCTGGCTCATCAGCCGGAGATCTCGATCTCTCAGAGGCCCCGCACGGCCGGGCCTGCGTGACGCACGTGCCTGCGTGCACCCAAATTATTGCTACTCCTTAACAAGGCTCGCTCACCATTGATCCCTCCACTGATGGGTACACGCGGGATAAAGGAGATGTTTCAGTCGAAATAAAAGGGGATGATTGTGATCGTTTCTGGGTTGGTGTTCCGTTCTGTCCATCCGGGCAAAGCAGTGAACCACGCACGGTGGCTTCTGCCTTTGTCCAGTACCTCGGCTTGGTCGCTGTTGCTGGGCTCTGTCACGTATACGTACGCACGAACCATGGGAGCGTGACACGAGACGTGCACGCCGCAGCAATGCAGACGTGCCCACAAGGACGTGACACGGCAGGCGCACCACAGAATATTTAATCAGAACGAGTGATTTTCAGTGGATTTTCCCAGGCGTACACGTCGATTTTGGTGCTCTCGTGAACCACGGATGTGCAGGCATTCGGTTGTGGCGCCAAGTGCCAACCACTGTAAACGAAGAAAGCTTTGTGGCGCCAACTGAGCTGGGAAGAAGATTCAAAGGGAATCTGGCGTGACGGCGTGAACAGCCGCGAGAACAAGATTCCTGCCGTTGGTCAGCCTCGGAGCGGACGGATGGTAGGTTTGGGACAAGACAAGGAACGGAACGGAATCTCTTCTCCCGTCTTTGGCGTTTCTTGCTTCCCACTCTATGTACCTACTTCTATTTTTGCCGTTGGTGAGTGAGAGATTTCAAGTGCTGGTTCACCATATTTATCGTTAACTACGTGGGCACGGCACTCCAATGATGAATAGGAGTAAAATAAAAGGACTTGAAAAAAGGTGTTTTTCTTTTGCGTCGTGCTGACCCGATATCATGTTCTCGTCCTTGGCTGGGGTCTAGTAGCTGGACAAGGCTACAAAGGTTCAGCTGTCTCGAGTGATTGGGCTGCATGCATAGGTTGGCTGGTAGCTGGCTCAGGCCAGGGACGGGGCCACTTGGACAGCTAACGAGAATCACAACTTGGAGTTTGGTTTCATATATGGAATCTTTTAAATGTTTTTTTAACAAATTCGGAAAATGTATACCCTAATTTGTAAAGTTTAAAAGTATGACCACGTCGGCCTCGCTAAGGCCGAAGAGGAGCTTTTCGGTCTCCCTTAGACCGAACTAGTACACTTAGGCCATGCTTGGGCCGACGAGTGCATTTCGGTCTACCTTAGACCGAAAACCGGCTCCCAGGGCTGAAGAGACCTCTTCGGTCTTCGCTCGACTGAAGAGTGCTACAGGGCCCACCACTTCGCGTAAATGGAAGGCCGAAGTTGCATGTTGGCCTAAACCAGGCCGAGGGTATTCTTTGGCTTTCTCTTGACCGAAGAGACCTTTTTTCCTTTCTCCATCCACCATTCTTCTTGCCCAATTTCCCCCCAGCCCTTACCCTCATTCTATAACCCCCCGCCCCTCCCCCTCGCATGTTGCCCGGGCTCCCGGAGAAGTGCTCGGAAAGGAACCCAGAGGAAATTCGACAAGAACTTTTTTGTTTGCGTGGAAGGTGGGATAGGATTGTTGAACTCAAACATATGAGTGCCCGCATTACTGGTAGGCTTTTACTTCCTGACAATCCAAAATAAATTTTCCACATAAGGGATATGAGGACCACGTTAAGGTAATTGATATTTCATTTAAGGTTGCAACCAGTTAGACCGTATACTCATTCGTCGATGTAATTATGTTTTATTATTGTTTCTTATTTCCAGAGGTACCCTGTGGACACGAAATTGTTGAACAAGGACATATTCAACTTTGAGTGTATGAAGTGTATCTGGGGCCCTATACCAGATTTGAGGATGTCGCGGGATAGTGTTGCATCGGCGAGGGGTGACGCAAGCTCAAAGAAAGTGAGTGAAGATAATGATGACTTTATGCCAAGCAAACGAGCTCAGAACAAAGGCAAGACTCATGTTGCATCTGAGAAGGGTGGCGCTAGTTCTAGGAAAGTGAAGAGTGATGATGATGACTTTATGCCAAGCAAAAAGGCTCAAAATAGATCGAAGGGTTGTGCAAGCTCAAAGAGTGGTAGATCAAGTAACAATGTAGCATAATCGAAGGGCGCCGTTGCTGGTTATGATTCCGCTGATGAGTTTATGCTTGGGAAACTAGTTCAGGTAACATTTGTACGCAACCGTAAAGATCTTTGGAAGAACCATGTAAGCGAGAATAGTGATGATGACTTCATGTAGTGGTTGTTCGAACATTATGTTGTATCTTAATTTTCTGTTGAAGCGTGTCATAATTTCTATTGTTTTGCAATATCTTCATGAAAATTTTCATATCAACTACTCCCTCCGTTCGGAATTACTTGTCTCGGAAATGGATGTATCTAGAACTAAAATACGTCTAGATACATCAATTTCTGCGACAAGTAATTCCGAACGGAGGGAGTAGCAAACTTGAAAGTAACATGGAAATAAATATGTCTCATACATAGATAATGGGCCTCACACATGTAAGCAAGTGCAGAAGTAACATAGACAGAAGCATGTCTCATACATAGATAATGGCTCACACATGAAGAAAAGACTTAAACTAAATATGGATAGATGTATGTGCAAATTGGTCCTCGACATCGTCAAAGCCCTCTAAGAACGAAGCACCACTAGTGAGCATTGGTGACTACACAGATTGCATGAATTGTGGCCACGGGTGCTACTTGAGAGCTATGTTGGGATTTTCCCCGAAGAGGAAGGGTGAAGCAATATAGTGGCGGATGGTATTTCCCTCAATGAAGAACCAAGGTTATCGAACCAATAAGAGAACTACACAAATACTCGTCAACAATACTGATACGTCTCCAACGTATCTATAATTTTTTATTGTTCCATGCTATTATATTATCTGTTTTGGATGATTAATGGGCTTTACTATGCACTTTTATATTATTTTTGGGACTAACCTACTAACCAAAGGCCCAGTGCAAATTGCTGTTTTTTGCCTATTTCAGTGTTTCGCAGAAAAGGAATATCAAACGGAATCCATAAGGAATGAAACCTTCGGGAGAGTTATTTTTGGAACAAACGCAATCCAGGAGAGTTGGAGTGGACGTCAAGGAAGCAACGAGGCGGCCACGAGGCAGGGAGGCACGCCCAGGGGGGTAGGTGCGCCCCCCACCCTCGTGGGCCCCTCGTGGCTCCACCGACCTACTTCTTTCGCCTATATATACTCATATACCCCGAAAACATCCGAGAGCACCACGAAACCCTATTTCCACCGCCGCAACCTTCTGTACCCGTGAGATCCCATCTTGGGGCCTTTTCCGGTGCTTCGCCGGAGGGGGAATCGATCACGGAGGGCTTCTACATCAACACCATAGCCTCTCCGATGATGTGTGAGTAGTTTACCGCAGACCTTCAGGTCCATAGTTATTAGCTAGATGGCTTCTTCTCTCTCTTTGGATCTCAATACAAATTTCTCCTCGATTCTCTTGGAGATCTATTCGATGTAATTCTTTTTGCGGTGTGTTTGTCGAGATCCGATGAATTGTGGGTTTATGATCAAGATTATCTATGAACAATATTTGGTTCTTCTCTGAATTCTTATATGTATGATTTGATATCTTTGCAAGTCTCTTCAAATTATCAGTTTGGTTTGGCCTACTAGATTGATCTTTCTTGCAATGGGAGAAGTGCTTATATTTGGGTTCAATCTTGAGGTGTCCTTTTCCCAGTGACAGCAGAGGCAGCAAGGCACGTATTGTATTGTTGCCATCGAGGATAAAAAGATGGGGTTTATATCATATTGCTTGAGTTTATCCCTCTACATCATGTCATCTTGCCTAATGTGTTACTCTATTCTTATGAACTTAATACTCTAGATGCATGCTGTATAGCGGTCGATGTGTGGAGTAATAGTAGTAGATGCAGAATCGTTTCGGTCTACTTGTCGCGGACGTGATGCCTATATACATGATCATGCCTAGATATTCTTATAACTATTAGCTTTTCTATCAGTTGCTCGACAGTAATTTGTTCACCCACCATAGATTATGCTATCTTGAGAGAAGCCACTAGTGAAACCTATGGCCCCCGGGTCTATTTTCTATCATATAAATTTTCGATCTATTTTATTTTGCAATCTTTACTTTCCAATCTATATCATAAAAATACCAAAAATATTTATCTTATTATCTCTATCAGATCTCACTTTTGCAAGTGCCCGAGAAGGGATTGACAACCCCTTTATCGCATTGGTTGCAAGGTTCTTATTTGTTTGTGCAGGTACAAGGCGACTTGCGTGTAACCTCCTACTGGATTGATACCTTGGTTCTAAAAAACTGAGAGAAATACTTACGCTACTTTTCTGCATCACCCTTTCCTTTTCAAGGGAAAACCAACGCATGCTCGAGAGGTAGCAAGAAGGATTTCTGGCGCCGTTGCCGGGGAGGCTTACGCCAAGTTAAGTCAAGATTTGATCTCCCAGCAACTAGCCATTTCTGGCGCCGTTGTCGAGGAGATCAACGCACAAGTCAAGACATACCAAGTACCCATCACAAACTCTTATCCCTCGCATTACATTATTTGCCATTTGCCTCTCGTTTTCCTCTCCCCCACTTCACCTTTGCCTTTTCTTCGCCTTCTTCCCGTATGTCTTTTTGTTTGTGTTTCCATGTGCCTTCTACTTGCTTGCATCTTTGCTTGCTAAAAATCTATTGATATGGATCCACTTAAAGTGTTCTACTTGGATCATCTTTGATCTATTTGTGCTCGTGCTGAAACCCCAACTAGTTTAGTTGAGGGAAAATCTTTAGATGAGGATGCTCATTTTTTGCGTCATCGTTTGTCTGAAAAGGGGAAGCTCTTATGGTATCAAATAAATAGTTTGCTATGCTATGCTTGGAATCTTTGTAAAATTTATGATTTTACTTGTTGCTCTAAGAACCCTAAGAAACACCTTCCCTACCTATGTGAGTTTAATGATAATGAAATCTTATCTTCTTATGGAAAGGGTGTTTATAGTTACTATGATATCTAACAAATTGAAGAATTTGCCGTTTTTAAGGATGCTCATGAAGTTGCTTCTTTGATTGAAAAGTATGATATTACCCTCTACAAATCTGAAAATTCCGACATACTTAAATATTGCTATGAAAACTATGCTCATAATGCCTATGTTAAGGAATTTATTGAGAGAATGACTGTTGCTTTGGAAGAAAATAATGATATGCACGAATCTATCGATAATTATGATTCCGACGATTTGATTGAAATATCCCTTGATGAACATGATGCTTGCTATTCTTATGTCCATGATGCCAATATTTATGGAGATGAATTTGCTATAGTTCCTTATGTTAAAAATGAGATTATTGCTATTGCACCCATACTTGATAGTTCCTTGAATCAAAAGCATGATTGCAGTGATGTTACTATAAATTCTCTTGATGTCAATTGTGCTAATAATACGCAAAACCCTAAGCTTGGGGATGCTAGTTTTGCTATGTCCACTACTTGTTGCAATGATCATGATTGGGGTGATTCTTCTTATGATCTTGAAAATTTATTTAAGCCCCATGATGAATATAAGATTGATAATAATGTTTGCAATAATATTGAAAGTGGGTTTGGAAGAGTGTCAACTTTAGATCCCACACATTTGGAGAATGTTCAATTTTATGAAATTTTTGATTAAAGTGGGTTTGGAGAGGTCATGACATTAGTTAATATTAATCCCACTATTTTGGAAGAGTGTCAACTTCGCATGCATGTGGATCATGTTGAGAATATGTTATGTGATAGCTATTTTGTTGAATTTGCCTATGATCCTACATGTAATTATTATGAGAAAGGAAAATATGGTTGTAGAAATTTTTATCTTACTAAATTACCTCTCGTCATGTTGAGATTGCTATCGTCTCTTTCTTCTTCCTTGCATATGCTAATTTTTGCTTGCTATGATAATTTGTTTTCTTATAAAATGCCTATGCATAGGAAGTATGTTAGACTTAGATGTGTTTATCACGTGTTCTATGATGCTCTCTTTGTGCTTTAATTCTTGTCTTTGATGTGAGCATCATTAAAATTATCAATGCCTAGCTAGGGGCGTTAAACGATAGCGCTTGTTGGGAGGCAACCCAATTTTATTTTTGTTTCTTGATTTGTGTTTATGTTTAGTAATAAATAGTTCATCTTGCCTCTGGTTAGATGTTGTTTTATGTTTTAATTAGTGTTTGTGCCAAGTAGAACCTTCGGGAAGACTTGGGTGAAGTCTTTATGATCTTGCTGTAAAAAACAGAAACTTTAGCGCTCACGAGATTAGCTGCCATTTTTTACTGGGGAGTGATTTTAGGTTGATTATTTTTTAAGATTATTAATAGACAAATTCCTCACGTCCACCAATTTATTTCAGAATTTTTGGAGTTACAGAAGTTTACGTTTGATACAGATTACTACAGACTGCTCTGTTTTGACAGATTCTGTTTTCCATGTGTTGTTTGCTTATTTTGATGAATCTATGGCTAGTATCGGGGGGTATGAACCATAGATAAGTTGGAATACAGTAGGTTTAACACAAATATAAATAAATAATGAGTTCATTACAATACCTTAAAGTGGTGGTTTGTTTTATTTCGCTAACGGAGCTCATGAGATTTTCTGTTGAGTTTTGTGTTGTGAAGTTTTCAAGTTTTTGGGTAAAGATTTGATGGATTATGGAACAAGGAGTGGCAAGAGCCTAAGATTGGGGGTTCCCAAGGCACCCCAAGGTAAAATTAAAGGACAACCAAAAGCCTAAGCTTGGGTATGCCCCGGAAGGCATCCCCTCTTTCGTCTTCGTCTATCGGTAACTTTACTTGAGGCTATATTTTTATTCACCACATGATATGTGTTTTGCTTGGAGCATCTTGTATGATTTGAGTCTTTGATTTTTAGTTTACCACAATCATCCTTTCTGTACACACCTTTTGGAGAGACACACATGAATTGTAATTTATTAGAATACTCTATGTGCTTCACTTATATCTTTTGAGCTAGATAATCTTGCTCTAGTGCTTCGCTTATATATTTTTAGAGCACGGTAGTGGTTTATTTTATAGAAATTATTGATCTCTCATGATTCACTTATATTATTTTGAGAGTCCTATAAAATAGCAAGGTAATTTGCTTTGGCTATAAAATTAGTCCTAATAGGATGAACATCCAAGATGGGTATAATAAAAACTATCATATAAAGTGCATTGCATACTATGAGAAGTTTGATTCTTTATGATTGTTTTGAGATATGAAGATGGTGATATTAGAGTCATGCTAGTTGAGTAGTTGTGAATTTGAGAAATACTTGTTCTAAAGTTTGTGATTCCCGTAGCATGCACGTATGGTGAACCGTTATGTGATGAAGTCGGAGCATGATTTATTTATTGATTGTCTTCCTTATGAGTGGCGGTCGGGGACGAGCGATGGTCTTTTCCTACCAATATATCCCCTAGGAGCATGCGCGTAGTACTTCGTTTCGATAACTAATAGATTTTTGCAATAAGTATGTGAGTTCTTTATGACTAATGTTGAGTCCATGGTCGTTTTGATAACTAATAGAAGACATGATTGCTTTGTTAGTATGCTTGAAGTATTATTATTTTTATGTCAACATTAAACTTTTGTCTTGAATCTTTCGGATCTGAACATTCATGCTACAATAAAGAAAATTACATTGAGAATTATGCTAGGTAGCATTCCACATCAAAAATTCTGTTTTTATCATTTACCTACTCGAGGACGAGCAGGAATTAAGCTTGGGGATGCTTGATACGTCTCCGACGTATCTATAATTTTTGATTGTTCCATGCTATTATATTATCTGCTTTGGATGTTTAATGGGCTTTATTATGCAGTTTTATATTATTTTTGGGACTAACCTACTAACCAAAGGCCCAGTGCAAATTGTTGTTTTTTGCCTATTTCAATGTTTCGCAGAAAAGGAATATCAAACGGAATCCGAACGGAACGAAACCTTCGGGAGAGTTATTTTTGGAACAAACGCAATCCAGGAGACTTGGAGTGGACGTCAAGGAAGCAACGAGGCGGCCACGAGGCAGGGAGGCGCGCCCCCCACCCTCGTGGCTCCACCAACCTACTTCTTTCACCTATATATACTCATATACCCCGAAAACATCCGAGAGCACCACGAAACTCTATTTCCACCACCGCAACCTTCTGTACCCGTGAGATCCCAACTTGGGGCCTTTTCCGGCGCTCCGCTGGAGGGGGAGTCGATCACGGAGGGCTTCTACATCAACACCATAGCCTCTCCGATGATGTGTGAGTAGTTTACCACAGACCTTCGGGTCCATAGTTATTAGCTAGACGGCTTCTTCTCTCTCTTTGGATCTCAATACAAAGTTCTCCTCGATTCTCTTGGAGATCTATTTGATGTAATTCTTTTTGTGGTGTGTTTGTCGAGATCCGATGAATTGTGGGTTTATGATCAAGATTATCTATGAACAATATTTGGTTCTTCTCTGAATTCTTATATGTATGATTTGATATCTTTCCAAGTCTCTTCGAATTATCAGTTTGGTTTGGCCTACTAGATTGATCTTTCTTGCAATGGGAGAAGTGCTTAGCTTTGGGTTCAATCTTGAGGTGTCCTTTTCCCGATGGATGCGAGGGCAGCCGTGCACGTATTGTATTGTTGCCATCGAGGATAAAAAGATGGGGTTTATATCATATTGCTTGAGTTTATCCCTCTACATCATGTCATCTTGCCTAATCGTTACTCTGTTCCTATGAACTTAATACTCTAGATGCATCTTTGGATAGCGGTCGATGTGTCGAGTAATAGTAGTAGATGCGAGAATCGTTTGGTCTACTTATCGCGACGTGATGCCTATATACATGATCATGCCTAGATATTCTCATAACTATGCGCTTTTCTATCAATTGCTCGACAGTAATTTGTTCACCCACCGTAGATTGTGCTATCTTGAGAGAAGCCACTAGTGAAACCTATGGCCCACGGGTCTATTTTCTATCATATAAGTTTCTGACCTATTTTATTTTGCAATCTTTACTTTCCAATCTATATCATAAAAATAACAAAAATATTTATCTTATTATCTCTATCGAAACTCACTTTTGCAAGTGGCGAGAAGGATTGACAACCCCTTTATCGCGTTGGTTGCAAGGTTCTTATTGTTTGTGTAGGTACAAAGGCGACTTGCGTGTAACCTCCTACTAGATTGATACCTTGGTTCTCAAAACTAAGGAAATACTTACGCTACTTTGCTGCATCACCCTTTCCTCTTCAAGGAAAACCAGCGCATGCTCGAGAGGTAGCAAGTACCTCTCGCTACCTCTTGAGCAATCGCATTGATTTCCCGAAGAGAGAGATGATGCAGCAAAGTAGCGTAAGTATTTCCCTCAGTTTTTGAGAACCAAGGTATCAATCCAATAGGAGGCTACACGCAAGTCCCTCGTACCTACACAAACAAATAGCTCAACACAACCAACGCGATTAGGGGTTGTCAATCCCTTCACGGTCACTTACGAGAGTGAGATCTGATAGATATGATAGATAATATTTTTGGTATTTTTGATATAAATATGCAAAGTAAAATAAAGGGCAAAGTAAAAACAAAGCAATAATAAAGTGATAGAAGATTGATATGATGAGAATAGACTCGGGGGCCATAGATTTCACTAGTGGCTTCTCTCAAGCTATGCGACCAGACCGAATGGATCTAGCGCTCGTGCTCGTGTCATCCTGGATCGAATGCCGACACCACACAAGACTTGAAGGATTTATAGCAGAGTAGCAATCACACACTTATTACATCGTTGTCCACAAGGGAACTGAATACAAATAATATGGCTTAAGGCCATCTAATAATAACAGCGGAAGGCTTGGAAGATAAGCGAGTCCATCAACTCCAACGGCATCACCGAGTATAGAACCACGACCTAACACCTTACTAAATGTTCGAAAAGTCTCATAGCGTGAAAAGTTGCAGCCAAAACGGGTCAAGACATGGAATATCTTGGCAATGTAACACATAAAGAGCAATGAATGAATAAGCCTATACTACATGCATATTTGGCTGGTGGTAAGGCTCTATGGTTACATTTGCATAAAGCTGATTTTCCCTACATCAAAGGAATAATTTTATTTAACTATCATGGTGGTTGTTAAACATTGAGAATGGTTGACAGATCCTCAATCCCAATTAAAAGTACTCATCAAAACCCAATAACTTTTATTAGAAGTAACATGTTGAGATTCACATGATAATCAAGTACGGATACTCAAATTGTCCATAACCGGGACATGGCTAATCATGATTAGTTTATACACTCTGCAGAGGTTTGCGACTTTTCCCCACAAGACTCGATCGCCTCCGCTTGATTCTCGTGACTACATGGTGTTTGAGAAGCGGATGACCGAGACATAGTCTTTCGAAGCGCTAGCACCTTACATGTGGGTAGACCGTACCAACCTACATCCCCTACATCAGCTAGCCTACCCGTAAGAGTTCGTGACGACTTAGTCAACTACGCCAGAGCCCATAATTGGCTTGTGGCTGCACACGGAAATTTCCAGTTTGAATAATCCTATGATCCCTTAGAGCACAGGTGGCGGTCCAAGAAATCTGAGCAAGTCTGATGGAAACCAGTGCCTCAATCCACCCAGATGTGTGTTAGGTTGCCACCTTAGATAAACCATTAATTAACAATCTCACATCTGTCATGGATATTCACTCACCCAATCCACGTCTACTAGCATAGCATGGCATGATCAAGCAAACGAGAAGTAACTCCCAAGGTTTCATAAGTAAAACAGTAATAGGTACTACCTCAATCTACTTCCCAATTCCCACAATTTAATTAGATCCTAATCATGCAAGTGTTTGAGGTTTGATCTAATGCAATAAAACTGGGTAGTAGAAAAGGTATGATCAAGTGTTACTTGCCTTGCGATGATCCATGAGTCCTAGAGATTCAAGTAACAAGCGGCGCTTCGGGTGATCTAACGCAGACAAACAACAAGCATACACTAAGTACTCATCTAATGCACAGGAAATCTCGAATAAAAGATCTAACCAGAAAGTTCAACTTAAGAACCACAGTTGCAAAAGAGTCGAATCAAAACAAACTCCGAAAGTTGAAACTCGAGAGAAACGACTCGGTTTAGCGATCTGAAATTAGGTCAAAATTTCACAGTAGCAAAACTCTGTGAAAGTAGGGTAATCGGGCGGCGGTTTGATTTAAACTCCAGCGCTTGAATCACCTGATTCCGATAAACGAGCGAGAAATAAAACAGTTTTGAAAATCAGATCTGAAATCAAATCAGAAAATAACGGATTAATCCGATTAAAAAGAAAAACGACGAACGAGTTAAAAAGCGAACGTTCGTTAACAGAACGAATCTAACGAACGCGTTCATTGAAACGAACGGTTCGGTGAACGTCCGTTAAATAAGAAAACCGAAGAAAAAAATAAAACCAATCTAGGTTTTTTTTAAAAAAAACCGAACAATAATTTTTTTTAACTAAAAACCGGATCGGTTCACGGTGGAAAAAACCGAATCGGGCGGCGGGCGGGGCGGCTACCTCCGGCGATCGCCGGCGAGGTCCGCGGGTCCGCGGGGCTCAGCGGGTTTCGCGTCGGGCGGCGAGGTCCACGGCGTCGGCCGGCGGCGTCACTGGCGGCGGCGGCGTGCGTGCTTCAGCGTCGGGCGCTGGGTCATGGGCGGCTCCAGCTGCTTGGGGTGAGAGAGGGGGGCCGGGGTCCGTTATAAAGGGAGGGGGCGGGGCTTGGGAGGGGAGGGGCAGGGGTCGGGGCTCGGCAGACTCGGCGGCGGCGCTCTCGTCTGTGGCGGGGACACCGCTCGGGCGGCGGCCGCGCGCGAGGGAGGAGGAGGAGGTGGGCCGGGGGCGGCTGGGCCTGGGGCCTGGCTGGCTTGGGCCGGCTGGGCCTCGGTCCAGGGGGGGGGGCGCTGTTTTTTTTTTTAAATAGAAATTAAAACCAAAACAAATAAAAAAATACCAAACGAACTCGGATTTAAATAAAACAAATTTTCCCCGACTCCTAAAAATGAGTCGAACAAAATGAACTTTAAAAACAATATACATGCATAAAATTTTTTAAAAAGCTCATTTTTTGCCTAAGCAAAATAAATCTTCCAAAACCAAATTTGGTTTATTTATAATACCTTCATTTTTCCTAATTGTTTGGGAAAGTCATATTATTCCCTCTCGAAATATTTTTATAGGAAAAACTTTATGAAGATAATTTAAATAATCCAATGATCCTATTTTCAAAATTTGAGGATTCCCAAATATGAAAATAATGAAACTTCCAACTCTCTCCGAGGGTCCTTGAGTTGCGTGAAATTTCTAGGATCGAAAAAAAAAATGCGAGAAAATATGATATGCATGATGACCTAATGTATAACATTCCAAATTGAAAATTTGGGATGTTACAAACCTACCCTTAAGATGAATCTAGCCCTCGAGATTCGGGTTAACTAGAAAATAGGTGAGGTGGTCTTTAAGCAAAACTTCCTCTCTTTCCTGTGTGGCTTCATCCTCGGTGTGGTGGCTCCAATTTGAACTTTGCAAAACTTGATAACCTTGTCTGCGGTAACTCTGGCATAATCGAGAATCTTAACTGGTTTTTCCTCATATGTCAAGTCATCCTTCAACTGAATTGCCTCCAATGGCACCGTGTCTCTTAACGGTACCTCTGCAATCTCGGGTGACATTTCTTCAATCGTGAAACATGGAATACATCATGAACTCCCGACAGTCCTTCCGCAATTCCAACTTATACGCAACTTCTCCCATGCGTTGCAAAATCTTATACGGTCCAACTAAACGGGTGCTAACTTTCCTTTAACTCCAAAACGCTTAACTCCTCGAAGCGGGGATACTCGAGATATACTCATCTCCAACTTCATACTCAATCGCTGCGCTTTGAATCGGCATAGCTCTTACATGCGGTGGGCTACCTTGAGCCTGTCTCGAATCAACTTAACTTTCTGTTCGCACTCCTTAATCAAATCTGGTCCAAACAACCGACGATCTCCGTTTAGTCCCATGACAATGGTGTCCTGCACCTTCTTCCATACAAGGCCTCGAAGGTGCCATCTTTAAGCTGGTTTGGTAATCTGTTATTGTAGGAAAATTCTGCATACGGCAAATTGTCATCCCAACTAGATCCATAATCTAGTGCACAAGCTCTCAAAGATGTCCTCCAAAATCTGATTGACTCTCTCGGTCCGTCCATCGGTCTGTGGGTGGAAAGCTGTCTTGAATTCCAATCGGGTTCCCAATGTTTCGTGCAACCGGTTCCAAAATTTCAAGTGAACTGGGTTCCTCATGCGATACAATGCTCCTCGAACTCCGTGTAAACACACAATTCTGGTCATGTATATCTTTGCCAACTTAGCACTGCTATAGGTAGTCTTGATTGGAATGAAATGAGCTACCTTGGTCAAACGGTCGACTATGACCCAAATCGAGTCATATCTGAGCGGGTCTTTGGCAAACTGTGATGAAATCCATGCCTAGTTTATCCCACTTCGGTATCGGCAATGGTTGTAACAATCCTGCCGGCTTCGATGCTCTGCCTTTACTTTCGACATACGTGCGTAAACTGCTACATACTCCGCAATATCCTTCTTCATTCCGTCCACCGAAAATATTCTTCAAATCCAAATACATCTTGGTATTTCTGGGTGAATCGAATAGGGTGAATCATGGGCTTCTTGTAGAATCAACTTCGATCTCCGGGTCATTGGGCACATAAACACGGTCTTCAAACCATAGGGTATCGTGCTCATCCTCACGAAATCCTTTAGCTTTTCCTTTGCTCATTTTATCCTTTATAGCGGCAACTTCCTTATCGCCTTTTGGGCTTCTCGATTTTGTCCATCGATGTCGATTGAATCTCCAATGTGCTACATAGCCTCTCGGAACTATTTCCAAACATAGCTCTCGAAGGTCCTCGGCTAACTCATTGGGTATTCCTCCCATCATTAGGGTATTGACGTGGCTCTTACGGCTCAATGCGTCTGCTACGACATTAGCCTTTCCGGGGTGGTAATGCAATCTCATATCATAATCCTTGATTAGCTCTAACCATCTCCCCTGTCTGAGATTCAATTCCTTCTGTGTGAAGATGTACTTCAAACTCTTGTGATCAGTATTTACTTCACAATGATTTCCAAATGAGAAAATGTCTCCACGTCTTCAAGGCATGCACAACGGCTGCTAATTCCAAATCGTGAGTGGCATAATTCAACTCATGGGGCTTAAGTTGTCGTGACGCATACGAAACAACTCTTCCTTCCTGCATAAGCACTGCTCCAAGTCCTCGACGTGAAGCGTCGCAATACACCTCATAATCCTTAGTTTGATCTCGCAATATCAAACCGGTGAGGTAACCAATCTTTTCTTCAACTCCGAAAACTTGCCTCACAGTCCTCACCCATATGAATTTGTTTTCCTTCTTCAACAATTCTGTCATAGGCTTTGCAATCCTTGAGAAATTCTCAATGAATCTTGGTAGTATCCTGCGAGTCCAAGGAAACTCCGAATCTATCAAACTGTCGTTGGTGCTTCCCATTTGGTTACGGTCTCAACTTTTGGGGTCAATGCTATCCCTTCTCCGGATATAACATGTCCGAGAAATCCAACTTCCTTTAGCCAAAACTCACATTTGCTGAACTTGGCATACAACCGGTGTTCCCTCGGTTTCTCCAAAACCAATCTCAAATGTTCCTTGTGTTCCTCTTCATTCTTGAGAAAATCAAAATGTCATCGATGAACACCACGACGAACTTGTCCAAAAACTCCATAAACACTTTGTTCATCGTGTTCATGAAATAGGCTGGTGCGTTAGTCATCCAAATGACATAACGGTATACTCATACTGATCCATATCTCGTGGTAAATGCTGTCTTGGGTATATCTTGCTCCGAATCTTCAATCGATGGTACCACGATCGCAAGTCGATCTTGGAAAACACTTTGGCTCCTTGCAAGCGATCAAACAGATCATTTATCATCGGTAGTGGGTACTTGTTCTTGATTGTTACTTCATTCAATCCACGATAATCAACAACCATTCTCAACGATCCATCCTTCTTCTCCACCAACAAAGCGGGTGATCCCCAAGGTGAAGAACTTGGGCGAATAAAACCTTTATCCAATAGTTCCTTAATTTGTTTCTTAATTTCTGCCAAATCCTTTGCGGGCATCCCATGCGATCGCTTCGATATCGGGCCTGTTCACGCAACAGCTCGATCAAAAACTCAATGTCTCTATCCGGTGGCATTCACGCAACTCCTCCGAAATACATCAGATAATCCTTTACCACCGGTACTTCTTCCCGCACCACTCCGATAAACAATTAACTTGTGCTCTCCTCGGCTCGTGCCGTGATACATACTTAATCCTTCTTCCTTCTGGTGTGGTGAGCAAAATTGACCTTGCGGTACAATCTATGTTTCCTCCATACTTTGATAACCAATCCATTCCTAATATCACATCCAATCCTTGGGATTCCGAACTATTAGGTCCGAGGGAAAACATAGTGTCCGATCCAGAGTGGCGATCGATCACACCATTTACTAGCCATGTACTCTGCTCCGGGTGAGGTTACTAGCATGGGTGACCTAAGGGCTTGGGTTGGTAACTTGTACTTATCCACAAATCCCCTTGATATGTATGAATGCGATGCACCAGTATCAAAAAGAACAACTGCAGAAAAGACTTAACCAAAAACTTACCGATTCTTGATCGGGCTGATCTTCAACCTCCTCCACATCAATGTGGTTCACCTCCCCTGTTGAAAGGGTTGGGCTTCTTTCCGAGCTTCCATTGCCATTTCCATTCGCCTTCGGACAATCATTTGCATAGTGCCCATCTTGCGGCACTTAAAGCAAGTAATGTGACTCAGTCTACCTTGGATGGTGTTGACGGGTTGGTGCGGCTCGTCGTTGCTTCCTCCATTCCGCTCCCATTCTTGGTGCCATTATGGTTATGCTGAATTACCTCCTCCATGGGTATGCTGAAACTGAATTCTGATTTAGGGGTATAAGGCTTCTTCTGGGATCCGAGTTATACTTCCCTTGTCCATACTTCCGCTTGCAGTTCTCAATTTGTCTTGCTTTCCTTCAATCATGAGAGCTCGGTCTACTAACTCCTGGTAGTTGTTGAAACTTGCTACCATCAACGGCATGTTGAACTCATCATTTAGTCCTTCTAGGAACTTCTCTGTTTAGCTGCATCCGTAGTAACGTCATCCGGGGCATAACATGCTAATTTGCTAAAGTCATCCACGATCGCCAACAGTCCTTCCTCCTTGGCGTAAGTTCTGAAACTCACGCTTCTTCATGGCCATGGCTCCTGCTTGAAACATGGGCTGTCTGAAAAGCTTGTTGGCCGGTCCCATGTGGCAAGGTTCACGGATAAGTGGTGTGAAATTCTCCCACCATGCTCGCTGCGGGTCCTTCAACTGATGTCTGCAAACTTCACTCTTTCTCCATTTGTGCATCCTGCGCATGGTCAGCTCCTTCCTATCTTGCGGAGCAGGTCATCTGCTACAATTGGCTCGGTGCTCTTTGGAATACACCGCGGTTCAGTCTAAGGAAACGAGTTAGATGATCCGCAGTGGTGGTGGTGGCGGTGGGTTGTTGTTGTTGTTGTTCGCACCAATTTTGAATCAGGGTATTCTGCTGCTTTGGATCAATTGGGTGATCTCTGGCGGAAAACGAATCCGGGTCGCGTCTCGGAGGCATCTGATGGGTTTAGAAAAGAAGAGAAATGTAGAATAGAATGAGGTCTAAGGGGAATCACTACCCAAATGCACATGGGCAAATGCACACAAAATCACTTCATTCAATCAAACAAGGCTACAACGATCTAACTATCGAAAAAGTGCGTGTACCAAAAAGGTTTACATGGAGGGAATACTACTAATATATGGGGGACTTCTACTAATTTGAACCGGTGGAAGACTCCATGATGTCTGCTCCAGCTTCGTCTTCAAAATCGGGTTCACTTGGATCCGAATCTGTGTCGTCGATGTTGATGTAGTTGATTTGGTGTTCGACATACTGGTCTTCATTCCTGAGCGCCAACTTCTTCTTGAGCTCTTCGATCTCGTACTTAAGATCGTTATTGTGTCTTGCCAGAGCTACGATCTCGTCCATGTAGTCCTTGCGTGTAGTCTTTAGTTCTTCTTCCAGTTTGATGATCCTTTCCTTTGTCTTCTGCAACTCCAACATGTCATTGCACATTTGATTCTCCTGGCGTCGAATGTGCTGGTTTAACTCCTGGATGAAAGCTGCAATGGACCTATCCTTCTTGGTGCTGACGACGTCCCAGTTGTCATCTCGGCGTCCGCAAATCTGGTAGATGGTGTCCTTGAGATCTTCTTGATAAACTTCTCCAATGCGTCCCATGGTGATGTGAGCTGCCATGCTCTTTCCCAGACTCCAAGTGGGTGCACTGAAAACACTATCTATAGGATTGGTGATTGGGGCGAATGTCCTTCTTGGAACGTGAGCATGAATCTTCCAGCTCCTCTTGAGCAGAGTGGCGTTGAAAGTCCCGTGAAACTTGGTAATCCAATGTTCGTGTACTTGGTAACTTCCTTCAAGTGAAATCCAAAAGGTGTGCCTTCATCCGGTTGGGTGTACTTGATCTTCGCGTCCGTCATCCTAAAGAGAGTAGAAAAGATGAGGAGTTAGAAAATGAGAGAGAGAGATCTATGGCTTTAACTTAGTGGTCATGTCCTCACATCGGCAGTGTGCTCGATACCATTCTCTCAGAGCGACCGGACCGAATGGATCTAGCGCTCTGTGCTCGATGTCATCCTGGATCAAGAATGTCGACACCACACAAGATTTCAAGGATTTATAGCAGAGTAGCAATCACACACTTATTACATCGTTGTCCACAAGGGAACTGAATACAAATAATATGGCTTAAGGCCATCTAATAATAACAGCGGAAGGCTTGGAAGATAAGCGAGTCCATCAACTCCAACGGCATCATCGAGTATAGAACCACGACCTAACACCTTACTCGTCGTGCGAAAAGTCTGCAACGTGAAAAGTTGCAGCCAAAACGGTCACACATGGAATATCTTGGCAATGTAACACATAAAGAGCAATGAATGAATAAGCCTATACTACATGCATATTTGGCTGGTGGTAAGGCTCTCTGATTTACATTTGCATAAAGCTGATTTTTCCCTACATCAAAGGAATAATTTTATTTAACTATCATGGTGGTTGTTAAACATTGAGAATGGTTGACAGATCCTCAATCCCAATTAAAAGTACTCATCAAAACCCAATAACTTTTATTAGAAGTAACATGTTGAGATTCACATGATAATCAAGTACCGGATACTCAAATTGTCCATAACCGGGGACACGGCTAATCATGATTAGTTTATACACTCTGCAGAGGTTTGCGCACTTTTCCCCACAAGACTCGATCGCCTCCGCTTGATTCTCGTGACTACATGGTGTTTGAGAAACGGATGACCGAGACATAGTCTTTCAGAAGCGCTAGCACCTTACATGTGGGTAGACCGTACCAACCTACATCCCCTACATCAGCTAGCCTACCCGTAAGAGTTCGCACGACTTAGTCAACTACGCCAGAGCCCATAATTGGCTTGTGGCTGCACACGGAAATTTCCAGTTTGAATAATCCTATGATCCCTTAGAGCACGGGTGGCGGTCCAAAGAAATACAGAGCAAGTCTGATGGAAACCAGTGCCTCAATCCACCCAGATGTGTGTTAGGTTGCCACCTTAGATAAACCATTAATTAACAATCTCACATCTGTCATGGATATTCACTCACCCAATCCACGTCTACTAGCATAGCATGGCATGATCAAGCAAACGTAGAAGTAACTCCCAAGGTTTCATAAGTAAAACAGGTAATAGGTACTACCTCAATCTACTTCCCAATTCCCACAATTTAATTAGATCCTAATCATGCAAGTGTTTGAGGGTTTGATCTAATGCAATAAAACTGGGTAGTAGAAAAGGTATGATCAAGTGTTACTTGCCTTGCTGATGATCCGCGAGTCCTAGAGATTCGAAGTAACAAGCGGCGCACTCCGGGTGATCTAACGCAGACAAACAACAAGCATACACTAAGTACTCATCTAATGCACAGGGAAATCTCGAATAAAATATCTAACCAGAAAGTTCAACTTAAGAACCCTGGTTGCAAAAGAGTCGAATCAAAACAAACTCCGAAAGTTGAAACTCGAGAGAGAACGACTCGGTTTAGAGATCTGAAATTAGGTCAAAATTTCACAGTAGCAAAACTCTGTGAAAGTAGGGTAATCGGAACGGCGGTTTCGTTCTTTAAACTCCAGCGCTTGAATCACCTGATTCCGATAAACGAGCGAGAAATAAAACAGTTTTGAAAATCGATCTGAAATCAAATCGTAAAATAACGGATTAATCCGATTAAAAGAAAACGACGAACGAGTTAAAAGCGAACGTTAGTTAACGAACGAATCTAACGAACGCGTTCATTGAAACGAACGGTTCGGTGAACGTCCGTTAAATAAGAAAACCGAAGAAAAACATAAAACCAATCTAGGTTTTTTAAAAAAAAAACCGAACAATAATTTTTTTTTAAATAAAAACCGGATCGGTTCACGGTGGAAAAAAATGAATCGGGCGGGGCGGGCGGCTACCTCCGCGATCGCCAAGCGAGGTCCGCGGGTCCGTGAGGGCTCAGCGGGTTCAAGTCGAGGCGCGAGGTCCACGGCGTCGGCGGCGCTTGGCTGCGTCGGGCTGGGTCAAGTGAGCTGACTCGGCTTGGGGGTGAGAGAGGGGGCAGGGGTCCGGTTATAAAGGGAGGGGGCGGTGGCTTGGGAGGGGGGCAAGGCGCTGGTCGGGCAGACTCGGGCGGGCGGCGCTCGTCTGCTGTGGCGGGACACCGCTTCAGGCGGCCCAGGTGAGGGAGGAGGAGGAGGTGGGCAGGCGGCTGGGCTGGGCCTGGGCTGGCTTGGGCAGCTGGGCCTCGGTCCAGTCGGGCGCTTTTTTTTTAAATAGAAATTAAAACCAAAACAAATAAAAAATACCAAACGAACTCGGATTTAAATAAAACAAATTTTCCCGACTCCTAAAATGAGTCGAACAAAATGAACTTTAAAAACAATATACATGCATAAAATTTTTAAAATGCTCATTTTTGCCTAAGCAAAATAAATCTTCCAAAACCAAATTTGGTTTATTTATAATACCTTCATTTTTCCTAATTGTTTGGGAAAGTCATATTATTCCCTCTCGAAGATATATTTTTATAGGAAAACTTTATGAAGATAATTTAAATAATCCAATGATCCTATTTTCAAAATTTGAGGATTCCCAAATATGAAAATAATGAAACTTCCAACTCTCTCCGAGGGTCCTTGAGTTGCGTGAAATTTCTAGGATCGAAAAAAAAAATGCGAGAAAATATGATATGCATGATGACCTAATGTATAACATTCCAAATTGAAAATTTGGGATGTTACAAGAGCATAAGTATTTCTACGGTGGGTGAACAAATTACTGTTGAGCAATTGACAAAATTGAGCATAGTTATGAGAATATCTAGGTATGATCATGTATATAGGCATCACGTCTGAGACAAGTAGACCGACTCCTTCCTGCATCTACTACTATTACTCCACTCATCGACCGCTATCCAACATGCATCTAGAGTATTAAGTTAATGAAAACAGAGTAATGCCTTAAGCAAGATGACATGATGTAGAGGGATAAATTCATGCAATATGATAAAAACCCCATCTTGTTATCCTCGATGGCAACAATACAATACGTGCCTTGCTGCCCCTTCTGTCACTGGGTAAGGACACTGCAAGATTGAACCCAAAGCTAAGCACTTCTCCCATTTCAAGAAAAACCAATCTAGTCGGCCAAACTAAACCGATAATTCGAAGAGACTTGCAAAGATAACCAATCATACATAAAAGAATTCAGAGAAGATTCAAATATTGTTCATAGATAGACTTGATCATAAACCCACAATTCATCGGTCTCAACAAACACACCGCAAAAAGAAGATTACATCGAATAGATCTCCACGAGAGAGGGGGAGAACATTGTATTGAGATCCAAAAAGAGAGAAGAAGCCATCTAGCTACTAACTATGGACCCGAAGGTTTGAGGCAAACTACTCACACTTCATCGGAGGGGCTATGGTGATGAAGTAGAAGCCCTCTGTGATCGATTCCCCTTCTGGCGGAGCTCCAGAACAGGCCCCAATATGGGATCTCGTGGGTACAGAAGGTTGCGGCGGTGGAATTAGGTTTTTGGCTCCGTCTCTGATCGTTTGGGGGTACGTAGGTATATATAGGAGGAAGGAGTACGTCGGTGGAGCAAAGGGGCGCCCTCCACCCTTGTGACCACCTCCCTCCTTTCTTGACGGAGGGTCCAAGTCTCCTGGATCATATCTGTTGAGAAAATCACGTTCCCGAAGGTTTCATTCCGTTTGGACTCCGTTTGATATTCCGTTTCTTCGAAACACTGAAATAGGCAAAAAACAACGATTCTGGGCTGGGCCTCCGGTTAATAGGTTAGTCCCAAAAGTAATATAAAAGTGGAAAATAAACCCAATATGGTCCAAAACATTAGATAATATAGCATGGAGCAATCAAAAATTATAGATACGTTGGAGACGTATCAGGCATCCCCAAGCTTAATTCCTGCTCGTCCTCGATTAGGTAAATGATAAAAAATAATTTTTGATGCAGAGTGCTACTTGGCATAATTTCAATGTAAATCTTCTTAATTGTGGTATTGTAGGACCTTGAAGTATGTCTAGAGGGGGGGTGATTAGACTACTTGACCAATTAAAAACTGAACCTTTTCCCAATTTTAGACTTTGGCAGATTTTAGCTATCTTTGAGCAAGTCAAGCAATCTTCACGCAATTCAAGCAAGCATGCAAAGAGTATATGGGCAACGGAAAATAAAGCATGCAACTTGCAAGAATGTAAAGGGAAGGGTTTGGAGAATTCAAACGCAATTGGAGACACGGATGTTTTTGTCGTGGTTCCGATAGGTGGTGCTATCGTACATCCATGTTGATGGAGACTTCAACCCACGAAGGGTAACAGTTCTTGAGTCCACGGAGGGCTCCACCCACGAAGGGTCCATGAAGAAGCAACCTTGTCTATCCCACCATGGTCGTCGCCCACGAAGGACTTGCCTCACTAGCGGTAGATCTTCACGAAGTAGGCGATCTCCTTGCCCTTACAAACTCCTTGGTTCAACTCCACAATCTTGTCGTAGGCTCCCAAGTGACACCTAGCCAATCTAGGAGACACCACTCTCCAAGAAGTAACAAATGGTGTGTTGATGATGAACTCCTTGCTCTTGTGCTTCAAATGATAGTCTCCCCAACACTCAACTCTCTCTCACAGGATTTGGATTTGGTGGAAAGAAGATTTGAGTGGAAAACAACTTGGGGAAGGCTAGAGGTCAAGATTCTTGTGGTTGGAATGGAATATCTTGGCCTCAACACATGAGTAGGTGGTTCTCTCTCAGAACTGGTAAGTTGGAAGTGTAGGTTTGTTCTGATGGCTCTCTCCACGAATGAAGAGGAGGTGGAGGGGTATATATAGCCTCCACACAAAATCTAACCGTTACACACAATTTACCAAACTCGGTGGGACCGAATCATGAAACTCGGTCGGACCGATTTAGTAAACCTAGTGACCGTTATGGTTTTCGGTGGGACCGATATGCAACTCGGTAGGACCGATATGATTAGGATTAGGGCATAACGTAATCTCGGTGAGACCGATTACACAAACTCGGTGAGACCGATTTTGGTAATTAGCTAACCAGAGAGTTGGTCAGGTAAACTCGGTGGGCCCGATTCGCTCTTTCGGTGAGACCGAAAAGTTACGAAAGGGAAACAGAGAGTTTACATTGCAATCTCAGTGGGACCGATCGCTCACTTCGGTTAGACCAAACGTTACTGAAGGGAAACAGAGAGATTATAATCCCATCTCGGTGAGACCGAGATCCCTATCGGTGAAACCGATTTGCCTAGGGTTTGTGGCAGTGGCTATGACATTGGAACTCGGTGGCGCCAGGTAGAAAGAATCGGTAGGGCCGAGTTTGACTTTAGGTTTAGGTCATATGTGGATGTGAGAAAGTAGTGGAGGGTTTTGGAGCATATCACTAAGCACATGAAGCAAGAGGCTCATTATCAACACATCATCCCTCCTTGATAGTATTGGCTTTTCCTATAGACTCAATGTGATCTTGGATCACTAAAATGTAAAAATGTAGAGTCTTGAGCTTTTGAGCTTGAGCCAATCCTTTGTCCTTAATATTTTGAGGGATCCACTTTCATCATCCATGCCATGCCATTCATTGAGCTTTCCTGAAATATTTGTCTTGGAATAGCATTAGCTCAATGAGCTATATGTTGTTATGAATTACCAAAACCACCTAGGGATAGTTGCACTTTCAATCTCCCCCTTTTTGGTAATTGATGACAACATATAGATCAAAGCTTCGACAAATGATAATAAGATTGAAAAACATCGTCGCTTTGAGAAGTATGTGATAAGCAAGAGCTCCCCCTAAATTTGTGCATATTTTAAGATTTGCTTTGGACTGCAAATGCACAAGGAATTAGGCTCATGGGTTACTCTTCCATGTCACATACATCTTGGTGGAGCGCTCAAAATAATAAAGATTGAATACATGCACTCATCACCAAGCAAAGTGAATGATCATATAAGGATAAGTAAGATAATAACATATAACAAGCATAAGTGTAGCTTATGATCAAACACATGATCATCAATGTCTCACAGTAATTGCATAGTATCTCAAGCAATCAAAAGCAAACAAAGTTCAACCAAAAGACAAGAGAGAACAAAAGCAGCAAATCTCTCTCTGAAGCCTATGATATATACATTTTTCTCCCCTTTGGCAACAAGTTACCAAAAGTTCCTAGAAAATGCATAGGACTATATCATCTCTCGTGCTTGGTCTCCGGTGGTGGTGTCCGGAGAACTCCAAGAACGAAGGCTTCAAATGATGTAGATGGAGCTGAAGGAGTTGGTCTTTGGAGCTGGTGGCGGTGGCGCTGGAGCTGTAGCCGGAGCTGATGAAGTGACTCGTGTGGCTGGCTCTGCAGTGACCTCTGAGCTCGAGGCACTCGCCAAATGCATCGGTTGTTGTCATGCCCTTCCTCTCCTCGCATATCATCCTGTAGCTGCTCCACAAACCGATCAATCTCGCCACTTTGACATCAAGATCATAGAATTTTTGTTCCATGATTCTTTCCAGTGCTCTCCTGGTTTTGAGTTAGGGTGTCCAACCCCTTCTCAATCTGCAGAGTTGATGCTATCAAGTAACCAAGCTGCTCCTGCTTGTTCTTCAGAAAGTACTCAGATGCCTCTGCTTGAGTTGGCATCTTGGCAGCCTTCTCTTTCCTTGCCTTCTCCTTCTTCTCTTGATCTTGTATTGATGATGGTTCATTCTCATTCATGACAACTTGATTGTCCTCAAATTCAGGATAGAGAACCAAGTGTTCCTTATCCAACAGATACTTCCCTATGCCCATCTTTGAGTTAATCAACTCCTGAATCTGTGGGGCATATCCACAGCTCCTCTTTTGGTTTGTTGCTGTCCTCTTGATAGTTTCAACTATGAGGCTCATGACCTTGAATTTCTGGGGCACATCAAAAATGTGAAGCAAGTTAATTGCATGCCCTCCGATCATGTTGTGGTCACCTGATTTGGGCAACAGAGTGTGCCTTAGGATCCAGCTTGATCGTAGGCAGCCCCGATGAAGAAAATGAACTGATCCAAACTTGAAAGTCTCAAGTGCATCATCGTGGATCTCCTTGTACATCTGTGACATTGAGTTATGATCCATTTTCTTCTTGGCATAAATGTCCAAGTCATTTTCACTCTCCTTGGGGGCATTGATCGACTTGCCCATTCCTCTATGGTTGATTGGTATCTTGTTCCTTCGACATCCAAACTATCCTGCCATCTGGATAGAAATGTGTCAGTGGAGTAGAATTGCATAATGAGCTCGTCATTCCAGTTTGTGAGCTTCTGCCCAACAAAATCTGCAACTCCACACACACTGAAGCTGTCATACACTCCAGGATAGTGTTTTGCATTCTCCTGAATGTAGGTCCAGTCGACCCACCTCATATCACAAACTATGGGCTTCTTATCCAATAAGATGGTCTCATAGAAGTCATGTTTCTCCTTGGTGTGAAACTTGTAGTCTACAGCAGTCCTTCTCCTGGTGGCATATGGATCTGACTCTCTCCATAGCCTCAACCCTAGATCTCTCCTGATCTTCATGTTCTCAGCCACAGGATGAGCATCATTGTGGTCTGGAATCTTGGGTTTGAGCTTCCTTAGGACTTTCCTTCTTCATCTTCCTCAAGAGCAACATCGTGCATTGGGGCCTTGTTCTTCTCATTCTTTGGTATACTCTGGTATTCCTCTTTGGTGCACTCTTGGGATTGGGGGCAGCTTTGGGCTTTGAAGTTGCAGCCCTCGACTTTATGGCATCACCCATCGCTTTTTGTGCCTTGGGTGCTGGTTCAAGAACCTCTTCTTCTTCCTCTTCCTCCATCATAGAAGGCTTCCCAATCACTCTGCCATGGTCTTCTTGACCATTTCCTTCCTTTTCTTTCCTTCAGCAGCAGCAGGTTCTTTGGGTTGGGATTCCAAAGAAGCTTGAGTGGAGACTCTGGCTTTGGACATTGGTTGTCTACCTGCAGCCTTTTGATCTTCATGCCCGGCTTTACTGCAGCTTGAGCTGTACTCCTTCTTGAGCACTTTCTTCTTTGAACTTGCCTCATCCTCAACTGCCACATAATCCTCATCCTCAGATTCTGAGGTCTTCTTCTTCCTTGTCCTTGTGGCAGCCTTGGGTAGATTGCTGGGTGTGCTTCTGCTCCACTCATCTGAGCTGCTAGAGGGACTAGTGCCCTCACTCATGTGAATCTGCTCGTCTGACTTGTTCTGGCCGTCACTCTGGTCTGACATGCTGCACACACAGACTGCTGACCCTGTGAATAGTTATAGATGAGGAAGAGTGGATGAGCATCACAAAATGCAGAGATTTTTGCAAAAGAATGATTCAAAAAATTAGTTTTAGTTTCCCACAGAAAGCATTTCGGATCTACCGATTTTCAAACTCGGTGATACCGAAGCAGTTTTGGAACCTAAACTAGTGAACTCGGTCAGACCGAGTCACGGTTCGGTGGCACCGAGACTGCTAGGGTTTCACAAAGTTCTAAAATCGGTCACACCGATTTGTAATTCTCGGTCAGACCGAGACTTACTAGTGCAATGGCGTTAGCCAAATCGGTGGGACCGAGTTTTTCAACTCGGTGGGTCCGAGATGGTTTCGGCGGAAACCTAACCCTAAATTTTCGAATCATACCTATTCTAAGGATTGTTTTGACTGGATAGAAGTGTTTCAATCGTGGCAAGATACATTACGAACACAATGTGCTGAGAATCATACGAGGATAGCGCTATGATCGAGTTCATACCCTAGTTCGGCGGTGAACTCGCTACAGCGGCAACGGCGGAGAAGAATTCCGTTGACGGCGACGGAGACCAGTGACAGGAGGCGGCTGGCAACGAAGGCGACGATCCATAGACCTAGTAGGCAGAGCGAGCTATGCGCGGGCGAAGAGTTTCGGAGAAAGTTTTCCAAAATTTTCCCATGTGAATATATAGCCCGACACTGTCGGGGTGACCGAGTGGAACAACTCAGTGGCACCGAGATGCATAATCGTTAATCAGATTCTGAGAACTCGGTGTGACCGAAGTTCAAATCGGTTGCACCGAGATTGAAAACCTAGATCGACTTAGTGATCTCGGTATGAACGAAATGGAGGAATCGGTCAGACCGAAAATCACAAAGAAGTTTTGGAAGTTTAAGTCTATGACGAATCGGGGACTCAGAGTGCTCCTCACACAGAGTGGTTCGAATCTGACTTGATCAAATTTTGTGATGTAGCATGAATAGAGTATGAGACGAGAAAAGCATAGATAGCTAGAGAAGGTTCTTAGGCATTCTTGTCCATCCAGTTGGCCAAAGAAAAAGAAGCCAATCAATCAAAACAACAAGTGGATGTCCTCGAATGAGTAAAATATGCATCCAACATGCTCACAAATAAAATGACAAATGAAATATGTGACAAAGCATGCACAACCAATTCTAGCATCTATCAAACAATTGGCGATGACTAGGTCATCTATATATGATTATATTGACTTAGGAGTCAAATGAGAACATTTGATCATAGGTCATACTCATCGTTTAAGCTCAAGTGGGGTTACCACTTTTACATAAAGCATTTATGTGTTCACATCATTAGAGTTTCTTTGACTCAATTCTTAGAGTTAAGCTCCCCCTAGATGCGAGATCCCCTTAGAGGGATAAACTAACCTTGGGTTTTGTCGATGATGACTTCATGTAGGTGTTGAAGATGTGGATGCTCAATGTTGATGTAGATCTTTTGGAGCAATCCTTTGGAGTGAGTTGCACTTTCAATACCTACATGGGTTAGTCCCACAAGGAACAAACAAGAATATCCATAGACATAGAGTGATGCACACACAAAATGATGTCCATGAAAACATTAGGTTACCTTATCCCTTGCCTTACCAACATGAGGGTTTGTGACTCCATGAACTAGTGCAACATATGGAAGGTGGTTGCACTTGTCCTTGCCATAATGATATGAGTGAAGAATGTTGGCGGAGTCACCCTCAAGAACTCTCTAGTTCTTCTTCTTCGGGATCCACATCATCTTGATGGGAATCCTTGGTGTAGTAGTTGTGCTTGATGAAGTAGAACTTGACGTAGTCTTGGGAACCCACTTGACCAAGGCCTTAGGTGCTTCTTCAAATGCATCAATCTCCTCTTGAAGCTTGTCCTTGCCTTTGTTCTTGTGGTCTTGTGGTGGAAGATCATCTTGTGCTTGTGTTCCCTTGAAGGAAGTAGGATCATACTTCTCTTGTTGTGGAACAAACTTCATCTTGGGGTATTGATCTTCTTCCCACTCTACTCCATTTGCATTGAACTTTCGTTCAAAACCAACACCTTGATTCTTCCGGTGCCTTCCTTGCTTGCGTACAATTTCCTCAAATTGCTTACTCCCGGCAAGGCTCTTGTATACACCTTTCTCTATAATTCCCTTCAATAAGCTGTTTTCTTGCTCAAGTGTAACTTGGCTAAGAGAATCATTAGTGGAATCAAGAGAACTACTAGAAGCAACAATATTGGATTTAGCATTGTTATTGTTACTACTAGAAGAAGAATCTTTCTTGTTCTTGTTACTAGACTTGACTTGAGGCATGTAAGTAGATAAGAGTAAACGCTTGGCAATATAAGAAGAACTTTTCTTATGGAGATCATCGTTGATCGCTTTTAGGAACTCATGCTCTTGCTCAAGATTGAGCTTTTCAAAGCGTAACTTCTCATGAGCCCTTAAAAGTTCTCGATGATCTTCGAAGATAGTTTCATGAGCTAATTTAAGAGTGTTTAGTTCTTTAGTTAGACGCTCAATCTTCTCCTTATCATTGTCATTCGTTTCATCTTGATTAGCATGATTAATTGATGTTTCATCATAGTATTCATCACTAGAGTTGTCAATAAGTAAATCATCATCACCTAACAAGTCATCTTCATCACTATTAAAATCAACATACTCGGGGTGTGTTACCTTAGGACCTTTGGCCATGAAGCATCTTCCAATTCCTTCATTTGGTGATTCAAATATGTCGTAGGAGTTGGATGACACAAGTGCTAGACCGGCAACACCTTCATCTTGAGTGTATTCGGAGTCGGAGTGATAGCTTCTCTCGGAGTGATTGTCAGAGTCGGAGCCGGATAACCATTCACCAACATGAGCTTGATGTCTTCATTTTGTGTAGCTATTTGAAGACTTGTCCTTCCTTTCTGAATCCTTGCTTCTCCGTGAGGGTCTTCGTTCATAACGATCATCTCTACTCCTTCTCTCTCTTGGTGGTGATTCTTCTCTTCTACTTATTCTCTTGGGAGAATCTTCTCTTCTTTTGTAGGGTGTCGTACACTCATTGGAATAGTGTCCGGGTCTCCCACAATTGTAGCAATTGCGTTCTCGACTAGAAGATCTTTTGTCATTGTAGGACCTTGACTTAGAGCTTCTTTCTTTGCTTCTACTCTTGTAGAATTTGTTGAAGTTCTTCACCATTAAGCTCAGTTCTTCATTGAAGTTTGTTTCTCACTTGATGATGTGGGGCTTCACATGAGGCTTTGTAAGCACCACTTGACTTGTTGTGAAGTTCCTCCTTATCCTTGAGTGACATCTCATGAGCAACAATTCTTCCAATGACTTCCGTTGGCTTGAGATCTTTGTAATTTGGCATCATTTGGATCAATGTGCACACGGTATCATATTTTCCATCCAAGGCTCTTAGGATCTTCTTGATGATGAATCTGTCGGTCATCTCTTCACTTCCTAAGCCGGCAATCTCATTTGTGATAAGAGCAAGCCTAGAGTACATTTCAGCGACACCTTCACCATCCTTCATTTTGAACTTGTCAAGTTGACTTTGAAGCACATCCAACTTGGACTCCTTGACGGAGTCGGTACCTTCATGCATATCAATCAAAGTATCCCAAATTTCCTTTGCATTCTCAAGACGGCTGATTTTTTTGAATTCTTCGGGGCACAATCCGTTGAAGAGGATATCACAAGCTTGAGCGTTGTATTGCAACATCTTCAACTCTTCCGCGGTAACTTCACGGTTCGGTTCTCTCCCATCAAAGGTTTCACCTTGCAAGCCAATACACACAATAGCCCAAACAGTGGGGTTATGTCCAAGAATATGCATTTTCATCTTATGCTTCCAACTAGCAAAATTAGTACCATCAAAGTAAGGACCTCTACGGTGATAATTTCCCTCGCTAGACGCCATACTCTCCTAGGTTGTTAAACCAAGGCTATGACTACCAAAAGCTATGGAAATCAAAGAAATGGTGACAAAAGCTCTTATACCACTTGTAGGATTGAAAGTATGTATAGAGGGGGGGTGATTAGACTACTTGACCAAATAAAAACTTATCCTTTTCCCAATTTTATTCTTTGGCAGATTTTAGCTAACTTAGCACAAGTCAAGCAATCTTAACACAATTCAAGCAAGCATGCAAAGAGTATATGAGCATCGGAAAGTAAAGCATGCAGCTTGCAAGAATGTAAAGGGAAGGTTTTGGAGAATTCAAACGCAATTGGAGACACGGATGTTTTTGTCGTGGTTCCGATAGGTGGTGTTATCATACATCCACGTTGATGGAGACTTCAACCCACGAAGGGTAACGGTTGCGCGAGTCCATGGAGGGCTCCACCCACGAAGGGTCCACGAAGAAGCAACCTTGTCTATCCCACCATGGCCGTCGCCCACGAAGGACTTGTCTCACTAGCGGTAGATCTTCACGAAGTAGGCGATCTCCTTGCCCTTACAAACTCCTTGGTTCAACTCCACAATCTTGTCGGAGGCTCCCAAGTGACACCTAGCCAATCTAGGAGACACCGCTCTCCAAACAAATGGTGTGTTGATGATGAAATCCTTGCTCTTGTGCTTAAAATGATAGTCTCCCCAACACTCAACTCTCTCTCACAGGATTTGGATTTGGTGGAAAGAAGATTTGAGTGGAAAGCAACTTGGAGAAGCTAGAGATCAAGATTCATATGGTAGGAATGGAATATCTTGGCCTCAACACAAGGGTAGGTGGTTCTCTCTCAGAAAATGTGTATTGGAAGTGTAGATTCGTTCTGATGGCTCTCTCCACGAATGAAGAGTGGGTGGAGGGGTACATATAGCCTCCACACAAAATCTAACCGTTACACATAATTTACCAAACTCGGTGGGACCAAATCATCAAACTCGGTCGGACCGATTTAGTAAACCTAGCGACCGTTAGGGTTTTCGGTGGGACTGATATGCAACTCGGTAGGACCGATATGATTAGGATTAGGGCATAACGTAATCTCGGTGAGACCGATTACACAAACTCGGTGAGACCGATTTTGGTAATTAGCTAACCAGAGAGTTGGTCAGGTAAACTCGGTGGGACCGATTCGCTCTTTCGGTGAGACCGAAAAGTTACGAAAGGGAAACAGAGAGTTTACATTGCAATCTCGGTGGGACCGATCGCTCACTTCGGTTAGACCAAAACGTTACGAAGGGAAACAGAGAGATTACAATCCCATCTCGGTGAGACCAAGATCCCTATCGGTGAAACCGATTTGCCTAGGGTTTGTGGCAGTGGCTATGACACTGGAACTCGGTGGCGCCGGGTAGAAAGAATCGGTAGGGCCGAGTTTGACTTTAGGTTTAGGTCATATGTGGATGTGAGAAACTAGTGGAGGGTTTTGGAGCCTATCACTAAGCACATGAAGCAAGAGGCTCATTATCAACACCTCATCCCTCCTTGATAGTATTGGCTTTTCCTATAGACTCAATGTGATCTTGGATCACTAAAATGTAAAATGTAGAGTCTTGAGCTTTTGAGCTTGAGCCAATCCTTTGTCCTTAATATTTTGAGGGATCCACTTTCATCATCCATGCCATGCCATTTATTGAGCTTTCCTGAAATATTTGTCTTGGAATAGCATTAGCTCAATGAGCTATATGTTGTTATGAATTACCAAAACCACCTAGGGATAGTTGCACTTTCAGGTATGAATATTCATATCCAAAAGATTCAAGACAAAAGTTCATATTGACATAAAAATAATAATACTTCAAGCATACTAACTAAGCAATTATGTCTTCTCAAAATAACATGGCCAAAGAAAGTTCATCCCTACAAAATCATATAGTTTAGTCATGCTCCATTTTTGTCACACAAGAATGCTCTCATCATGCACAACCCCGATGACAAGCCAAGCAATTGTTTCATACTTTAATAATCTCAAACTTATAAACCTTCACGCAATACATGAGCGTGATCCATGGATATAGCACTATGGGTGGAATAGAATATGATGACGGGGGTTATGTGGAGAAGACAAAAAAGGACAAGATCTCACATCAACGAGGCTAATCAATAGGCTATGGAGATGCCCATCGATTGATGTTAATGCAAGGAGTAGGGATTGCCATGCAACGGATGCACTAGAGCTATAAATGTATGAAAGCTCAACAAAAGAAACTAAGTGGGTGTGCATCCAACTTGCTTGCTCACGAAGACCTAGGGCATTTGAGGAAGCCCGTCGTTGGAATATACAAGCCAAGTTCTATAATGAAAAATTCCCACTAGTAAATGAAAGTGACAAAACAAGAGACTCTCTATCATGAAGATTATGGTGCTACTTTGAAGCACGAGTGTGGAAAAAAAGGATAGTAACATTGCCCCCTTTTTATTTTTATATATATTTTTTGGGCCTTCTTTTTTTTTCTTTTGGCCTTTCTCTCTTTATTTTTTATTGGGACAATGCTCTATTGAATGATGATCATCACACTTCTATCTATTTACAACTCAATGATTACAACTCGATACTAGAACAAGGTATGACTCTATATGAATGCCTCCGGCTGTGTACCGGGATATGCAATAAATCAAGAGTGACATGTATGAAGGAATTATGAACGGTGGCTTTGCCATGAATACAATGAGTCAACTACATGATCATGCTAAGAAATATGAGAATGATGGACGTGTCATGATGAACGGAACGATGGAAAGTTGCATGGCAATATATCTCGGAATGGCTATGGAAATGCCATAATAGGTAGGTATGGTGGCTGTTTTGAGGAATATATAAGGAGGTTTATGTGTGAAAGAGCATATCATATCACGGGGTTTGGATGCACCGGCGAAGTTTGCACTAACTCTCAATGTGAGAAAGGGCAATGCACGGTACCGAAGAGGCTAGCAATGATGGAAGGGTGAGAGTGCGTATAATCCATGGACTCAACATTAGTCATAAAGAACTCATATACTTATTGCAAAAATCTACAAGCCATCAAAAACCAAAGCACTACGCGCATGCTCCTAGGGGGATAGATTGGTAGGAAAAGACCATCGCTCGTCCCCGACCGCCACTCATAAGGAGGACAATCAAATAACACCTCATGTTTCAAATTTGTTACATAACGTTTACCATATGTGCATGCTATGGGACTTGCAAACTTCAACACAAGCATTTCTCAAATTCACAACTACTCAACTAGCACGACTTTGATATTATCACCTCCATATCTCAAAACAATCATCAAGCATCAAACTTTTCTTAGTATTCAACACACTCAAAAGAAAGTTTTACAAATCTTGAATACCAAGCATATTAAGGTTTTTAAGAAAATTACCATGCTATTTAAGACTCTCAAAATAATCTAAGTGAGGCATGAGAGATCAATAGTTTCTTTAAAACAAATCCACCACCGTGCTCTAAAAGATCTAAGTGAAGCACATAGAGCAAAACTATAAAGCTCAAAAGATATAAGTCAAGCACATAGAGTATTCTAAAATATTCCAATTCATGTATGGCTCTCTCAAAAGGTGTGTACAGATAGTATGATTGTGGTAAACTAAAAATCAAAGACTCAAATAATACAAGACGCTCCAAGCAAAACACATATCATGTGGTGAATAAAAATATAGCTCCAAGTAAAATTACCGATGGAAGTAGACGAAAGAGGGGATGCCTTCCGGGGCATCCCCAAGCTTTGAATTTTTGGTGTCCTTGTATTATCTTGAGGGTTCCATGGGCATCCCCAAGCTTAGGCTCTTTCCACTCCTTGTTCCATAATCCATCAAAAGATTTCACCAAAAACTTGAAAACTTCACAACACAAAACTCAACTGAAATCTCGTAAGCTCCGTTAGCGAAAGAAAACAAAAGACCACTTCAAGGTACTGTAATTAAATCATTATTTATTTGTATTGGTGTTAAACCTACTGTATTACAACTTCTCTATGGATTATAAACTATTTTACTAGCCATAGATTCATCAAAATAAGCAAACAACACACGAAAAACAGAATCTGTCAAAAACAGAACAGTCTGTAGTAATCTGTAACTAACGCAAACTTCTGAGACTCAAAAAATTCAGAAAAAATAGGAAGACCTAGTCAATTTGTTTATTCATCAGCATCAATTGGAATCAGTATTTTATCACGTTCTGGTGATTTTTAACAATTCGGGCACTGAGCGCAAAGTTTCTGGAAATTATAGCAACATCAAATAACTATCATCCAAGAAGATCCTATAGGTTTAACTTGGCACAAACACTAATTAAAAGATAAAAACACATATAAACATAAGGTAGATGGATTATTTATTCCTAAACAGAAACAAAAACAAAAAACCAAAATAAATTGGGTTGCCTCCCAATCAAGCGCTATCGTTTAACGCCCCTAGCTAGGCATAAAAGCAAGGATAGATCTAGGTATTGCCATCTTTGGTAGGCAATCGATAAGTGGCTCTCATGATAGATTCATATGGTAATTTTATTTTCTTTCTAGGGAAGTGTTCCATGCCCTTCTTTAATGGAAATTGGAATCTAATATTCCCTTCCTTCATATCAATAATTGCACCAATCGTTCTAAGGAAAGGTCTACCAAGAATAATAGGACAAGAAGGATTACAATCTATATCAAGAACGATAAAATCTATGGGCACATAATTCCTATTTGCAACAATAAGAACATCATTAATTCTTCCCATATGTTTCTTAATAGTGGAATCCGCAAGATGCAAGTTTAGAGAGCAATCATCAAAATCACGGAAATCTAGCAAATCACACAAAGTTTTGGGAATAGTGGAGACACTAGCAACCAAATCACATAAAGCATAGAATTCATGATCCTTAATCTTAATTTTAATAGTTGGTTCCCACTCATCATAAAGTTTCCTAGGGATAGAAACTTCCAACTCAAGCTTTTCTTCATAAGATTGCATCAAGGCATCAACGATATGTTTAGTAAACGCTTTATTTTGACTATAAGCATGAGGAGAATTTAGCACGGATTGCAACAAGGAAATACAATCAATCAAATAACAATTTTCATAATTAAATTCCTTGAAATTCAAATAGTGGGTTTATTAACATCTAGGGTTTCGATTTCTTCAATCCCACTTTTATCAATTTTAGCATCAAGATCTAAAAGCTCTGAATTTTTGGAACGCCTTCTAGGTAAAGGTGGATCATATTCAGTCCCATCATTATAAAGATTCATATTGCAAAACAAAGATTTAATAGGGGACACATCAATAACTTTTAGATCTTCATCTTTATTTTCATAGAAATAGGAAGAACACACTTTTATAAAGCAATCTTTCTTAGCACGCATCCTAGCAGTTCTTTCTTTGAACTCATCAATGGAAATTCTCATGGCTTTGAGAGACTCATAGATATCATGCTTAGGAGGAATAGATCTAAGCTTTAAAGAATCAACATCAAGAGAAATTCTATCAACGTTTCTAGCCAATTCATCAACTTTAAGCAATTTCTCTTCAAGCAAAGCATTGAAATTCTTTTGCAAATTCATAAACTCTTTAACACTAGTCACAAATTCAGAGGGCATCTTATTAAAATTTCCTTAAGAGTTGTTGTAGGAATGTAGCGACCAGACCCGAATGGATCAAGTCTCGTGCTCGATGTCATCCTGGATCGATGAATGACACCACACAAGATTTCAAGGATTTATAGCAGAGTAGCAATCACACACTTATTACATCGTTGTCCACAAGGGAACTTATTACAATAATATGGCTTAAGGCCATCTAATGATAACAGCGAAGGCTTGGAAGATAAGCGAGTCCATCAACTCCAACGGCATCATCGAGTATAGAACCACGACCTAACACCTTACTGTCGTGCTAAAAGTCTCATAACGTGAAAGTTGCAGCCCGAAAACGGGTCAGCACATGGAATATGCTGGCAATGTAACACATAAGAGCAATGAAGGAATAAGCCTATACTACTTGCATATTTGGCTGGTGGTAAGGCTCTACGGTTACATTTTTGCATAAAGCTGATTTTTCCCTACATCAAAGGAATGACTTTATTTAACTATCATGGTGGTTGTTAAACATTGAGAATGGTTGACAGCATCCTCAATCCCAATTAAAAAGTACTCATCAAAACCCAATAACTTTTATTTAGAAGTAACATGTTGAGATTCACATGATATTCAATTACCAGATACTCAAATTGTCCATAACCGGGGACACGGCTAATCATGATTAGTTTATACACTCTGCAGAGGTTTGCGCACTTTTCCCCACAAGACTCGATCGCCTCCGCTTGGTTCTCGCACTACAGGGTGTTTGAGAAACGGATGACCGAGACATAGTCTTTCAGAAGCGCTAGCACCTTACATGTGGGTAGACCGTACCAACCTACATCCCCTACATCAGCTAGCCTACCCGTAAGAGTTCGCACAACTTAGTCAACTACGCCAGAGCCCATAATTGTCTTGTGGCTGCACACGGAAGTTTCAGTTTGAATAATCCTATGATCCCTTAGAGCCCAGGTGGCGGTCCGAAGAAATACAGAGCAAGTCTGATGGAAACCAGTGCCTCAATCCACCCAGATGTGTGTTTAAGTTGCCACCTTAGATAAACCATTAATTATCAATCTCACATCTGTCATGGATATTCACTCACCCAATCCACGCCTACTAGCATAGCATGGCGTAATAAGCAAACGTAGAAGTAACTCCCAAAGGTTCATAAGTAAAACAGTAATAGGTACTACCTCAATCTACTTCCCAATCCCACAATTTAATTAGGTCCTAAACATGCAAGTGTTTGAGGATTGATCTAATGCATAAAACTGGGTAGTAGAAAAGGTATGATCAAGTGTTACTTGCCTTGCGATGATCCATGAGACCTAGAGATTCAAGTAACAAGCGGCGCACTCCGGGTGATCTAACGCAGACAAACAACAAGCATACAATAAGTACTCATCTAATGCACAGGAAAATCTCGAATAAAAGATCTAACCAGAGAGTTCAACTTAAGAACCCTGTTGCAAAAAGAATCGAGTCAATAAAGCATCGAAAGTCGAAACTCGAGAGAGAACGACTCGGTTTAGCAATCTGAAACTAGGTCAAAATTTTACAGTAGCAAAACTCTGTGTAAGTAGGTTAGTCGAACGGCGGTTTCACATTCTGAAACTCCAGCGCTTGAATCACCGATTCGATAAACGAGCAAGAAATAAAACAGATTTGGAAATCGGATCGAAATCGAATCGTAAAAATAACGGATTAATTCGATTTAAAAAAAACGACGAACGGATTAAATAGCGAACGTTCGTTATGAACTAATCCAACGAACACGTTCATTGAAACGAACGGTTCGGTGAACGTTCGTTAAATAAGAAAACCAAAAAATAAAACCATCTAGGGTTTTGAAAAAAACCGAATATCTAAAAAACCGGATCGGGTTTCCTAAAAAACCGGATCGGGCGGTCGGCGGCGGCTACCTCCGGTGGCTTCGCCGGGCCCGGGGCGAGGCTCGGCGGTCGGGAGGCGGCGGCGAGGGCTCGGCGCTCGGCGGCAGCGGGACGGCGGCTTCCTCAAGCGGCGGGGCTCGGTCGGGCTCGGGTGAGGGCGGGCGGCAGGATGAGAGAGAGGGGGGGCGGGGTATTTATGGAAGGGGTGGCGGCTTGGGGAGGGGCAACCGAGGCCAAGCGGAGGCGGACTCGGGCGGCGGGTGGCGTCTGGCGGGCGCCTTTCAAGCGTCTTGGGAGAGGAGGGAGGCGGGCAAGGCCATTGGGCTGGGCTTGGGCCTTGGCCTGGGGCGATTTTTTTAAATTAAACCAAACGAATTAAAAAATACCAAATGAACTCCGATTTTAATAAAATAATTTTCCCGACTCCTAAAATGAGTCGAACAAAATGAACTTTAAAAGCGGCAAACATGCATATATTTTAAATGCTCATTTTTTGCCTAAGCAAAATAAATCTTCCAAAGCCAAATTTGATTTATTTATAATACCTTCGCTTTTCCTAAATGTTGGGAAAGTCATATTATTCCCTCTCTTAAAATTTTTATAGGAAAACTTTATGAAGATAATTTAAATAAATCCAAATGATCCTATTTTCGAAATTTGAGAAATCCCAAATACGAAAATTATGAAACTTCCAACACTCTCCGAGGGTCCTTGAGTTGCGTGAAATTTTCTAGGATCGGAAAAATGCGAGAAAATTATGATATGCATGATGACCTAATGTATAACATTCCAAATTGAAAATTTGGGATGTTACAAACCTACCCCCCTTAAGATGAATCTCACCCTCGAGATTCGGGCTGGCTAGAAAATAGGTGAGGGTGGTCCCTGAGCAAAACTTCCTCTCTTTCCCAGGTGGCTTCATCCTCAGTGTGGTGGCTCCACTGAACTTTGCAAAACTTGATAACCTTGCTGCGGGTAACTCTGCTGGCAAAATCGAGAATCTTAACCGGTTTTTCCTCATATGTCAAGTCATCCTTCAACTGAATTGCTTCCAGTGGTACTGTATCTCTTAACGGTACCTCTGCCATCTCGGGGTGACATTTCTTCAACTGAGAAACATGGAATACGTCATGAACTCCTGACAGTCCTTCTGGCAATTCCAACTTATACGCAACTTCTCCCATGCGTTGCAAAATCTTATATGGTCCAACGAAACGGGGTGCTAACTTCCCTTTAACTCCAAAACGCTTAACTCCTCAAGCGGGATACTCTAAGATATACTCTGCTCCAACCTCATACTCAATCGCTGGCGCTTTGAATCGGCATAGCTCTTACATGTTCGACTGGGCTACCTTGAGCCTGTCTCGAATTAACTTAACTTTCTGTTCGACACCTTAATCAAATCTGGTCCAAACAACCGACGATCTCCGTTTAGTCCCATGACAACGGTGTCCTGCACCTTCTTCCATACAGCGCCTCGAAAGGTGCCATCTTTAAGCTGGTTTGGTAATCTGTTGTTGTAGGAAAATTCTGCATACGGCAAATTATCATCCCAACTAAATCCATAATCTAGTGCACAAGCTCTCAAAGATGTCCTCCAAAATCTGATTGACTCTCTCGGTCATCCATCGGTCTGCATGGGTGGAAAGTCATCTCAATTCCATCTGGTTCCCAATGTTTCGTGTAACCGGTTCCAAAATTTCGAGGTAAACCGGGTTCCTCTATCGACTGATGCTCCTTGGAACTCCGTGTAAGCACACAATTCTGGTCATGTATATCTTTGCCAACTTAGCACTGCTATAGGTAGTCTTGATCGAATGAAATGAGCTACCTTGGTCAAACGGTCGACTATGACCCAAATCGAGTCATATCTGAACGAGTCTTTGGCAAACCTGTGATGAAATCCATGCCTAGTTTATCCCACTTCCATTCGGTATCGGCAACGGTTGTAACAATCCTGCTGGCTTCGATGCTCTGCCTTTACTTTCGACATACGTGCAAATTGCTACATACTCCGCAATATCCTTCTTCATTTCGGTCCACCAGAAAATATTCATCAAATCCAAATACATCTTGGTATTTCTGGGTGAATCGAATAGGGTGAATCATGGGCTTCTTGCAAAATCAACTTCCCGATCTCGGGTCATTGGGCACATAAACACGGTCTTCAAACCATAGGGTATCGTGCTCATCCTCACGAAATCCTTTAGCTTTTCCTTTGCCCATTTTCTCCTTTATGGAGGCAACTTCCTTATCTGCCTTTTGGGCTTCTCGATTTTGTCCATTAGTGTCGATCAATCTCCAATGTTGCTACATAGCCTCTGGAACTATTTCCAAACATAGTTCTCGAAGGTCCTCGGCTAACTCATTGGGTATTCCTCCCATCATTAGGGTATTGACGTGGCTCTTACGGCTCAATGCGTCGACTCGACATTAGCCTTTCCGGGTGATAATGCAATCTCATATCATAATCCTTGATAAGTTCTAACCATCTCCTTTGTCTGAGATTCAATTCATACGTGTGAAGATGTACTTCAAATTCTTGTGATCCGTATATACTTCACAATGATTTCCAATGAGAAAATGTCTCCACGTCTTCAAGGCATGCACAACGGCTGCTAACTCCAAATCATGAGTGGCATAATTCAACTCATGGGGCTTAAGTTGTCGTGAAGCATACGAAACAACTCTTCCTTCCTGCATAAGCACGGCTCCAAGTCCTCGACGTGAAGCGTCGCAATACACCTCATAATCTTTAGTCTGATTTGGCAATATCAAAACTGGTGAGGTAACCAATCTTTTCTTCAACTCCTGAAAACTAGCCTCACCGTCCTCAGTCCATATGAATTTGTTTTCCTTTTTCAACAATTCAGTCATAGGCTTTGCAATCCTTGAGAAATTCTCGATGAATCTTCGGTAGTATCCTGCGAGTCCAAGGAAACTCTGAATCTCTCCAACTGTCGTTGGTGCTTCCCATTTGGTTACGGTCTCAACTTTTGTGGGGTCAATTGCTATCCCTTCTCCGGATATAACATGTCCGAGAAATCCAACTTCCTTTAGCCAAAACTCACATTTGCTGAACTTGGCATACAACTGGTGTTCCCTCAGTTTCTCCAAAACCAATCTCAAATGTTCCTTGTGTTCCTCTTCATTCTTCGAGAAAATCAAAATATCATCAATGAACACCACGACGAATTTATCCAAAAACTCCATAAACACTTTGTTCATCAGGTTCATGAAATAGGCTGGCGCGTTAGTCAGTCCAAATGACATAACGGTATACTCATACAGTCCATATCTCGTGGTAAATGCTGTCTTGGGTATGTCTTGCTCCCGAATCTTCAACTGATGGTACCCTGATCGCAAGTCGATCTTGGAAAACACTTTGGCTCCTTGCAAGCGATCAAACAGATCATTTATCATAGGTAGTGGGTACTTGTTCTTGATTGTTACTTCATTCAATCGACGATAATCAACAACCATTCTCAAAGATCCATCCTTCTTCTCTACTAACAAAGCGGGTGATCCCCAAGGTGAAGAACTTGGGCGAATAAAACCTTTATCCAATAGTTCCTTAATCGCTTCTTGATTTCCGCCAAATCCTTTGCGGGCATCCTGTCGGTCGCTTTGATATCGGGCCTGTTCACGCAACAGCTCGATCAAAACTCAATGTCTCTATCCGTGGCATTCACGGCAATTCTTCCGGAAATACATCGGATAATCCTTCACCACCGTACTTCTTCCCGTACCACTCCCGATAAGCAATTAACTTGTGCTCTCCTCGGCTCGTGCCGTGATACATACTTAATCCTTCTTCCTTACGGTGTGGCGAGCAAAATTGACCTTGTGGTACAATCTATGTTTCCTCCGTACTTTGATAACCAATCCATTCCTAATATCACATCCAATCCTTGGGATTCCGAACTATTAGGTCCGAGGGGAAAACATAGTGTCCAATCCTTAGTGGCGCCAATCACACCATTTACTAGCCATGTACTCGCTCGGGTGAGGTTACTAGCATGGGTGACCTAAGGGCTTTGGTCGGTAACTTGTACTTATCCACAAATCCCTTGATATGTATGAATGCGATGCACCAAGATCGAAAAGAACAACCTACGATAAATGACTTAACCAAAAACTTACCGATTCTCGCATCGGGCTGATCTTCAACCTCCTCCACATCAATGTGGTTCACCTGTCCCCTGTTGAAAGGGTTTGGCTTCTTTCGAGCTTCCATTGCCATTTCCATTCGCCTTCGGATACCATTTGCATAGTGCCCACCTTGCGGCACTTAAAGCAAGTAATGTGACTCTGGTCTACCTTGGATGGTGTTGACGGGTTGGTGCGGTTCTGTCCATTGCTTCCTCCATTCCCGTTCCCATTCTTGGCGCCATTATGGTTATGCGAATTACCTCCTCCATGGGTGTGCTGAAACTGAATTCTGATTTAGGGGTATAACGAGGCTTCTGCTGGGCTCGAGTTATACTTCCCTGTCCATACTTCCGCTATGCAGTTCTCAATTTGTCGCTGCTTTCCTTCAATCATGAGGGCTCGGTCTACTAACTCCTGGTAGTTGTTGAAACTTGCTACCATCAACGGCATGTTGAACTCATCATTCAGTCCTTCTAGAAACTTCTCCTGTTTCAGTCATTCGTAGCAACGCTATCCGGGGCATAACGTGCTAATTTGCTAAAGTCATCCACGATCGCCAACAGTCCTTCCTCCTTGGCGTAAGTTGCGAAACTCACGCTTCTTCATGGCCATGGCTCCTGCCGATACATGGGCGGTCTGAAAAGCTTGTTGGCCCGATCCCATGTGACAAAGGTGTCACGGGTAAGTGGTGTGAAATTCTCCCACCATGCTGCTGCGGGTCCTTCAAGTCGATGTGCTGCAAACTTCACTCTTTCACCATCTGCATCCTGCAGTGGTCAGCTCCTTCCTATCTTGCGGAGCCACCATCTGCTACAATCGGCTCGGTGCTCTTTGGAATACACCGCGGGTTCGATCTAAGGAAACGAGTCGATGATCCGCAGTGGTGGTGGTGGTGGGTTGTTGTCGTTGTTGCCTGGTTCTACACCAATGTTTGAATCGGGGTATTCGCTCTTGGATCAATTGGGTGATCTCTGGCGGAAAAGCGAATCCGGGTCGCGTCTCGGAGGCATCTGATGGGTTTTAGAAAAGAAGAGAAATTTAGAATAGAATGAGGTCTAAGGGGAATCACTACCCAAATGCACATGAGCAAAAGCACACAAAATCACTTCATTCAATCAAACAAGGGCTTACAACGATCTAACTATCGCGAAAGTGCGTGTACTATAATGTTTACATGGAGGGAAATACTACTAATATGTGGGGACTTCTACTAATTTGAACCGTGGAAGACTCCATGATGTCTGCTCGACTTTGTCTTCAAAGTCGGGTTCACTTGGATCCGAATCGGTGTCGCCGATGTTAATGTAGTCGCTGGGTATTCGACATACCGGTCTTCATTCCCGAGCGCCAACTTCTTCTTGAGTTCTTGATCTCATACTTAAGATCGTTATTGTGTCTTGCCGAGCTACGATCTCGTCCATGTAGTCCTTGCGTGTAGTCTTTAGTTCTCCTTCCAGGTTCTAGGATCCTTCCCTTTGTCTTCTGCAACTCCAACATGTCGTTGCACATTTGGTTCTCCTGGCGTCGAATGTGCTGATTTAACTCCTGGATGAACACTGCAATGGATCTATCCTTCTTGGTGCTGACGACGTCCCAGTTGTCATCTCGGCGTCCGCAAATCTGGTAGATGGTGTCCTTGAGATCTTCTTGATAAACTTCTCCAATGCGTCCCATGGTGATGTGAGCTGCCATGCTCTTTCCCAGACTCCAAGTCGGTGCACTCGAAAACACTATCTATAGGCTTGGTGATTGGGGCGAATGTCCTTCCCGAACGTGAGCGTGAATCTTCCAGCGCTCTTCTTGAGCAGAGTGGCGTTGAAAGTCCGGTGAAGCTTGGTAGTCCAATGTTCGGTACTTGGTGACTTCCTTCAAGTGAAATCCAAAAGGTGTGCCTTCATCCGGTTGGGTGTACTTGATCTTCGTGTCCGCATCCTAAAGAGTAGAAAAGATGAGGAGTTAGAAAATGGGAAGAGAGTAGTGATCTATGGCTTTAACTTAGTGGTCGTGCCTCACGGTCGGTGTGTACTCGATACCATTCTCAGTGGCGACCAGACCGAATGGATCAAGTCTCGTGCTCGATGTCATCCCCGGATCGATAATCTTGACACCACACAAGATTGAAGGATTTATAGCGAGTAGCAATCACACACTTATTACATCGTTGTCCACAAGGAACTTATTACAATAATATGGCTTAAGGCCATCTAATGATAACAGCGGAAGGCTTGGAAGATAAGCGAGTCCATCAACTCCAACGGCATCATCGAGTATAGAACCACGACCTAACACCTTACTCGTCGTTCGAAAAGTCTGCAACGTGAAAGTTGCAGCCAAAAATTCACACATGGAATATCTTGGCAATGTAACACATAAGAGCAATGAAGGAATAAGCCTATACTACTTGCATATTTGGCTGGTGGTAAGGCTCTCGATTACATTTTGCATAAAGCTGATTTTTCCCTACATCAAAGGAATGACTTTATTTAACTATCATGGTGGTTGTTAAACATTGAGAATGGTTGACAAGATCCTCAATCCCAATTAAAAAGTACTCATCAAAACCCAATAACTTTTATTTAGAAGTAACATGTTGAGATTCACATGATATTCAATTACGGATACTCAAATTGTCCATAACCGGGACACGGCTAATCATGATTAGTTTATACACTCTGCAGAGGTTTGCACTTTTCCCCACAAGACTCGATCGCCTCCGCTTGGTTCTCGCACTCTGAGGTGTTTGAGAAGCGGATGACCGAGACATAGTCTTCGTAAGCGCTAGCACCTTACATGTGGGTAGACCGTACCAACCTACATCCCCTACATCAGCTAGCCTACCCGTAAGAGTTCGCACAACTTAGTCAACTACGCCAGAGCCCATAATTGGCTTGTGGCTGCACACGGAAGTTTCCAGTTTGAATAATCTTATGATCCCTTAGAGCACAGGTGGCGGTCCGAAGAAATCAGAGCAAGTTCTCGATGGAAACCAGGTGCCTCAATCCACCCAGATGTGTGTTTAAGTTGCCACCTTAGATAAACCATTAATTATCAATCTCACATCTGTCATGGATATTCACTCACCCAATCCACGTCTACTAGCATAGCATGGCGTAATAAGCAAACGTAGAAGTAACTCCCAAAGGTTCATAAGTAAAACAGGTAATAGGTACTACCTCAATCTACTTCCCAATCCCACAATTTAATTAGGTCCTAAACATGCAAGTGTTTGAGGATTGATCTAATGCATAAAACTGGGTAGTAGAAAAGGTATGATCAAGTGTTACTTGCCTTGCTGATGATCCGCGAGACCTAGAGATTCGAAGTAACAAGCGGCGCACTCCGGGTGATCTAACGCAGACAAACAACAAGCATACAATAAGTACTCATCTAATGCACAGGGAAAATCTCGAATAAAAGATCTAACCAGAGAGTTCAACTTAAGAACCCTGGTTGCAAAAAGAATCGAGTCAATAAAGCATCGAAAGTCGAAACTCAAGAGAGAACGACTCGGTTTAGCAATCTGAAACTAGGTCAAAATTTTACAGTAGCAAAACTCTGTGTAAGTAGGTTAGTCGGAACGGCGGTTTCGTTACGAAACTCCAGGCGCTTGAATCACCTGATTCCGATAAACGAGCAAGAAATAAAACAGATTTGGAAATCGGATCGGAAATCGAATCAAAAAATAACGGATTAATTCCGATTTAAAAAAAAACGACGAACGGATTAAATAGCGGACGTTCGTTAACAGAACTAATCCAACGAACACGTTCATTGAAACGAACGGTTCGGTGAACGTTCGTTAAATAAGAAAACCGAAAAAAAATAAAACCATCTAGGGTTTTGAAAAAAAAAAACCGAATATCTAAAAAAAACCGGATCGGGTTTCCTAAAGAAAACCGGATCGGGGCGGGTCGGCGGCGGCTACCTCCGGTGGCTTCACAAGGGCCCGGGGCGGCGGTCGGGAGGCGGCGAGGCGCGGCGGGGTGCTCGGCGTCAAGGCATGGGTCGGCGGGCGGCTTCCGCTTCAAGGGCGGGGCTCGGTCGGGCTCGGGTGAGGGCGGGCGGCAGGATGAGAGAGAGGGGGGGGCGGGTATTTATGGAAGGGGTGGCGGCTTGGGGAGGGGCAACCGAGGCCAAGCGAGGCGGACTCGGGCGGCGGGGGGGCGTCTTGGCGGGGGGCGCCTGGCCAAGGCGTCTTGTGAGGAGAGGAGGAGGAGGGCAAGGCTGGTTTGGTCAGTGGGCCTTGGCTTGGCCCGGGGGGCGATTTTTTAAAATTAAACCAAACAATTAAAAAAATACCAAATGAACTCCGATTTTAATAAAATAATTTTCCCGACTCCTAAAATGAGTCGAACAAAATGAACTTTAAAAGCGGCAAACATGCATATATTTTAAAATGCTCATTTTTTGCCTAAGCAAAATAAATCTTCCAAAAGCCAAATTTGATTTATTTATAATACCTTCGTTTTCCTAAATGTTGGGAAAGTCATATTATTCCCTCTCTTAAAATTTTATAGGAAAACTTTATGAAGATAATTTAAATAAATCCAAATGATCCTATTTTCGAAATTTGAGAAATCCTGTGGGGCCCATGAGGCGGGGCGCGCCCTAGGGGGCCTCCACCCTCGTAACCACCTCCTCCTTTCTTGACGGAGGTCCAAGTCTCTGGATCATATCTGTTGAGAAAATCACGTTCCCGAAGGTTTCATTCCGTTTGGACTCCTTTGATATTCCGCTTCTTGAAACACCAAATAGGCAAAAAACAGCAATTACAAATTGGGCCTCCGGTTAATAGGTTAGTCCCAAAAGTAATATAAAAGTGGAAAATAAAGCCCAATATGGTCCAAAACAGTAGATAATATAGCATTGAGCAATCAAAAATTATAGATACGTTGGAGACGTATCACCTACACACAAGAGCAAATACTTGCACCCAACACGGGCAAGAGGGTTGTCAATTCCCTTGTACTCATTAATTGCAAGCATCAAATATGGTAATAGGTGATAGATAAATTGCAAGATAAAATAAAAGAACAAATTGCAGCAAGGTATTTTTGGTTTTCATAATATGATTAAAATAGACCTGGGGGCATAGTTTTCACTAGTGGCTTCTCTCTCATAAAGATAGCATACGATGGGTAGACAAATTACTGTTGGCTAATTAATAGAAAAGCGCATAGTTATGACGTTATTCATGGCATGATCATGTACATAGGCATTACTTCCATGACAAGTAGCCCGACTCCTGCTTGCATCTACTAATATTACTCTGCTTTGAGAGCGCTTCTATGCTTGCCTCTGTATGTATTAAGTTCATAACATAACAGAGTAATGCATGAGGTATGATGACATAACGTAGACAGAATAAAACCAAGCAATATTATTAAACCCCGTCATTTTCCCATTGGTAGCAACAATACAATACGTGTCTCGCTACCCCTTCTGTCATGAGGTGAGGACACCGCAAGATTGAACCTACCACAAAGCACCTCTCACACTTAAGATAAATCAATCTAGTTGGCCAAACCAAATAGATATATCGAAGAGAAATACAAAGCTATAACAATCATACATAATAAAGTTCAGAAAAAACTCAATTACTTCCAATTAATAATCTGATCATAAACCCACAATTCATCGGATCCCAACAAACACACGTCAAAACAAGATTACATCAAATAAACTCCGAGGAAAACATTGTATTGAAGATCAAAGAGAGAGAAGAAGTCATCTAGCTAATCACTATGGACTCATAGGTCTGTTGTAAACAACTCACTCATCATCGGAGGTGCAGCAAGGTTGATGTAGAAGCCCTCCCTGATCGATCCCCCCTCTGGCAGAGTACCGACGGAGGCCTCTAGATGGGATCATGGAAGAATAAAGGCTTGGGGCGGCGGAATAATTGTTTTGGGTCTCGCTTTGGTGTTTTTGGGATTTATGGGAATTTATAGAAGTGGAATTAGGGAAACGGAGTTACGAGGGGCCCACAAGCTCAGGGGGCGCCCCCTCGTGGCGTGCTGTGTGAGCTTGTGGCCCTCTCGTACATCTTCTGGCCTCCTCCCAAAACTTCTAGGGTCCTTTCTAGTTCAGAAAAAACCACTGTAAAGTTTCATCGTGTTTGGACTTCGTTTTGTATTGATTTTCTGTGGAACAAAATAATAGGCAAAACCAACAAGTCGCACTAGGCACTAGGTTAATAGGTTAGTACCAAAATGACCTAAAATTGCATATAAAATTACACGAGATAGAAATTTCAAGAGATTCAGAAAATATCAACGAATAATCTGGTCATAAACCCCAATTCATTGAGTCCCAACAAACACACATCAAAAGATTACATTGGAATTATCTTAGAGAGAATCAACGTATTGAAGATCAAGAGAGATAGAAAGAAAGCCATATAGCAACTGCTATGGACCCGTAGGTCCTAACGAAACTACTCACACATCATGATGAAGGCAACAAGGTTAATGAAGATGGCCTCCCCAATGATTTCCCCTTAGGTAGGAGTACCAAAACAGGGCTCCAGATGGGATTGCTTCAGAACAGGGGCTTGCGATGATGATAAAATTCTTCTGGGTCTCGCTTTGAGGGTTTCTGAATAATTGGGAATATATAGGCCAGGAATTAGGGCAAAAGGAGCTACGACGGTCCCACAAACCAAGGTGGCGTTCCCTAGCCCCTAGGGCGCGCCCCAGCCTTGTGGGACCCTCGTGGGTCTTCTCGTCCTTTCCCGGAGCTTCTAGGGTCTCTTATTGTCTAAAAAACCCGTCAAAAAGTTTCATCGCGTTTGGACTTCTGTGGGTATGGATTTTCGGCAAAACCAAAAGCATGCAAAATAAACTAGATCTGACACTGGGCATTAAATTAATAGGTTAGTCCAGAAAAATAATATAAAATGGCATAAGCATAAAAGTGATAATTTAGTAGCATTTAACAATAAAATACTATATATACGTTTGAGATGTATTAAAGGGTCACAAATTGTTCAAAGGAGTTTGCATTATCCATGAACTTCACTTCTACCCACTTTGGGGCCTTTTGGATCCTAACTAATATTTTTTTTAAAATTAAACCAAACGAATTAAAAAAATACCAAATGAACTCGATTTTAATAAAATAATTTTCCCGACTCCTAAAATGAGTCGAACAAAATGAACTTTAAAAGCAGCAAACATGCATATATTTTAAAATGCTCATTTTTTGCCTAAGCAAAATAAATCTTCAAAAGCCAAATTTGATTTATTTATAATACCTTCGTTTTTCCTAAATGTTGGGAAAGTCATATTATTCCCTCTCTTAAAAATTTTATAGGAAAACTTTATGAAGATAATTTAAATAAATCCAAATGATCCTATTTTCGAAATTTGAGAAATCCCAGGGGGGCCCATGAGGCAGGGGGCGCGCCCTAGGGGGGGCCTCCACCCTCGTAACCACCTCCCTCCTTTCTTGACGGAGGGTCCAAGTCTCCTGGATCATATCTGTTGAGAAAATCACGTTCCCGAAGGTTTCATTCCGTTTGGACTCCTTTGATATTCCGTTTCTTCGAAACACTGAAATAGGCAAAAAACAGCAATTCTGGGCTGGGCCTCCGGTTAATAGGTTAGTCCCAAAAGTAATATAAAAGTGGAAAATAAAGCCCAATATGGTCCAAAACAGTAGATAATATAGCATTGAGCAATCAAAAATTATAGATACGTTGGAGACGTATCACCTACACACAAGAGCAAATACTTGCACCCAACACGGCAAGAGGGTTGTCAATTCCTTGTACTCATTAATTGCAAGCATCAAATATGGTAATAGGTGATAGATAAATTGCAAGATAAAATAAAAGAACAAATTGCAGCAAGGTATTTTTGGTTTTCATAATATGATTAAAATAGACCTGGGGGCATAGTTTTCACTAGTGGCTTCTCTCTCATAAAGATAGCATACGATGGGTAGACAAATTACTGTTGGCTAATTAATAGAAAAGCGCATAGTTATGACGTTATTCATGGCATGATCATGTACATAGGCATTACTTCCATGACAAGTAGCCCGACTCCTGCTTGCATCTACTAATATTACTCTGCTTTGAGAGCGCTTCTATGCTTGCCTCTGTATGTATTAAGTTCATAACATAACAGAGTAATGCATGAGGTATGATGACATAACGTAGACAGAATAAAACCAAGCAATATTATTAAACCCCGTCATTTTCCCATTGGTAGCAACAATACAATACGTGTCTCGCTACCCCTACATCATGAGGTGAGGACACCGCAAGATTGAACCTACCACAAAGCACCTCTCACACTTAAGATAAATCAATCTAGTTGGCCAAACCAAATAGATATATCAAGAGAAATACAAAGCTATAACAATCATACATAATAAAGTTCGAAAAAACTCAATTACTTCCAATTAATAATCTGATCATAAACCCACAATTCATCGGATCCCAACAAACACACGTCAAAACAAGATTACATCAAATAAACTCCGAGGAAAACATTGTATTGAAGATCAAAGAGAGAAGAAGTCATCTAGCTAATCACTATGGACTCATAGGTCTGTTGTAAACAACTCACTCATCATCGGAGGTGCAGCAAGGTTGATGTAGAAGCCCTCCTGATCGATCCCCTCCGGCAGAGTAAATCGACGGAGGCCTCTAGATGGGATCATGGAAGAATAAAGGCTTGGGGGCGGAATAATTGTTTTGGGTCTCGCTTTGGTGTTTTTGGGATTTATGGGAATTTATAGAAGTGGAATTAGGAACGCAGATTCTGAGGGCCCACAAGCTCGAGGCGCCCCTCGTGGCGTCTTGTGTGAGCTTGTGGCCCTCTCGTCTTCTTGGCCTCCTCCCAAAACTTCTAGGGTCCTTTCTAGTTCGAAAAAAACCCTTTGTAAAGTTTCATCGTGTTTGGACTTCGTTTTGTATTGATTTTCTGTGGAACAAAATAATAGGCAAAACCAACAAGTCGCACTAGGCACTAGGTTAATAGGTTAGTACCAAAATGACCTAAAATTGCATATAAAATTACACGAGATAGAAATTTCAAGAGATTCAGAAAATATCAACGAATAATCTGGTCATAAACCCCCAATTCATTGAGTCCCAACAAACACACATCAAAAGATTACATTGGAATTATCTTAGAGAGAATCACTGTATTGAAGATCAAGAGAGATAGAAAGAAAGCCATATAGCAACTGCTATGGACCCGTAGGTCCTAACGAAACTACTCACACATCATGATGAAGGCAACAAGGTTAATGAAGATGGCCTCCCCAATGATTTCCCCTTAGGTAGGAGTACCAAAACAGGGCTCCAGATGGGATTGCTTCAGAACAGGGGCTTGCGATGATGATAAAATTCTTCCGGGTCTCGCTTTGAGGGTTTCTGAATAATTGGGAATATATAGGCCAGAATTAGGGCAAAGGAGCTCTGACGGTCCCACAAACCAAGGTGGCGTTCCCTAGCCCCTAGGCGCGCCCAGCCTTGTGGGACCCTCGTGGGTCTTCTCGTCCTTTCCCGGAGCTTCTAGGGTCTCTTATTGTCTAAAAACCCACAAAAAGTTTCATCGCGTTTGGACTTCTGTGGGTATGGATTTTCGGCAAAACCAAAAGCATGCAAAATAAACTAGATCTGACACTGGGCATTAAATTAATAGGTTAGTCCAGAAAAATAATATAAAATGGCATAAGCATAAAAGTGATAATTTAGTAGCATTTAACAATAAAATACTATATATACGTTTGAGATGTATTAAAGGGTCACAAATTGTTCAGTGAGTTTGCATTATCCATGAACTTCACTTCTACCCACTTTGGGGCCTTTTGGATCCTAACTAATATTTATGGGGCATGTGGAGGCTAGGAGTAACTGTATCCATTTATTCAAAAATATACATATGTTTGATGACATTGATGGACTGATTCGGGGAGGCTTTAATTATATAATATATCCAAATAATAGAAACTCTAGCCATGGTGACCATAATATGGTGATTTTTAATGAAGCCAATGGTGAGCTTGGCCAGGTTGAAATTCCACTGAAAGGTAGAAACTTCACATGGAGCACCTTGCAGGAAGCCCGCCCCCCCCTTTTGAAGATTGGACTCGTTCTTTACCTTTGAAGCTTGGATTATAAAATTCCCTAGTACAATTTCTTTGCCCCTTGCTAGATCCATATTCGACCATACTTCATGTGTAATTCAAGTTAGAAAAAATATTCCCAAGTCCAATCTTTTCATATTTGAATTTTTTTGGGTGTGGCGTTTTGAATTCGAAGATATTGTCCAGAGAATTTGGGAGAATAATGTTAATGAGTAAGATAGTTCCAAAATTCTCATTGTCAAATTAAAAAGGCTCAGGAAGGGCCTAAAAATCTGGTCCAAAGATATTTCCAAGCTTGTTGCTTCCATAAAAACCTCTAATTATCTTATCTCTCACTGGGACACCACTGATGACCCACAAGTATAGGGGATCAATCGTAGTCCTTCCGATAAGTAAGAGCGTCGAACCCAACAAGGAGCAGAAGGAAATGACTAGTCGTTTTAAGCAAGGTATTTTCTGCAAGCACTGAAATTGTCGGTAACAGGTAGTTTGATAGCAAGATAATTTGTAACGGGCAAGTAACGGTAACGGTAAATAAAGTGCAGCAAGGTAGCCCACCTTTTGTGGAAAAGGACAGGCCAAAACGATCTCTTATGATAAGCAAAGCGTTCTTGAGGGTACATGTGAATTTCATCTAGTCACTTTTATCATGTTGGTTTGATTCGTGTTCGCTACTTTGATAATTTGATATGTGGGTGGACCGGTGCTTAGGTGTTGTTCTTACTTGAGCAAACCTCCTACTTATGATTAACCCCCTCGCAAGCATCCGCATCTATGAGAAAAGTATTAAGATAAAATCTAACCATAGAATTAAACTTTTGGATCCAAATCGGTCCTTACAAAGTAGCGCATAAACTAGGGTTTAAGCTTCTGCCACTCTAGCAACCCATCATATAATAAATACTCCACAATGCATTCCCTTAGGCCCAAATATGGTGAAGTGTCATGTAGTCGATGTTCACATGACACCACTAAGGGAATCACAACATACATATCGTCTAAATATCGAACACATATCAAGTTCACATGATTACTTGCAACATGACTTCTCCCGTGACCTCAAGAACAAAAGTAACTACTCACAAATAATAATCATGCTCAAGATCAGAGGGGTATTAAGTAGCATAATGGATCTGAATATATAATCTTCCACCAAATAAACCATATAGTAATCAACTACAAGATGTAATCAACACTACTAGTCACCCACAAGCCCAATCTGAAGTTCCGGTATAAATATTGAACACAAGAGATGAACTAGGGTTTGAGAGGAGATGATGATGTTGAAGGAGTTGATGGAGATTGCCCTCCCAAAGATGAGAGGGTTGTTGGTGATGACGATGACGATGATTTCCCCCTCCGGGAGGGAAGTTCCTCCAGCGGAATCGCTCCGCCAGAGGGAAAAAGTGCTCCTGCCCAAGTTCCACCACGAGACGGCGGCGCTTTGTCCCGAAAGTCCCCGTATGATTTTTTTTATAGGTCAAGATGACCTATATACCAGAAGATGGGCACCGGAGGTGGGCCGAGGAGGGCACAACCCACCAGGGCGCGCCTGGGGGCCCAGGCGCGCCCTGGTGTCTTGTGCTCACTAGGGTGGGCCCCTTCGGTAGTTATTTGCTTTGGTATTTTTATATATTCCAAAACAACTTTCTGTAAATTTTCAGCTCATTTGGAGATGTGCAAAACAGGTAACTCTGACGTAGCTTTTTCAGGTCCAGAATTCTAGTTGTCGGCATTCTCCCTCTTTGTGTAAACCTTGCATGTTATGAGAGAAAAGTCATTAGAATTACTCCATAAAGCATTATTATGCATAAAAACAATGTAAATAATAGTAGAAAAAACATGATGCAAAATGGACATATCAACCATTGAAGAATTCAGAAGTTTTTTCCATTATTGAATGTAATGACAGAGAGATTGTTAAGGAGAACCACCTCAAACTTCTTGCATTTCAGAGAGCTTACTGAAAATAAAGAGCCACTATTAGGTGGGATACTGTGGGTGATGAATATTCAATGTTCTTTCAGGCTAAAGCCCTATTAAATGTAGACACACATTTTTCTTATGAATGATGAGCCTGTTTCTGAATTCCAAAATCATCAACCTAAATCTGCTCTCCTTTGGAGAGCCTTTAAGGCTAAACTTGCAACTTCCATGCAAACTTCCTATCTGCTGGATTTTGGTAGGAAACGTTGTATTGAAAACAAAAAAATTCTACGCACATGCAAGATCTATCCATGGAGATGCATAGAAATGAGAGGGGAAGAGTGTGTCTACGTACCCTCTTAGATCGTAAGCGGAAGCGTTTCACAACGAGGTTGATGTAGTCGAACTTTCTTCGTGCTCCAACTGATCTAGTATCGAACGCACGACACCTCCGCGTTATGCACACGTTCAGCTCGGTGACGTCCTACGCCTTCTTGATCCAGCAAGACGGCAAGGTAGTAGATGAGTTTCGGCAGCACGACGACGTGGTGACGGTGATGGTGATGTGATCTTGTGTAAACTGAGGGAGTAAACGGTGGACGGGGGCGCCGCACATGGCTAAGACAGTGTTGTGTCCTTGTGTGGCGCCCCTCCCCATGTATATATAGGTGGGAGGGGAGGAGGCAGCCCCTAGGGCGCCCCAAGAGACCTGGCGACAGCCCTAGGGCTGTTGCCTTGCCCTCCCCCTTTCCTTATTTGGACATGAGGGGGAAAGGAAAGGGAGATGGCTGCCTTAGGGCGCCTCCCCTTTCCTTCCCTCCCTCCTTTGGTTCATGGGGAGGAGGTAGAGGGGTGCACCAACCCTTGTGGGTTGGTGTGCTCTTCCTCTTTTGGCCCATAAGGCCCAATAACCTACCGGGGCTGCCCGGAACCCCTTTCGGTGACCCGATAAGTACCCGGTACCACCCGAAACACTTCCGGTGTCCAAATACCATCGTCGTATATATCAACCTTTACCTATTGACCATTTCGGGACTCCTCCTCATGTCCGTGATCTCATCCGGGACTCCGAACAACATTCGGTCACCAAATCATATAACTCATATAATACTATATCATCATCGAACGTTAAGCGTGCGGACCCGACGGGTTCGAGAACTATGTAGACATGACCGAGACACCTCTCCGCTCAATAACCAATAGTGGAACCTAGATTCCCATATTGGCTCCTACATATTCTACGAAGATCTTTATTGGTCGAACCGTTATGACAACATACATAATTCCCTTCGTCCATCGGTATGTTACTTGCCCGAGATTCGATCGTCGGTATCTTCATACCTAGTTCAATCTCGTTACCGGCAAGTCTCTTTACTCGTTCTGTAATACATCACCTTGTGACCAACTCCTTATTCATTTGCATGCAAGCTTATGATGTGTATTATCGAGAGGGCCCAGAGATACCTCTCCGATACTCAGAGTGACAAATCCTAATCTCGATCTATGCCAACTCAACAAACACCTTCGAAGATACCTATAGAGCATCTTTATGATCACCCAGATATGTTGTGACGTTTGATAGCACACAAGGTATTCCTCCGGTATCCGGGAGTTGCATAATCTCATAGTCGAAGGAATATGTATTTGACATGAAGAAAGCAATAGCAATAAACTGAACGATCATTATGCTAAGCTAATGGATGGGTCTTGTCCATCACAACATTCTCCTAATGATGTGATCCCGTTATCAAATGACAACTCATGTATATGGTTTGGAAACCTTAACCATCTTTGATCAACGAGCTAGGCTTGTAGAGGCTTAAGGGACACGGTATATGTTAATGTATTCACACATGTATTTAAGTTTCCGACCAATACAATTCTAGCATCAATAATAAATCTTTATCATGAAATAAGGAAATATAAAATAATAACTTTACTATTGCCTCTAGGGCATATTACCTTCAGATTTGAACTATCTTATTCAAATATGTGATGATTGATACATCTCCAATGTATCTATAATTTTTTATTGCTCCATGCTATTTTTTGGACATTATTGGGCTTTATTATCCACTTTTATATTATTTTTGGGACTAACCTATTAACCGGAGGCCCAACCCAGAATTGTTGTTTTTTGCCTATTTCAGAGTTTCGCAGAAAAGGAATATCAAACGGAGTCCAAACGGAATGAAACCTTTGGGAACGTGATTTTTAGGAAGAATATGATCCAGGAGACTTGGACCCTACGTCAAGAAATAGAAGAGGAGGCCACGAGGTAGGGGGGCGCACCCACCCCCCCCCCCCCAAGGCGCACCCTCCACCCTCATGGGCCCCTGTTGCTCCAACGACGTACTCCTTCCTCCTATATATACCTCGCACCCCAAACAATCGAATCGGAGCCAAAACCTAATTCCACCGCCAAGAACCTTCTACCCACGAGATCCCATCTTGGGGCCTCTTCCGAGCTCCGTTGGAGGGGCATCCATCATGGAGGCTTCTACATCAACACCATAGCCTCTCCGATGAAGTGTGAGTAGTTTACCTCAGACCTTCGGGTCCATAGTTAGTAGCTAGATGGCTTCTTCTCTCTTTTGGATCTCAATACAATGTTCTCCCCTCTCTCGTGGAGATCTATTCGATGTAATCTTCTTTTTGCGGTGTGTTTGTTGAGACCGATGAATTGTGGGTTTATGATCAAGTTTATCTATGAACAATATTTGAATCTTCTCTGAATTCTTTTATGTATGATTGGTTATCTTTGCAAGTCTCTTCGAATTATCAGTTTGGTTTGGCCTACTAGATTGATCTTTCTTGCAATGGGAGAAGTGCTTAGCTTTGGGTTCAATCTTACGGTGTCCTTTCCCATGTGATGAGGGGCAGCAAGGCACGTATTGTATTGTTGCCATCGAGGATAACAAGATGGGGGTTTTATCATATTGCATGAATTTATCCCTCTACATCATGTCATCTTCCTTAAGGCGTTACTCTGTTTTCATGAACTTAATACTCTAGATGCATGCTAGATAGCGGTCGATGAGTGGAGTAATAGTAGTAGATGCAGGCACGAGTCGGTCTACTTGTCTCGGACGTGATGCCTATATACATGATCATACCTAGATATTCTCATAACTATGCTCAATTCATCAATTGCTCAACATAATTCGTTCACCCACCGTAAAATATTTATGCTCTTGAGAGAAGCCACTAGTGAAACCTATGGCCCCCGGGTCTATCTTCATCATATTAATCTTCCAACACTTTGTTATTTCCTTTGCTTTTTACTTTGCTTTTATTTTACTTTGCATCTTTATCACAAAAATACCAAAAATATTATCCTATCATATCTATCAGATCTCACTCTCGTAAGTGACCGTGAAGGGATTGGCAACCCCTTATCACGTTGGTTGCGAGTAGTTATTTGTTTTGTGTAGGTACGAGGGACTCGCGTGTAGCCTCCTACTGGATTGATACTTTGGTTCTCAAAAATTGAGGGAAATACTTATGCTACTTTGCTGCATCACCCTTCCTCTTCAAGGAAAAACTAACGTAGTGCTCAAGAGGTAGCAAGAAGATTTCTGGCGCCGTTGCCGGGGAGTCTACGCAAAAGTCAACATACCAAGTACCCATCACAAATCCCTTATCTCCCGCATTACATTATTTGCCATTTGCCTCTCGTTTTCCTCTCCCCCACTTCACCCTTGCCGTTTTATTCGCCCTCTCTTTTCCGTTTGCCTCTTTTGCGCTTGCTTTTTGTTTGCTCGTGTGTTAGATTGCTTGTTTGTCACGATGGCTCAAGATAATACAAAATTGTGTGACTTTACCAATACCAACAATAATGATTTCCTTAGCACTCCGATTGCTCCTCTTACCAATACTGAATCTTGTGAAATCAATGCTTGTTTGTTGAATCTTGTCATGAAAGATCAATTCACCGGCCTGCCTAGTGAAGATGCCGCTACTCATCTAAATAGCTTCGTTGATTTGTGTGATATGCAAAAGAAGAAAGATATTGATAATGATATTGTTAAATTTAAGCTATTTCCTTTTTCGCTTAGAGATCGTGCTAAAGCTTGGTTTTCGTCTTTGCCTAAAAATAGTATTGATTCTTGGAACAAGTGCAAAGATGCTTTTATCTCTAAGTATTTTCCTCCCGCTAAGATCATCTCTCTTAGAAACGATATTATGAATTTTAAGCAACTTGATCATGAACATGTTGCACAAGCTTGGGAGAGGATGAAATTAATGATACGTAATTGCCCTACTCATGGTTTAAATTTGTGGATGATTATACAAAAATTTAAGCGGATTGAATTTTGCTTCCGAAATCTTTTAGATTCGGCTCAAGGGAGGCACTTTTATGGAAATCACTTTAGGAGAAGCTACCAAACTCCTAGACAATATTATGGTTAATTATTCTCAATGGCACCTTCGAAAGATCTACTAATAAAAAGTGCATGCGATAGAAGAAATTAATGTTTTGAGTGGAAAGATGGATGAACTTATGAAATTATTTGCTACTAAGAGTGTTTATTCTGATCCTAATGATATGCCTTTGTCTAATTTGATTGAGAATAATAATGAATCTATGGATGTGAATTTTGTTGGTAGGAATAATTTTGGTAACAACGCGTATAGAGGAAACTTTAATCCTAGGCCTTATCCTAGTAATTCCTCTAATAATTATGGAAATTCCTACAACAACTCTTAAGGAAATTTTAATAAGATGCCCTCTGAATTTGAGACTAGTGTTAAAGAGTTTATGAATTCGCAAAATAATTTCAATGCTTTGCTTGAAGAAAAATTTCTTAAAGTTGATGAATTGGCTAGGAACGTTGATAGAATTTATCTTGATGTTGATTCTTTAAAGCTTAGATCTATTCCTCCTAAGCATGATATCAATGAGTCTCTCAAAGCCACGAGAATTTCCATTGATGAGTTCAAAGAAAGAACCGCTAGGATGCGTGCTAAGAAAGATTGCTTTATAAAAGTGTGTTCTTCCTATTTCTATGAAAATAAAGATGAAGATCTAAAAGTTATTGATGTGTCCCCTATTAAATCTTTGTTTTGCAATATGAATCTTTATAATGATGGGACTGAATATGATCCATCTTTACCTAGAAGGCGTTCCAAAAATTTAGAGTTTTTAGATCTTGATGCTAAAATTGATAAAAGTGGGATTGAAGAAATCGAAACCCTAGATGTTAGTAAACCCACTATTTGAATTTCAAGGAATTTAATTATGAAAATTGTTCTTTGATTGATTGTATTTCCTTGTTGCAATCCCTGCTAAATTCTCCTCATGCTTATAGTCAAAATAAAGCGTTTACTAAACATATCGTTGATGCCTTGATGCAATCTTATGAAGAAAAGCTTGAGTTGGAAGTTTCTATCCCTAGAAAACTTTATGATGAGTGGGAACCAACTATTAAAATTAAGATTAAGGATCATGAATTCTATGCTTTATGTGATTTGGTTGCTAGTGTTTCCACTATTCCCAAAACTTTGTGCGATTTGCTAGATTTCCGTGATTTTGATGATTGCTCTCTAAACTTGCACCTTGCAGATTCCACTATTAAGAAACATATGGGAAGAATTAATGATGTTCTTATTGTTGAAAATAGGAACTATGTACCCATAGATTTTATCGTTCTTGATATAGATTGCAATCATTCATGTCCTATTATTCTTGGTAGACCTTTCCTTAGAACGATTGGTGCAATTATTTATATGAAGGAAGGGAATATTGGATTCCAATTTCCATTAAATAAGGACATGGAACACTTCCCTAGGAAGAAAATAAAATCACCATATTAATCTATAATGAGAGCCACTTATGGATTGCCTACCAAAGATGGCAATACCTAGTTCTATCCTTGCTTTTATGCCTGGCTAGGGGTGTTAAATGATAGCGCTTGTCGGGAGGCAACCCAATTTTATTTTTAGTTTTTTTTTGCTTTTGCTTCTATTTAGGAATAAATCTTTGTTCTAGCCTCTGGTTATATGTGTTTTTATGTTTTAGTTAGTGTTTGTGCCAAGTTAAACCTATAGGATCTTCTTGGATGATAGTTATTTGATCTTGCTGTAATTTCCAGAAACTTTCTATTCACGAAAACGATTGAAAAATCACCAGAACGTGATAAAATACTGATTCCAATTGCTGCTGATCAATAAACAAATTACCTAGGTCGTCCTATTTTGGCTGATTGTTTGGAGTTCCATAAGTTTCGGTTAGTTACAGATTACTACAGACTGTTCTGTTTTTGACAGATTCTGTTTTTCGTGTGTTGTTTGCTTATTTTGATGAATCTATGGCTAGTAAAATAGTTTATAAACTATAGAGAAGTTGGAATACAGTATGTTTAACACCAATATAAATAAAGAATGAGTTCATTACAGTACCTTGAAGTGGTCTTTTGTTTTCTTTCGCTAACGGAGCTCACGAGATTTCTGTTGAGTTTTGTGTTGTAAAGTTTTCAAGTTTTGGGTGAATTTTTTTGATGGATTATGGAACAAGGAGTGGCAAGAGCCTAAGCTTGGGGATGCCCATGGCACCCCCAGGATAATCTAAGGACACCATAAATCCAAAGCTTGGGGATGCCCCGGAAGGCATCCCCTCTTTCGTCTACTTCCATCGGTAACTTTACTTGGAGCTATATTTTTATTCACCACGTGATATATGTTTTGCTTGGAGCGTCTTGTATAATTTGAGTCTTTGTCTTTTAATTTACCACAATCATTGAGGGATTCATGGATTAGGGGGTCTCCGGATAGCCGGATTATATCCTCTGGCCGGACTGTTGGACTATGAAGATACAAGATTGAAGACTTCGCCCGTGTCCGGATGGGACTCTCCTTTGCGTGGAAGGCAAGCTTGGCAATACGAATATGTAGATCTCCTCCCTTGTAACCGACTCTCTGTAACCCTAGCCCCCTCCGGTGTCTACATAAACCGGATGGTTTAGTCCGTAGGACAACAACAATCATACCATAGGCTAGCTTCCAGGGTTTAGCCTCTACAATCTCGTGGTAGATCAACTATTGTAATACTCATATCATCAAGATCAATCAAACAGGAAGTAGGGTATTACCTCCATAGAGAGGGCCCGAACCTAGGTAAACATCGTGTCCCCCGCCTCCTGTTACCATCCGCCTTAGACGCACAGTTCGGGACCCCCTACCCGAGATCCGCCGGTTTCGACACCGACATTGGTGCTTTCATTGAGAGTTCCACTATGCCGTCACCGTGAGGCTTGATGGCCCCTTCAATCATCGGTAACGATGCGGTCCAGGGTGAGCTTTTCCTCCCCGGACAGATCTTCGTATTCGGCGGCTTCGCACTGCGGGCCAACTCATTTGGCCATCTGGAGCAGATCGAGAGCTACGCCCCTGGCCACCAGGTCAGGCTCGAAAACTTGAACTACACCGCCGACATCCGCGGAGACTTGATCTTTGACGGATTCGAGCCATTGCCAGGTGCGCCGCACGATCACGACAAGCATGATTTAGCTCTGTCGTCGGACAGTGTTCGGGAGATCACACCTGCAACTACTCCGGCCCTCAATCCGGAGCAAATTGCGCCATCCGAGGACAGGTGGATAGACCCCGCCATGGAGGCCGCACTCTCACTGGCGATAGAGTCGGATACTGACTTCACCCCTTACGAGAGCCGTGCTGCTGAACCATTGTCTCCGGCCACGGACTCCGAGCCGCCTGTGTCTGCGCCTATCGAATCTTTCAGCACTCGCCCTTCGGCGACATGCTAAATTCATTAAGGTCTCTCTCCTTGTCAGGAGAACCTTGGCCGAACTATGTCCGCCTAGAATGGGATGTGGACGACGAAGAAATTCGCTGCCCACCCATCACCCACTTAGTAGCCACTGTCGATGATTTGACCGACATGCTCGACTTCGACTCCGAAGACATCGACGGTATGGACGACGATGCAGGAGACGAACAGGAACCACCCCCCACAGGGCGCTGGACCGCCACCTCATCATATGATATATATATGGTGGATACCCCCAAAGAAAACAATGACGAGGAACGGACGGATGCAGCGAAGAACAGCTCCATCGAGAAGCTAACAAAGCGTCGGCGCAGGCGCCGCTCCAAATCCCGCCTCACCAAAAACAACGATAACAGCGCAAGAGAAAATAACATCCCGGTCGACTCCAGAGGAAACGACGACCACATCAACCCAGCCGCAGAGCACAATGAAACTGCAAACGGCGAACACAGTACGGATCCGATGTCCGAACACGGCGACGCCGAGGATAAAGCTCATCAACCTCCCTCCGGGGAGGAAAACAATCCGGATGAAGATGCACACATCATCCCGGAAAGGCACTTGGAACAAGAGAACCTCCGCAGAAGGCTTATTGCCACAGCGAGGAGTCTGAAGAAGCAGAAGCAAAGGCTTAAGGCCGCACAAAATACGCTCAACAGCAGATTGAACAAAGTGCTTGACAATGAACAAAAGTATGGTGGAAGTTACCACACAAAGAGCTATCCAAAGCGCAAGCTATTACCCGAATTCGACGATGAGGCCTTAGAGCCCACGTAGCCGAAAAATAAAACGGCCAACCGGTCGGATCAACCACCTCATGCCCGCGATAGAGTAGCTAACAAGGCCGCACATAAGTCAACACACGATCTACGTGAGGACTTGCGCCAAAAATCTAGTATGACCAGATCCATCTATAGATCTAGGAAGCGCGCTCCGGCACAAAAGGAAAACCGAATACCACAACCGTCCGAACGCCATGATACACCCAAATACAGGGGTTCTGCAACCCCCTATGTTTCACCGATGAGGTGCTGGACCATGAATTTCCTGAAGGATTCAAACCAGTGAACATAGAGGTGTACGACGGGACCATAGACCCTGGGGTCTGGATTGAGGACTTTATCCTCCATATCCATATGGCTCGCGGAGACGATCTCCACGCCATCAAGTACTTGCCCCTCAAGCTTAAAGGATCAGCTCGACACTGGCTGAAAAGCCTCCCCGAAAACTCAACTGGAAGTTGGGAGGAGCTCGAGGATGCTTTTCGGGCTAATTTTCAAGGGACCTATGTCCAACCTCCGGATGCAGACGATTTAAGTCATATAATACAACAGCCCGGAGAGTCAGCCTGAAAGCTTTGGAAAAGGTTTCTCACTAAGAAGAACCAAATCGTCGACCGCCCAGACGCAGAAGCCTTAGCAGCTTTCAAGCACAGCGTCCAAGACGAATGGCTCGCCAGACACCTCGGCCAAGAAAAACCGAGAACAATGGCAGCCCTGACAAGCCTAATGACACGCTTTTGCGCGGGCGAAGATAGCTGGTTAGCCCGCAGTAGCACCAACGACCCAAGCACATCCGAAGTCAGGGATGGCAATGGAAAACTACGACGCAGTAAAAGCAAGCGTCGAAGTACAGAAGACAGCCCAGATAATACGGCGGTAAACACCGGATTCAGGGGCTCTCGGCCGGGTCAGCGGAAAAAGCCTTTCAAAGGCGGCAGAGATGAACTGTCCGGCCTAAACAAGATTCTAGACAAGCTATGTCAGATTCATGGCACCCCCAATAAACCTACAAATCACACCCACAGAGAATGTTGGGTCTTCAAGTAGGTCGGTAAGCTAAACGCCGAACACAAGGGGAGGGAGACACCAAGCGAAGACGAGGATGAACCTCGCCAGCAAAGCACAGAGGGACAAAAAAAAATTCCCACCAGAGGTTAAAACAGTAAACATGATCCACGTGACGAAGAGGAGAAGCAAACATGCACTCCAAGACGCACACGCCGCAGAGCCTGTCACCCCTAAGCTCAACCCCTGGTTGGCCTGCCAGATCACTTTTGATCGCAGGGATCACCCGACAAGCATCCGACACGAAGGATTGGCTGCCTTGGTGTTAGACCCAATAATAAATGGATACCATCTCACGCGAGTCCTTATGGACGGCGCGATGAGTCTAAATCGATATATCGTGACACATCCGCAAAATGGGGATAGACCCGACGAAATCAGCCACGAATACTACCTTCAAGGGAGTAACACGAGGCCAGAGGCCGCTGCACGGGCTCTCTATTACTAGAGGTTGTATTCGGTTCTCCCGACAACTTCTGAAGCGAAAAGTTAACCTTCGACATCGCTCCATTCCGAAGTGGCTATCAAGCAATACTCGGAAGAGCAGCTTTCGCTCGTTTTAATGCAGTACCGCATTACGCTTCTCTCAAGCTTAAGATGCCCGGTCCGCGTAGCATCATCACCATTAGCGGAAACATTGAACGTTCCTTACGAGCGGAAGAATGTGCGACGACTTTAATAGCCGAACACTAAAAGGCCCCTCCAACCAGACTCGGTCGTCAAGACCGCAGACACGGCTAGACGAGTCCGGCATAACAGCTTAGATAAACCCCAGATTGGTTTGATGGTTATACCCCCATAGACGGTACCAGGGGCTTCCCGCGTGTAATAAGGGCTAGTTCGGCTCAACTTGACTTATCTTGAATTTTGATGGTTTATTGAGAACAATCAATTTTTCGGCATGGCAACTTTCACCTAAGTTCTTCTCTTTTACAGATGACAATCGTGCTACACCCGTTCAGGATACGGCACAACGGAGACACAGGCGCAGACATGCAGCAGGGACCCGCCCAAAGGTTTATTTTTAGATTAAGACCCTGCATAAACCTTTTTACTGTCTCTTGTTGTTCACATCCTCCGGATACTTAGCATAACCGAGAAGGATGCTGACGTTATTGGTATTTCGCCACGTCAGAGAATTGCACGTACCTGGACACTCGGGGTTCATTATCAAGGGCACTGTTCAGCCCGGCATATGTTATAAAGACCGAATACCTTAGGGAGTGTTCGGCGTCGCGAGTTCGGCCTTATATGCATCAGCTCCAAATCATGTCTTTGGTCAAATGTTGGGTTTGCCCGGCTCCCGTGTTTTGCTACCTTACGTTCCGCTCTATCGGCTAAGGTGGCACCGGGAGAACTACTGCGATTGTGCCGTGGTTCATCCGGATGAGCACCTTAGTAGAGAAAGCCGAAAACTGACTGTCATGATAAAGCGCGAGACTGGTCAACCACTCAATAACTTAGCGGAATCTTCGGGATTCCTCCGCATTAACGAAGGGCTGTTTCCCGGTCATGTACGCACGCCCCCCGTATTCGAACGAGCGCGGAGGTACCAGGGGCTATATAGTAGTCCCACCGTCAAACTCCTATGGCTAAGTGAAAGTGTTAAAGCAATATAGTCCGATTGCCTAGTTCGCTGCGCTACCACCTCCTTAATGGATCAAGACGTTGGATCAAGTGTGAATACGCCTTTTTTGCGAACACCCCCGCATTATATGCATGGGGGCTGAAGCCGACGACTGCAAACTTTCAGGTTATATACATATATACATAAACGGCCGCACAGGAGGCATCATAATACTTTCAGGCAAAAGTATAAACACAGCCTTTATAACTCAATAGAACATTGTTTTTACAATGGGAATACATGTCAAGTGTGAATACGCCTTTTTTGCGAACACCCCCGCATTATATGCGTAGGGGCTGAAGCCGACGACTGCAAACTTTCAGGTTATATACATATATACATAAACGGCCGCACAGGAGGCATCATAATACTTTCAGGCAAAAGTATAAACACAGCCTTTATAACTCAATAGAACATTGTTTTTACAATGGGAATACATGTCACTAGAACATAATATTCTTCGAGCACTGAGCCTCTATTTAACGAGCGCCTTCAAGGACTTCTTCAAAGTAGTGCTTGGCAGATACTCGGCCCTCGGCCGAACTCTGGGTTGCAATAGCGCTGGCCTCCATCTCCGTCCAGTATGTCTTGACACGGGCAAGTGCCATCCGCGCACCCTCTATGCACGCCGACCTCTTCATAGCGTCGATGTGCGGCACAACGCCAAGGAACTGTTGCACTAAACTAAAATAACTATTCGGCCTTGGCCCTTCCGGCCACAGATGATCCACAACAGACCTCATGGCAAGCCCGGACAACCTATGGAGCTCGGCCCACTCGGCCATCCGCTCATTCAACAGCAGTGGACGCACTGGAACATTGAATTGCGACCAGAACAGATTTTCCACTTCACGATCTTTTTGATCCTTGAAGTACTCGGCCGCATCAGCGGCACTTGCTGCCAAATCCACGTATGCGTCTGCAGAACTCCATAGTTGATCAAGAGCGGCATACTTCGGATCTCCGAACTTCATCCGCAACAGAAAGGGCTTCCCAGCCGCGATATCTCCAGCTTGACGCAGCTCCTCCTTCGCCGCTCTAATTTTAGAGCGGGCTTCCTTGGCCGCTACCATGGCCTGCTCCAGGTCCGTCGCCTTCGCTCGGCTTTCTTTTTCAAGAAGCTGGTAACGGTCGGCGGCATCCTTCAACTCAACGGCCATCTTGGCTATTTTCTCCTTGCTTTGGCAATGCGCAGCCTGTTCGGCTCTCAACTCTTCGACCGCCTTTAGAGCGGCCGCATCACTATTTCTGGCTTGTTCCTTGGCTCGGGCAAGTTCCACCCGAAGGGTCTCCACGGCGGCAGCTCCATCTGCAGTCACAACATATTAAAGATACTAGCATCTTGCTCCTCTTACTATGTGTTGATCACCGGAGAAATCACATACCCTGAGCCTCGTCGAGCCGCTTGTTGACAAGTACGATGTCGGCATCTGCCGCATCAAGTTGCCGCTTTAGCTCGGCAAACTCACAAGTCTGGCTAGCCGTCGGACCCTCCGCCACCTGCACATGAGGGCGGCTTGATTATTACCTGGGACTATGATCCTCTGTTCGCCGCTGTTCTCGACGGCAACCAGAGTCTCAGGGGCTACTATCTGCATAGGGCACACCTAACGTGTGCGGTACCATCAAAAGCATACACTATTTCACGTACCTCAAAGCCTTTCAGCAAACTCATAAAAGCTTCATGCAACCCGCTTTCGGTGGATGAAATCCTCGGAATCATCGTACCCATTAGCGTACGATGTGCTTCTGAGACAACCGCTTACTCCAGAAGATCCTTCAGTGCGTCCGATTGCACACAGGAATGTTCCGGACTCTTTCTGTTGCTCTCCTTAGGAGCCGGATGCTGTGGACTTCGGGTGGCCACGGGATTACCCTCTGGCCTTGGCGGATCAGGAGAAACCCTTCGCGACGACACTTCAGCATCGCCCGCCTCATGTGGCAGGGTGGCATGGGGAGGTGTTTCGCTCTCCATCATCTCCGGAAGAAGATCCCCCGAAGACGAACTCTGTTGAGAAGGGCTACGATCCGAACTACAAGATATATGCTTCGATTATTGTCCTCAGAGGTAAAGCAGGATATTTTTGCTATTAAGTACTTTTTGTTTACTTACGGCTCGGTGGAAGGATGATCCCCTTGCGGACACTGTGCGGCAAGGGTACCCTCCGAGGCAGGACCCTTTGGCGAAGATTTCTTCCCCCATTTTGAAACCCTTGTTTCCGGGTCATGAGAGGTGGTCCTCTTCCTTCCTTGAGGAGAGGGAATTTCAGATTCTTCTCCCCGGTTATCCTCCTTCGCGGAGGCGCTAATTCCCCCGGTTTGGATTAATAATGAGTGAGGCCCGCTTTTAGCCTCTTTATTCCCCCCTTCATCTTCCCCTGAGGGCGCCAGATAAGGCGCCGGCTCGAGCTTTCTGATCAGTACTGGATCCGCTGAGCCTTCGGGTAGGGGAGCCGAACACCTGATCATCTTCGCCTTTGTTACACAGTCCTAGTCAAAGAGCGACTTTTCAAAATGATGTTGTGATAAATAAGAAGACAGCGTGTTCGGCCACGTGATTACTTACTTGGGTATCTGGACGATTGCAGCTCAGACCCGCATCCTCGGTGAGGTCCGGACACCTTATTTGTGGTCCGAAGAATAATTTGCACATCTCTTCGAGCATCATGCCGAGGAAGTGCTGAATAGCTCGCGGTCCTTCCGGGTTGAACTCCCACATTCGGAGGGGTCGACGTTTGCAGGGCAGGACCCGACGAACTAGCATGACTTGCATTACTGTGACCAGGCCGACATATCTCTCTAGGAGATCTCGGATGCGACTCTGCAATATCGGCGCATCATTTGCTGGCCCCCAGTCTAGCCCCTTGTTGATCCATGACGTCAGTTGTGGTGGGGGGCCCGAGCGAAAGGCAGGGGGGCCACCCACTTGGTACCCCGGGGAGCTGTGATGTAAAACCACCCCCGTTGCCATAAACTGGACACCTCCGGGAAGGAACCCTTCGGCCATGGGACATCGGCGCCTTTGCTTATTACGGCGCCTCTGCACTCTGCATGTCGCCCCTTAATCATCTTCGGCTCCACATTAAAGGTCTTGAACCATGAGCCGAAGTGTGGGGTAATGTGGAGGAATGCTTCACACACGACGATGAACGATGAGATGTGAAGGATGGAATCCGGGGCCAGGTCATGGAAATCCAGCCCGTAATAGAACATGAGCCCCCTAACAAAGGGATCTAGAGCAAGGCCTAGCCCTCAGAGGAAGTGAGAGATGAATACAACGCTCTCGCCAGGTTCGGGAGTAGGAATGACTTGCCCTCGAGCAAGCAACCTGTGCGAGATTTCACCGGTCAAATACCTGGCCTCTCTTAGCTTCTTGATGTCTTCCTCTATGACAGAGGAAGGCATCCACCGACCTTGAAGGTTGGATCCGGACATGGTTGAAGGTCCGAGGCGCCTACCTGAGCTTTGGGTGTTGGAACTCGAGGTGGGGGAAGGATTCGTTTCAGTGCGAGAGGTAAAAAGGACAGGCCTTGGTCTCTTTATAAAGGGGATGAATATCAAGCGTCCTCCGCGTGGCCATTTGGGACTTCTAAATCGAGGAGTCATACCAACGGGCATGATTGGGTTACCCACATCCGTATTGATGAGAATCCCGTAATAAGGGGGACACGATCTCTGCTTCGACAAGACGTGCCAATAAAGTCACCTTGTAAAACATGCAGTGGCAGGCTGATTGAGAAGGACGGTTCGTCATGACCAGACAACGGCAATACGTCACATTATGAAAAATAGTCGGCAGATTGGATTTGTGGAGATATTATTCTCTCTGCGATGGTATGTGGAATTTGTTTTGCAGAGCCGGACACTATCCTCGTGTTCAAGGTCTTCTATGGAGTATTTGGAGGAAGAACCCGCCTTGCAATGCCGAAGACAAATCTGCGCACCGGACTCATCGTCATTGAAGCCTGGTTCAGGGGCTATTGAGGGAGTCCTGGATTAGGGGGTCTCCGGACAGCCGGATTATATCCTCTGGCCGGACTGTTGGACTATGAAGATACAAGATTGAAGACTTCGCCCGTGTCCGGATGGGACTCTCCTTGGCGTGGAAGGCAAGCTTGGCAATACGAATATGTAGATCTCTTCCCTTGTAACCAACTCTGTGTAACCCTAGCCCCATCCGGTGTCTATATAAACCGGAAGGTTTAGTCCGTAGGACAACAACAATCATACCATAGGCTAGCTTGTAGGGTTTAGCCTCTACGATCTCGTGGTAGATCAACTATTGTAATACTCATATCATCAAGATCAATCAAGCAGGAAGTAGGGTATTACCTCCATAGAGAGGGCCCGAACCTGGGTAAACATCGTGTCTCCCGCCTCCTGTTACCATCCGCCTTAGACGCACAGTTCGGGACCCCCTACCTGAGATCCACCGGTTTTGACACCGACAATCATCCTTGTTGTACACAACTTTTGAGAGAGCCATACATGATTTGGAATTTGTTAGAATACTCTATGTGCTTCGCTTATATCTTTTGAGTTATATAGTTTTGCTCTAGTACTTCACTTATATCTTTTAGAGCACGGTGGTTGATTTGTTTTATAGAAACTATTGATCTCTCATGCTTCACTTAGATTATTTTGAGAGTCTTAAATAGCATGGTAATTTGCTTAAATAATCCTAATATGCTTGGTATTCAAGAATAGTAAAACTTTCTTATGAGTGTGTTGAATACTATGAGAAGTTTGATGCTTGATAATTGTTTTGAGATATGAAGATGGTGATATTAGAGTCATGCTAGTTGAGTAGTTGTGAATTTGAGAAATACTTGTGTTAAAGTTTGTGATTCCCATAGCATGCACGTATGGTGAACCGTTATGTGATGAAGTCGAGCATGATTTATTTATTGATTGTCTTCCTTATGAGTGGCGATCGGGGACGAGCGATGGTCTTTTCCTACCAATCTATCCCCTAGGAGCATGCGCGTAATACTTTGCTTTGATACTTGTAGATTTTTGCAATAAGTATATGAGTTTTTTATGACTAATGTTGAGTCCATGGATTATATGCACTCTTCTTCCTTCCACCATTGCTAGCCTCTCTAATACCGCGCACTTTTCGCCGATATCATACACCCACCATATACCTTCCTCAAAACAGCCACCATACCTACCTATCTTGGCATTTCCATAGCCATTCCGAGATATATTGCCATGCAACTTTCCACCGTTCCGTTTATTATGACACTCTCCATCATTGTCATATTGCTTAGCATGATCATGTAGTTGACATCGTGTTTGTGGCAAAGCCACCATTCATAATTCTTTCATACATGTCACTCTTGATTCATTGCATATCCCAAAGACATCACGGAGGCATTCATATAGAGTCATATTTTGTTCTAAGTATCGAGTTGTAATTGTTGAGTTGTAAGAAAATAAAAGTGTGATGACCTTCATTTTTAGAGCATTGTCCCAAGTGAGGAAAAGGATGATGGAGACTATGATTCCCCCACAAGTCGTGATGAGACTCCAGACGAAAAATAAAAAAAGAAAAGATGCCATAAAAAAGAGAAAAGGCCCAAATAAAAAAATGAGAAAAAAGAGAGAAGGGACAATGTTACTATCCTTTTACCACACTTGTGCTTCAAAGTAGCACTATGATCTTCATGATAGAGAGTCTCTCATTTTGTCACTTTCATATACTAGTGGGAATTTTTCATTATAGAATTTGGCTTGTATATTCCAATGATGGGCTTCCTCAAAATGCCCTAGGTCTTCGTGAGCAAGCGAGTTGGATGCACACCCACTTAGTTTCTTTTGTTGAGCTTTCATATGCTTATAGCTCTAGTGCATCCGTTGCATGGCAATCCCTACTCACTCACATTGATATCTATTGATGGGCATCTCCATAGCCCGTTGATACGCTTAGTTGATGTGAGACTATCTTCTCCCTTTTTTTGTCTTCTCCACAACCACCATTCTATTCCACATATAGTGCTATATCCATGGCTCACGCTCATGTATTGCGTGAAGATTGAAAAAGTTTGAGAATGTCAAAAGTATGAAACAATTGCTTGGCTTGTCATCGGGGTTGTGCATGATTTAAATACTATGTGTGATGAAGATAGAGCATAGCCAGACTATATGATTTTGTAGAGATAACTTTCTTTGGCCATGTTATTCTGAGAAGACATGATTGATTTGTTAGTATTCTTGAAGTATTATTATTTTTATGTCAATATTAAACTTTTGTCTTGAATCTTTCGGATCTGAATATTCATACCACAATTAAGAAGAATTACATTAAAATTATGCCAAGTAGCATTCCGCATCAAAAATCCTGTTTTTATCATTTACCTACTCGAGGACGACAGGAATTAAGCTTGGGGATGCCTGATACGTCTCCAACGTATCTATAATTTTTGATTGCTCCATGCTATATTATCTACTGTTTTGGACATTATTGGCCTTTATTATCCACTTTTATATTATTTTGGGACTAACCTATTAACCGGAGGCCCAGCCCAGAATTGTTGTTTTTTGCCTATTTCAGAGTTTTGCAGAAAAGGAATATCAAACGGAGTCCAAACGGAATGAAACCTTCGGGAACGTGATTTTTAGGAAGAATATGATCCAGGAGACTTGGACCCTACGTCAAGAAACAAAAGAGGAGGCCACGAGGTAGGGGGGCGCGCCCACCCCCCCAGGGCACGCCCTCCACCCTTGTGGGCCCTCTGTTGCTCCACCGACGTACTCCTTCCTCTTATATATACCTACGTACCCCCAAACGATCAGATACGGAGCCAAAAACCTAATTACACCGCCGCAACCTTCTGTACCCACGAGATCCCATCTTGGGGCCTGTTCTGGAGCTCAGCCGGAGGGGGCATCCATCACGGAGGGCTTCTACATCAACACCATAGCCTCTCCGATGAAGTGTGAGTAGTTTACCTCAGACCTTCGGGTCCATAGTTAGTAGCTAGATGGCTTCTTCTCTCTTTTTGGATCTCAATACAATGTTCTCCCCCTCTCTCGTGGAGATCTATTCGATGTAATTTTCTTTTTGCGGTGTGTTTGTTGAGACCAATGAATTGTGGGTTTATGATCAAGATTATCTATGAACAATATTTGAATCTTCCCTGAATTATTTTATGTATGATTGGTTATCTTTGCAAGTCTCTTTGAATTATCAGTTTGGTTTGGCCTACTAGATTAATCTTTCTTGCAATGGGAGAAGTGCTTAGCTTTGGGTTCAATCTTGCGGTGTCCTTTCCCGATGTGATGGGGGCAGCAAGGCACGTATTGTATTGTTGCCATCGAGGATAACAAGATGGGGTTTTATCATATTGCATGAATTTATCCTCTACATCATGTCATCTTGCTTAAGGCGTTACTCTGTTTTCATGAACTTAATACTCTAGATGCATGCTGGATAGCGGTCGATGAGTGGAGTAATAGTAGTAGATGCAGGCAGGAGTCGGTCTACTTGTGTCCGACGTGATGCCTATATACATGATCATACCTACATATTCTCATAACTATGCTCAATTCTGTCAATTGCTCAACAGTAATTCGTTCACCCACCGTAAAATATTTATGCTCTTGAGAGAAGTCACTAGTCAAACCTATGGCCCCCGGGTCTATCTTCATCATTTAATCTTCCAACACTTAGTTATTTCCTTTGCTTTTTTACTTTGCTTTTATTTTACTTTGCATCTTTATCACAAAAATACCAAAAATATTATCCTATCATATCTATCAGATCTCATTCTCGTAAGTGACCGTGAAGGGATTGACAACCCCTTATCGCGTTGGTTGCGAGGAGTTATTTGTTTTGTGTAGGTACTAGGACTCACGCGTAGCCTCCAACTGGATTGATACCTTGGTTCTCAAAAACTGAGGGAAATACTTACGCTACTTTGCTTCATCACCCTCCTCTTCAAGGAAAAACCAACGCACTGCTCAAGAGGTAGCAATGATCTTCACTGTCTAGAGGTCCCGTTTCCAAGACTAAAATTGATGACGCTGGGAAAATGCCTATGGACAAAGCTCCTAGACCAGATAGATTTAGTGGTGCTTTCATCAAAGCTTACTGGAGCATTACTTGTCAAGACCCAATCTCATTGTGGATTTTTATCATGACAGGGTCAACTTGCAAAGCATCAATGCTTCGTATATTACCTTGTTTCTTAATAAAGATACCCCCTTGACTACTTGAGACTTCAGGCCTACCTCCTTGCTCAATTACACAAATAAGATCATTACTAATTGTTGACTAATAGAATGCACTCTATCATTCTTAAACTCATTTACATTAATCAGTATGGATTTATCCAAACAGGACCATTCAAGACTTCCTTGGTTGGGCTTTTGAATATCTCATCAGTGCCATCACTCCAGGAAAAACATTGGTCCTAAAATTGGACTTTGAAAAGGCCTTTGACCTGGTTGAACATATAACTTTTGAATATTCTTAGAGCTAAAGGTTTTGGAGATAGATGGATGATATGGATGCAAATGATCTTTAGTTTTTGCACTTCATCTATTTTGCTTAATGCCATCCCTCGTAAGTAATTCCAATGTAAAGGAGGTGTCAGGCAAGGGGAACCTATGTCATCCCACCTCTTTGTCTTGGTTGCTGACCTTCTTCAAAATGTGTTCAATGAAGCCATGGACACAAATCTCTGAGTCTCCTTTACAAGTTCATTCTTGCCCTAATTTTCCAATTATTCAGTATGGTGATGATACTATTCTTGTCCTTCCTTCTGAGAAGTTTCAACTATGTCAAATCAAGATGCACACTCTAGTTTAAAAATTAACTACAACAAGTATGTCTTAGTTCCAATTCCAACTAATGTACCTGATGAGAGAATGGCAACCTTGACAAAAAATTTAGCATGCCAGCATGGGTCATTTCCATTCACCTATATTGGCTTGCCTATGCATAGATCCAAGCCAAAGATTGAAGACTTTAATCCCATTATGTAGCGACTTGAGAAAAGGTTGTCTAGGTGTTCTACCATGTTTTCATATGATGGAAGACCCCTCTTGAACAAATATGTTTTCTAGTCTCTGGCCACCTTCTTCATGTGACTCTTGCCTTGCTTGTGGGAGTGGTCAATCAAATTAATAAATATTTAAGGCACTGCCTTTGGTGAAAATTTGGTATGGAAGATAAGGGTACTATGCTCATTGCTTGGGAGAAGGTTTCTAGGCCAAAAAATCAAGGTGGCCTTGGTGTTCTGAAGGTCTCAACTCATAACAAGGTCCTTCTCATCAAATATTTGCATTAAGTTCTTTAAAAAAGACGAACTGCCCTAGGTGAAACTAGTATGGAAGAAACATTATAGTTCTGGGCCACCTATTGACAAGTAGAAAGGCTCCTTCTGGTAGAAGGACATGCATGCCGGTGCCGATCGATCGCAGCCGGTCAATCTTCTAGCGGGATGGCATGCATGCCATGTGCGCCGTTAATAATGCCACATCTGACCACATATCCTTCTACAGTAGCAGTACATGTATGGTCCATGAGATTAAGCTAACTACGAGAGCAACAGTGTACACTCGCTCGTGCAACTATGGGAGCATGCCATGTTACATCGTGACAAGTTCCAGCCCTACTACGCTCGAAACTCCTGCACACCTGCTGAGCTGCACCAGAGCATGTAGTCGTGTGGATGGGACTCGAAGTTTTTTTGGTCTTTTTTCCTTCGAAGAACAAAACATGCACGGTAATCGTATGTCCTCGTCGTTAACGAGTCTTGTTCCTGAGTCCTAGAACTATTGGAGTGCTGCCAACATCCATAGCAAGGGCATCTTTAACGGCAATCCGTAAATTTTTCCCATATCCGTCCGCAAATAGGAGGATCAGTCCATGGAAACGAATTCGGGAGGACGACATCCAACACTAGCCGCATACATTTCCAACCTTTTTTTAACAAACCAGATGAATTTCAGGCAAAAACGACCGGATTTAATACAAACATGACAAATTTCATTACATTTGAACATTTAGAATAAAAAAAGATCTGCCCCTAAACCTATCCTACAGCGGCGGCGGTAGGCATCCAGACCATGTCGTCCTTCATCCGCAGTCTCCATGAGCACCGGCGATAAGACCGATGAAGTGAAGGTGCAGTCTCCGGCGAGGAAAAGTAGAACACGGGAGACGGGTCGGCCCACAGGAGACACAAGGCACCGCCGCCTCCTGTGGCCTACTCACACTTGGAGGAGTTCGCGACATGTCCGTCGCCGGTGGATATAAGGTCAGCGATGAAAATGACGGCGTCGGCGTTGTCTTCGTCCCGCCGGGCCTGTTGATGGTTCATCGATGGCGCGTAGGAGGCGCAGCTGGCGTTGTTCTCCTCCGCAATCGCCTGTAGTTGCGCCTCCGCGGCGGCCGCTTCCTGATGAGCGGCCGCTTGAGCGCAGACGGCATCATATATGGCACGCTGCTCCGCCATGAAGTTGGGGTTCGCCGCGGCCATGGCCGCTACAACCTCCTCGCTCGCGCGCTCGCCGTAGATCTAGCTCTCCGCCTGCCGGTGCTGCTCCTGGAGGAACACGTTGTACCATTGTTCCTCCTGCATCTACTGGAACACCGACAGAGGCGTCGGCGCAGGCTGCACCTCCGCCGTGACGGCGTTGAAGTGCGCCTGCGCCTGCTCCATGGTGAAGTCGACGTGCACAGGAGGCGCGGGAGCCGTGGCGGAGTCGTAGGAGCCTGTCGTCCTCGTCGTCGGAGACCTCAGGCGAGCTGGCCGGCAAGTCGGCCTCGATCCGCCTGGCATGGCGGCTATGCCAAGCAACGGCAAGGGCGGCCACCGCATGCTTCATCTCCGGGCACAGACTGTCCCACTGTGTTTTTCCGCTGGCGGTCATTGCGGATACAGTGCAAAGAAGGAGGATGTGGAGGGACTGGTGTTGTGGTGTGTAGTTAGTCAGGTGTGGCCGCCTTTATATAGCGGATTCTGGTGAGGCGAGGCGTCCGGATGCGTCAATGCGCGGCGCCGGAGTGGGTTTCTCGGCCGGCCAGGCTACTCCGGCAGACGAAGGACAGTGACATTGACCGGGCGTGGTAGATATCCGTCCCGTCCCATCCAGTCACATGTCTCCGGCATTGAACAGGCGCGGACACCGGAGACGCGTCGTGGGTAGCGCCCTCGGCCGGCGCATCGCTTCAATGGCGGAGGCAATGAGAGGTAACATCCGCCCTGAGCCGTCTTCAATTTTGAGCGTCGCGCTCTATAACGGCATGAATGCGGGCAGCTGACGCTGGGCGGGAGCGCGTGCGGGAGGGGGAAGGGTTTTTGGTGGGCCAATGCGGTCAGAAACAGGCCTGGAATCAGTCCGGACTCCCGCAACCTCCCTCACTTTTGTCTTCAGTTTGCAGGAGAAATCGTGTCCGGACCGCTCGGCGGACCGATACAGGTCGGCATTGGATGGCTTCTCCAGTCCGGACAGCGCGGTCCGGATGGTTGCGAGAGGGTTACTGGTCCGCTTTAAAGATGTCATAAGGCTTTCTTCTTTGTTCATAGGTAGAAAAATATAGAAATAGAAAAGTCACAGGAAAAAAAATGGTATGTGTCTCAAATCCTGTATCACTGATGTAGGTTGTTTTGCGGCTTTCGTTTCGATGGCCGATCAAAGGAGGGCCTGAACTACTGTTGCCTGATTCTGTGGACAATCATAATCTATCAAGCGGGGTGTATGCATACATGGGTTAAAAAAAGAACATACTTCTCATGCAATGAGGAGAACGGTCGTGGGTGTTTCTCCTCACTGAATGATCGTTCAGCTGCGTTGTGTTTCTGAACACTAGTGATCATACAACCTGCTCCATTCTTCAGAAGGTACACAGTGTACCTGGAACAAAATGAAACGGAATGGCAGTGGTGCTAGGCTTGAGTCTTCGGATCAGTTCGGAGTAATTAACACCTAAAAGTCAGTACGTACATGATTTGCGTGTGCAAACCCAGAATAAATTCAAGAACTGAAGTCCTATCGAGTGAGAACGCTCTCACGCACAACACACAACCTTTTGTGACAGTCAAATGAGATGACAAGTCTACTGTATCAAGTGAGAGCTAGATTTTCAAGTTTTAGTTCGCATTTTGCTTTTGCCTCTCCCCTTCAATCCAAAAAGATGGAATGAGCGAATCCAAATTGAGAATTTAAATATTTGAATTTGACGAAAATCGGACACGGACTTCGGCCTCACCACAGGGCACGTCTCTAGCTAGCTTATAGCGAGACAAACGGTTGCCTCGCGCGGGAGCTATGTCTCGCTTACAACGAGACTGAAGGAGCTCTAGCCTGGAGCGTCCACAGTAACAAACCGACCAAATAGCGCACACTTAAAAGAAAATGGGAGCAGGCTGGGATTGATTGCGCCCGTTTAGCACTATAGCGGCAGTGTTAGTCTCCCGCGTTTTTTTTCTGGACAGTTTTTCCCTATTGTTTTTAGGTCGATTTTTTCATTCCTTTCTTTCCTTTTTCTTTTCCGCACTTTTCCTTTTTCCATTCTCGTTTTTTATGATTTATTTTTCAAATTCTTTTGCACAATTGTTTTATGTACCTTGGTCGGGTTTTATGCACGGATTGTTTTAGAAATCAATGAACTTTTCCCCAAAATTGATAAACTTTTCAAATTTGTGAACCATTTTTGTTAAAATCAATGAACTTTTTTCTCCAAAATCAACGAACCTTTTCAAATCCGTGGTGTTTTTCCAAAATTTATGAACTTTTTCATATTTTTGAACTTTTCATTCATTCTTTTGTAAATTTGTTTTGCAAGTCCATCGAATTTTCTCAAACCAAGTATTGTTAATATCTTTAAACAATTTTTTTAGATCCAATTTTTCAAAAAAGAAAGTCAAATAGTCTGTTCGGCCAGTCAGTGACTGGTTGGTCGAATGCATCTGTCGTCCTGTGTAGCCGCCGCCTCGTCCTTCTCCTCCACAAAAAGCTAGGGTTTTTGCCTCTCGCCGCCGCCGCCGCAGGTCCGCCTCCTCTCCGATGGCCTTAGGGCCATGGGGGCGCAGTGGATCTCGGCAAGGGTCGGCGGAGGCTCCGCTTTTGTCGCTTTCTTCCGGTTTTGCTAGGGTTTGTGTCACCTTTCGGAAGACGGCGAGGCGGCGGCGGCTCCTCAAGATGGAATAAAGGTCTCCCCGCCTAGCCCCCGTTCCGGTGATGCATCTAGCATTGTTGGTGGGCGTGTGGAGGTGTGTCTCCGGCGGATCTATCTTTGGTGGATTTGCTCGGATCTCGTCGTTGTTCGTCTACGTTCGTGTGTCTTGGATTGGATTTTTCTGATCTCGTTATTCTTTATCTGCGGCGGTTGCTGTTCTGGTGCGCTGGTCCTACGGGGCCTTAGCACGACGACTTCCCGACTGTCTACTACAACAAGTTGTGCCCGACTCCGGCGATGGAGGGGCGATGACGGCGGCGCGCCTTCGGCTCGCTTCAGTGCTGGTAGTTGTCGCTAGGTGGTCTACGGATCTGGATGTAATTTCTATTATTTTTGGTATTCGTTGTACTGCCATGATTGAAGATGAATAAATCGAAAATTTTCTCGAAAAAAAAAATGACTGGTTGGTCACTCTGATGGAAGAGAAGGCTCCGGTCGTTGGAGCAACGGAGTGGCCCAGGGTGACCCGAGCGACCTTCTCGCTTTGTAAGGGCAGGCCCAGTCCGCTAACCGCTGCTGGCGCCCACGCGTGACGCCTAGGGGGCTGGCATTTCTTAACGGACGCCTTAAGCGCCTGTTTCTTCTGTTGCCGCAAACGGGCTCATACCCGCGCGCCGCGCTGGCAGGCCCGTTTCCTTCTGTTAAAAAACTGCAGCAAGACTTATATTTCGAATGTGAGGGCTCGAACTCGCGATTTCTCCGTTGAAACATCAGCGCACTAACCAACAGACCACCGTACCGATTGTGTTCTTTTACTTATTTTGGTTCTTTTATTTACGTAGGCCGCGAGAGCCCACCAAACCAGCTTTCACTGCTCACTGATTTCTGGGCGTTTTTTTCTTTTTTTTCTGGTTCGTTTATTCATTTTATTTTCTCATTTTCCTTTTTTTATTTTTAAAATTCGTAAAAATTTTAAAATTGAATGAAACTTTTATCAAATCGATGAACTTTTTTAAAAATTCAATGAAAATTTTGAAATTCCATGAACTTTTAAAACGTGAACAATTATTGAGAACATGAACAAAAATTTATATACGACTGGAGATTTTCAAATATACACTGAACATTTTTTCGTGTACGATGAACAATTTTAACTACACAGTGAACATTTTTGTGATGTACATTGAAATAATTTAAAACATTTTATACATTTTTTGATATAAGATGAACAAATTTTATACATCGAACATTTTTGTAATATAGTCTAAACAATTTTAACTACACATTGAACAATTTTGTGATATGCGCTGAAAAACCATTTAAATACCCATTGAACATTTTTTGATGTACACTGAACAATTTAAAATTGTGAACAAAATTTGAAAACTATGAACACGTTTTGAAATCGTGAACAATAAACGAAATATACATTAAATTTATTTAAAATTCCATGAACCTTTTTCAAATTTCATGAAGTTTATCAAAATTGATGAACTTTTTTTTAAAATCGATGAACACCTTTTCAAATTCGATGAAATTTTTCAAAATTTGACGAACTTTTTCGAAAATCAACAAACTCTTTTTCAAATTCGATGAACCTTTTCAAAATCGATGAACTATTTTTAAAAATTCGTAAAAAATATTCAAAATCTGATGAAGTCTCTTTTATATAAAAAAAACAACTTTTCCAAATTGTTTTCAAATAATTCACAAATCTAATAAAAAGCGCTGATGCATTGGTCTTAAAGAGCTCGCGTTCCATGTAGTCACTGGTGCTCACAGGTTGTAGTGGTTAGCGAAACTGTTCTCGTATTGTAGCCATAAGGCGTGAGTTCGAGTGCCTATCCGCTCTTTTCGCGAGTCCTTTTTTCCTTCTATACTGCACGCGGTGGGCCGGCCCATAGGGTGCGGAGTGTGAGCGCCAGCTCCCTGAACCGGCGAAATCATTAATTAAGGAGTACTCATTGTAAAGAACACTCCATCTTCCTAGGTCACGACAAGTGGCGCACATGCAGCGCGCCAATTGTCACAACCTGGGAGTTTTCTCTTTTTTAGTAGATTCGTTTGTTCAAAACGTTTTATCTCTTAAACCGTGCGTCCAAATCTTAAACCGTTTTCATCATTGGATTCCTCGCGTTGAGATCTTCAAAACTAGATCACATGTTGATAGGTTTTGACGAACTTTTTTTTTTCACGAAAAAAATCGGACGAAAAAACCAAACCGGGAGCACGGTTTTTTTCCCTTTCCGAAAGAGGCACGGCCGTGCCTCCCGCGAAATCACAACCGTACCTCTCGTGGAAGCAAAACCGTGACTCTCGTGGAAAGAAAAAAAACAAAAAACGCGTTTTTTCCCTTTCCTGGCGCTCCCTGAACCGGCGAAATCATTAATTAAGGAGTACTCATTGCAAAGAACTCTCCATCTTCCTAGGTCACGACAAGTGGCGCACATGCAGCGCGCCAATTGTCACAACCTGGGAGTTTTCTCTTTTTTAGTAGATTTGTTTGTTCAAAACGTTTTATCTCTTAAACCGTGCGTCCAAATCTTAAACCGTTTTCATCATTGGATTCCTTGCGTTGAGATCTTCAAAACTAGATCCCATGTTGATAGGTTTTGACGAACTTTTTTTTTCACGAAAAAAACCGGACGAAAAAACCAAACCGGGAGCACGGTTTTTTTCCCTTTCCGAAAGAGGCACGCCCGTGCCTCCCGCGAAATCACAACCGTACCTCTCGTGGAAGCAAAACCGTGACTCTCGTGGAAAGAAAAAAAAACAAAAAACGCGTTTTTTCCCTTTCCTGGCGCTCCCTGAACCGGCGAAATCATTAATTAAGGAGTACTCATTGCAAAGAACACTCCATCTTCCTAAGTCACGACAAGTGGCGCACATGCAGCGCGCCAATTGTCAGAACCTGGGAGTTTTCTCTTTTTTAGTAGATTCGTTTGTTCAAAACGTTTTATGTCTTAAACCGTGCGTCCAAATCTTAAACCGTTTTCATCATTGGATTCCTCGCGTTGAGATCTTCAAAACTAGATCCCATGTTGATAGGTTTTGACGAACTTTTTTTTTTCCACGAAAAAAACCGGACGAAAAAACCAAACCGGGAGCACGGTTTTTTTCCCTTTCCGAAAGAGGCACGCCCGTGCCTCCCGCGAAATCACAACCGTACCACTCGTGGAAGCAAAACCGTGACTCTCGTGGAAAGAAAAAAAAACAAAAAACGCGTTTTTTCTCTTTCCGAAAGAGGAACACCCATGACTCTCACGAAAGCACAACCGTGCCTCTAGCAAAAGCAAAACCGTGACTCTCGAGAAAGAAAAAAAAACAGAAAACACGTATTTTTTTCCCTTTCCGAGAGGCACGGCCGTGACTCTCGCAAAAGCACAACGTGCCTCTCGCGGAAGCAAAACCGTGACTCTCGTGAAAGAAAAAAAACAAAAAACGCGTTTTGTTTTTCCCTTTCCGAGAGGCATGGCCGTGACTCTCACGAAAGAACAACTGTGCCTCTCGCGGAAGTAAAACCGTGACTCTCGTGAAAGAAAAAAAAACAAAAAACACATTTTTTCGTTTCCGAAAGGCACGGCCGTGACTCTCGCTAAAGCACAACCGTGCCTCTCGCGAAAAAAAACGTGACTTTTCACGAAAGAAAAAAAAAGTAAACGCGTTTTTTCGCGCAATTTTTTTTTTTTACAAATTTTTTTGGTCGAAACGCTAAGGAAGACCGGGGAAAAACCAAAACGTCGAGAAAACCCGGGAAAAAACCGTTTAAAAAGCCGAAACACGTGGGGAAAAATAAAAAAATAAAATCTGGAGGGAGCGTCCAGAACACGACACGTGGCGAATGGCTGAGAACATACCAAGTGGCGCTGATCGTTGCGAGGCTCCCGAAGGAGCGCTCGTTAACTAGTTGCTCCCCTAAACCGGCGCTTAAGGCGCCGGTTCCCAGCAACCTGCAGAAAAAACAAACGCGAAGAGAAAATTCACCCGAATGGCTTAGCTGGGATTCGAACTCAGGTCCAACAGCTGAATACTTGACGCAACAACCAATGGACCATTAATACTTTTTTTTTAAAATTTGATGAACTATTTAGAGGTTTCATGAACCTTTTTTTAAAGTCGATGAACTTTTTTTCAAATTCGAAGAACTTTTTTTGAGAATTGATGAACTTTTTTCAAATTTGAAGAACTCTTTTTGAGAATTGATGAACCCTTTTTCAAATTGATGTACTTTGTTCAAAATCGATGAAGTTTTTTCAAATCGGTGAACATTTTTTTCAAATTTGCTGAACTTTTTTCCAAATTTGTGAACTTCTCTATAAAATCGAAGAACTTTTTTTAAAGTTCATGAAACTTTTCCAGAAATTGGTGATTTTTTTTTCGAATTTCATGAATTTTAAAATTTTGAACTATTTTGTCATACAGGCGAACCTTTTTTGTAGCAACTCCATGATTTTTCCCAATTTCACGTTTTTAATTTTTCAAATGATTTATATGTAGTCAGTGTTGTACTAAAAAATTGTTAAATAGAACTGTTTTCGGATTGTAATCAGCAAAGTATTATTGGTCCATTGGCTGTTGCGTGAAGTCTTCAGTTGTTGGACCTGAGTTCCAATCCCAGGTAAGCCATTGGCTGAATTTTCTCTTCTTGTCTGTTTTTTCTGCAGGTTGCTGGGGGGAGCTCCTATTTAGCGCAGTGCCTGCGGTCGACCGAGCCAACGCACACCCTCCCTTCCACCGGCGCGCCACTTTGGGCCAGCCTATTTGCGGGGTTGGACGCCCACTGTGTTTTTTCGTTTCTTATTTTTATTTACTGTTTTATCTTTTTTATTCTTTGTTAAAATAATTCGGGATTACAAATAGATTCTAAAATTCCATTATTCTTAATTTTCTGAAAAATGTTCACGAAAAATGCTCATGTATTAAAATAATGTTCAAATATTTTAAAAAGTTAATGAGTGTCAAACAAAAATAGTGCATTCAAAAAATGTTCATGAATTTACAAAAACAATTGTGTATTAAGAAATGTTTACGGTTTCATAAAAAATATTCACTTATTCCGATATGTTGGTAAATTCTTAAAATGTTCCGAAATACAAAGAATACACAGCTAGAAGAGGGACGCGGGGGCAAGGTCGTTAACCCGCTACCCGCGCGCCATGCTAAATTATATGATCCCCAGGACGTGGGACGTCATGCTGATGTCACTCCAGTATTGTGTTTCCTTGTTCTAATTTTATTCATATTTTAGATGTGAATATTAAAAAAACTAAATTAACCTAAAAACTCAACGCACCAAATTTTAGAAAATATTAACCTAGTATACAACATTTGTTAGCGTAGTTTAAAAATATGCTGATAACTTTCAAGAAACAAATGTCCATGTTTCAAAAAAGTATATAATTTTAAAAAATATGCATAAACTGTAAAAAATATCGTAATATAAAAAAAGTTTCTTATCATTTATAAAATGTACATGACATTTTGAAGAAATATTCCAGTGTTTCAAAAGAATGTTTGCGACACTAAAAAAAGTATTTACACAAGGAAAAAAATGTTTGCATAGGTAAAAAAACTAGCAAACATGCCCGTGCGTCGCAACGGGAGAAAAACGCATGCTTCTAGCATAATAAGCACAACTTAAGACCACCTTATCTATTTCAACATAGCCCTCATCATTGTTGTCGCTTATCCTTTGTCACGCCTTCGCCGACCATGATCCGGTGTCTACCTGATCGCAATGTGTCCTGGCCAATCCCAAAGTGATTATCTCAGCCACTGCCTAAACCCTAAACCCAAGAACACCTGCCATTGAACAACATCATCGTAAGAATAGTTTTAAAACTAACCTCAGGTACGGCTTGCACCTAGCGCACACACCATCTTTGACACGCCAACTGACTTTAAACTGTATATTTGTTTTTTAAAATGCATCAAAATTATTTTTAAAACACACAAATATTTTTAAAATCACATGAACTTTTTAAAGAGCATCTTTTTTTCAATTACAAAAATCTTTTTAAGCATGTGAACACTTCTTAGAATTTCATGTTTTTTAGGAAAGGGTGAACATTTTTCAATATATGAACACTTTTCTTAAAACTACATAAACATTCTAAAATTAATGAACGGTTTTTGAAAACTACGTGGCATTCTTTAAGAGGCACAAACACATAAAATTGGAACGTGCGTAAATTTATTTTTGGTGTGTAGCAAGTGATCAGATTGCATGTACGCTCGTCTAATTTTTTTTCCTTGATATAGTGAACTGGGAGGAGAGCTATTCTTGAAGATTTACCCTGGTCGATTCGAGAGCCCGTGCAATTTTTCCCATCCGTGATTACGTGGAGCAGTGCTCAGAAAAAAAAAGAACGAAAGGGAGCAGCAGTGCAGAATTTGCTTGGCTCCTGAAGCGAACCAACAGCCAAGCCTTTGACCAGTCAAAATCAAATCTAAATCCTGAGCGAAGCAAGTCTGTACAGGGAGTGGCCCCATTGACGGGCACATAGAGCATGGCCGCCAGCGCTCTTAGCCGAGCACGAGAGATCCCGCACCGCTGGGTCGCCCGACTCTCCTCCGCCCGCGCATCCCTGCTGAGCTCCCCGCGCTCATCTGCCGGTGCTCGGAGGTCCTTCACATGATGGGTTCGTCCGATTCTCCGCCCGCGTATCATCCTTGCGAGCTCCCCGGGCTCATGTGCCTGCCTGCTCGGATGTCCGTCGGGCGCGTCCTCGCTCCTCGCCGCGTGTCCCTACTGAGTTCCCCCGGCTCATGTGCTTGTGCCCGGAGGCATCTGCTTTCTTCATCGATATGCAGAGTCAGAGTCAATTCTCCTTCTTTTAGTCCTGATTGTACTTTTTTTTTTGAGAAATCTTGCCTGCTTTATTCATTCAAAGAAAATGTCACAGGTACAAGGTTAGGGTCATATGGGTGACCCAACCAAACATGTCTACCTATGTTAAGGTTACAAGCGAACTTGGCAAGATTATGAGCCTCGAAATTAAAATTCCTATGCTCGAAAACAAAAAAGCAAGACACAAAACTACTCATATGATTCGTTAATTCATGTACTACAGCTGCAGTAGGGCCTCCCGTCCCTCTGTTTATGTCGTTCACCGCCTCCTGACAGTCCGAGGCCACATATATCTTCTGCTCCACAAGGTCATCCGCCAGAGCTAAGGCTTCACGGCAAGCAAAAGTCTCCAGCAGCGGCGGGTCAGTAATGCCATAGTACACCGTCGCTGATGAGCCCAGATAGTTACCTTCATGGTCCCTGCATAGCGCTGTTACTGCTCCTCCTCGCTTTGTTCTCCCCACGGCTCTGTCAACATTAATCTTCGCCATCTCCCCGGGGGGTGGAATCCACCGCTTGGGATGCAGAGCCGGGCTTGTTCTTGTGATTGCATGCTCTCTTCCAACGTGTAAGTTACCCCACTCCACAATGTAGTTGTCAATGAAAGATGCCGTTTGTTGTGGGCTATGAAAGATTGATTCATAGATTGCCTTTCTCCTTGCGTACCAAATGGACCACAGTGTAATGACCATCCTTGTGAACTTCTCGTGATCCAAGCTCTCCTTCTTTTAATCCTGATTGTACATGGATCTCAGTTCTCCTTCTTTTAATCCTGATTGTACATGGATACATTGGCTGGGCTGCACTGGAAATCAGGACGAAATAAGGAACCTAGGCCCAATGCAGCGGCTGGCCCAGATAGAAAAGACGTACAAAGAAGGGGACAGGGCTTACGTATACGTACAGGAAAAAATTGAGCAATGGGACGGACGAACGAAATTAGGACGGACCAAATTATGGTGGTAAGAAGCGTTAGTCCTTTTATTAGTAGGTAATAGATAATAGATAGATATAGATGTTTTATTTCCATGTACAACGTGACAACTAAAAAATATCCAGGTGTTTACCAAAAATGTCCATGAAATTAAAAAAAATATTTATACAGTGTTAAAAAATACCAGTGTAGTTTAGAAAATCATTGCAACGAAAAATGTACAATGTGTATTTGGAAAATGTTACCGTATATTCAAAAAAGTGTTCAAAACTTACATTTTTTACAAATATACCTCATGTATTGGAAAACTGTCCAAGATGTATCAAAAAATATTTCACCCGTGCTCTAAAGTTATACGACATGTGTACTGAGAAAAATAGACACGTGTTAGAAAAAAATAATAAACCCAACAATGAAACAAAAATAAAACAATGAATACCAAAGTATAACAAAGAAAGAAGAAAACCCGAAGAAATTGATCTGTTTCTTTCAAATTTGAGCGGAGCGGGTAAGTACCTGATGCGGTTCTGCGGATTTTATTGTACTATGGATTAGGAGCGAAGCATAGCAAAGTCAGACTGGGACAAAAAGTAGCCGGTTATACATACACTTGTATGCAAACGATATAAATACATTTTTCTACGTGTAATGTTTTAGTGTGTGCAGATAGAGAGAATAGAAACATCATGTATGTATTAGTAGAACACATATGCATTGCTGCAGGCTATAATGCATATATAAAGGAATAAAACAATGATTAAGATCGTCTTCAAAGTTAAAACTCATATCTTCTTTATACGTCTGGGTATGTCCGGACATCAAACGGGCGCCTAGTAGGTTTTCCCAAATTCAATCGTCTCTAGGCTGCCCCAAATTCAGACCATATGCGGGGTGTGGGGAGGGGGAGGGGGGGGGGGGATATAGTGGTCACGACTATCCACCATGTTATGTCCAAAAAGCGGGCCCAACACAAAAACCCCAACCCATAACGCACCCTTCCTGATCGGTTTCCTACCGTAGCGGTACATTTTTCGCTGGAGCCTTCTTCTCTAAAACAGGATGACCCCATGCCACTTTTGTCGTGCCTTGCAACGGGATCGAAATTTTTCATATTTATAATATAATAGACTGGGTTAAATTAACACATACTATTGCCAGAAAACAACAAATAACTATATTGAGATCATTCTCTCTCAGAAGTTCATTCAACTTTGCAAATGCACACCGATGTGAGAGGAAGTGGCAACCTGAACATATTCCTAGTCACCAATAAGCTCCACCTTCAGCCCACATACCATTCATTGCTATAAGGGATACTTGTCGTTCTTCTCTTCTTGTCCTCCCTTATTGTTGGGAATCATTGCATGGAAAACAAAAAAAATCTACGCACACGCAATGATCTATCCATGGAGATGCATAGCAACGAAGGGGAGAGTGTGTCTACGTAAGCGGAAGCGTTTCACAACGCGGTTGATGTAGTCGAACTTCTTCGCGCTTCAATCGATCAAGTATCGAACGCACGACACCTCCGCGTTCTGCACACGTTCAGCTCGATGACGTCCCTCGCCTTCTTGATCCAGCAAGACGTCGAGGTAGTAGATGAGTTTCGTCAGCACGACAACATGTGACGGCGATGGTGAAGTGATATCCGCAGGGCTTCGCCTAAGCACTACGAAAACATGACCGGAGGTGTAAACAGTGGAGGGGGGCACCGCACACGGCTAGGCAATTGTCTGGGGTGTGCTAGGCGCCCCCTCCTCATATATATAGGTGGGAGGGAGAGGGAAGAGGCCAAGGGGCGCCCCAAGTAGGTCCGAATCCTACTTAGCCTCCTGCCCTTGGCCGCCCCCTGCCATGTTTGTCGGAGGGGGAAGTAAAGTGGGGGGAGGGAAGGAAGTGGGAATCCTAATCCACACTTACCTTTCCCTTCTCCCCTTTCCTTCTCCTCCTTAGGCTGGCCCATATGAGGGGCGCACCAGCCCCTTGTGGCTGGTGCATTTCCCCTCTTGGCCCATAAGGCCCATATCTTTTGCCGGGGGTGTCCGGAACCCCTTCCAAATTCCAATGATCTGATAAGTACCCGGTACCCCCTAAACACTTTCGGTGTCCGAATACCATCGTCCTATATATCAATCTTTACCTCTCGACCATTTTGAGACTCCTCGTCATGTCCGTGATCTCATCCGGTATTCCAAACAACATTCGCTCACCAAATCACATAACTCATATAATACTATATCGTCATCGAGCGTTAAGGGTGCGGACCCTATGGGTTTGAGAACTATGTAGACATGACCGAGACACCTCTCCGGTCAATAACCAATAGCGGAACCTGGATGCCCATATTGGCTCTTGCATATTCTACGAAGATCTTTATCGATCGAACCGTTATTACAACATACGTAATTCTCTTTGTCCATCGGTATGTTACTTGCCCGAGATTTGATCATCGGTATCTTCATACCTAGTTCAATCTCGTTACCAACAAGTCTCTTTACTCGTTCCGTAATAAATCACTGATACGTCTCCAACGTATCTATAATTTTTTATTGTTCCATGCTATTATATTAGTCATTTTGGATGTTTTATATGCATTAATATGCTATTTTATATTATTTTTGGTACTAACCTAGAGTGCAAGTTTCTCTTTTTTCCTTGTTTTTGAGCTTCGCAGAAAAGGAATACCAAAGGGAGTCCAAACGGAATAAAACCTTCGCGATGATTTTTCTTGGACCAGAAGACACCCAGGAGACTTGGAGTGCAAGTCAGAAGAGCCACGAGGCGGCCACAAGGGTGGAGGGCGCGCCCTGCTACCAAGTGGGCCTCTCGGTGACCCCATGAGCTAGATCTTCCTCCTATATATTCACATATATTCCCAAACCACCAGAAGCATCCACGAAAACACTATTACACCGCCGCAACCTTCTGTTCCCGTGAGATCCCATCTAGGGGCCTTTTCCGGCACCCTGCCAGAGGGGGATTCGATCACGGAGGGCTTCTCCATGAACTCTATTGCCCTTCTGATGAAGCGTGAGTAGTTTACCACAGACCTACGAGTCCATAGCTAGTAGCTAGATGGATTCTTCTCTCTCTCTCTCTCTCTCTCTCTCTCTCTCTCTGATTCTCAATACCATGTTCTCCTTGATGTTCTTGGAGATCTATCCGATGTAATCTTATTTTGCGGTGTGTTTGTCGAGATCCGCTGAATTGTTGATTTATGATCAGCTTATCTATGAATATTATTTGAATCTTCTCTGAATTATTTTATGCATGATTTGATATCTTTGTAATTCTCTTCGAACTATTCATATTGTGCTTGGGACTTCAAACTATTTATATCAACTTATCTATTTATATCTTTGTAATTCTCTATTATGCATTAGCCCCCAAGTGCCAAGGATAATATTTATATTGTCCTTGGGACTTCCAAAAATTTGTCTTAAAAAAGAGCAATATGCATTAGGCCCCAAGTGCCAAGAGTAACACTTGTATTATGCTTGGGACTTTCAAAGAGTAATCCTGATTGTTATCTTGTCTGTGTATGCTTATGTCACAGGCTGAGTTGACTGAGAAAGACTCGCAGCTTAATGAACTTAAAGCCAATATCAAAACTCAGCAGTCAGAGACATCCAAGGCCAAGTCAGAGCTGAAATCTGCTTTGGAGAATATTGAGCAGCTGAAACTGAACTGGAACTCTGACAAAGAGGGCTGGGAAACTGAAATAGCAACTCTGTTGAAGAGAGAAGAAGGGGTTGGGAAACTGAAAAAGCGGCTCCAGTGACTGAGTAGTTATCTGGCTTAAAGCAACAGATTGATATTATGTCATCAGACATCTTTGGTAAGAAACATGTCTCCCTATAAACGGTTGCCGGCTGATAACCCACAAGTATAGGGGATCGCAATAGTTTTTCAGGGTAGAGTATTCAACCCAAATTTATTGATTCGACACAAGGGGAGCCAAAGAATATTCTCAAGTATTAGCAGTTGAGTTGTCAATTCAACCACACCTGGATAACTTAGTATCTGCAGCAAAGTATTTAGTAGCAAAGTAATATGGAAGTAGCGGTAGCAAAAGTAATATTTTTGGGTTTTGTAATGATTGTAACAGTAGCAACAGAAAAGTAAATAAGCGGAGAACAATATGTGAAAAGCTCGTAGGCATTGGATCGGAGATGAGAATTATGCCGGATGCGGTTCATCATGTAACAATCATAACATAGGGTGACACAGAACTAGCTCCAATTCATCAATGTAATGTAGGCATGTATTCCGAATATAGTTATACATGCTTATGGAAAAGAACTTGCATGACATCTTTTGTCCTACCATCCCGTGGCAGCGGGGTCCTAATGGAAACTAAGGGACATTAAGGCCTTCTTTTAATAGAGTACCGGAACAAAGCATTAACACATAGTGAATACATGAACTCCTCAAACTATGGTCGTCACCGGGAGTGGTCCCGATTATTGTCACTTCGGGATTGCCAGATCATAACACATAGTAGGTGACTATAGACTTGCAAGATAGGATCAAGAACTCACATATATTCATGAAAACATAATAGGTTCAGATCTGAAATCATGGCACTCGGGCCCTAGTGACAAGCATTAAGCATAGCAAAGTCATAGCAACATCAATCTCAGAACATGTGCCAAGTCAAGTCACTTAATTCATTCAAAGGAGGATACCGCCCCACTATACCACATCACAACCATTTTAATAGCATGTTGGCACACAAGGTAAACCATTATAACTCATAGCTAATCAAGCATGGCACAAACAACTATAATCTCTAATTGTCATTGCAAACATGTTTATTCATAATAGGCTGAATCAGGAACGATGAACTAATCATATTTACAAAAAACAAGAGAGGTCGAGTTCATACCAGCTTCTCTCATCTCAGTCAGTCCATCATATATCGTCATAATTGCCTTTCACTTGCACGACCGAACGATGTGAAAACAATAAGAGTGCACGTGCATTGGACTAAGCTGGAATCCGCGAGCATTCAATAAACAGGAGAAGACAAGGCAATATGGGCTCTTGGTTAAATCAACAATAATGCATATAAGAGCCACTTCAACAATTTAATTATGGTCTTCTCCTATCGACCCCCAAAGAAAAGAAAATAAAAGAAAAGAAAACTATTTACACGGGAAAGCTCCCTACAAGCAAAAGAAAAACGGGAAATATTTTTGGGTTTTCTTTTTAATTATTGCTACTACAGCAAGAAAGTGAACTAGCTAAAAGCTACAACTAATTTTGTTTTTGTTTTTCTTAAGGTTATTAAGCACACAAGAAGAAAGCAAGAAAAAGGAAAAATAAACTAGCATGGATATTGCAGTGAAAGAGTATGAGCACTGACATCTAGCAATGAGTGTGTGTGAACATGAATGTAATGTCGGTGGGAAATACGTACTCCCCCAAGCTTAGGCTTTTGGCCTAAGTTGGTTTATTGCCACGGGTGGCCTGGCGGATATCCATAGTTGTAGCTGGGGTCATACTGAGATGCAGCGGCTATCGCCTCCTGAGCTGCAGCATGGCGGCGAGCTGCCTCCGCCCTCCTCTCGTACTCATCTGCCTCCTCTTTGGTAATAACATATCTTCCTTTTTCCTGATAATCAAAGAAGGCAGGAGCAGGGAGAGTAATACGGACAGCACGACGTCTGTCAAAGATTAAGCGGTACTGGAGAGGTGATTCATTCCTCTCAACAAACTGGTGGTGAACCATAGCATTAATGTCTAGGTAAGCAGGAGGCAATTCAATATCATCATCACGTATGGTTACACCAAGAAAATCAGCTAAGCGGGTTGCATAAATTCCACCAAATAAATCTCCATTAAATCTATTATGATGCAACCTACATGCAACAATGGCTCCCAAGTTATAAGATTTATCTCCTAACACAGCACTCCTAAGAATACTGAGGTCAGGGACACACATGTGACATGCTTCATCTTTACCATTTATGCACCTACCTATGAAGAGAGAAAAATAATGTATAGCAGGAAAATGAATGCTCCCTATGGTAGCTTGTGTTATGTCTCTAGATTCCCACACAGTTATACTAGCAAGAAATTCTCTAAATTCAGATTTGCGTCACTAGTACTACCCCATTGTGGAAGTTTGCAAGCAGTGGTAAAATCCTCTAAGTCCATAGTGTAAGATTTTTCATAGAGATCAAACAGGACAGTTTGAGAATTGCGTGAAGATGAAAATTCAAACCTCCTCACAAAGGAACTAGTGAGATAGTGGTACTGGCGGCACTTTTCTCCCTCGAAGCTCACAAGATCAGCGTTACGCAAATACGCGTTAAATTCTTCCTTGATTCCCGCCGATCCATAAAGCCTTCAAGGCCATTCACAAGGCCGACTGAGCGTTCTTTGGTGGTTCATCATCGCATCACAGCATTGCAGCCTGGGTCCTTGCTTCCTTGAAGGACCACCTTGGTATATTTTCCTAAGCATATTTCTTCCTCTGAAAAATTTCTGAAATTTTTAGTAACTTCAAATAAAAGTGAACCAAGCTCAATAAAATTGATAGCAACTACTCCTACAAGTGCCTAGAGACTATAGCATGCATTAGAACTACTTGGAACCATATAAATTTGACATGCAAGCTCGAGAACATGGTCACCTAGGCATCACAAATTTGCAATGAATAGAGCACTAGAACAAAAACTAATTGGACCAATGGAGGAGTCACATACCAAGGAACAATCCCCCAAGCAGTTTTGTGAGAGGTGCTTTGAGCAAGGAGATCGAAAATCGCAGCAAAATGAGCTAGAACTCATGCTTGAGCTGGATGGTGATTTTTTGGGGAGGAAGAAGAAGTGTGTGGGTGCAGGAATAAGTGGAGGGGAGCCACCATGGGCCCACGAGGTAGGGGGCGCGCCCTGGACCCTCGTGGCCAGGTGCTTGCTCCCCCTGCTGTGTTCTCAAGCGATATTCTCAAATATTCCAGAAAAAATCATATTCCATTTTCAGGGCATTTGGAGAACTTTTATTTTCGGGGTATTTTTATATTGCACGGATAATTCAGAAAACAGGCAGAAAATACTATTTTTACTTTATTTCAACTAAATAACAGAAAGTGAAAGGAGGGTACAGAAGGTTGTGCTTTCTAGTTTCATCCATCTCATGCTCATCAAAAGGAATCCACTAACAAGGTTGATCAAGTCTTGTTGACAAACTCATTCCGAATAACATGAAACCGGAGAAATTTTGAATAACACTATGTTACCTCAACGGGGATATACACATCCCCAATAATAAGAATATCATATCTCCTTTTGACAGTAGGAAGAGGAAATTCAAAACCTCCAAAAATAATCGATGGAATTTTTCCAATAGAGTTGATACTATGGACCTGAGGTTGTTTCCTCGGAAAGTGTACCGTATGCTCATTACCATTAACATGAAAAGTGACATTGCCTTTGTTGCAATCAATAACAACCCCTGCAGTATTCAAAAAGGGTCTTCCAAGAATAATAGCCATACTATCGTCCTCGGAATATCAAGAATAACAAAGTCCGTTATAATAGTAACGCTTGCAACCACAACAGTAACATCCTCACAAATACCGACAGTGTATAGCAGTTGATTTATCAGCCATTTGCAAAGATATTTCAGTAGGTGTCAACTTATTTAAATCAAGTCTACGATATAAAGAGAGAGGCATAACACTAACACCGGCTCCAAGATCACACAAAGCAGTTTTAACATAGTTTCTTTTAATGGAGCATGGTATAGTGGGTACTCCTGGATCTCCTAATTTCTTTGGTATTCCACCCTTAAAAGTGTAATTAGCAAGCATGGTGGAAATTTCAGCTTCCAGTATCTTTCTTTTATTAGTGACAATTTCTTTCATATACTTAGCATAAGGATTCATTTTGAGCATATCGCTTAATCGCATACATAAAAGATAGGTCTAATCATTTCAAAGAAAGCGCTCAAAATCCTCATCATCCTTTTCTTGGATGGTTTGGGAGGAAAAGGCATGGGTTTCTGAACCCATGGTTCTCTTTCTTTACCGTGCTTCCTAGCAACAAAGTCTCTTTTATCATAACATTGATTCTTTGATTGTGGGCTATAAAGATCAACAGCAGGTTCAATTTCTACATCATTATCATTGCTAGGTTGAGCATCATCATGAACATCATCATTAGCATTTTCATTAGGTTCATGTTCATTACCAGATTGTGTTTCAACATCAGAAATAGAAATATCAGTTGGATTCTCAGGTGGTTCAACAATAGGTTCACTAAAAGTATGCAAAGTCCTATCATTTTTCTTTTTCTTCTTTTTAGAAGGACTAGGTGCATCAATATTATTTCTCTGAGAATCTTGTTCAATTCTCTTAGGGTGGCCCTCAGGATACAAAGGTTCCTGAGTCATTTTACCGGTTCTAGTAGCCACTCTAACAGCATAATCATTATTCTTACTATTTAATTCATTGAGCAGATCATTTTGAGCCTTAAGTACTTGTTCTACTTGAGTGGTAACCATAGAAGCATGTTTACTAATGAGTTTAAGTTCACCTTTAACTCTAGACATAAAATCACCCAAGTGTTCGATCATATAAGCATTTTGTTTTAATTGTCTACCAAAATAAGCATTGAAATCTTCTTGCTTAACCATAAACTTATCAAATTCATCCAAGCATTGGCTAGCAATTTTAGTAGGAGGAATTTCAGATTTATCATATCTATAAAGAGAATTTACCTTTACTACTTGTGTCGGGTTATCAAGACCATGAGTTTCTTCAATAGGTGATGGATTAAGATCATATGTTTCTTCAACAGGCGGTAAATTAAGACCATGTATTTCTTCAATAGGAGGTAAATTCTTAACATCTTCAGCTTTTATACCCTTTTCTTTCATAGATTTCTTTGCCTCTTGCATATCTTCAGGATCGAGAAATAGAACACCTCTCTTCTTGGAGTTGGTTTAGGAATAGGCTCAGAATTGGCTCAGAGCTGGCTCAGAAGTGTCCAATTATTTTCATTTGTCAACATATTATTCAATAGAATTTCAGCTTCATCCGTGTTCTTTCCTCGAAAAGAACCAACACAACTATCCGTAATCTCTGGAAGCATCGGTTAGTCCATTATAAAAGATATCAAGTATTTCATTTTTCTTAAGAGGATGATCAGGCAAAGCATTAAGTAATTGGAGAAGCCACCCCCAAGCTTGTGGGAGACTCTCTTCTTCAATTTGCACAAAATTATATATATAAAGCAGCTTGTTTCTTATGAGCAGGGAAATATTTAGCAGAGAAGTAATAAATCATATCCTGGGGACTACGCACACAACCAGGATCAAGAGAATTAAACCATATCTTAGCATCACCCTTTAATGAGAACAGAAATATTTTAAGGATGTAAAGGTAGCGAGTTCTCTCATCATTAGTGAACAGGGTGGCTATATCATTTAATTTAGTAAGATGTGCCACAACAGTTTCAGATTCATAGCCATGAAAAGGATCAGATTCAACCAAAGTAATTATATCAGGATCAATAGAAAATTCATAATCCTTATCAGTAACACAGATAGGTGAAGTAGCAAAAGTAGGGCCAGGTTTCATTCTAGCATTAAGAGATTGCTGCTTCCATTTAGCTAATAACCTCTTGAGCTCGTATCTATCGTTGCAAGCTAAAATAGCTCTAGCAGCTTCTTTCTCCAGAACATAACCCTCGGGAACAACATGCAATTCATATTTATTAAGGGGAGAGTCTTCATCATCACTTTCTTCAATATTATCAGTTTCAATAATTTCATTCTCTCTAACCCTAGCAAGTTGTTCATCAAGAAATTCACCAAGTGGTATAGTAGTATCAAGCATAGAAGTAGTTTCATCATAAGTATCATGCATAGCAGAAGTGGCATCATCAATAACATGCGAAATATCGGAACGAATAGCAGAAGCAGGTTTAGGTGTCGCAAGCTTACTCAAAATGTAAGGTGAATCAAGTGCGAGCTAGATGGCGTTCCTTACCTCCCTCGTAGTTGAGGGATAAATTGTTGTCTTAGCGTCTTTCAAGTTCTTCATAGTGACCAGCAGATATAAATCCCAAGTGACTCAAAGAATAGAGCTATGCTCCCCGGCAACGGCGCCAGAAAATAGTCTTGATAACCCACAAGTATAGGGGATCGCAACAGTTTTCGAGGGTAGAGTATTCAGCCCAAATTTATTGATTCGACACAAGGGGAGACAAAGAATATTCTCAAGTATTAGAAGTTGAATTGTCAATTCAACCACATCTGGATAACTTAGTATCTGCAGCAAAGTATTTAGTAGCAAAGTAATATTTTTGGGTTTTGTAATGATTGTAACAGTAGCAACGGAAAAGTAAATAAGCGGATAACAATATGTGAAAAGCTCCTAGGCATTGGATCGGTGATGGAGAATTATGCCGGATGCGGTTCATCATGTAACAATCATAACATAGGGTGACACCAAGAACTAGGTCCAATTCACCAATGTAGTGTAGGCATGTATTCCGAATATAGTCATACGTGCTTATGGAAAAGAACTTGCATGACATCTTTTGTCCTACCCTCCCATGGCAGCGGGGTCCTAATGGAAACTAAGGGATATTAAGGCCTCCTTTTAATAGAGTACTGGAACAAAGCATTAACACATAGTGAATACATGAACTCCTCAAACTATGGTCATCATCGGGAGTGGTCCCGATTATTGTCACTTCGGGGTTGCCGGATCATAACACATAGTAGGTGACTATAGACTTTCAAGATAGGATCAAGAACTCACATATATTCATGAAAACATAATAGGTTCAGATCTGAAATCATGGCACTCGGGCCCTACTGACAAGCATTAAGCATAGCAAAGTCATAGCAACATCAATCTCAGAACATAGTGGATACTAGGGATCAAACCCTAACAAAACTAACTTGATTACATGATAAATCTCATCCAACCCATCACCGTCCAGCAAGCCTATGATGGAATTACTCACGCACGACGGTGAGCATCATGAAATTGGTGATGGAGGATGGTTGATGATGAGCATGGCGACGGATTCCCCTCTCCGGAGCCCCGAACGGACTCCAGATCAGCCCTCCCAAGAGGGTTTAGGGCTTGGCGGCGGCTCCGTATCGTAAAACGCGATGAATCCTTCTCCCAGATTTTTTTCTCCCCGAAAGTGAATATATGGAGTTGGAGTTGAGGTCAGTGGAGCGTCAGGGGGCCCACGAGGCAGGGGGCGCGCCCCACCCTCGTGGACAGGTGTGGGCCCCCGACGTGGATTCTTCTTCCAAGATTTTTAATATTTTCCAAAAATATGTTCTGTGGAGTTTCGTGTCATTCCGAGAACTTTTGTTTCGCACATAAATAACACCATGGAAAGTCTGCTGAAAACAAAGGTCGATCGGTTAGTTCCATTCAAATCATGCAAGTTAGAGTCCAAAACAAGGGCAACAGTGTTTGGAAAAGTAGATACGACGGAGATGTATCACCGGCTTTCCCATAACTTTTAATGATATAGGTTTGCTGAGCACGAAGTTGGGCTCAGACATGCACGTCCGGCTTAAGGTTGTCTACACTCTTGTAGAATAGTTATACACTGGTGCTTAACGAACCATTGCATCTATGCTGCACAAGAAAACTCCCTCCACACTTATCAAGGATACACTGAAATAGCTATCCGTGTTTCCAAAAAGAATTGATGACTTAAAACGGGGAGCTGCTAGAGCCGGCGCCTTGACTGCCTTAAGCGGGGCAAAGGCATGGTTAGCTGATCTTGACCCGGAGGATTTGGCCAACGGCTACCCCAGTGTCAAAGAAGATGGATCTTCCTTCAATGCTGACGATTTTGCAGAGATAGCAAGAGCCATGTGCCCCTTAGCAAGCAAGCTGGCTGATGAAACCAGTCTATCCACATACCAGGCGGTTTATGATGCTCACAACAAAAGAGTTAGCGCGCCGGTTCACGAGCCAACAGATCTTATCCCACCGATTCGTAAGCATACCTTCGCTCCTGACATTGATCCATCAAACCTTATTGATGATGAAGCTGTGTGTAGAGCATTGACTGGTATCAACTGGGCTGCGCCTGACTTCCAGCTGATGGATAAGCAAGGAGCTGAAGATGAAGAAGAGGCGCAGGAAGATCCGGAGGCTTCAACTCGCCAACAGCTGTAAGCCGGTTTATTAAGCGTAATACTTTGTTGTACTGATATCGTCAAAACACTTATGCTTGGTGGGCCATCATGTGCCTTGTAATAGGCTAGTTAAACTTTGATTTGTCGTGCCATCGAGCACGTTTTGTTTTGCATAACACTGCTGATCCGCCAATTTAAGATCTGCCATTTATGCTTATAATATCATCAATTTAAATCTGTTCTGCATACAAATAGATCACAAGTGCCCTGACGGTTTACCGTAGGACGGGTCATAATACCCCATATAAAACCACTGGTGACTAAAACAGTCGATCACCAGGGCCAGTTTAATCATAACCATATATAATCATAACAAAAATATCATACCTGTGATATTTGCTCACACTGTCGGCTTATCATACCAGCACAATAAGGGTGACAACCCAAATGATTGAGTGTACAATGCCCTGTTCAATTGTCATATACTACCGGCTTACAACGCCATATGCAGCAAGGGTTAATATCCCAAAACTTAGAGCACAACACTTCCAAGTATATAATATCATCATACACTGGCGACTTATAGTCCAAAGCCAGGCCGGGTTAATAAACACCGGATAATTTCATATGTGAACCATAAGGCATCATAGCCTTCATCGGTTTTCAACCATGTATTAACATGCCACAAGAGATGAACCTAAAAAACTTTCAAATATAAATCAAAAGATAAAAACAAGGCTTTTCATAGGCTGCCAAGCCTAAAAATCAAGTGCTTTCAAAGGGCCGCACAACCACTGAGTTAAACCTTCATGCAGACCTTATAAGCCGGGCCTCACATGACCAATCGTCGTTTTAACTTTGAAAAGTTCAGGGTCTATATAAGATTGACTTGTCAAAAGTACGGCGAGTCATTCCAATCAATATGGGCGGAGTGGCAGACTTAAAAAGGTAGGTTAACCCGGGTTTTTAGGTGAATACACCTGGCTTCCAAGCCTGGCTTTCAAGCCTATTACAAGGGTCATAAAAACTCTTGCCCGTTGAACAAAGAGCCCCCAAATAACATTTTATTCCAGGCATATAAGCCAGATCAACAAGGGTAGTCACAGCTATGCTCAATGAGCAGGAAGCCCCCAAGTGTTTTGTAATCATGGCGTACAAGCCGGACCAAAAGGGTAGTCATAGCTATGCTCAATGAGCAGGAAGCCCCCAAGTGACCATGATAATAATGACTCATTATTCTCAGAAATGAAACGATAGAGGCCCTGAATTATCAGGGATGCCGGCTTTATTATATTCATCATAATATATACATTGTCATAACATGTACATCACAAGAGCCAGTGGCTCAGGTGTAATAAGGCCGAAGATGAGCAATATTCCACGGCCGGAGAGTCTCTTCCTCCGATGTGGGTGAGTCCTTGTGGTCTCGAATATCGATAAGGTAGTATGACCCATTGTTCAGATTTTTGCTGACCACAAAGGGCCATTCCCAAGGTGGGGATAGCTTGTGCATATCAGATTGATCCTGGATAAGCCGGAGCACCAAATCACCTTCCTGAAAGGTTCTGGTTTTAACCTGGCGGTTGTGATACCGGCGCAGATCTTGCTGGTAAATCACCGAACGAGCCTCCGCAAGGTCACGCTCTCATCCAACAGGTCAAGTGCATCCTGACGTGCTTTTTCATTATCAGCTTCAACATAAGCCGCCACACGGGGCGAATCGTGATGGATGTCACTAGGGAGAACCGCCTCTGCTCCGTAAACCATGAAGAAAGGCGTGTAACCCGTAGATCTGTTAGGGGTGGTGTTGATGCTCCATAACACAGAGGGTAATTCTTCCACCCAACAACCCGGCGTTCTCTGCAAAGGAACCATGAGCCGGGGCTTGATGCCTCTCAAAATCTCTTGATTAGCTCGCTCGGCTTGACCATTGGACTGGGGGTGAGCCACTGATGATACATCAAGTCGAATATGCTCTCGTTGACAAAACTCTTTCATAGCACCTTTGGACAGATTAGTGTCGTTATCAGTTATAATGCTGTGGGGAAAGCCAAAACAAAAAAACACCTTTTTGATGAATTGAACCGCCGTTGCCGCGTCACACTTAATAACCAGCTCTGCTTCAACCCACTTTGTAAACTTGTCAACTGCCACTAGGAGGTGGGTCTTTTTATCCTTGGACCTTTTGAAAGGCCCAACCATATCAAGCCCCCAGACTGCAAACGGCCAAGTAATTAGAATCATCCTCAATTCTTGAGCCGGCACATGAGCTCGTCGTGAAAACTTCCGACACCCATCACATTTACTGACCAAATCTTCTGCATCAGCATGAGCCGTCAGCCAATAAAATCCGTGATGGAAAGCCTTGGCTACAAGAGACTTAGAGCCGGCATGATGACCACAATCTCCTTCATCAATCTCTCATAAAATCTCATAGCCTTCCTCAGGAGAAACACAATGTTGAAACGCTCCTGTGACACTGCGATGATGCAACTCTCCATTGACAATAGACATTGACTTAGACCGCCGGGTTATCTGCCTGGCCAAAGTTTCATCCTCAGGTAACTCGCCCTGGGCCATATAAGCCAAATATGAAACTGTCCAATCAGGAATAGCATGAAGAGCCACCACCAGTTGTGCTTCCGGGTCAGGAATAGCAAGATCTTCCTCTGTGGGCAATTTGATCGAAGGGTTATGCAGGATATCCAGGAAAGTGTTAGGTGGCAGCGGCTTACGCTGGGACCCTAGCCGGCTCAAAGCATTAGCCGCCTCATTTTCCCTGCGATCAACATGTTCAACTTGATAACCTTTGAAGTGACCCGCGATAGCATCAACCTCTCGACGATAAGCCACCATAAGTGGATCCTTGGAATCCCAAGTACCAGAAACTTGCTGAGCCACCAGATCTGAGTCGCCAAAACACCTCACCCGGCTTAAGTTTATCTCCTTAGCCATCCGAAGACCATGGAGCAAGGCCTCATACTCAGCTGCATTGTTAGTACAAGGGAACATCAATCGGAGAACATAAGAAAATTTATCACCTTGTGGGGAAGTCAAGACAACTCCAGCCCCCGAGTCCTCCAACTGCCTAGATCCATCAAAGTGAATAGTCCAATAAGTGTTATCCGGCTTCTCCTCAGGCATATGCAGCTCTGTCCAATCATTTATGAAATCCACAAGCGCTTGAGACTTAATGGCTGTTCGAGGCATATATTTCAAACCATGAGTTCCAAGCTCAATGGCCCACTTGGCTACCCGACCTGTGGCTTCTCTGTTCTGAATAATATCCCCTAAAGGAGCAGAACTAACCACAGCGATGGGATGACCCAAAAAATATTGCTTGAGCTTTCGACTAGCCATGAACACCCCATACACCAGCTTCTGCCAATGCGGATACCTCTGCTTGGACTCAATAAGCACCTCAGTGATGTAGTAAACCGGCCGCTGAACCGGATGCTCCTTGCCTGATTCCTTCCTTTCCACCACAATGGCTACACTAACAGCTCGGCTATTGGCAGCCACATATAATAGCAAAGGCTCCTTATCAATGGGAGCAGCAAGAACCGGCGGCTCAACCAATTGTTTCTTCAAAGCCTCAAACGCCTGATCAACAGCATCACTCCAGACTAAGTGATCTGTCTTCTTCATCATCTGGTACAGAGGGATAGCCTTCTCACCCAACCGGCTTATGAACCGGCTTAAGGCCGCAATACGACCCGCTAAACACTGAACATCATTGATACACACCGGTTTAGCCAGAGAGGTGATAGCCTTGATCTTCTCCGAGTTAGCTTCAATACCCCTTTCTGAAACCAGAAAACCAAAAAGCTTGCCTGCTGGCACGCCAAAAACACACTTGGCTGGGTTAAGCGTCATCTTGTAGACCCGGAGATTGTCAAAGGTCTCCTTCAAATCATCTATCAGGGTCTCCTTCTTCCTGGACCTTACCACAATATCATCCACGTAAGCGTGAACATTGCGCCCAATTTGATCATGGACGCAATTTTGCACACATCGCTGGTAAGTCGCCTGGGCAATCTTGAGCCAAAAAGGCATCGACACGTAATAGAAGGCTCCAAAGGGAGTAATAAAGGTTGTCTTCTCCTGGTCCTTAACTGCCATCTTGATCTGATGATAACCAGAATAAGCATCCAAAAAACTCAGATGCTCACAACCTGCCGTAGCATCAATAATCTGATCAATACGGGGAAGAGCAAAGGGATCAGTCAGACAAGCCTTGTTCAAGTCCGTATAATCCACACACATGCGCCAGGTGCCGTTTTTCTTAAGTACCAGTACCGGGTTAGCTAAGCACTCAATAATAAACCCAGCCACCAAGAGCCGGGCCACTTCTTCACCAATAGCCTTACGCCTCTCTTCATTGAAACGCCGAAGGAATTGCTTGACCGGTTTAAACTTTGGATCAATATTGAAAGAGTGCTCAGCGAGTTCCCTCGGTACACCTGGCATGTCTGAAGGCTTCCATGCAAAGATGTCTCGGTTCTCAAGGATGAACCCGATGAGCGCGCTTTCCTATTTTGGATCCAAATTAGCACTGATACTGAACTGCTTGGATGAGTCGCCAGGAATGAAATCAACTAGCTTAGTGTCGTCTGTCGACCTAAACTTCAACAAGGGTTCATGCTCTATGGTTGGCTTCTTCTAAGATGTCATGTCCGCTGGGTCAACATTATCCTTGTAATATTTCAACTCTCTGTTGCACAAACAGACTCAGCATAAGAAGCATCGCCTTCTTCACACTCCAAGGCTATCTTGCGACTCCCATGCACTGTGATAGTGCCCTTGTGACACGACATCTTCAGCTGCAAATAAACATAACACAGCCGTCCAAACAGAGCATGATACGGGCTCTGGATCTTAACAACTTCAAATGTTAAAGTCTCCACTCTGGAATCGTACTCATCCCCAAAGGCTACTTCCAAAGCAATCTTGCCCACCGGGTAAACCGACTTACCAAGCACCACTCCATGGAAAACAGTATTGGACGGTTTAAGATTTTTGTCAGTTAATCCCATGCGACGGAAAGTATCATAGTAAAGGATATTGATGCTGCTGCTTCCATCCATGAGTACCTTAGTGAACTTGTACCCTCCTACTTGAGGCGCCACCACCAGCGCCAAGTGACCCGGATCGTCAACCCAGGGCGGGTGATCCTCACGACTCAACACAATGGGCTGCTCAGACCATCGCAAGTAACGGGGTACCGCCGGCTCAACGATGTTCACTGCCCTTTTATGGAGCTTCTGATCCCGCTTGCACAAACTCGTGGTGAAAACGTGGTACTGCTCACTATTCAACTGCTTCAGGTTGCTTGATAACCAGACTGCTGCTGCTGATTCCCCTGACCAGACTGTTGATTAAAACCACATTGATTGCCTTGGCCCTGGAAACCAGAATTAGAACCTCCACCACCGTAACCCGGACCGTGAGAGCCGGAACCTGAGCCGCCGCCCGGCCCATGATTGTCTTGAAAAATATTGGAATTATTGTACTCCTTCATAATGAAGCAATCCTTCCAGAGGTGAGTGGCCGGCCTTTCCCGTGTACCATGCTTCGGGCAGGGCTGATTTAGCAGCTGCTCAAGATTGAAAGTTGGCCCCCAAACCGAGGAGGCGGCTTTCCTTTACGACGGTGACCATTATTCTGTGTATTGGTGTTATCCACAAAATCCAAACTATTATGAGCCTTGCGCTTACCGTTGCCTCCCTCACACGTCGGGTTATGCCGCTGCCCTTTGGTGTTGCTACACTTCTTTCCCTTTCCCGGCTTTTCATCATTAGACTCAGGGTCCTTGGTACTATCAGAGTCAGCATACTTAACCAGAGCCGCCATCAGCTCCCCCATGTCACTGCAGTGGCGCTTGAGACTCCCTAGCTTCTACTTAAGGGGCATAAAACGACAATTCTTCTCTAACATCAAGACTGCTGAGCCGGCATTGATACGATCCGATGAGTGCAGGATAGTTGAGACTCGGCGCATCCAATGGGTTGTTGACTCGCCTTCTTCTCGGACACAAGAGTCCAGATCCACAATTGACATAGGCTGTTTGCATGTATCTTTAAAATTCTGGATAAACCAGGCTTTTAACTCGGCCCATGATCCAATTGAGTTGGCAGGCAGCCCTTTTAACGAAGTACGGGCTATCCCATCCAGCATCATGGTGAAATATTTAGCACACGCAGCATCGCTAAGATCTAGCAGTTCCATGGCCATCTCATAACTCTCAACCCACGCTTCAGGGGGCAAGTCAGCTGTGTAGTTAGGAACCTTACGAGGACCCTTGAAATCCTTGGGCAAACGCTCATTCCGCAAAGCCGGCACTAAACATGGCACACCCAAGGTTCTAGAGGTTACGCCTGCCTCTACCGAAGTCGTCGAATAAGCCGGAGAATGTTGATGAGCCGCTAGCTCGGCCTCCCTACGCGCTCTGCCTTGATCCACCAGAGTCTGGGCATTGGAACCACCGTGTGCCAGGTCATGTCCACGGGGCTGGTTACGGCGTTGTTCAGTACTTGAAACCGCCAGTGAGTCAATGTGCCTGCTGTAACTCCGGCTGGGACGAGGGGTTGAGTGAATCCGCTCACGACTATAAGAATAAGCGGCTTGCTACTCCAATGCCATCTGAAGAAGTTCTCTGGCCCTCCGTGTTTCAACCGCCGTCGGAGACTCTCCTTCAACTGGCAGAGCCGCCAAACGTGTTGCCGCAGCAATCATATTGTCCAAGGGGTTGGAATAATGACCTCGCGGCGTCAAAACATGCTGAGGCAGGGTATTATTCATACGTGGAGAGCCCATCACCTGTGGCTGAATCGGTGCTCCACGCCTAGGCGCTTCAACCGTCCGGTTTACCACTGGCGGGTCACTGGTCCCCGCGCCAGGCGTGTTGAAGGGGTTCCTCGCCTCGTAAACCGGAGGCAGACGACTCCGATGTCTCCTCCTCATGACTTCGTTTGAAGCGTTCTGATCCAACGCGAGCCGGAAGGAATCAGCTTGGATCCGTTGTGCCTGAGCCTCCAAAACAGCCCGTTCTGCAGCTATCCTTGCGTTTTTAGGTGCCATCTCCTCCTTGGCTTGAGCTATCTCATCTCAAATCTTAGACACATCCACCTTGTGTTGTTCCTGGTTGTCCGGGGTTACCTCCGGCCCCATCAGAGTTGCCAAAGACTCTAATAATTCGGTGAGAACTTGAGCCGGCGGGCGCAGAGCCGCTAGCACCAGCCGCCGCCGCAGCCATTGAACTGGAGGTCATAGCCACGGTGGTTGATGAACCAAGCACCGACTGTGTACCGGCCATGAAGATCGCGACCCGGTTCGGCGGCTCATAGGGGTCCGGAATACTATCGCCATCGGAACATCCCCCAAGCCTGCCGTCTTGCAGTTGATACAATGAAGTAGTCTCGCATGTGGATGAATCACCATCAGAATAGATGGCCGTCTCACCGCCAGACACAGACCCTTCCTCAAATTCTGCTCCATGGATGAATCCAACAAAGGCGCGCTTCATGGCGGGTTGAACACGATGGGGGGGGGGGTCGTGCACGCTGAGCCGTCTCGACGATGTTGGTGCAGGTGTCCGGCTCAGGGCCCGGTTCGCAGATCTTGCCGATGAAGACGTGGATTCCGCCGAAGGGGACCCGGTACCCATACTCAATTGAGCCGGCCTTGGGGCCCCGGCCTGCATCGTCGATGTAGAGCTTGCCGCGACGACTCTTGGTCATCCGGCCCACGGCGTATCCCTTGATCCCTTCAAAGCTGCCCTTCAAGAACTCAAAACCACCGCGCGCCAGCCCCATGGTGGGCGCCAACTGTCGTGGAATTATCACGGCAGATGTCCTAGCAGAAGGACTTAGTCGTGGAGCCATCACAACTGGGTTAGCTTAAAGGGGTTAAGCGGGACAAAGGACACAAGGAATTTATACTGGTTCGGCCCCTTGTGGTGAACGTAAAGGCCTAATCCAGTTTGAGGTGGTATTGCTTATGTCTCGATTACCAGGGAGCGAATATGCTTGACCTAGCTTTCGATCTGTTCTCTCTTGTCCCTAAACCGCCGTCGGATCGTCCCTTTATATACATAGGTTGACGCCCGACGGCTCATGGAGTCCCGACCGAATTATACAATGTGTCCGGCTCGGTGACTAATTACACATGCCTTACAATACAAGTTACACATATATGGTGGTTTACACCTCTGGTCCTTAAGTCGCCTTTGGGCTTCCGGACCTTCAGTAAGCCTGCTTCGTGAACCGCCGTCTTCAACATCTTCATGGGCCTTGTTAATGATGAACCACCAGTGGTATGACCCGGCCCCTCCTGGGCGAGTCATATCTAGTAATTATATCCCCAACGGATTTGGTTTGCCAACTAGATTGGTTTTTCTTGCAATGGGATAAGTGCCTAGCTTTGGGTTCAATCTTCGGTGTCCTCACCCAGTGACAGTAGGGGTACCGAGGCACGTATTGTATTGTTGCCATCGAGGATAAAAATATGGGGTTTACATCATATTGCTTGAGTTTATTCCTCTACATCATGTCATCTTACTTAAAGCGTTACTATGTTCTTCATGAACTTAATACTCTAGATACAGGCAGGAGTCGGTCTACTTGACACAGACGTGATGCCTATATTTCATAATCATTGCCTTGGATATCGTCATAACTTTGCACTTTTCTATCAATTGCTCGACAGTAATTTGTTCACCCACCGTATTATTTGCTATCTTGAGAGAAGCCTCTAGTGAAACCTATGGCCCTCGGGTCTATTTTCCATCATACAGGTTTCTGATCTACTATTTTGCAATCTTTATTTTCAGATCTATAAACCAAAAAACCCAAAAATATTTACTTTATCTTTTGTTTAGTTTTATCTATCTCTACCAGATCTCACTTTTGCAAGTGACCGTGAAGGGATTGACAACCCCTTTATCGCGTTGGGTGCAAGTGTTTGATTGTTTGTGCAGGTATTGGTGATTTGTGCGTTGTCTCCTACTGGATTGACACCTTAGTTCTCTAACTTAGGGAAATACTTATCTCTACTTTGCTGCATCACCCTTTCCTCTTCAAGGGAAAAACCAACGTAAGCTCAAGAAGTAGCAGGAAGAATTTCTGGCACCGTTGCCGGGGAGATCTACGCCAAGTCAAGACATACCAAGTCCCCATCATTAACTCTCATCTCTTGCATTACATTATTCGCCATTTGCCTCTTGTTTTCCTCTCCCCCACTTCTAAAACGATTTTCAAAAAGATTTGCCTTTTTCTTCACCCTTCTTCCGTTCGTCTTTTTCGTTTTCTTTTTGTTTGCTCGTGCGCTAGATCGCTTGTCTTGCTTTCATGGCTAGTCCTCCCATCATTGTTAGCACCCCGATAATGAAGTCCTCAATTTTAAACAAAGGAAGGGGAATGTAACATCCCAAATTTCCTATTTGGAATGTTTTACAATAATAGCTAAGCATCTATGCATTCTGTTTGAATTTGAATGCCATTTGAAGTTTCAGAGGATTTTGAGTTCTGAATTTGAATTCAAAATTGGCAAGTGGGAATCATTTCAAAAACTATGCCTGATGAATACTTGATCAAAAGTATGAGAGGAGTAAACATGACACTCCAAAATATCGAGGAAACAATGCCAAAAGTTTTGAATTCAAACTTGGGTTTTATTTGAATTTGGAAAAAATGAAATTTTATAAAGTTTGGATTTTGCCTTTGGAAAATGTTCAAATGATAGGAATATTCCCGATCATTTTGGTATATATATGTCCTATATAAAATATTTATATTTATTAAGTTATCTCTGTTTTGTTTTATTTAAAAATAGATTTCAAAAAAAAACCCCCTCAGCGCCACCAGCCCCCGCCCAGCCAGCAGCCGAAGCCACCGACCGAGCTGCCCACCAGCGCCCAGAGGCCAGCCAATGAGCCAACCGAGCCGGCCTCACCACCCCTCGCTCGAACTCCTTGGCTCGGCCAACCGACCGCACCGCCCTCTCTCTCTCACCGACCGGCAGGCCCCACCGTCTTCAACCCCGCCCCACGCCACGCCACGCCGCCGCGATCGCGGATCCGCGAGATCCGGATGCCGATCTCCCCGATCGCCCCCGTTGCAACGAGGCCCCGCCTATATAAGCCGCCCCCGCACCCCATTCCCCCTTACCCCCGCGGAGCCCTCCTCTCTCTCTCACGCGTCGGAGCTCAAGCTCCCGCCGCCATTTCGTCGCCGCCGTCGCCCTACACCCTCCCGACCCCCACCGACTCCACCAGACGCCTCCCCGAGCTCGTCCGCACCCGCCGAGCCACTCCCCCGACCTCCCCGACGACCGGAGAGGCCACCGCACTCGCCACCGCCGCCGCCGCCGCCGTCGAGCTCCGGTGAGTCACCGGAGATCACCTCCCCCGTCCGATTCATCCTCGACGGTCCAGATTAGAACACCCCCGAAGGGGTATTTCTTTTTAATAAAACCGGTCCGCTCCGGTTTAGTCCGGTTAGTTTTTAAGTTAGGGTTTATTTTTTTAGCCGGCCCGACTAGTTTAAACCTAGGGCCGTTTAATTTATATTACGCTCAGTGCGTAGTTTAGGCCCATTAGGCCCTTTTTCATTTATTTTCATTTTCTGTTTTAACAGAATAGTTTCTGTTTTGAAAAATTCATATCTTTTATTATGTTTATTATTTTTAGGTGATTCTTTTTGTTGGGTTGCAAATTTTCTATAGTTTCTGTAGAATATATATTTAGCTATGTTAAAATTAATTAAAATTGCTTTAATTTAGTTTTAGTCAGAATAGTAAATCTGTTATAACATGAGTTAGAAAATTATTTTATATGATTCTTTTGTCCCAACTTTATTTTGACATTGCCATAGGAATTTATTTGGGTATTTTAGGATTAATAAAAAATAGTTTTAAGCAGAATCTTGTTAATCCTAATTAATTAACTAGCTACTGTTTTCCTATTATTTTAATTAATAAATAAATTTATTTTTAACATGTGATTGATTATTCTAGGATAGTTTCTGTCACTTTATAGGATGAACTTTTATTTATAATAAATAAAAGTTTTATTTTATTTTCTTAATAAAAATTGAATTAGGCCTAATAGGAGTTTCATAATAGATTTTAAATTGATTCTTTTTGCTCCTAGTTGCTTAATGAAATCTTTTACATTAAGTTAACATAAAACCATGATTAGGTTATGTTGAGAAATTTTTTGTTATATAAAACTATTCTAGTTGTTGTTTGAAGTAGGAAACTTGAGTTGGTTTTCTTTGAGTTTTTCCCTTGGGTTTTGATTTGGTTGTTTTGGTGTGTTATGTTGCTATTGTTATGCTATTGTATTATGTGATCCTATGCTATATGCTTATTGTGATCATTGTTTGTCTCGGTAGAGTTTCCGGAGTGCGAAGCTTGCTACTATGAATCTTTAGCTTACGAGGATCATCAGCAAGGCAAGTTTTGATCATGTTATTTTCTATACCTATGTTTTTGTGCATTAGAAATTGTCACCACCCCACCATGCATGCAATAGTTGAGATTTTGAAGTTATTAATCTTGAGTAGTATCATGTGGTAGGATGAACCAATCCCCTTGTTACCATGACCCCCGGGACGAAGTAGTTTACTTTGCTATGCTCGTAGACGGGTTTTGGGTTGAGTGAAATTCATAAGCAAGATGTGAGAGTCAATGAAGATGACAACCCCATGAACTACAATGATCAAGATGGACTTCGGAATTCACTACTGGGTGGAGGACGGTTGACGGGCACCCTGGAGAACCCAGTGGTTGGCCGGGATGCATGGAGATGTGCCATGACATCTTGCGGAAAGCTTCACCCAGCCACAAAGAGAAGGATGGATGCCCCATGACCGGAAGCTTACCTGTGCAGCCGCAAGCCATTATGGGCACTGGCTGGGTTAACCCTAGTAGTGACGCTGGCTGGACGGTACTACGAGATGTAGAAGAACGGTAGGATTGGATGGGTACCGGCGGTAGCGAAGAACTCTTTGGAAGACCTGTTTCATTAGTCCGTCTTCAAACACCATGAAGTGCGAAGACTTAAAAGGAGGAATGATTCTTGCGGGAAAGTCATAAACCTCTGCAGAGTTAAAGATCTAATCGATTAGTCGTGTCCCGATTCACGGACAATTTGAGCCTCTGGAACTTGGAAGTATTGAAATCTCAACATTAAAACAAATGAATTAATTTGAGGGTTTATGACTTAATAATTTGGGAATGAGATATTGGTTGGCGGAACCATCTCAATAACTACCAACAATTTGTAGTAATTTTGCAAGCAAGTCCATTTGTAGTAGGAGAAAATTGGCTTTTAAAAATGATGAAACTTAGAGCTCCACAGCCAAAATGCATATAGTGTTAGTAACTTTATTATTGTTATTCTTCATGACTTGCCAGCTTATTCAAAAGCTGACCTACATGGCTGCAACGTCTTATGTTGCGGGTATATTCGATCGGGAGTGAGGCTACGCTCCGCGCTTAGCGATTGCCCTTTGGAGTCGGATGGACTCGCTTTATCTTCTACGCTTCCGCAGCATTAGTAGTTTATTTCTCATGAGTTGGCCTTGAGCTGAGTTTATTCTCTTGTAATAAAGACTCTATATGAGAATCGTGTAATAAAATTCAGGTGTGATTGAACTTTGATTACTTCATCGATGTACTGTGAGTACCAGCATGATCTTGGGATGGTATAGACACAGAGATTTGACCGCTTTTGGGTCAGGTCGCTACAGAGATGGTATCAGAGCACACGTTGACCGTAGGATCGTAACCCCTAGGATCGGAAAGCCATAGGAAGAGACCATTTACTTTGTATCCTTATCATTCCGTAATTCTCCCCTGTTCAATTCTGACTCTTCTCCGATTTTCAACATTCTAGATGGCCGTCGAGTTCACCCCAGTTTGCTACGGAGTTTTGCAGCCGACGAGGCGATGCCCTTCGAAGGAAGCTGGTCCAGATGGTGAAGAAGCTGAAGATTGCTCTACCATCGATCACCGGAAGCCAACTAATGCACTTCCGACGGACACCGCTTCTGAGATTGAAGTGCATATCCTGTGGAGAACCTTCGGAGGACACACGAGCCTATTGACTTGAGTTCACCGACTTCAACTGGATCATCGGAAGGACATGGCGATCTATCGAGCACTTGGACATCTCCGAGAGGAGTACAGGCCGAGCTCGATCCTCGGACCTCGCCATGGTTTCTCGCAGAGCAAGGAATGGAGATATCATCCGTGCCGTGGAGGGCGACTCCACTCTCTCTACATCCAGACTTGGAGTGTCTCCTCGAAGCGGGAGATTCGCACTCGCCGTAACTTCGAAGGCACATAGGAGGCTTTTGTTCCGTGAACTGGGCTGGAGGAGAAGGCACACGCAGACTTCCTTAACCATGAGGAAGAAGTCGCGGACTTTATGGAGACGATCGGCGACACGAAGATGAAGCTTGCGCGATAGAGGAAAAGATGGACTTGGGAGAGGACCTTTTTCCGAGCGGAGATGATGGACCCCTCGTGAGTAATGATCAGGATTATGAAGGGAGTTCCATTGGAGGAAGCCGCAAGAGAAGGCGCCACAACAGAGTACATCACACCAGAGGATGCAAGGATTATTGATGAAGACTTTTTAGTCGACCACCATATTTTTTTTTTACTTTTTCGTCGATCAGTTAGGTCGTTATTTTCGATTAGTCATGAGCTTTTGTAATCGAGATTGAACCATGTTTGAGTGGAATGAATAAATGATTGGTGTGTTTATGATTGTGCATTCATATGGGTAGTGTTATTTCTCATAGACCATTGTTCTATTCTAATTTTCTCGTCCACTCCAAAACACGGATGCCTCCGAGACGTGACACGGTTTTCCGCCAGAGCTCACCCAATGCTGCAGCAGCAGAATGCACTCATGCAGCTACTCATCCGAAATCGAACAACAACAACAACAACCACCGCCACCACCCCTGTGGACAACTTGACTCGATTCCTAAGGTTGAATCCGCGGTGTTCTCTAGTAGCACCGAGCGATTGTGGTGATGATTGGCTCCGCAAAGTCGGAAGAGAGCTAATCACTGTTGGATGACCGATGCAGAGAAGGTGCGCTTTGCAGCATCAACTTGATGGACCTGCAGATTCTTGGTGGGAGAACTACACCGCCACTTATCCCATTGGTGCCATCACATGGGATCAGTTCCAGCGAGCCTTCCGCACCGCTCATGTCTCACCGGAGCCATGAGTGCGAAGAAGCGTGAGTTCCGCAACTTACGCCAGGGAACCGTCTTGTGGCACGATGCGTGGATGAATTCAGCAAGATAGCTCGCTATGCCCCGATGATGTGGCCACGGATGCATAAGCGGAGAAATTTCTTGAGGACTCAATGACGAGCTGAGTATGCAGCTTATCGTGGCTACCTTCAACAACTACCGGGAGCTAGTAGACAAGGCCACCATACTTGAAGGCAAGCAGCAGCAGATAGAAAGCGCAGCGGAAGTACAGCCAGGGAAGCACAACTCGGAGCTCAGCGAAGCCCGTTATGCACCATACTCGGGAGGGCACACCCATCATAACCATGGAGGTCATAACCATGGAGGAAATGGGAACAACCGCGGCCAGGACAACAAGTCGAGGCCATGGCAATGGCAATGGAAGCGGTAATGGCAATCAGCACCGTTCTGCCCGGCTCAAGGATCTGAGCCACATCACCGCTTCAAGTGCGGAAGACAGGGCACTATGCCACCGACTGCCGGAGGCCAAGCGGAGGAATGGAAAGCGGCAATGGAGGCTCAGCGAAGAAGCCCAATCTGTTCCCTCGTGCTCGGGTGAACCACATCGGCGTGGAGGGCGTCTATGATCAGCCGGAACAACGTGGTTGGTAAGTTTTATTGAATTCACGTTCAGTTTTGGTACTCTTTGATTACGGTGCAGCGCATTCTTTCATATCAAGGGTAGTTGTGGAAAATGCAGGTTGCCCACTAAAACCCTTAGAAGCCCCCTCGCGTCGGTTCGCGGAGGAGAAATGATGGCAGGTTTAGGCTGTCATGCAACCCTCAACATCGGGAACCATAAATTTCCGCAGACCTCATAGTGTTGAAACCCGGACCTTGGATGTAATCCTATGCATGGATTGGTTGACGAAGTTGAAGGAAACATAGGCGTGCCAATAAGTCTATTCTGCTCACCACCGGGCGAAGAGGATCAAGTATGTAGCCAGCACAACCGGATGAAGAATCAGGTGCATTCCCTCACGGGAGTTGTTCAGAGGAAGTGCCGATGGTGCAAGATTTTCCGATGTGTTTCCGGAGGAATTACCAGAATGCCACCGGACGGGGACATTGAATTTCTGATCGAGTTATTGCCGGCACAGCCCCAATATCCAAGAGACCTTATCGGATGCCACCGAATGAGTTGAAAGAGATCAAGGATCAAATTAATGAGTTATTGGAGAAAGGATATATTCGGCCAAGCTCATCACCTTGGGGAGCCCCAGTTCTTTTGGTAGAGAAGAAGGATGGAAGCTTGAGGATGGTTGTGGATTATCGTGCGTTGAATGAAGTAACCATCAAGAACAAGTACCCTCTGCCGATGATTAATGACCTGTTTGATCAGCTAGTAGGAGCCAAGGTATTCTCTAAGATCGATCTTCGATTAGGGTATCATCAGTTGAAGATCCGTGAAAAGGATATACCCAAGACAGCATTCACCACCAGGTATGGTTTATATGAGTATACCGTCATGTCATTTGGATTGACTAATGCTCCTGCATACTTCATGAATTTGATGAACAAGGTGTTTATGGAATATCTGGACAAGTTTGTCGTGGTGTTCATCGATGACATATTGATTTTCTCCAAGAGCGAGGAAGAGCATAAGGAACATTTGTGTCTAGTTCTGGAGAAACTTCGAGAACATCAGTTGTATGCCAAGTTCAGCAAATGTGAATTTTGGCTGAAGGAAGTGGGATTCCTCGGACATGTTATTTCAGGAGAAGGAATAGCAGTTGACCCGCCAAGGTTGAATCGATCACCGATTGGCGATCACCCACCTCGATCAAGGAGATCCGCAGTTTTCTCGGACTCGCGAGGATATTATCGGAGGTTTATTGAGAACTTCGAAGATTGCCAAGCCCATGGTGAGCTGTTGAAGAAGGAAGCCAAGTATGTTTGGACCGAGGCATGTGAAGCCAGTTTTCAGGAATTGAAGAAACATTTGGTTACAGCCCAGTGCTGATTTTGCGGACATACACAAGGAATACCAGGTTTATTGTGGCGCTTTTCGTCAAGGACTCGGAGGAGTACTCATGCAGGAAGGAAAAGTTGTAGCTTATGCCTCCGGACAGCTCGACCTCATGAGATGAATTATGCCACACATGATTTGGAGTTAGCAGCCGTAGTGCATGCACTCAAGACACAGAGACATTTCCTCATCGGAAACCGTTGTGATGTTTACACAGATCACAAGAGCTTGAAGTACATTTTCACGCAGAAGAGTTGAACCTCGAGCGGAGGAGATGGCTAGAGTTGATAAAGGACTATGACATGAGATTGCATTACCACCCGTAAAGCTAATGTTGTAGCGGATGCTTTGAGCCGTAAGAGTTATGTGAATACTCTCACAGCGGGAGGATTACCCGGAGTTAGTCGATGACCTCGAGAGATCTCCGATCGGAGATAGTTCGAGAGGATATGTTGCAACTCTGGAAGTTTAGTCCACTTTGGCGAAAGGATTCGTGAAGCCGGAAGTCGGACAAGGAAATTGATGAGATAAAGCAAAAGATGGATGAAGGAAAAGCTAAAGGATTCCGTAAGGATGAACACGGAACTATATGGTTCGAGGATCGTATTTATGTGCCCAATGATCCCGAACTCGGGAAGCTAATTCTTGAGGCTCATGATTCACCGTACTCGATTCACCCCGTAACACCAAGATGTACCTGGATTTGAAGGAAAGTTTACGGTGGACAGGTATGAAGAAGGATATTGCCGAGTGCGTAGCGATGCGATGTTTGTCAGCGTGTAAAGCGAGAACATCGAAGCCAGCAGGGTTACTTCAACCTTTGCCGATTCAGATTGGAAATGGGAGAAACTTGGAATGGATTTCATCACAGGATTACCCAGACCCGTTCAGGTTATGATTCTATCTGGGTAGTGGTTGATCGGTTGACCAAGGTAGCTCACTTCATTCCGTGAAGACTACCTATACCAGTGCTAAGTTGGCCAAGATATACATGACCAGGATCGTATGTCGCATGGAGTTCGAGGAAAATCGTGTCGGATAGAGGAACACAGTTTACCTCAAAGTTTTGGAAGCGAGTTGCATGAAACTTTGGGTACAAGGCTGGAATTCATACAACTTTTCATCCGCAGACGGATGGGCGGACCGAGAGAGTCAACCAGATTACGGAGGACATGTTGAGAGCTTGTGTGCTAGACTATGGGTCTAGCTGGGATGATAATTTGCCGTGCGCAGAGTTCTCATACAACAACAGTTATCAATCCATCTGAAGATGGCCCTTCGAAGCTCTATCACGGAAGGAGGTGCGAGAACACCATTCTTTGTGGGATAGTGTTGGAGATCGATCACTTTTGGTTCCGATCTTATCGAGGATTCGAAGAGAAAGTCAAGCTGATTCGAGACAGACTCAAGATAGCACAATCGAGACGGAAGAGTTATGCCGACGATGGCGCAAGGAAGTAACATACGAAGTGGGAGACCGAGCATATCTTCGTGTGTCTCCACTTCGTGGAATCAAGAGGTTTGGTGTCAAGGAAAGTTAGCACCCGATTCATTGGCCCTACAAAATCCTCGAGCGTCGTGGAGAAGTTGCTTACAAGTTGGAATTGCGGAAGGATTGTCCGGGTTCATGATGTCTTCCATGTTTCTCGGTGAAGAAGTGTCATGCCGACATGGCGATGTTCCGTTGAGAGACACAAGCCCCTAGAGGCCATACAGCTTGTGATCGACCTACAAGGAGAAACCCGTCCGAATTCTCGAGGCTGCGAGCGAGTCACCCGCAGCAAGGTCATCAAATTTTGCAAGGTCTTTGTGGAGTCACCACACCGAGGAAGAAGCCACACAGGAGCGCCAAGAAGACCTTCTTGAGACCACCGCACCTATTTTCTAGCCAACCCGAATCTCGAGGGAGATTCATCTTAAAATGGTAGGTTTGTAACATCCCAAATTTCCTATTTGGAATGTTTTACAATAATAGCTAAGCATCTATGCATTCTGTTTGAATTTGAATGCCATTTGAAGTTTGAGAGGATTTTGAGTTTTGAATTTGAATTCAAACTTGGCAAGTGGGAATCATTTCAAAAACTATGCCCGATGAATACTTGATCAAAAGTATGAGAGGAGTAAACATGACACTCCAAAAATATCAGAGGAAACAATGCCAAAAGTTTTGAATTCAAACTTGGGTTTTATTTGAATTTGGAAAAAATGAAATTTTATAAAGTTTGGATTTTGCCTTTGGAAAAATGTTCAAATGATAGGGAATATTCCCCTGATCATTTTGGTATATATATGTCCTATATAAAATATTTATATTTATTAAGTTATCTCTGTTTTTGTTTTATTTAAAAAAATTCAAAAAAGAAACCCCAGTCAGCGCCACCAGCCCTAGCCCAGCCAGCCAGCCAAGCCACCGACCGAGCCGGCCCACCAGGCGGCCCAGAGGCCAGCCCAGCGAGCCAACCGAGCCGGCCTCACCACCCCCCTCGCCCGAACCTGCTTCGGCTCGGCCAACCGACCGCACCGCGCCCTCTCTCTCACCGACAGTGCAGCCCCCACCCGTCTTCAACCCCGCCCACGCCACGCCAAGCCCACGATCGCGGATCCATGAGATCCGGGATGCCGATCTCCCCGATCGCCCCCGTTACGCCGAGGCCCCGCCTATATAAGCCGGCCCCCGCACCCCATTCCCCCTTACCCCCTGCCGGAGCCCTCCTCTCTCTCTCACACGCGTCCGGGAGCCGAACCTCCCGCCCCGCCATTTCGTCGCCGCCGCCGCCCTACACCCTCCCGACCCCACCGACTCCACCAGACGCCTCCCGAGCTCGTCCGCACCCTTGAAACACTCCCCGACCTCCCGACGACCGGAGAGGCCACCGCTTTTCGAACCACCACCGCCGCCGCCGTCGAGCTCCGGTGAGTCACGGAGATCACCTCCCCGTCCGATTCATCTCGACGGTCAGATTAGAACACCCAGAAGAATATTTCTTTAATAAAACCGGTCCGCTCCGGTTTAGTCCGGTTAGTTTTTAAGTTAGGGTTTATTTTTTTAGCCGGCCCGACTAGTTTAAACCTAGGGCCGTTTAGTTTATATTACGCTCAGTGCGTAGTTTAGGCCCATTAGGCCCTTTTTCATTTATTTTCATTTTCTGTTTTAACAGAATAGTTTCTGTTTTGAAAAATTCATATCTTTTATTTTGTTTATTATTTTTAGGTGATTCTTTTTTTGTTGGGTTGCAAATTTTCTATAGTTTCTGTAGAATATATATTTAGCTATGTTAAAATTAACTAAAATTGCTTTAATTTAGTTTTAGTCAGAATAGTAAATCTGTTATAACATGAGTTAGAAAAATTATTTTTATATGATTCTTTTGTCCCAACTTTATTTTGACATTGCCAAACCATAGGAATTTATTTGGGTATTTTAGGATTAATAAAAAATAGTTTTAAGCAAAATCTTGTTAATCCTAATTAATTAACTAGCTACTGTTTTCCTATTATTTTAATTAGTAAATAAATTTATTTTTAACATGTGATTGATTATTCTAGGATAGTTTCTGTCACTTTATAGGATGAACTTTTATTTATAATAAATAAAAGTTTTATTTTATTTTCTTAATAAAAATTGAATTAGGCCTAATAGGAGTTTCATAATAGATTTTAAATTGATTCTTTTTGCTCCTAGTTGCTTAATGAAATCTTTTCTGTTAAGTTAACATAAAACCATGATTAGGTTATGTTGAGAAAAATTTGTTATATAAAACTATTCTAGTTGTTGTTTGAAGTAGGAAACTTGAGTTGGTTTTCTTTGAGTTTTTCCCTTGGGTTTTGATTTGGTTGTTTTGGTGTGTTATGTTGCTATTGTTATGCTATTGTATTATGTGATCCTATGCTATATGCTTATTGTGATCATTGTTTGTCTCGGTAGAGTTTCAGTCTGAAGCTTGCTACTCTGAATCTTTAGCTTACGAGGATCATCGAGAAGGCAAGTTTTGATCATGTTATTTTCTATACCTATGTTTTTGTGCATTAGAAATTGTCACCACCCACCATGCATGCAGTAGTTGAGATTTTGAAGTTATTAATCTTGAGTAGTATCATGTGGTAGGATGAACCAATCCCTTGTTACCATGACCCCGGACGAAGTAGTTTACTTTGCTATGCTCGTGAGCGGGTTTTGGTTGAGTGAAATTCATAAGCAAGATGTGAGAGTCAATGAAGATGACAACCCCATGAACTACAATGATCAAGATGGACTTGAATTCACTCTTGGGTGGAGGGCGGTTGACGGCACCACTGGAGAACCCGGTGGTTGGCGGGATGCATGGAGAAGTGCCATGACATCTTGCGGAAAGCTTCACCCAGCCACAAAGAGAAGGATGGATGCCCCATGACCGGAAGCTTACATGCAGCCGCAAGCCATTATGGGCTCTGGCTGGGTTAACCCTAGTAGTGACGCTGGCTGGGCGGTACTACGAGATGTAGAAGAACGGTAGGATTGGATGGGTACCGGCGGTAGCAGAAGAACTCTTTGGAAGACCTGTTTCATTCGTCCGTCTTCAAACACCATGAAGTGCGAAGACTTAAAAGGAGGAATGATTCTTGCGGGAAAGTCGCAAACCTCTGCGAGTTAAAGATCTAATCGATTAGCCGTGTCCCGATTCACGGACAATTTGAGCCTCTGGAACTTGGAAGTATTCGGAAATCTCAACATTAAAACAAATGAATTAATTTGAGGGGTTTATGACTTAATAATTTGGGAATGATATATTGGTTGGCGGAACCATCTCAATAACTACCAACAATTTGTAGTAATTTTGCAAGCAAGTCCACTGTAGTAGGAGAAAATTGGCTTTTCGCAAAATGATGAAACTTAGAGCTCCACAGCCAAAATGCATATAGTGTTAGTAACTTTATTATTGTTATTCTTCATGACTTGCCAGCTTATTCAAAAGCTGACCTACATGGCTGCAACGTCTTATGTTGCGAGGTATATTCGATCGAGGAGTGAGGCTACGCTCCGCGCTTGGCGATTGCCCTTTGAGTCGGATGGACTCGCTTTATCTTCTACGCTTCCGCAGCATTAGTAGTTTATTTCTCATGAGTTGGCCTTGAGCCGAATTTATTCTCTTGTAATAAAGACTCTATATGAGAATCGTGTAATAAAATTCAGGTGTGATTGAACTTTGATTACTTCATCGATGTACTGTGAGTACCAGCATGATCTTGGGATGGTATAGACACAGAGATTTGACCGCTTTTGGGTCAGGTCGCTACAGGGAAAATTTAAAATATGCTTGCTATAGAATTTGCAATGCTCAGAATAGATCTACTCGAAAGCAATCTACTGCCATTCTTCTTTGCAATTTTTATGTGGGCATTACTCCTTGGAATAGATATGTTCTAGATACCATTAACGGGGGGAATTTCTTGGGGAGTCATACTTTTGATTCTTACAATGCAATGATAGATTTGTTAAGCCCACCACCTCTATTGATCAATGGAACTGTTTTAACCTTGAAACATGTGATGCAAAGGCTTTATATTATTGAGAATAAAATTTCTACCGTAGAGTTGATTGAAAATTTAGATAAAAAGATTCATAATCAGATTACTCAATATGGATCTAAGGTAGGAGTTACTTTAAAGAATCTTAGAGAAAATGAACCCATAGTTAATGAAAAGATAGATCAAGATTCTACTAGAATTGGCAAACTAGAAGACATTATTACCAACTTGGGTTCCGATTTTTCCTCCGTTAAAACTACTCAAAATCTTCCTCCTACTAAGACTGCCAAGTTTATTTATGTTCCTAAGAATAAGGGTGAATCTTCTAGTAAAGAAAATGAAGATCTCAAAACAATAAGTGTTCACACCTTTTTTCGATATTATTAAGAAACCGATTGCCACGAGTGAATTTCTTGATTTCTTGCCTAGGAGTTTGATCATTGAAAAAACCAAAGAATCTCCTAAGGATTATAAGTGTGCAATTGAAGAATTGCATACCAAGTATGACAATACCTAGATCTATTTTTTATGCCTAACTAAGGGCGTTAAACAATAGCGCTTGTTGGGAGGCAACCCAATTTTATTTTTGTTCTTTGCTTTTTGGTTCTATTTTTCGATAAATAATTCATCTAGCCTCTGGTTAGATGTGTTTTTGTGTTTTAATTAGTGTTTGTGCCAAGTAAGACCTTTAGGATGGCTTACGGTGATAGTTGATTTGATCTTGCTGAAAAACATAAACTTTTGCGCCCAGTCCCAGAATTTGTAAAAATCACAGAAGCGTGATAAAATTATGAATTTTTTACACAAGATTTATATAGAAATTGCCTTGTTTTCCTAATTTTTTAGAATTTTTGGATTTACAGAAGTATTTGAACTATCCAGATTACTATAGACTGTTCAGTTTTTGACAGATTCTGTTTTCTATGTGTTGTTTGCTTATTTTGATGAATCTATGGATAGTTTCGGGGGGTATGAACCACAGAAAAGTTGGAATACAGTAGATATTACACCAATATAAATAAAGAATGAGTTCACAACAGTACCAAAAGTGGTGATTTATTTTCTTATACTAGCAGACTTATGAGATTTTACATTGAGTTTTGTGTTGTGAAGTTTTCAAGTTTTTGGTAAGGATTTTATGGACAATGGAATAAGGAGTGGCAAGAGCCTAAGATTGGGGATGCCCAAGGCACCCCAAGGTAATATTTAATGACAACCAAGAGCCTAAGCTTGGGGATGCTCGGAAGGCATCCCCTCTTTCGTCTTTGTCTATAGGTAACTTTACTTGAGGGTATATTTTTATTCACCACATGATATGTGTTTTGCTTGGAGCGTCTTGTATGATATGAGTCTTTACTTTTTAGTTTGCCAAAATCATCCTTACTGTACACACCTTTTGAGATACATGCATGAATCGTGATTTATTAGATTACTCTATGTGCTTTATCTTTTGAGCTAGGCAATTTTGCTCTAGTGCTTCACTTATATCTTTTTAGAGCACGGCGGCGGCTTTATTTTGTAGAAATTATTGAAATCTCATGCTTCACTTATATTATTTCGAGAGTCTCTAAACAGCATGGTAATTTGCTTTGGTTATGAATTTAGTCCTAATATGATAAGCATCCAAGAGGGGTATAATAAAAACTTTCATATAAAGTGCAGTGAATACTATGAGAAGTTTGATTCCTTATGATTGTTTTGAGATATAGCGATGGTGATATTAGAGTCATGCTGGTGAGTAATTGTGAACTAGAGAAATACTTATCTTAAGGTTTGTGATTCCCGTAGCATGCACATATGGTGAACCGTTATGTAACGAAGTTGGAGCATGAGGTATTTTTTGATTGTCTTCCTTATTAGTGGCGGTCGGGGACGAGCGATGGTATTTTTCTACCAAACTATCCCCCTAGGAGCATGCGCGTAGTACTTTATTTCAATGACTAATAGATTTTTGCAATAGTATGTGAGTTCTTTATGACTAATGTTGATTCCATGGATTATACACACTCTCACCCTTCCACCATTGCTAGCCTCTCTAGTACCGCGCAACTTTCGCCGGTACCATATGCCCACCATATACCTTTCTCAAAACAGCCACCATACCTACCTATTATGGCATTTCCATAACCATTCCGAGATATATCACTACAAAAAAAGACACATCCGTGACATTTTGGGCCGAACGAAAAAAAATTATGTCATACTTATGACACTTCTATGACGATAATTGTGACAAAACCCAGTATCATCATAGATGTGGTGGGCTCCTACTTCTATGACAAAAAATCATGACAAAAAATGGGCTTTTCGTCCTGGGCGGGCCGGAGACGCAGCTGCATGACATTCTTTGGGCCATCCATGACGGAAAAAATCATGGTAGAAGCGAGGGCGAGGAAAATATCGGGGTGTTCCCGGTTACGGTGGGTGGTCGGGGCCGAGCGATGCGCGTTTCTATCATACACGCAGGCACGTGGGTGCAAGGCGTTGGGCTCTAACTGAACCCGAGGGAGGCGTTGGGCTCTAACTGAACCCGAGCGATTGCACTGCATGCTACGCGTTACTGAACCCGAGCGATCGATCGATGGCTGTTAATTGAACCCGATCGAGTGATTCCTTCGCTACTGCTGCTAACTGAAGCCGATCGATGCTGCCTCTGGATGAACAGTGAACTTTGCTGCGGGGTTTGGATGAACAGTTCCCGGTGCGGGTGGATGAACAGGACCCCGTGGTGTTGCCTCTAGATGAACAGGACCCCGATCGATCGAGCCGGTTGGGGCTGGATGAACAGGACCCCGTGGAGGGCTGGATGAACAGGACCACCCCGTGGACGGCTGGATGAACAGTAGATGGTTGGGGCTGGATGAGCGAGAGCCGTGGAGGGTGGTTGAGCAGAGCCCGTGGAGAGGGCTGGTTGAGCGATGGCCGGTGGAGTGGCGCCCGGTGGAGGCTGGATGAGCGATGCAAGTGGAGGCTAGAGGAGGTCGACGGTAGATGAACAGTAGCCCGTGGAGGCTGGAGGGGGTCGATGGTGGAGATGAACAGTATCCCGTGGAGTCCCGTTTTGCGGTATGCCACACCCCTCCCGATGAACAGGACCCCTATTTCGACCGTAGCACTCCAACACAAGTCTGTTTCCTCCGTTTTGCGGTACGCCACACCCCTCCCGATCAACAGGACCCTGTTTTGACTGTAGGAGGTCCGTTTCCTCCGTTTTGCGGTACGACAGAGCCCTCCTGATGAACAGGATCCTGTTTCGAACGTGGCCGGTCGAACACAAGGCCGTTTCCTCCGTTCTGCGTACGCCAGGCCTTGTTTCCATCGGCTGTTCTGTCCAAGCCATCCCGATGAACACGACGACGCATTCCGTTCCGACCCAGCCGGTTGGCTCCCCATGAACACGACGACGACGCTGTTTCTCCATTCCGACCCAGCCATGTACACGAGCCCTGGCCGTACGTATGCGCGAGTAGGCGTTCGAGACCCTGCCCGTATGTACGTACGTGGCCTTATTTTCTTTCTTGCACACTGGCCGCTGTACGTACGTGTACATGCTACGTGCGCGCCTCTACTACGACATGTGCGCGCCTCTACATCGACCAGTATGTACGTACACGTTCGCGACCAGAATGACAATGCTACGTATGCTTCGACAAGGTGGGTCCCGACTGTCAAGCACTTCCTTGCGTGCGAAGATGTAGCTGGTGGGTCCCGGCGGTCGGGCGAAATCGTTTTTTGCGGGACGCACTTCCTTGCGTGCGAAGATGTAGCCGGTGGGTCCCAGCGGTCGGAAACATTTTTTGTGAAATCGGTGGCCCGTCCGGTGGGTCCCGCTGCGGTGGAGGAATAATTATTTTGCGGCGTAATAAGGAGGCACTTCCTTGCTGCGGCCGTGGACCTAGCTGTCGGCCTCTCCACGTCAGATCCACGTCCGATGGAAGCCGTTCCTTAACCACGTTGACCACGCCAGCGCCGAGAGCACCAGGGCGGTGGGCGGCAGCGAGGCCTAGGAAGGGGCGGCGGGCCGGGGAAGGCGTGGCGATGGAAGCCAGCGGAGAGGAGTATGAGGTTCACTGGTTGGCTGCGATGTGAGGCTGATGTCGCCGCAGAATAACATGGGGTGTGGGTGAGTGGAGGGATGGCACTGGCTAGCGGTGGGAGTAGTATGGGGCGGTGAGGCCTCATGACAACCTGACCGACCACGGAGGCGGAGCGGCGGCACGACCGGCGCTGCTTTGTGCGCTGGAGCAAGAAGACCAGAGGTTGAAGAAGCACTATGGCCGTTGGATGGACATCGTACGGTCACTGGAGCTAGAATCGTGCATATTGACTAAGTAGACAAAGCCCTCCGTCCCCGTGAACTTAACAGGCCCACAAGTCAGCCTGCCACTATATTGGGTCCCAGCTAGCAGGGGAGTATTCATTTTTTTGTGCGTAATAAGGAGGCACTTCATTGCGTGCGAAGATATAGCTGGTGGGTCTGAGTTGTCAGCGGTGGTAACGCTTTTTTCACGAAATACAAAGGCCCTTTCGGTGGGTCCCAGATGTCAGGTGGAGGAATCATTATTTTGCGCGTAATAAGGAGGCATTTCCTTACATGAGGCCGTGAACCCAGCTGTCAGCCTCTCCATGTACAGTCCACTTCAGGTGCATGTCGGTCGTTGACCATGTTGACCAGGCCGCGCCGTGAGCACCAGGGCGGTGGACAATGGCGAGGCCTAGGAAGGGAACGACACGAAGCCAGGGATGACTCGGCAGTTCTTTCCCGTGGAGAATCTGACCGCACGAGGGTTTCTTGGTTTGTCTGTCGTCGCGGAGAATAACAACAGGTGTGGGTGAGTAGAGGATGGCTAGGCCAGCGATGGGAATGCGATGGGGCGGTGGCGCTGCTGGCAAAATAGCCGCCGCAGGGAGGAGGAAGCGAGCAGTCCCTTGACGCTTGTTTGGCGGCCGAGCGGGAAGAGCAGAGATTGAAGAAGCACGATGGCCGTTAGATGGACATCCAACAGTCACTGCTTGTGCGTCAACCTTTTTTAGGAAAGCCTCAAATCTGTGGAAAACAACGTACAACCCATCTGCCATTATTTTCTAATAATTTACAGCCCATTTGCTAATTCTTAAGGTTTTTTTTGGAGCCCATATTCTTTTTGTTAGCATTACAACCCATATTGTGGCCACGTTTAAAAAATTGTACGAAAATTTTCATATTTCGGTGCGGTCCGAACTGTTTTTAATACCGAAATTTTGGGTCACATTCAAACTGATTTTAAAAATAAATGTATATCAATATAAAATCCAACAAATTGTCCATGCATAAAAATCAATGCAATTTAAAATCTCGAAATGAAAAAAAGAAATTTGAAACTAATTGCCGGTTTGATGTGTTTTAAAAATGTACAACCCATTTCTCATTACTGATAGGCCATTTTCTCGGCCAGCCGAATGAAGCTCTCCTCGTCTTGAAAGATTTGCAGCCCAACAGGCCTGACAAAGCGACTTACTTGGTAAATCATAAAAAAACTGGGATGTGGCCGTGGACCCAACTGTCAGCCTCTCCACGTACAGTACTCTTCCGATGGAAGTCGGTCGTTGACCACATTGACCATGCTGCGCCAAGAGCACCAAGGCGATGGACGACGACCAGGCCTAGGAAGGGGCGACGCGAGCCGGGAAGACGTGGCGATGGATGCCCACGAGAGAGAATCTGAGGTTCACTGGTTCGGCTGCGGTGTGAGGCTGCCGTCGTCGCAGAATAACAGGGGGTGTGGGTGAGTGGAGGGATGGCCTAGCCAGCGGTGGGAGTAGTATGAGGGCGGTGAGGCCTCCGCGGCAGCATAGCCGGCCACGGGAGGCAGGAGCAGGCGGCACGACCGGTGCTGCTTTGGACGGATGGAGCAAGAATACCAGAGGTTGAAAAAGCACTATGGCCGTTGGATGGACATCGTACGGTCACTGGAGCTAGAATCGTTCATATTGACTAAGTTGACAAAGCCCTCCATCCCCGTCAAGTTAGTAGGCCCACAAGTCAGCCAGCCACTATGGTGGGTCCCAGCTAGCAGGGTGTATTCATTTTTTTGTGCGTAATAAGGATGCACTTCCTTGCATGCGAAGATATAGCTGGTGGGTCCAACCTGTCAGCGGGGGGAACGTTTTTTTTCACGAAATACAGAAGCCCTTCCCACGTACAGTCCATGTACAGTGCGTAATAAGGAGGAACTTTCCTTGCGTGCGACCATGGACCTCGTGGGTCCTAGCCATCAGGCTCTCCATGTACAGTCCTCTTCCGATGACTCTCGTATGTTGACCACGCCGCGCCAAGCGCACCGAGGCGGTGGACGACGGCGAGGCCCCAGACTGGAACGACCCGGAGATGGGGAAGACACGGCAGTGGAGTCGCAGACGGAGAGGTGTGGGAAACTTGACTGGTTCGGGTGCGGGGTGGGCCTACAGGAGGTGCGGAGTGGAGGGATGGCCTGGCCATCAGTGGGGTAGCATTTTGCTGAGGAGCGCAAAACAACGCCGCTGGACGCCGGAGGTTGGAGCAGGCGGTCCCGACAGCGCTGGGGGAAGAAGACGAGAGATTGAAGAAGAATGTCGGTCGTTGGATGTAAATCCAACGCCTTCTTAGGCTTTGACCTACTGGCCCACATGTCAGCCAGTCCATTTGTTTTTTAGTCCATTTGGTGGGCTGGGTGAAACAATGATGTAGCATCTATGCAGCCCATATATATATATATATATGGTAGAATTTAAAGCCCATTTGCATTTTTCTCGAAATCCGCGGACTTGTTGGGCTGGGTGAAAATATCATGTTAGGCTAGACGGAGAAATGTCATAAAAACATAAACACATGATTGCACGTCTATTACTGCATTGGTCAGTTAAATCTTTGCAAGCTTATCTACGCAATAACTAGGAGTTAACTTGCCAAGTTATATATAAACAATTATTATTATTATTTTGTAAGAACTTTCAACTTACGAAATAAAATATCATTTTAATTTGATGAGTTAATAGTACGTGGGGTATTATTATTTTTTAGGCTAGATGTGGGACAGTTGAGTTGGTTCTAGGGAAAAGTACGGGGAGAAAACTCAGTTTACATCGAAAAAGAAAGTGGGAGAAAATTCAGATATAGGATTAATGAAAACGAAAAATAAAGGAAGTAGGAAGGTGTATAAAATGGTTGGACGAACGACAGGTTTAACGGAAACTTATGTTGTTTCTAATATATATATATATATATATATATATATATATATATATGTGTGTGTGTGTGTGTGTGTGTGTGTGTGTGTGTGTGTGTGTGTGTGTGTGTGTGTGTGTGTGTGTGTGTGTGTGTGTGTAATAAAATAAGATATAAATATAGGTTCAGTTTTGCATTCTTATAGAAAACAGGTTCAGTTTTGCATTCTTATAGAAAAATAGAACTGAGCTATGCATCGTCTTGAAAAAACAAACATAACTTGGGCCGCTGATGTTATAGACAAGCTAGGTTGGGAGGCCCAGAGACTGCTTGATACCTGCTGGATCCAAAAAATGTTGAAACATGTCATGGGCTGCCCATGTTAAACAACAAAACCTAGGCCATGGACCTGGTGGGCCCGGGACTGTCAGCCTCTCGATGAACAGTTGTCTCCCGATTCCTCTTGTTTTGCTGACCATGTTGGGAATGACAGATGGCGGCAACGCGGCTAGAGCACCAAGGCGGAGGACGACATCGAGACCTCGGACCGAACGAACCGGAGCAGGGGAAGACGCAGGCGGAGGGGAGTACAAGGGTTGACTTGTTTGGGTGCAGGGTGGGCCGGTGGAGCTGCCGCCGTCGGACACTGTGTGGTAGTAGAGGGATGGCCTGGCCAACGCCATAGGCTATGATGGCTAGCCGATGTATAGGAAGAGGGCGAAAGATTGAACAAAATAAAGAAATACAAATGGATAGGTGGTTGGTCCCATATGTCTGTGTACGAGACCTGCTGGGTCCACCTGAGGAGCGGAATATGTTGGGAGGAAGGAGATTCAAAGCACGGCAGCCGAGTGAACTACTTTTTTTTAACGGACAAGTGAACTAGTTACATACATAAGCAAATAGCCACTAAAAAAGCAAACATGTTAATGGGTTCTTAAAAGAAATATTTCAGACAAAACAGATAATTACAACACATAGGTTAATGCATGAAACACTTAGATGATAAAGGCGCTTATAAACAGATAAAGTACAACATCTAGACCTTCCTGGCACACTTGATCATGACGCTGCAGCTATCCGTGTACTCGTCGGTTACGGGAAGCAGGCACGTCCTCATGTCCAAGATCTGCCTGTACATGTCGTAGCATGCATATGCGTCCTTGGCCGCATAGGTTATGTAGGCTAGATTCAGAGGTACCTCCCACGTGTTCAGGTCCTTGGTATCGTTGTCTTCTTTCATGTTGGCGTATCAGGGGTCGATGATGGTCTCGGCGAGGTCAACCATGGAGTCCTTCTCCTGCCCGTTGCTGATGATCTTGTATTGCTTCTGGATGTCGACAAGCTTGTTGCACTAGATGGCCGAATCGTCGCGTTCTTCCTTCTCTCCACCATAGTGAAGGTGCAGTCGGCGTTGCCGATGAAACGGGCGAATGCTCCAGAGCCTCTGATGGCCCTACAGAAGTGGTAGATGAGAACCTCGTCCCACACACATACCTGGGCGACGGCGATCCGCTGGTCCCTGCCAGGTGACGAATGGATGGGCACAAGGTCTAGTCCTACAACCTTGTGCTTTCTCGTCCTGTAGGTACTGCTTGAACTCGGCGAGGCAGAGCTTCACCGAGTCTGGATCGTTGGTGTACATCACATTCAACTTGGTGCAGCCATAGGACTGAACGGCGAACTCAAAGGGAACTCCTTGCTGAAGTCCATATCCAGCGAGGCTCACCCTCGGATCACCATTGGAGTCTCTTCAAGTGAGCGAGTGTGTGGCGGCGGCGGTTCGTTTTTCAGCTCTTGGGGAACTGGATTCAACAGTAAACTAAGTGTGTACAGGCGACAACAGTTACTACCCCTCCCTCGTCCGCTGCACGCCCGACAGAAGCTGCACCCTCGGTGCATTCAAACGCCTCCATTAAGAAACCTACTCCGGCCACACGTCGGTTCACGAGCGGGTCTGTATTGGTACTGCAATAACAGGAGTTAGTGGTCAATTTACTTAAATTTAATTAGCTTTAATAGAAATTTATACTTAAAACAAGCAATGCATTGGCTCTTTCTATCAGTGCCACAGGATCAACATGCACAACAATTAGAATTATTGTTCTCGGGGCCTTTACGATCGCACATTTGTCGCACTTTCACAAAGATAATACTACCAAGTTTGAACTGTTTGTTATGGTTGTTGTCCTCTGCATCATCATGCCGTGTTTCCCGACTTGCAAGATTCGTAACCAACAAATAAGATCCAAATAATAAGTACAACAAAGATGCCTACACATCTCATTGTTTCCCGACTTGCAAGATTCGTAACCAACAAATAAGATCCAAATAATAAGTACAACAAAGATGCCTACACATCTCATTGATTCCCAGCTTGCAAGATTCAGAACCAACAAATAAGATTCAAATAATAAGTACAACAAAGATGCCTACACATCTCATTGATTCCCAGCTTGGAAGATTCAGAACCAACCCATTAGAGCCTATTGATAAAGTGAATATCGGGATTAAATCCATCTTGGTTAGCCATGTCATACAATCGAAGAAGTTGGCGAATGCTCTTGACCGTCACAACATCTGTGGTTGAGTATTCCTGTTTGCACAACACAAACAAGAAGAGCATGCTTACTATAATAGTGGCAATCTTTGAACTCAACCTGCAGCTCCACTCGGATGAGGCTTGCCTGGACTTCCATGATTCAATTCATGCGCCTTTTTCTATAGTTCACCTGAAATGAAGCAAAGATCGCATCATTCAGCTAGCAAGAAGTACTTGCTCTTGTGAGCTGGCAGGTTCTTCTTTAGTAGTTGCACTAAAATTGAGGAACATTAAGGTTGGCTGTCCGGCTCATGTAAGGTGCAACTATAATTTGCTTATCCTTTTGTGCAGTTCCACTAAAATAAAGTGCCATTGTGGTGACAGTGACGGCTCATCTTGCAAAGGCTAATAAAATGTTACATGAGATTACCAGCAGAATTTGACAGAGATTTTGGAAACTCCAATCACCATTTTGTGCAGTTCCACAAAAATTGAGAGATGTTGCCCAAGTGACATTTTAGTTGAACTGCACAAGACACTCATTCCAAAAAAAAGTGTTTTGTGTAGTTCACCAAAAGGTCACAATAGCAACAAGGTGAAATGGATATCCCTATCTGCACAAAAAGATAGAAAGTAAACAGTTGCTGGTCAATAAGAATATACGAAACATATACGAAATGAAAAGAAGCATCTTAATTATGTTCATGGCAATCACGCAAGGACAGTGGAAATTTTAAAATTCCAGGAATGCTTCATGTTACCAGAAGCATTACGATCCACAATGAGATTCCTCAAATATGGGATTACTTTAATGGTGGCATTGCTTGTTTACTAGATACGGTAAATCAACAGCAGCTAAAGAGTTGGTTTAAGGGCATGGGACCGTGGGGACACCAGGACACTCAGCAGCGTAAAGGAGCAACTTACTTATCATACTGGGGAAAACAGTAGGAGTACAATTTGTAACACAGTTTAATTGCATTCTATCACTGGAGGCATTAGATTAACAATAACACTGGTTAGACATGTCCCTAAGGTAATAGTGTGATCGCTTCATTTTACATGCGCCCTTACATTAACAACAACGAAAGGTTGGTATAAGGACATGCGTCAGTGGACGCATCAGCACAATGTACCTACAAGGAGGCATAAAGTGGTGATGTCGAGTTTGTTCATGCTATGTGAGGGCAGCAAATCTAATCCTAGAGACCTTTTACTATGTGAGGGCAGCAAACTTGATCCTGGAGACCTTTTACTATGTGAGGGCAGCAAATCTAATCCTGGAGACCTTTTACTATGTGAGGGCAGAAAATCTAATCCTGGAGACCTTTTACTACGTGAGGGCAGCAAATCTAATCCTTAGACCTTTTACTATGTGAGGGCAGCAATTCTAATCCTAGAGACCTTTTACTATGTGAGGGCAACAAATCTAATCCTAGACATACTCTGTTGACTTGTCCACCAGCAGCCACTTTCTATCCTTTTTTCAACCAATAATAGATATGTTCCTTATCCAGTTTGTACTGCTTTTCCCATTATTTCCCTTTTCAACCAAGAGACCGGTTGGGTATCCGGTCTCTACTACTTTCACCATATTATTTCCTCTTTGAATCAAGTCCTAGATTCATGCTACAACTTTCCCCCCTTTCTTCATTGTTTGAACAAAGTCCTAGATTCGAATGCATGAAGTAGCTTTACCTATAATAATACTAAAAATTTAGGTGGCTTTGGAAGAGCTGATGGGAGTAGAAAAAGATGCACATGCAGACACGTGGGGAGCTGGGGCAGTAGAGCAAGGCCGCTTTCGAAGAACTTATACCTGAGGGTCGTCGGGATGTCGGCGGCGGCAGGTCGGATCTAGGGACAATACGGCAGGGAGGAAGAAGGGTCGGAGGACCTCCCGAGCCGGCGTTGTGTCAGAGAGAACGACACGGGCAGAGGATCGGGCCCCTCCGGCAGCTGTGGGTTTCCTCCCTCGCTGGCGATGACCGCGTGAATGATGCACCTAGTCCTCTACACACACCAGCCGAAGGGATCCGGCCAGATCTGTGACCAGCGGTGAGCAGAGAGAAAATGTCGCTACCGCTGTCTTGTTTATATCTGGAGAGGATGAGAGAATGAAGAGAGCAACCCTAGTAAAGCAAGCGCTCAGGCCCCTATGTACATATATAGTGGAGTGATTATCTTTTTCTCTCCACAATAAGCATTTCAATTTGTGTACGTGGCATTAAAGAAAAGAAACTCTCTATTTAAGGTGACTAACTGTACGACTCCTACTTACTACTACTAGTAGTAGTATTGTTCACTTGTGCTCCCCGGCCCTCAATTCATTGAACAACCCCACGGGTGAATAAGCATACAGTACTAGTATTTATATAGAACGAACAAGCTCGAACTATTTTCGCGTAGTTAAAAGTTGAGGGCGGGGCTTTTCCCGGGCAGTACGCGTGGCAGTTTTCGCGTAGGCGGTTTGACAAAGAGGCGAGGAGGGTGAGGGAGTAGCGGATTCAACTTACTTACTGCTGGAAAGGTCGGGCTGTGCGATTTGACGGTGCATTACTATTTGGATCCATGTGTTAGAATTAGTTTGGGTTAGTTTGAACTCAGCTAACCCAAAAACATCCAAACAGGAGGGTTAGTTTGGGTTAGATGCATCTAACCCATTCAAAAAATCTAACCCACCCAAGAGGTGCTTATTTGGGTTAGTTCTTCTCGGGACACTAAAAAACACATTTTCTCTCACTCTCCCATGATAGATCCTCCCACTTCCTCAAGCTTCTCGTCCTCTCCTCCCTCCCTCTCGCACCGCCCATGAAGGCACCTCGCCGTATCCGCGCTCTATCTAACCCTGTCATCCAAACACCTCTTTCGCTAGAGTTGCTTTAGGGTTAGTTCAGGATTAGAATCTAACTCTAACCTTTAACTGAGTTAGAGTATCCAAACAGGGCCAGCGATGACGACCGGGTGATGCCCCCTTCGTTCCGCACTCTAATCTGGTGCATGACACGTATTCGTCGACCGGATCTTTCTTGGCTGTCCCACATGTCGGCGAAGTAGTACGTAGTAGTAAGAAGGAGCAAAGAATCATGCGGTATAAGTCTTTCTAGAGATTCCAACAAGTGACTAGACTACACCGCGTGCAATATCTCAAATCTCAAATCACCCTTCCGGTTTATAGGGCTCAAATCTCAAATCTCATCAACCAAGGCATTTTGCGATTGGAGGAATGTATCTCGTACTTTACAAAACTACCCTAATTAAACTCATGCATTAATTACGTAGTTCTCTCATATTCCTCTCTGCCTCGGTCGCGGTGCACAATATTGAGCACTCCTATATGACTAGCCGCTCTATCTACATGCGGGACATCAAAGCATCCGGGCCCGCGTGCCATCCACCAAATCACAGCGAGGTGCTACAGTCGAAACTCACCGGTCACCCCGGTGTGGCCGTCATGACCCGTCATATCACAAAACCCACACCTTTACCAGCAGTGGTAAAGTGGCCTCGAAGTTGTACTGGACGAAGCAACCGTCATTTCATCGGAACGCTCGTTGAAGTCCTTTCTCCCCTTTCTTGAAGAAAACCTCACTCCAGGCTACTCACTTCTGCCATTTTTCTACTATACCGACGAAGGAAAGGTGGGCGAATCAGTGATGCTGCTATATTTTCATTCCAAGAATCTTCTTTTTGCGAAGCACCGACCGATTCTCATAGCCTATTCTTTTCCCGTTTTCATTGTGATTGTGGTTTCCTTTCGATTGATTTTTGTTTGTCAGTTCATTGATGGATCCTGGAGCACTAGGCAAAGGGGTTCCGGCGGACAACCCACTGGAGACAGCGATCTCCAGGAAGCAAGCACCGACCAACGAGTTGACCATGTTGGCGGGCCAACCCATGGAGACGAAGAACTCCAAGAAACAACCACTGGCCAAAGAGTTGATGACGTTGGCGGACAAACTCCTCAAAGAAAGTTGGAAGAACAGCAAGGGCCCGAGCGTGCCTACCCCAGAAACTATGATGGCCACCTATGCGAGGCTCAAGGCCGAGTTTGAGGAGATAGTCGCCGTTGAGAAGCAGTATTCCCCTGGCAAGGTGATGGCCCCCGGAGGGATGGGATCCCCCGGTGAGCTGCACAAGGTAAAAAATAATGGCTTATTACCATAGTTGTGGTTTTTGATTATTTGCAATGTGCTTGCTAATATGTTAGGGTTGTGCAGGTGCCGGTGGACGTCCTTGATGATTCCAATGTGGCGGCCCGTCTTGTGGACAACGCCCCAGAGATCATTTTCGATGTCGCGGTCCTTCCTATTGGCATCGCCCCGGAGATCGATTCTGATGCCGCTGTCCATCCTGTGGACATCGCCCCAGAGATCGATTCCGATGTCGCGGTCAGTCCTGTGGACATCGCCCCAGAGATCGATTCCCATGCCGCTGTCCATGTTGTGGTCATTGCCCAAGAGATCGATGACAAGAAATAGTTGGTCGCGCTAATCCTTCAGGGTAGTTTGCATTTCCCTGTGTTTAATTACCAGAACGATGCGTGTTATCAAACCATCTTAGGGCTAGTGCACTGTCTTATGTGGGTGGTACTTGCTACTTTTGTTTGATAGTGAATCATGCGAACCCTCTCTGAGTTATGGAAACACATGTATCCTCACCAGCTTTTGATGTAATATATGGCATGCTTAGATGTAAGTTGAACTGTTTATCATATAAGCAGGGCTTATTTGATGATTCTTGGTGTTAGTAGGCTAGCTACTGTGCGAGCTATAGTACTTGCAAAACACTCACCAAAGAGAAATGTTGGGGTTGATGAGCTCGTGGTACGCTTATACTGATCCGTCGTCGATCGGCCAATAGCCCAAGCTCCTAAAATTGTAGGCTTAGCGATCGATAAGACAATAGTCGCCACGGATACATTCAGGCCTCATTTGGTTCATAGGGTAGGAAAATCGTAGCAAAAGTACAGAGACGTACAACACGAAATCATAGCAGTACAGAGAGGTCCCTCCGTTCCAAAATAGATGAGTCAACTTTGTACTACTAACTTTGAAACAGAGGGAGTACAAATCCTAGGCGGGCTAGTTTGGCCTAGTGGGTTTTAGTGATATGACGTGGTACAGTGCCGTCCAGTCTTCACGTGTGGTAGCAGTACTGCGGGGTAGAGTAAGTTTTCATGAAGAAGCGGAATTCAACGAAGTCATGATGGTTCCTTCTCCGACTAACTTACAGTGGGAAAGGTTGAGCCTGCACTACGACCGGGGTGGACCAGGATAATTTTGTGCATGGCAGGTGGACCAGGATGGTCGACATCCCACATGTCGGCGAATGAAAGTATTCTTTCCGATATAGTGGACGAGCAACGAGTATTCATTGTTTATTTTTTATGAAACCTATTGTCTCCACTGTTACGACGGAGGAGTGTGAAACACAGCAGCCTAGTGAACTTGGCATGTGCGCCACTCCCTCCTTCCTCATGTAATACTACCATAGTGTTGACTATAAGGTTGGCTATAAGGTTACAACTTTTTCTCACTTTCTCTCCATCTATTTCCTCTCAAATGTTTTTTACCTTTCTTTTTTTAGACACAATTGTTTTTTGTGCCTCTTTTTTTAGAATTAGTTTTTTATACCTTGGAGCACGTGTAGAGACGGGCTCCTGCAGATCCCACTCCTTGACTTTGTCAATGCCTCTCCCTCCTCCACATAAGCGGGCTTAGGGCATGTACAATGGTTCTATTGTAGGGATGCCACATAGGATAAATGAGAGAAGACAAGAGATGATCTCTTAGCACAATATGTTTCACCATGTTTTTAGGAATAACTAGCTATTGAAGATAAGGCTAAGAGATGATCCATTGTACACATGTTTTTTTGTCATCTCTAAATTACATGCAAGACTTATGATAAGACTATCTTATCAACCATTGTACATGCCCATTATAGCCCAGAATTTTACTGGTACTACTTGCTATGAATGCGGGCAGCTGGCCTCCGAGGGGGCGCGGGAGGTGGTGGGGTGGGGAGGGTTACAGTGGGCAGGCGGTAAGAAGCGGGCTTGGGCGGTGCGGACTCCGCATGGCCCACCTCACATTATCACCACATATTTCTTGGAGTCCGTGCACGCGGGTGGGCGATCTCTTCTCCTCCCGTCTCTCTCCTCTCAGCCGACGCCCGCCGAGCGATTAGATTTCGGCTATCTACGGTTTATTCAATTGCAGTCCCACATGTTAGTGAAAATGCAAGACAACGCGTGTCCCCTCTGGTGAGCGGCGTGCGAGCCGGAATGTCGGGGGTGCGACGTGAACGCGACGCGTACGAGTTGTAAGTGTGCCGCCTTTTCCTTTTGAACTTGTAAAGCATAACATTTTTGTGTGATCGATTGATAGGAATCCAGAACAAAATGATGAGGGCGGTGCTTTCCCACGCGTTAGGCGGGCTAGTTTGAGTGATATGACGTGCTACAGTGCCGTCCACTTGCTCCATTTTTATGTAAGCAAGAGTCTACACTCTTACGTGGGAGGAGTGCGAAACACGGCGGATCTGATTTTGATCGAGGGATAATTGTTCCCTGCGAAATAATGGAGCACTGTTAGCGATTATAGCATGATAGTTAGGGCATCTCCAGTGCTGGCCCTCAAATTTACACCGGCATCTGTCCGAGGACACTGATGGATGCCATCCAATGCTGCCCGCATACCTTTCGACAACTATATGAACTAACCGGGCGAAATTCGTGCAAACAAAGCAAATTTGAAATTGACCGGATTAAATTCATTACATTTCAAGAACTTTTCCTATAAACTGGACGAAATTCATTACATATTTCGCACAAGCCATACTAAAACCTTTTGTAAACCTAATATAAACGATCGTCGGGCCCCGACCACCATGTCCGGCCATGAACCCGAGAAAGTCGGCCATTGCCTTTGCCTCCTCCTTATCCGCCTCAATAACCTCCTCCTCCGGAGCACAAGGTTATGAAGATTTCCGCCTCCACGTCGCCGTCAAGCGGCTAATAGGCCGCCGATTTTTATCCCACCAAGCTTGGCGTTGGCTGAGTGGAGGAGCGGTGGCCTTCACAGGACCGAGAGGTGGCGACCTCTCGTAATACTCTTCCTCGCTGCGGCTGCGCCTTCGACGCTGGCCGGCTTAAATGGTCGTGGGCGGCGGAGGGCGACCGGGGCGGAGCGGCGATCTCCTCGCTGCTCCTGCGAGAGTCGTCCAAGAGAGCTTTGGAGCGCGCTCGAGCGGAGCCACCGATGTCCTTTATGCGCTCCTGCGACAATCGTCCAAGAGAGCTTTGGAGTGCCCAGAGGCCATGGTTGTAGTGGTGCCAGCGAAGGAAGGACGGAGGAGAATGAGTGTGGGTCTTTGGCTATGGCTGGGAGCTGGGGCTCAAGTTAATATAGCGGGCGAATGGCAATGAGCCGCGCAGACGGATGGACGGCTGGCATCGGAGTAGGTTCGTCGGTAGCCACGTGTCATTAATGTTGGCGGCGGATGGAAGGATGGCCGTGGTGTCATTAACGTGGAGCAGTCGCTTGCACCGGGATGCCGCGCGGGTGGTGCTCTCTCGGCCGTCGCGCTGCTGCAATGCCATCGCCAGTGAGAGGTCGCGTCGGGCGTGAATGCGGACGCTGCTTCAGTGACTTAATCGCAGGTGCGTTGTCTCACTGACATATGGGCCCAACGGGCATCTGGACCGCATGTTGATACATCTCCAACGTATCTATAATTTTTTGATTGTTCCATGCTATTATATATTCTGTTTTGGATGTTTATGGGCTTTATTAAACACTATTATATTATTTTTGGGACTAACCTATTAACCCAGAGCCCAGTGTCAGTTTTTGTTTTTTCCCTTATTTCAGTGTCTCGAAGAAAAGGAATATCAAACGGAGTCCAAACGGAATGAAACCTTTGGGAGAGTTATTTTTGGAACGGAAGCAATCCAGAAGACTTGGAGTATACGTAAGGGAAGCAACGAGGAAGGCACGAGGCAGGGGGGCGCACCCACCCCCCTGGGCGCACCCTCCACCCTCGTGGGCCCCTTGTGGCTCCCCTTACCGACTTCTTTCGCCTATATATATCCATATACCCTAAAACCTTCAGGGAACAGAATAGCTCGGGAGTTCCGCCACGCAAGCCTCTGTAGCCACCAAAACCAATTGGACCTGTTCGGCACCTGCTGGAGGGGGATCCTCACAGTGGCCATCTTCATCATCCCGGCGCTCTCCATGACGAGGAGGAGTAGTTCACCCTCGGGGCTGAGGGTATGTACCAGAGCTATGTGTTTGATCTCTCTCTCTCTCTCTCTCTCTCTCTCTCTCGTGTTCTTGAGGTGGTACGATCTTGATGTATCGCGAGCTTTGCTATTATAGTTGGATCTTGTGATGTTTCTCCCCCTCTACTCTCTTGTAATGGATTGAGTTTTCCCTTTGAAGTTATCTTATTGGATTGAGTCTTTAAGGATTTGAGAACACTTGATGTATGTCTTGCATGGGATACCCGTGGTGACAATGGGGTATTCTATTGATCCACTTGATGTATGTTTTGGTGATCAACTTGTGGGTTCCGCCCATGAACCTATGCATAGGGGTTGGCACACGTTTTCGTCTTGACTCTCCGGTAGAAACTTTGGGGCACTCTTTGAAGTACTTTGTGTTGGTTGAATAGATGAATCTGAGATTGTGTGATGCATATCGTATAATCATACCCACAGATACTTGAGGTGACATTGGAGTATCTAGTTGACATTAGGGTTTTGGTTGATTTGTATCTTAAGGTGTTATTCTAGTACAAACTCTATGATAGATCGAACCGAAAGAATAACTTCGTGTTATTTTACTATGGACTCTTGAATAGATCGATCAGAAAGGATAACTTTGAGGTGGTTTCGTAACCTACAATAATCTCTTCGTTTGTTCTCCACTATTAGTGACTTTGGAGTGACTCTTTGTTGCATGTTGAGGGATAGTTATATGATCCAATTATGTTATTATTGTTGAGAGAACTTGCACTAGTGAAAGTATGAACCCTAGGCCTTGTTTCCTAGCATTGCAATACCGTTTGTGCTCACTTTTATCATTAGTTACCTTGCTGTTTTTATATTTTCAGATTACAAAAACCTATATCTACCATCCATATTGCACTTGTATCACCATCTCTTCGCCGAACTAGTGCACCTATACAATTTACCATTGTATTGGGTGTGTTGGGGACACAAGAGACTCTTTGTTATTTGGTTGCAGGGTTGTTTGAGAGAGATCATCTTCAACCTACGCCTCCCACGGATTGATAAACCTTTAGTCATCCACTTGATGGAAATTTGCTACTGTCCTACAAACCTCTGCACTTGGAGGCCCAACAACGTCCACAAGAAGAAGGTTGTGTAGTGGACATCACATGTCAGCGACACACCAACTGCACCTGCAGTTAAGGCCGGTGAATGCGGCATTGACGTTCAGGAGTGACGGTGATCGTTTCAGGCGGGAAGCACGCACTAGCGACGGAAGGGCTTTCGGTAGGCCAGGACGGTCAGACGATGACGTGGTGGTAAAATGTGAAATCATGGATGACGAGCCTTCGAAGCATATGCGGCACATATTGACAACTAGGCGTCCATGCAACCGCTCTTGTCGCCAGCTAGCATTCGACGACCACCATTAGACACCACACAACCATGCATAACTTACGAATAATGGATGAATCGATCAGACACACACTCATGTGCAGTGGCACTATGATCGAGGTTGCTCACGATAGTACATACTCCGCACCATAGTACCCTCTCTAGCTAGGCTGTTGTAACATCCCAAAATTCTAAATTTTGGAATGTTATATTAAATAAATAACTATGCTTGATTGTCTGATTGTTGGCTTGATGGAATGAGTGAAACTGAGTGAGATTTGAAACTTTTGAAAGTGAATGAGAGGGAATGAAATGACTTTCCCAAAACTTTCTCCTTTGCCTTTTGGATCTCAATGAATTCAAATTCATTCCAACACCAAAGCCTAGAGTGAAGATGACATGACTTCTTCCATTTTGAAATGAATAGGGTTTTGGCAAAAGAATTTGAATTTCATTTGGGAAGATTTCAAATTCAAAGCTTTATGCAACTCAATGATTTTCATGAGGAGGATAAAATGACTTCTTCAATTATATGAAATAGGAGTTGGAAGTTAAAATGAATCAAGTTGAAAGTCATTTGAAAGTGCCTTGAAACCCTCTTTCAAATTTTGAGTTTTGAATTTGAATTCAAACTTTGGCATGGGGAAACATTTCAAAAACTATGCCCGATAAATACTTGATCAAAAGTATGAGAGGAGCAAACATGACACTCCAAAAATATCAGAGGAAAACAATGCCAAAAGATTTGGATTCAAAACTGAATTTTATTTGAATTTGAAAAAATGGATTTTATAAAGTTTGGATTTTGCCTTTGGAAAAATGTTCAAATGAAAGGAATATTCCCTGATCATTTTGGTATATATATACCCTATATAAAATATTTATAGATATTGTTTTATTTCTGTTTTAGTTTTATTTAAAAAATAAAGATTTTAAAAGAAAAAAAAAACCCGGGCGCCACCAAAGCCACCCAGTGCCCAGCCAGCGCCCACCCACCCTTTGGCCCAGCCAGCAGCCTAATAGCCCAGCCACCCAGCCAGCCAGCCAGCTCACCCCCCCTCGCCTGAATCTCTTTGGCCTCGGCCACCCGCCGCCTCGCCCTCTCTCTCTCTCTCTCTCTCGACCCATGGGCCCCCATCTTCTTCCCCGCCCCACGCCACGCCGCCGCCGAGATCGCGGATCCCGGGATCCGGATCCCGATCGCCTGTCGACCCAAGCCGCCCGACCCCAGCTATAAAAGCCGAGTCGCCACCCCATCCCCCGAGACCTCGCCACCCCTCTCCCTCCCGCTCGGCGTCGCGGAGCCAAGCTCTCCCGCCGCCATTGTCGCCCGACGACGCCTAGTCCTCCCGACCACCCCGACCCCACCGAACCACTCCCGTGCTCCCGCGTCCTCCCGACGACTCGCCGGAGCTCACCGACGCTCGAAGCCCCCGACGCACTCTCGCCGCCGCCGCCGCCGTCGCCGGAGTTCGGTAAGCCACCGGCATCCCCCTCCCCCGTCCGATCTCAAACGTGTGGCTAGGATTAGAACCCCCGAAGGGGTATCTTTTTATAAAAAGAACCGGCCGGTTCGTCCGGTTTATTAGTTAGGGTTTTAGTCAAATTAGCCGGCCCGTTTTTAGTTTTAACCCGAGGCCCATTTAGACTAAATTACGCTCAGGGCAAAGTATAGGCCCATTAGGCCTTTTTCTTTTATTTTGATTTTTCTATTTTAGCAGAATAGTTTCTGTTTTCAAAAATTCATATCTTTTATTCTGTTTAATATTTTTGAGTGATTCTTTTTTTGTTGGATTGCAAATTTTATGTAGTTTTTGTAGAATATATATTTAGCTATGTTAAAAATAATTAAAATTGCTTTATTTTAGTTTTAGTCAGAATAATAAATCTGCTATAACTTGAGTTAGAAACATTATTTTTGCATGATTCTTTTGTCCCAACTTTATTTTAACATTGCCAAACCCTAGAAATTAACTTGGGTATTTTAGGATTAATAAATAATTAGTTTTAAGCAGAATCCTATTAATCCTAATTAATTAACTAGTTCCTGTTTTCCTATTAAATTAATTAGTAAATTAATTTGTTTTTAACTTGTGATTGGTTATTCTAGGTTAGTTTCTGTCATTCTAGTAGATGAACTTTTATTTATAATTAATAAAAGTTTTAATTTATTTTCTTAATAGAAATTGGATTAGGCCTAAAATGAGTTTTATAATAGCTCTTTAATTAATTCTTTTTGCTCCTAGTTGCTTAGTGAATCCTTTTCTGTTAAGTTAACCTAAAACCATGATTAGGTTATGTTAAGAAAAATTCTATTATATAGAACTACTTTTAGTTATTATTTGAAGTAGGAAAAACTTTGAGTTGGTTTTTCTTTGAGTTTTCCTTTGGATTTTGATTTTGGTTGATTTGTTGTGTTATGTTACTTTTGTTATGTTGTGTTATGTGATCCTATTGCTATGTGCTTATTATAGTTATTGTTTACCTCGGTAGAATTTCCGAGTCTGAAGGTTGCTACTACTGAAACCCTAGTTTTTCAAGATCGTCAACAAGGCAAGTTCACTTTGACCATGCTTTCATACCTATGTTTTATTGCATTTAGTGGCACCTTTGCAACCACCCCTCAGTAGTGTTATTGAATCCTTGTAGTTGAGTAGTATGCATGAGGTAGGAACCCACCCCCTGATTACCAAGCCGGGACGATATTTTATTTAATGCTACGCTATAGTAGATGGGGTTTTGGTATGAGTACTGGAGTGGTGTGAGAATGGAGGATTCTCGTCAATGACGACAACTCCATGATGGAATCTGCAAGGACTGCATCTCCAAGGCCTCAAGACTTCAAGACTCAAGACAAGAATTCAATACACACTCTTCGGGTGAAGGACGGTTGACGGGCACCTGGAGAAACCAGTGGTTGGCGGGATGCATGGAGAAGCGCCATGACATCTTATGGAAAGCTTCACCTGCACCCAAAGAGACGGAAGAATACTTCATGCCCTAAGCTTACCCGTGCAACCGCAAGTCATTATGGGCTCGGCTTGGTTGACCTTAGTTGTGACTCTGGCTGGGGCGGTACTAGCAGATGTAGAACTACGGTAGGATGGGTTGAGTACCGGACGGTGGTCGAGGAACTCTTTGGAAGACCATGTTTGGTCATCTCGTTCTCAAACACTCAAGTGCGAGAACGTAAAGAGAGGGATCGAATCTTGCGGGTAAAGTGTACAAACCTCTGCAGAGGGTTATAACCTAATCGATTAGCCGTGTCCCGATTCACGGACAATTTGAGCATCCGGACTTGGATCTATCTCGGAACTCTCAACACCGGATTGATAACTTAATTGTGGGCAACTTATGATGATTTTGGGCTATGAGACATCGGTTGGCGGAACCATGTCATGATAGAGAACTCTATAGTGCAGACTTCATTTATTCCTTTGATGTAGGGAAAATAAAACCAGCTTTTACGCAAATAAAACTCGAGATCTGAGCCACAAAGCCCTACCGCATATAGTATAGTTTTATCATCTGTTCTTTTATTGTGATCTTGCGGTACATTCAATGTCTTGACCTACACGGCTGCAACGTATCATGTTGCGATATTTCTCGACGAGTAAGAGTTACGATCTGAGGTTACGGTCTACACTCAACCTGCCGATGGCGTTGATGGGACTCCACACCCGTTTGATTGTTTCCGCTGAGTATTATGAGGTATATATCATTTCGTTATTTATACATGTGATTGCACTTTGATATATACATTGATGTCTTGTGTGTGCCAAAGATACTTGATCCGAGGATGGCATAGATACACGAGGCTTGACCGTCGAGGTCGGGTCGCTTCTGAGATGGTATCGAGCACATGTTGACTGTGGGACGTGACCCTAGAAACCGGAAAGCCCTAGGACAGAAATTTCTAAAACTTTATTTTCAAAAGACTCTTACTCCTCATCTTTTCAGATTTTATCGAATAGACACTCTCACCTCAAATTGTTAGAATATACCCTTTTCCTTTTGATCACATGAAGAATCAACTAAGCCGCCCCAAGAAGGACAAGATATCGGATAACCGATGGCCTCTTAAGAGTAAAGAGGATTTGACCATGCATTAGAAGAGTTGAAGCTGCAACAATTGAAGACTCCGAAGACTAGAAGAATTTGAAGAATCTGAAGAATTATTTGACCTTTAGACCAAACCCCTGTTATACACCTACGTTAGAAGCGATGATTTGTGAGCTGTCATTTGTTTGATGTTTTCCAACAGCCACAAGGTAAAACTTGTTTCTTCAAAAACTATTGTTTGTATTGTGTATATATCCCTCCCCACCTCTCTCATATCTCATCCCAAAACTTTTGGACCCCATAGATGATGAATGAAGTTGGACTGATATTCTCTGGACCGAAGACTCAGCCCGAGGCAGAGCTATGGATGCAGAACATGGAAAATCACTTCGGGAGCAATTTGGTTTCAAGGAAGTATGAGGTTCAATATGCTCTTTAGTACTTTACAGAAAGTGCTGCAACCTGGTGGAAAATGCATCAAGCCATACAGGGATTAAATGGAGCAAGAACTTGGGAGGAATTCAAGAAGACCCTGATGAGATCACGTCTTATCCGGAAGCACAATGATGCACCAAGAAGTAAACCTTGTGCCTGCAAGATTTGCGGAGAAATAGGACACACCCAGGAGGAACACAAAGATGGATGCCCTCATTGTGAGGAGAAACACCCAGCTGAGGAATGCCCAACTAGCCAGGTGACTTGCTTCCTGTGTGAAGGAACCACCCACTACCGGTGCAGAGGTCACATTTACTCCACGGTGCAACAAACTATTCAAAGCGGGAAGATGGAATGAAAGAAGCCCTCAAGGAAGATCTAGAAGAACCAAGATGATCGAAAGTGTTGAAGACCGGATGGAGAAGGTCTCAACAGATTTTACTCAATGTCGCTATTCATGTGGAGAAGAAGGACATTTTCACGATGTTGCACCAAGGAAAGAAAGGAGTATCCAGGATATTTCCGACAGCAGAAGTGAAGTTTGACCCCGGGAGATAGAAACTCGATCATTACAGAGAAATCCAGGAAGAGAAAAGGAAGGCAACCCGAGAGCAACACAATTTTTGCAGAGAAGGACTTGAGTCATATCACCGTTACAGGTGCAAGGATTTAGGTCATTACGCTAGTAAATGCCGGAAAAAGAAACCAATAATCCAAGGAGCCCGCATAATCACAAAGAAGCCCGAGACATGTCGGAAGTCATTTGTTTTCGCTGCAAGGAGGCAGGACATTATGCTATTAAATGTCCCGACAAGATGAAAGCTGGAGTTGAGTAGTTGGGATTTTGATATGGATAATAAGAGTAGTAGAAAGCAATTTCCTTTTCATGAGCTCAATGAGTTGAGTTATGTAATAGATTTCTCAGAGTTTGTAATAGTTCATGACTCAATAAAGTTGTAATGTCACATGCTGAAAAGCTTTAAGGAGTTGCCATGTTTTATCTTGGAAATTAATATTTTTGATGAACATGGAAGAAAGTGAGTTGTGATGCATAAACAGGAAATTGGAAGTTGAGTTTGAAGTTCTGTTTGGATGATATGAATGTATGCCCCAGGAGATAAGTACCTTAATTCTGAGCATCATTCCTATCCTACACATGCAGATGACAACCCTTTATGAGTCCTTCCTTAAGGGCCTCAAACGATCATGACCACGACAAGTGATCATGATTACCCAAGATCTGAAGGACATGATGAAGCATATTCACCTTGAAGGAGATGCAGTCTACAAAGGCTACCCTTCATGCATAAGGGAGTGGAACTTTGGTATGTGGAGGTACACCTCCACCATTTGAAAGGAGTTTGCCCAAAATGATGGGGCAGTACTTTTTCATTTCACGTGTGCCACAAGCAACTTTCTTCGATGCTGTTCGTGAAGCAGCCATGGAAGCCATCGTCGATCGGAGAAATACTAGAAGCAAGACTCCGTCATACTCAGAATACCTAAGCGAAGTGCATGCAGAGATGATGAAGGTGAAGCTCAAGACCACCATGATGAAACAGAAGATTGAAGATTTCAAGGCTCATGTCGCACAATTCCAGTGGGACTGAAGAATCCTCGAGGAGGATAAATAAATAAAGTGGAAGTAATGTCTGACCATACCAAATCATGTGGGTGGCAACATTTGTAACAAGTACTTTTTGGAATTTGGATTTACGAAAATGGTTAAGGATGTAATGAAAGATTGATATGAAAATAATGAGATTTTATGGATAAACTTGTGCACTTCTTTTGGTCATAGTACTCTATAAAGCCACAGGATCAATGAAGAAAGAAATGTGTTATTCATGACGGCCATAGAAGGAAGCTGGACAAAATAAGTTGGAGTTTTGTTTTGATATGATGAAGAAACAGAGTACTACTGGATTTAAAGGAGGTGTAATATGGAACAAGAGAGTTACTCCAAGGATGAAGTTAAAGCTGCACTAGTGTTGAAGTGGGCCCATAACCCACAGGCCCAGGATTTTGAAAGGAACAGATGTGACCTTGATGAAGGAATAAATTGGAGGAATCAGCAGTCCAATCAGCATACGTTTCGTAGGAGATTACGCAAAAAACCTGAGAGTGGTGAAGTAACGATAGATGTTTTGTTTGGCATGCAGAAACCATGGATTTATACGAACTCAGTTCGAGAACAAGAGAAATTCTGCAATGCTTGTAAGTATGCCCAAGTGTTAGAATACGTGATTCGATATTTACGTATGTGGTAATGATTCAAGTACGGGATGGATTGGCCCCCATACCGGAGACTTCTATCATGAACTATCATATGTTGATGGAAAATTAGAGAGCCTTGAAAAACTTAGAAGAGTGTCGACGCGATAAGCCCTAAAACCATAGAATGGTAGGACGATGGAACCCCTTTACAGGCAACTGATGCCAATCGTAGGATATACGGTGAAGTTCAACCCAGACCCGTTTTCTGCAGGAGAAACCATAAATTATAGACCACCATGAGTGTTTCGATAGATATTTAGAATGGACACAGACCCATCAGCTAAGAAGATCCAGTCTCGGACGAACTTCAAACTTTGACTAACCGACCCAAGCTTTTGAGGAAAACTCTATGCTTCTGACAGAAGAGCTTTAATGAAGGAGCTATTGTAAGATATGTGAAGAGACATACATTGTCAGCCCTCCAGAGGAAATATCTGAGTTTATTGGAACCATGACCTTGATTTTAAGTGTGGTAGCACCCCGACCTTCGACCAAGACATTTGCTAGAAGACCCCAACCCTAACCTTTTCTTGCTAGCCTCTTGAATCTCGAGGACTAGATTCATTTTAAGTGTAGGTTTGTAACATCCCAAAATTCTAAATTTTGGAATGTTATATTAAATAAATAACTATGCTTGATTGTCTGATTGTTGGCTTGATGGAATGAGTGAAACTGAGTGAGATTTGAAACTTTTGAAAGTGAATGAGAGGGAATGAAATGACTTTCCCAAAACTTTCTCCTTTGCCTTTTGGATCTCAATGAATTCAAATTCATTCCAACACCAAAGCCTAGAGTGAAGATGACATGACTTCTTCCATTTTGAAATGAATAGGGTTTTGGCAAAAGAATTTGAATTTCATTTGGGAAGATTTCAAATTCAAAGCTTTATGCAACTCAATGATTTTCATGAGGGAGGATAAAATGACTTCTTCAATTATATGAAATAGGAGTTGGAAGTTAAAATGAATCAAGTTGAAAGTCATTTGAAAGTGCCTTGAAACCCTCTTTCAAATTTTGAGTTTTGAATTTGAATTCAAACTTTGGCATGGGGGAAACATTTCAAAAACTATGCCTCATAAATACTTGATCAAAAGTATGAGAGGAGCAAACATGACACTCCAAAAATATCAGAGGAAAACAATGCCAAAAGATTTGGATTCAAAACTGAATTTTATTTGAATTTGAAAAAAAATGGATTTTTATAAAGTTTGGATTTTGCCTTTGGAAAAATGTTCAAATGAAAGGGAATATTCCCCTGATCATTTTGGTATATATATACCCTATATAAAATATTTATAGATATTGTTTTATTTCTGTTTTAGTTTTATTTAAAAAAAATAAAGATTTTAAAAGAAAAAAAACCCCGGGGCGCCAGCCAGGCCACCCCAGCCCAGCCAGCCCAGACCCACCCACCCGCCCCACCAGCCATACCAACCCAGCCCAGCGCCAGTAGAAGCCAGCTCACCCCCCTCGCCTGAATCTCTTTGGCCTCGGCCACCCGCTTCGCCCTCCCTCTCTCTCTCTCTCGACCCAGGGCCCACGCCCATCTTCTTCCCCATGCCCACGCCACGCCGCCGCTGAGATCGCGGATCCCGAAGGATCCGGATCCGATCGCCTGATCGACCCCGGCCGCCTTGACCCACAGCTATAAAAGCCGAGTCGCCAGACCCCATTCCCCGAGACCTCGCCAGACCCCTCTCCCTCCCGCTGACGTCACGGGAGCCAAGCTCTCCCGCCGCCATTGTCGCCGCCGCCCCCTAGTCCTCCCGACCACCCCGACCCCACCAACCACTCCCGTGCTCCCGCGTCCTCCCGACGACTCGCGGAGCTCACCGACCTTCAAGCCCCGACGACTTCGCCGCCGCCGCCATCGCCGGAGTCCGGTAAGCCACCGGCATCCCCCTCCCCCGTCCGATCTCAAACGTGTGGCTAGGATTAGAACCCCCGAAGGGGTATCTTTTTATAAAAAGAACCGGCCGGTTCGTCCGGTTTATTAGTTAGGGTTTTAGTCAAATTAGCCGGCCCGTTTTTAGTTTTAACCCGAGGCCCATTTAGACTAAATTACGCTCAGGGCACAGTATAGGCCCATTAGGCCTTTTTCTTTTATTTTGATTTTTCTGTTTTAGCGAGAATAGTTTCATTTTCAAAATTCATATCTTTTATTCTGTTTAATATTTTTGAGTGATTCTTTTTTGTTGGATTGCAAATTTTATGTATTTTTGTAGAATATATATTTAGCTATGTTAAAAATAATTAAAATTGCTTTATTTTAGTTTTAGTCAGAATAATAAATCTGCTATAACTTGAGTTAGAAAAATTATTTTGCATGATTCTTTTGTCCCAACTTTATTTTAACATTGCCAAACCCTAGAAATTAACTTGGGTATTTTAGGATTAATAAATAATTAATTTTAAGCAGAATCCTATTAATCCTAATTAATTAACTAGTTCCTATTTTCCTATTAAATTAATTAGTAAATTAATTTATTTTAACTTGTGATTGGTTATTCTAGGTTAGTTTCTGTCATTCTAGTAGATGAACTTTTATTTATAATTAATAAAAGTTTTAATTTATTTTCTTAATAGAAATTGGATTAGGCCTAAAATGAGTTTTATAATAGCTCTTTAATTAATTCTTTTTGCTCCTAGTTGCTTAGTGAATCCTTTTCATTAAGTTAACCTAAAACCATGATTAGGTTATGTTAAGAAAAATTCTATTATATAGAACTACTTTTAGTTATTATTTGAAGTAGGAAAAACTTTGAGTTGGTTTTTCTTTGAGTTTTCCTTTGGATTTTGATTTTGGTTGATTTGTTGTGTTATGTTACTTTTGTTATGTTGTGTTATGTGATCCTATTGCTATGTGCTTATTATAGTTATTGTTTACCTCGGTAGAATTTCCGGAGTGCGAAGGTTGCTACTACGAAACCCTAGTTTTTTTGAAGATCGTCAACAAGGCAAGTTCACTTTGACCATGCTTTCATACCTATGTTTTATTGCATTTAGTGGCACCTTTGCAACCACCCCTCAGTAGTGTTATTGAATCCTTGTAGTTGAGTAGTATGCATGAGGTAGGAACCCACCCCCTGATTACCAAGCCCGGGACGATTTTTTATTTAATGCTACGCTATAGTAGACGGGGTTTTGGTATGAGTACTCGGGAGTGGTGTGAGAATGGAGGATTCTACGTCAATGACGACAACTCCATGATGGAATCTGCAAGGACTGCATCTCCAAGGCCTCAAGACTTCAAGACTCAAGACAAGAATTCAATACACACTCTTGGGTGAAGGACGGTTGACGGCACCTGGAGAAACCAGTGGTTGGCGGGATGCATGGAGAAGCGCCATGACATCTTGCGGAAAGCTTCACCCAGACCAAAGAGACGGAAGAATACTTCATGCCCGAAGCTTACCCGTGCAACCGCAAGTCATTATGGGCTCGGCTTGGTTGACCTTAGTTGTGACTCTGGCTGGGGCGGTACTAGCAGATGTAGAACTACGGTAGGATGGGTTGAGTACGGACGGTGGTCGAGGAACTCTTTGGAAGACCATGTTTGGTCATCTCGTTCTCAAACACTCAAGTGCGAGAACGTAAAGAGAGGATCGAATCTTGCGGGTAAAGTGTACAAACCTCTGCAGAGGGTTATAACCTAATCGATTAGCCGTGTCCCGATTCACGGACAATTTGAGCATCTGGACTTGGATCTATCTCGAACTCTCAACACCGGATTGATAACTTAATTGTGGGCAACTTATGATGATTTTGGGCTATGAGACATCGGTTGGCGGAACCATGTCATGATAGAGAACTCTATAGTGCAGACTTCATTTATTCCTTTGATGTAGGGAAAATGAAACCAGCTTTTACGCAAATAAAACTCAGATACAGAGCCACAAAGCCCTACTGCATATCGTATAGTTTTATCATCTGTTCTGTTATTGTGATCTTGCCGGTACATTCAATGTAATTGACCTACACGGCTGCAACGTATCATGTTGCAGATATTTCCTCGACGAGTAAGAGTTACGATACAGGGTTACGGTCTACACTCAACATGCCGATGGCGTTGATGGGACTCCACACCCGTTTGATTGTTTCCGCTGAGTATTATGAGGTATATATCATTTTACGTTATTTATACATGTGATTGCACTTTGATATATACATTGATGTCTTGTGTGTGCCAAAGATACCTTGATCCGAGGATGGCATAGATACCGGAGGCTTGACCGTCTGAGGTCGGGTCGCTCTGAGAGATGGTATCGAGCACATGTTGATCAGAGGACGTGACCCTAGAAACCGGAAAGCCCTAGGACAGGAAATTTCTAAAACTTTATTTTCAAAAAGACTCTTACTCCTCATCTTTTCAGATTTTATCGAATAGACACTCTCACCTCAAATTGTTAGAATATACCCTTTTCCCTTTTGATCACATGAAGAATCAACGGAAGCCGCCCCAAGAAGGACAAGATATCGGATAACTGATGGCCTCTTAAGAGTAAAGAGGATTTGACCATGCATTAGAAGAGTTGAAGCTGCAACAATTGAAGACTCCGAAGACTAGAAGAATTTGAAGAATCTGAAGAATTATTTGACCTTTAGACCAAACCCCTGTTATACACCTACGTTAGAAGCGATGATTTGTGAGCTGTCATTTGTTTGATGTTTTCCAACAGCCACAAGGTAAAACTTGTTTCTTCAAAAACTATTGTTTGTATTGTGTATATATCCCTCCCCACCTCTCTCATATCTCATCCCAAAACTTTTGGACCCCATAGATGATGAATGAAGTTGGACTGATATTCTCTGGACCAAGACTCAGCCCGAGGCGAGCTATGGATGCGAACATGGAAAATCACTTGGGAGCAATTTGGTTTCAAGGAAGTATGAGGTTCAATATGCTCTTTAGTACTTTACGTAAAGTGCTGCAACCTGGTGGAAAATGCATCAAGCCATCTGAGGATTAAATGGAGCAAGAACTTGGGAGGAATTCAAGAAGACCACGATGAGATCACGTCTTATCCGGAAGCACAATGATGCACCAAGAAGTAAACCTTGTGCTGCAAGATTTATGGAGAAATAGGACACACCTGGAGGAACACAAAGATGGATGCCCTCATTGTGAGGAGAAACACCCAGGTGAGGAATGCCCAACTAGCGTGTGACTTGCTTCTGTGTGAAGGAACCACCCACTACCCGTGCAAAGGTCACATTTACTCCACGGTGCAACAAACTATTCAAGCAGGAAGATGGAATGAAAGAAGCCCTCAAGGAAGATCTAGAAGAACCGAGAATGATCGAAAGTGTTGAAGACCGGATGGAGAAGGTCTCAACAGATTTTACTCAATGTCTGCTATTCATGTGGAGAAGAAGGACATTTTCACAAGATTGCACCAAGGAAAGAAAGGAGTATCCGGGATATTTCCCGACAATGAAGTGAAGTTTGACCCCGGAGATAGAAACTCGATCATTACAGAGAAATCCAGAAGAGAAAAGGAAGGCAACCCGAGAGCAACACAATTTTTGCAGAGAAGGACTTGAGTCATATCACTGTTACAGGTGCAAGGATTTAGGTCATTACGCTAGTAAATGCCCGAAAAGAAACCAATAATCCAAGGAGCCCGCATAATCACAAAGAAGCCCCGAGACATGTCGGAAGTCATTTGTTTTAAGCTGCAAGGAGGCAGGACATTATGCTATTAAATGTCCCGACAAGATGAAAGCTGGAGTTGAGTAGTTGGGATTTTGATATGGATAATAAGAGTAGTAGAAAGCAATTTCCTTTTCATGAGCTCAATGAGTTGAGTTATGTAATAGATTTCTCAGAGTTTGTAATAGTTCATGACTCAATAAAGTTGTAATGTCACATGCTGAAAAGCTTTAAGGAGTTGCCATGTTTTATCTTGGAAATTAATATTTTTGATGAACATGGAAGAAAGTGAGTTGTGATGCATAAACAGGAAATTGGAAGTTGAGTTTGAAGTTCTGTTTGGATGATATGAATGTATGCCCCAGGAGATAAGTACCTTAATTCTGAGCATCATTCCTATCCTACACATGCAGATGACAACCCTTTATGAGTCCTTCCTTAAGGGCCCTGAAACGATCATGACCCTGACAAGTGATCATGATTACCCGAAGATCCTGAAGGACATGATGAAGCATATTCACCTTGAAGGAGATGCAGTCTACAAAGGCTACCCCTTCATGCATAAGGGAGTGGAACTTTGGTATGTGGAGGTACACCTCCACCATTTGAAAGGAGTTTGCCCAAAAATGATGGGGCAGTACTTTTTCATTTCACGTGTGCCACAAGCAACTTTCTTCGATGCTGTTCGTGAAGCAGCCATGGAAGCCATACGTCGGATCGGAGAAATACTAGAAGCAAGACTCCGTCATACTCAGGAATACCTAAGCGAAGTACATTGGCCTAAACTCAATGGAAAAATTCCTATCCGATGCATCAAATGGCATCTCTTTCTCTATAGGAATTGAGATGCATGTCATCTCACTTCCTATGATTTTCATATTCCTATAAAATTCCTATCCTATGAACCAAAGGAGGCCTCTGCTGGAGTAACTCATCAGTAGCTAGCGATCTTCTTTGGTGCAGTAGTTTTCTTCAAGAAACGGAATTCAAGGAAGTCATGATGGTTCCTTCGTCCGAGCAACTTCACAGTGGGTAAGGTTGGGCTTGTGATTTGACGGCTCATTAGTAATTACTGCAGCGCGACGACCGGGGTGACTCTCCCTTGGAGTACTGCGGGCATGGCAAATGGACCAGGATGGTCGACGTCCCACATGTCGGCGAGCGGAAGTATTCTTTCCGATATCAAGGAGCAAGGAAACCGCGTGGTATAGTATCACTGGTGATTTATATTTATTTTTTATTTCTAATGAATGCTAGTGTTTCAACTCTTACGACGAAGGAGTGCCAAACACACGACACGTGCTGGATGTCCCACACGTCAGCGAAAGGAGTGGGACATGAACAGCGTGGTAGAGCGTCTCCACTTCTGGGTCGGAGACCACACGTAGTAGTACTACTATACTAGTGGTATGAACGATACAAAGTGCGACCCGGAGAGAAAGACACGTCTAGTTGGAAGGTCTCGGGGCATACACGTAAACAAATATAAAACCTAATATGTGCCTCCAATTAATATAGTAGTAGTAGAGTACTTAGTCACGTACTCCATAACATCACCGGGCATTGCAGGTACACCATTTAGTGGTAGTAAGAGACAAATGCCTATATGCCACGCATGTTCATACTATTTATGCCTTTCTACTTCATTTGCTGCGCTACATTACACAGGTTCGCACATCCACTCCTGGGTACATGTCCGTCTCGTAGTTCCAGTCCCATGTGTTCTTCATATAGATGGAACGATCCTTGCATGGCACGTGCACCTTGATGCTAGATGTGTCGCGTGTTGGCAAAAGGATGAACAAAGCTCATGTAAAAAAATAGAGTGGAAGAACATAGATTCCTGACGACCGAGAAGGAGCAAGGAACCTCGGGGTGGAGCGTCTGCACTCACAATATTTTATATTATTCAGCGATATAAAATCAACCAATCATCTCCATAGTGGACTGGAAGAGTATGAAACATGGCAGCCCAGTGTAGTTACATCATACTAGTACATGGCTAACCCACGCTATCTTCATATTTCTTGGCTTCCGTGCAACACCTATCTCTAGTAATCCAGCAGCCCGTATCGCTTCTCCCTCCTCGTCTCTCTCAAAGTGTGGCGGGTTGGCGTTTTTGCCGTCTATTGAGGTCGGTTAACTCATCACGTGATGGCGACATGCCAAGAGCATTCTAAAAAAATTCCTTTCACGTTCCGTTTTCAAAAAGAAAAAAATCCTTTCACGCATTTAATTTGATGTATGCTTTGAGCAACTTGCATGTCCTATCTGCTCTGTTTGGATACTCTAACTTAGCTAGAGGTTAGACTAACTCATGACTAACCCTGAACTAACTGTAGCCAAAGAGGTGTTTGGGTGACAGGGTTAGATTGACAATAAATGCACTTGATGGAGAGAGAAAAGTGATTTTTCAGTGGTCCCAATGAGAACTATCTCCACTTAGCACCTCTTGGGTGGGATAATTTTTTTTGGTGGGTTCGGTGCAACTTGCTCCAATTTAAACCCTCATGCTTGGATACTTTAGGGCTATTTGAGCCCCAACTAGCTCAAACTAACTCTAACCCATGGTCCAAATAGGGCCTATGGCCAGCCTCGACGCGGAGCAGTCGCGTGCACCGAGAAGCGGTGCTCTCTCGGCCGTCGCGCCGCTTCAAAGCCGGCGCTAGTGAGAGGTCGCCTCCACTCTGGTCGGGCATTAATGCGGCACTACGCTCCAGGGCGACGTTGACGGTTTCATGCAGGAAGCGCGCGCTGGCAAGGGAGTATAGGTTTTGAACCGTTTTAGGTGTAGTACTGGTAGTTTGCAAAACTACTCAATTATTGCACTTAGTTTCCTAAGAAATTGTGGTAAAAAACGTTACTCCACAGCCCGCTTCCCTTCGCCTTCTCTTCCACCATCCACGCACGTCCGCGGGAAGCGACTGGTCAACCCTTATATAGTAGTGCTAGCACAAAAAGATGCATGCATGACCACTAAAATTTCCAGATTAAAGCACCGCTCCAGCGGGAGTATGGCGTATGTTGTTACCTTCGGCTGGGCCATGGCTACCGGGCGACGGAGACCAGAGAAGAGGCGGCGGGAGGGGAATGAATGCAGCTATTGTTTGGGTTCACCGTCCGGCTTAAATAAATGTGCAGCATCACGTGTACCCGCGGGTGCACAAATTGCAACATATGTGTCTGCTTAAGTGGGTGTTACATAACTAGTGTGTGTGTGTGTGATTCTGAGAGATAGAGTGCGTGTGTGCGACTCTACTCTTCGGACATGTACTCAACCTTTTGCATCGGGATATAAGTATAATGGTATTTACTTTAGCTAGTGATTTACGTGGCCATGTTAACGTGGTTGCGTAAAAAATGTCACTTCCTGCTCATGATTTGTGTTATATAATTACAAGCAAGATGCTCGTGAATTGCACGGAACATCAATATGTATTTTTTTTACAAAACACCTGTTGTGATTTACCCATGCAGGAGTAATCCCATGTGTAAAAACTAATGATATTTCGAGAATTTTATCGAAAACTGGTATCTCGAGAATGTCATTAAAAAAATGAAAGATGAGAGATAAGGTGAGGAGGAGTGGAGCGTGGTGGTGACTGGTGGTCGGAATGGGCGGAGGCATGGGGATGGACGGTGCCGGTAGGCGGCAGCGGCCACGATGCTAGATTGTTCCAGAGACTTTCTTTTTTAATTGCTCAACAATGAGGTTGTGGGATATAAGGATGTGGAGAGAGGTGCGGCTATCTTTTGTAAAATTATCATAGTTTGCTTTCTATCCGTCAGATATAGATCAGACGGTCTATATTATAAGATGGCAGGCACACCATCATTGCCAACTCAGTTTTTTTATAAGGTTACAGATGATAAGTTTGCTAACTACTAAAGTAAAGTGGAATTTTTCCATGTTATACAAGTAAATTAAGGTGATTGTTTATCATACGGGGAAGGGTGGATGAAGGGTGGTAGGAACAAATGCTCCGCCTAGAGCATGTGTGTGTGAGATGGAGTCTAGTGTGTGTGTGTGTGTGTGTTTGTGTGTGTGTGTGTGTGTGTGTGGGTGTGGGTGTGTGAGAGAGAGAGAGAGAGAGATGGAGTCTTAGTGTGTGTGTGTGTGCGTGTGTGTGATGGAGCCTTAGTGTGTGTGTGTGTGTGTGTGTTTGTGTGTGGGTGGGTGGGTGCGTGCGCGCGCGCGCGCGCGCGTGTGTGTGTGTATGTGTGTGTGTCGCGGGGTCCTCGGTGGCGGATGTAATTTAAGTGTGCATGGCTTCATCATAGAGAGGTGATGTGTATGACAGAGGCCACCAACGATGGGGTGCGAGAGAGAAAATGCCCGTAGAGGGAAGAGAAGGTGTGTGCGTAGTCGACATCGAGAGAACGTGTTTGTTCGAGAGACACCAAGGAAGACTACTATATATCAATGGTGCATGTAGGCGGGAATTAAACGAAGGGATGGTCTTATTGGTTTCGGGGATATAGGGAAGAGTGAGGGGGGGGTAGCTAGAAGGAGATTGTTAAGTGTGAGTGTGTGTTTTACCCATCCAGGCGGAAGTTATGTGCACACAAGAAGAGAACGATTCGATGTGGCGTTAGGGTTGAGGTAATTAACTACGTATGGAGACATAGAGACCTTGAGCGTGCATGTGTGAGAGGTATACATGTATACATGGGATGTGTGTGTGTGTGGTGTGCAAGATGATCGAGATAAAATAAAGAAGACATAAGTCATAAGATCAACGACATGGGAGAGACGGATCGGTATGACAATATGCATGCATGTGAGAATGCAGGGAAGAAGGCCCGACAATTGAGCATGTGTTTTTGTCTTTAAGAGATAGTGGCGTGGGCTGGAGCATGCATCTATGGCGAGCAGAGGGAGTGAGGCACAACGATTGTGCAAAAGAGATCAACCTATTAATGAAAGAAGGTTGATGGAGAAACAGATAAATAGAAAGATAAAGATGCTAGCTAGTGTGCGTTAGAGATAGGAGTCAAGTGGGTCAGAAGGCTGAGTTATGGGTGTGGGTGTGAGAGAGATGAAGAAAGGGTGCATGTGACTCACATACAAACAAATATCGGAGAGAAATGAGATCCCGAGAGACGGAGTTTTGTGTCTGCGAGAGAGAAAGATATTTCAAAACGAGAGTGATAGCTAGAGATACATATGAGGGAACGCAAGATATCTCTAGGGAGAGAGAGAGAGTGTGTGAGCGACATACAAGAGAACAATGGAGAAACATGAGACCCTGGGAGACAAAGTTTGTGTTTGTGTGTGAGAAAGATATATTTAAGAGGAAGAGTCGTAGGTTCCCATACCTAAGGAGCGAAAGACATCTCTGTATGAGGGGTGTGCGAGTGGCACACAGGGGAATAGTAGAGAGAAATGAGACTCCAGGAGACAAAGTTTTGTGTTTGTGTGAGAGAAAGAGATTCCACATGTAGAATCATAGTTAGAGACACATAGTAGGGAGCGATATATACTTAGAGAGAGATAGAGTGATGAAGGTCGAGGGAGAGATTACGTGTCAGGACCGGGATTTCGGGATATATTTTTCCCAAAGAAAAATGATCCTTGTGCTCATCAGCCCCAGGATTACTGTTAGCTGATGAGGCACCAACTTGATACAGAAATTCCAAGCAAAGTACATAATATGTAGTACAAGACCATTGTGTCCTATGAGTATAACAAATGGTTTCTAGTGGCTGATGGCGGAAGTGGTTTGTGGTTCATCTGCGTCTGTGGGACTCCATTTCTCACAGGAACAACTGACCAGGATAATTCCTATCTTCGCGAGGCTGCTATCATCATTGCGTAGGTTCCGGGGCTGTCATCGCATCGCTCATCTCCAGGCAAGGAATCTGGCCAAGACAATAGCCAGGGACAAGCCAGTGAGTACTTTTGAATGTACTCGCAAACATTATGAACACATGTATAATATAACAAATGATAATCATGCTCTGAAATATACTATAATCACAATGTCAGTCATGATGCACACAAGCAGGGTTATTTATATACAAGATGAATGTGCCATAATGGAGTAGAAATAATATGTACCGATCGAGTGTCTGAAGCGACGCCTCGAAAGGACAAAAACATAAAGCATGCCTCAGTCGGGCGTCTGAGCCACACCACATAAAGGGCTTATGAGTAAAAGAAATGACAAGCATGCCATAGTCGGGCGTCTGAGCGACACCACATAAAGGGCTTATAAGTAAAAGAAATGACACGCATGCCATAGTCGGGTGTCTGAGCGACACCACATAAAGGGCTTATAAAGTAAACAATGACAAGCATGCCACAGTTGGGCGTCTGTGCGACACCACAAAAAGGGCTTATAAATAATAGAAATGACAAGCATGCCGCAGTCGGGCGTCTGTGCGACACCACATAAAGGGCTTATAAAATAATCACAGTGAATATCCAGGAGGTAGAACCGTCCCAGGGATACTCGATAATTCAAATAATATAATGGGTTAGTCCATAATAAAAATAATCATAATCATCACAAGTCACAAGTCATGATCCATGTTCCGGTTTAGCAGTTTTTCCTCCGAAGACCGACACTAAGACCGACACTTGACCCATCCTAGACTGTAGTCCTTAACCGTGGACACGGCTATTCGAATAGATGTTTAATCTCTGCAGAGGGCATACTCTTTACCCACGAGTAACGGATTCCTTTAGTCCAACGGGACTAATTCCGTCTAGGGTCTTTTAGTTGAAAACACACCTAACCGCACACACCAGCCTAACTTACCGGTGTCTGGAATCACCCACGACACCCGTTAAGTGAAACTCTAAGTGGGGGAGGCTACAACCTCGACTTAGCATGGGATCAAAAAAATTATAACGCGCGCAAACTAGGGGAGCTACCCCTTCGGCTCCAACCGAAAACACCCATGCCCCCGGACCAGGTGGCATGCCTACCGGATGCCTCCGGTATCTTCCACCGTGGCCTCTCTGTACGGTGTGTGCTAGGAAAGGGGTTGACGACTTACTGAACCGTACCCTACCTATGGCAGGGACAAGTGGTAGTACGAAACAAGTATGGGGGTTACCGGAACAAGACTCAATCTATGGTCGACTCAGGAGGTTTAAGTATTTCCTGCATGATTAGCATAACAATTATATTTCGACCAACAGACAGAATCACCACTCGACATACCTCATCATGCCGTACCGGACACAACCGTCCCGACGGATGACTAGGGACAAGCCCGTGTCTACCCAAGACAGAGGCCTTCCCAGATTCCTTCCGGTATGCATGAAAGGCATATGATGGTGACTACTATCACAAACATACCAAACTCCAATAGCATGAAATCATCAATATGCACTCATGAGTAGGAACATATCATCACATAAAATAACGGATACTCCGTGTCGAGGTGGTGTTTTAACCGTGTCAAATAACATACACAATATTATGCCAGGGTTCAGAATGCTTGCCTTCAAGTTGTGGAGACGCAGGGTGCATTCCAAAACCTTTGAAAGTTTCCTTCTCTCTCCAAAAATCCTATTTTTGAAAATATTCAAATTAACACATAGTTTAAAAATAGTACAAAAAAGTTGTCTGAATTTTTTTCAAATAAATATGAAAATAAACTAGACAAAATTTGAGGAAGGTAGGAAGAAGAATCAGCTCATTTGGAGTTATATTTAAAAAGTTATAGCCAGTCAAAGTTTCAGTCAAATTCTGTTTTTTAAAATAAATAAATAAAAGAAACTGAAAAAGAAAAACGGTTCGAGGAGAGCGCACTCGAGACTTTACGCTTTCACTTATCCAGCGTGGACGGCGCGTGGGTCACTGACAGTGGGCCCACTGATCAGGTTTGACCAGTCGTCTCTCCCTCCTCTTCCTCTGCCCGAGCGGAGGCGGGACTCCGGTGATCGTCGCCGGCGATTGGCGGCTCCTCGCGGGGCTTCGAGGGCGAGGATGGATCCGCCAATCCAGGGCGGTCCTCCCGGTGGTCGAGGGGTTGGTGGGGGCGGAGGGAGTCGGCGGCGGCGAGCTCTGCGGCGGAGGGCAGCTTCAGGTGAATTGGGGCTTCGTGCCACGTGGTTCCCGAGCGAGTTTGAGAGGATGGGCAGCTCCGCACGGTCGAGGGGAGTCGGGTGGTGGTGTTGGATGGTCGGGGGAGGACCTGGTTGCGATGAACGGAACCGGAGGGCGGGGGCGGCCAAGCTGGCCGGAGACAGGGAAGATGGCCTTCCCAGGTCGATTGCAGGCTAAGGGAGCCCTAGGGGAATGGCTTGAGCTTGTCTGAGGGCCTAGGCAAGCTCGGGGTTTCCTTATATAGGCGGCCGAGGTCGGTTCCCGTGGCGGTGGATAAGGACGCCGGCGAACCGCCGTCCTGTTGCAGCAGGTCGACGTGGAGGAGATTAGGGCTGGTCGGCGCATTCCGACGAGCTCCCCACTGCTCAAGGGGGCGAGCTGGCACGCACGGGTGGCTCGGGCGGCGCTGCCACGCCCGGGGCCTACTGTGGCCGGCCGCTAGTGGCCACGGCCGACCTGACGGCGGTGCTGTGGAGCTCCAGGGGCGGCTCTGCGGCGAGGGAGGGGTCGGGTGCGTCGGCTGGAAGCGAGAGGGGGCCAGAACAGGCGCGGGGAGGCGGCAGTGGGACACAGCGGCTCGGGCGCACGCACATGCAAAACGCGCGCTCTGGCCGCGCCTAGAGCATGCACGGTGACCGCTCGACGAAATGTCCTGGTGAGCTAGGAGGCTTGGATGCAAACACAAATTAACAGGGCTATGTTATCACTAGCTAGGGGATTAGTGGACATGATGGTTTGGTCAGGGGATCAAGTTCATAACACAAACTAAAAACTAAGCCAAAACTGGTTATGCACACAAGGTGCTTGACAGAATGCCAAGGGCATCTAGGTAACTCTTGGGGTGGCCAAACTCTCCAGATTGGGGTCTCTTTAGATGTAGATGATGGTGGCAAGTTTAGTTGGCCAAAGCTAGAAACTTGCTAGTGCAAATATTTGAGAAAACCAAATCTGGTCAGAAAGAAAAGGATATGGTTTCATGGACCAAAACTACTCCGATGGGTCCATCCTCCTGGACTTAGGGTTTTGTAGGATGGGCTACAAGCAGGAAAAAGAATCATGAGTAACAGAGGAAAATAAAATGTGATTGTTGTAGAAAATGCCAATCTGGTCCAGAGAGCAAAAGAGGATGGTTTGCTCAAATCTTGCAAATAACATACATGGTTTTTTGCATAAAAAAGGAGTTATATGCATCTACTGTCATCTCCAAATACTTGGTAAATTTTTTAAAGAATTATTTAAAGAGGTTGTAGTGCAAAGGTACCAACTGGACTAGTTCTAAAACTTTGGGGTAGGGCTCTAAATTTCCAATGAATAAAAGATTTTTTTGTATCAAGGTGGTTTAAAAACATCACATGACCTCCCCAAATTTTGGTGCAAATTTTAGATGCATTTATCAAATGGTTGTAGTGCAAAAGAGGCTCTAAAACTTAGGAAAAATCATTTTTAGAGAAATAGAGCTCAGGAAAAAAATATTCAATAAATCGATTGGTAAAACAATTGTTTTATAGAGAGAGTACACAAGTCCAATAATATTTTTGGAAAGTTTATACTCAGGGTAAAACTCCACAATATTAAAGAAAAGAGGGGTTCTGAAATCAAAGATAAATCCAGAAAACAAAATTTTAATTTCCTGGCAAAATTTTAATAAGCAAAATATGGTTAAATTTTTGGGGTGTTACATTACGGCCAGTGTGTTACAAAGATAAAAGATCATTGTCGACATACAAGTAGCACGAGAGATACCCGAGAGACGATGAACGCATATAGGTCTAGAGAGATAGTCCTATATAAGCATGAGTGATAGTTATATGAGACGAATATCTGGATTAAATGGGATACAAATATTTACATTGGAGATCACGACATCGATAATATCATAATGCAAATTGGTGTATCAAACATGCATATTCATTTGAATTTGGGGACACGTGTAATGTTATATAGTTTATCAATATTGATGATCCATAGATTCTTTAATTAGAAACAATTCATGGTTTATATGCAATTAATGTCTAAACGGGATTACACTATATGTTGCGTGTGTGAAACACATTATACATGTTTGAGAAGTAAAAAAACCTGCATGAAACACACATTAGTTGGAGACAGTTAGCAAGGAATGCATACATTGGATTTCAACATAAAGTGGTTTCAAATATTTTAAAATCCAAATTGATGGATACAACCTTATGAATCTGAGATCATGCCATTTCTAAAACATATTTATGTATAAAGGGTGTTGTGCTTCTGAAAGTATATATAAAAAATGATGTATATAGAATTTTATTCCAATCGAAAATGGATCCCGCCCGAAAAAAAATAGAATACAAACGAGATTCAAATTGAGTTGGCACGGTAAACATGCACTCTGCAAAATTTGAACGAAGCGGGGAAAGTCGCAGTAACCGCCCGAAACCAAAATCTGCGAGATGGAAAATACTACTGCCTATCCCTGCCACACAAAGCCTATCTGCTCGATTTCTATAGGTTTCGATAGGGGTAGGTTTGTAATTTCACTCAAACGTGACATAACCGCCTCTCACCCGGATTCATACATGGTGGGAGCCAAACACAGTGTGTCCTCGGCCGAAATCGACTCCCTCCCCGATTCATACATGGTGGGCGCCAAAAACAAACTCTCGTCGGCAAATATTCGTGTATGCGAGATTACCGTCCTATCCCCAACCGACTAATATTGCTGTGATGTAGGAAATTTGAAACAGGGGCTAAGTTTGTAAATTTCCTCGCATTTGAGACAAGCGCGCCCTGAAGACATGGTTCCCGCCTTCCTCTCCACCTCCATTTCCCCATTCGTACTCCGTGGGTGCCAAAACACCCTCTCCACCCCAGCCTCCTCCGTCCGCCACCCCATCCACCGCCGTCCTCCTCCACCATGTCGGAGCTGATACCCCGACGCTGCCGTCCATTACAAGAGATTGACCTCTCTCATCCACGGCTTCAGACCGGGATCCTTGCATCCCGTCCTCTCGCTTCATCCCCGCCATCATCCACCTTGCCGGTGCCGCTCCTATGACCGTCTCGTCCACCGTCTACCCTCCTAGATCTGCTTCCACGCCGCCGACAACCATTGCTACCGCAACACCGTCAAATTCTCAACAGATGCATACACGGCGCCGCACCGGAGGCGGTACTCTTTCGTATCTGCTCAACTTATTTATCGCAGCAAAAAAATAGATCGCCACTGCTTTACTCTGATTTCTTGTCCATCACTTACTTGCTAGTTGAAAGCAAACATTGGTTGCAAAGTTGCCTTTGTCTGGTTTGCACCTTCAGATCCGCCATGGCACGCTCAACACTATACTCCCAATGCTTATGGTTTTCCCATTTTATATTCCACACTAGTTAAATCACAGTAGACTAAATTTCAAAATTGGGTCAGTCGATTTTTCAGAGATCGCCGGAGTTCGCCAGTGCGAACGAAGGGGCTCGGGTGGGGACGGTGGTTGTGGGGAGGCGGTGGTGGGGCCTCGCCGAATGAAGAAAACTCGGCGCTGGTGGGGGCGGGGTGGGGTGGGGTGGCGGAGGAACACAGGCGGTGGGGGCGGTGGTCCGCCGGGCGTCCGCAAGGGTGTTCTATGGGAAGAATCAGAGATGAGGAAGAAGAAGGGTTAGGAGACGTCGATCTTCATCCAACACTTTGAAATGGTCGACCGACCCAAATGACAAAAGTCACGCGACTTGCATGCAGACATGCCTTTATATTCAGTACCATCATCGTACACCTTAGCAATCGCTCTTGAATCCATCAAGCTAAACAACGTGCCACTCATAATTCCAAACTTGTTGCTCAAGTATAAATCTGATATGATGCTGATATTACTAAAACAGATAACATTTAATTGGTCAGCTAATGTTCCTACTTTACTTTCGAAAAGCACGTGCACCACATATAGAGAGACAGCAGGGAGTTGCTTTCTTAATGTGCTCTGGTTCATCATGTGTGGGCACTGCGCAATGAACATTTTATTATCCAAAATATACTTGCTCTTCTTTAGCATGTTCCTCTTCCGTTCTTCTTTAATAAGTACTCTCTCCGTTCCTAAATACAAGTCTTTGTATAGATTCCACCATGGACTACATATGGAGCAAAATGAGTGAATCTACACTTTGAAATGTATCTGGATACATCTGTATGTGATCCATAGTGGAAATCTCTACCAAGACTTATATTTTGGAATGGAGGGAGTATGATAGTAGTACAGTATGTTCCTTGTAGTGAAGATGAGCAGGGACATTTGTAGTGTAGAGGTCTATACGGTCGTTTGTGATGGACACTTTCAACTCTTCGGGCCTCTTTGATTCGTAGGATTTTGTAAACATGGGAATAGGATTTGTAGTGGCCTGCCCACTTGAATCCTATAAGAATAGCAAGGAAATGCGGGGAGTTGTGTCGCCTTTGAGAGTTACACTGATATTAATAAAGATCCGCACCTTCAGTTGAAGAGAGTTGGTATCCGAAGCCTTTCTAGACGTACCGGCAATACTAGCACATATATTCCAGCAAGTTCCACTTTGCTGATTTTACTCTGATGCTTACGGTTTTCTCGTTATATCTACACTATGATCTGTGTAGCTGCTTTGTGTCGCACTAGCAGCAGTCCACTCTTAAAGCTAAACACCGCAATGACTTACAAAATTGGCGCCAAGGCATTGAGTGCCATTCTGGATGCAATGAAACTCATACGCTCCCCACCTGTTGATTCTTGTTCAGAATATGATCCTAATGACTATTCTAACCTCGAGGAGTCAAAGGCAGATGGCATGTCCTGTTCACCCGTTAAGGTGCCTGTTCTAATTTGGCAAGGTTTTATTGATTGTGCATATCTTGCATATGTTGTCTTGCATTTCTTCTACTTTGTTGCACCGCCATCTGCTTAGTTTACTCATCATATATGTCGAGATGCCATGCCCATCCATTATCAATACATATTCCATCTATCATCATACCATGTTTTTCCACTCAAATGTTGTTCTTGTGCATCAAACATCAAAAGGAAGAGGGTGATTGCGAACCTGAAGGAGCACCAAAGAAAGTCCTTGAAAACGTGGTTGTGCTTGAGAAATCGAAAGCACCCCATTTATATTGGTTGTACAACCAAAGACACAAAATGTAGGACCGACTCCGAAGAACTGTACCCATACTTCACTGGCCACACCACTAGCCCCACCACACAGACCTGCACTCCAGCAAAAAGGTATGCCGATTTCAGTTGCCATAGCACCAGCCGTACCACAGAAAAATCCCACTCCAGCAAAAAGTACAGCAAGTCCACCGGCCGAAGACCTATCCCAACTGCAGAGATGACCAATTCCTTCATATTGGAACCCCATTCCAGTTATTCCCAGTTTAATAGACAATGCTTTCAATGTTGTTAGGGACTACGTGCATATATTCCCATCATGGGAAGATTATAGTGAAGACAAACACCATTCTCACATCTTCCTGTCCCACTTACGTGTAAGTGCTATTATTCATGGTGATTATTTTCCTGTTTTCTGCTGATTGAACACATCAATGATTTACATTACATTGTTGTAAGTAGGCGAGGGTCAATCTAGATAGTCATGACGAGCAAAGCTTGCTTGCGCTTTTCAAGGAAGCATTGCAGCAGTATTGGTGTTACCTGAGGAAATCACACTTTGATGGCAAGTCTATAAACGAATTTCTGGTGAAGTCTCCTGTGCTAAATTTAGAAGACATTGAATGGAAAAACCTTGTTATGCACTGGTCTCGTTCCGAGGATGAGGTACTGTCTATGATATCGCATGGCAATTTGAACTTCTACTTTTCCACATGTGCCTTACGGATCTTTTTTGCAGGAAATCTGCTCGAAAAAGAATTCCGGTTTGAAAAGAACGACAGGATATCGCAAATATGTTGCCCGCTGCTTTGCTCTTGTTAGTACCTGTTGTCCTGTATCACTGTACTTGCATACATACCTGGTTCATTATGTGACAGCAGTATGCATGATAGCTTACTTATCAATTGTTCGCTCCAAATTATTTGATCTGTATGAATGGTTACATTAGTGTAGAATATATCCAATGCCAATGAAATTTTTTAGCTCTGCATTGTTCTTGTAAGTACATGATGTCCTTTATCAGTGTACTTATATTGACAGGTAGTTGTTCATGTACCATCACTCTGCAGCTTATTTTCCTTTGCCCTCCATTTTCTACACATAAGATCTATATTTACTCTTACCATAAGGTTGGATAACACCGATCGTACTGAAGAAGTTTAGCTCTACATTGCTCTTGGTTGTACATTTTGCATGTATCGCTGTACTTACATTAATAGCTACTTGGTTATGTAGCATCACTCTTCATCTTATCTTAAATATTCTCCATTTTTTCTTATATCCTCACATCTATATTTACTCTTAACAAAATGTAGAATAAAGGCAATGCTTATGAAGAAGATTCTGTGGTAAACTTCCTGAACTGCCCCCCCCCCCCATCAGCATGGACAAGGGCTTTATAGAGCCTGCCTTCACCAATAATGTAAGTTTGTCCTTCTCAAGCCTTCAAACTTTGTTGTGTATATTTGGTTAGGCATGACTGCAACAGCTGTTTATTTTGGTGTTTGCATCAAATTGCATGTTTAAAGTTTATTACAGATTCCCTCCGTCCCATAATATAAGAACGTTTTTGACATTAGTGTAGTGTAAAAAACGTTCTTATATTATGGGACAGAGGGAGTAGTTCATAAACAAAAGTTTGTCCTTCTCAATTTAAGTTTTCAGTTGTACAACCAAGTTCCTTCTTCATACCATGTAAATTAAACTATACAGAGAAAGTGATCTTATTTTGCCAATCTGAAATGGGATAAATTGACAGCACACTAACCATTGATACTTATGAGTTCTTGATCTATAATCCAGTGGTGTCGTGAAGCTGCCAACTCCTTCACAATGTCATTTCCTGCCATGTCTTCACGTGAACAATACCATATTGTGTTAATGCTATTTTAAACTGTGTCACTTTATTCATCAGTAAGAAATGTGGTGAATTGTCAGCACTGATACTTAAATGTGCAAAACCTGTCATCTGCCTTCTTGTTTATCTTTCAGAGTGAGGAGGATATAAGTGTCAAACAAGTGCAGTCTCACCAGCTTGCTCAGCTGCTTGCGCTGCAGCTCCCGAGCAGGGCTAACTTTTCTTGAACTCTATTGAAGTGATGTCGGTTTTGTATATTATTTTTTCGGTGTGTTTAATTGCACTGGTGGCGATCTTTGATGCCCAGTGTATGTAATCTGTTGTCTGCTTGTGCTTTATTATCATAGTGGCAAACTTTGATGCCGAGTGGATGTAATATGCCGTAATTTATTTATTGTATAGTCTAGGTTTTTTTCTTATTCACGACGCTGCAGTTATTTTACTGTATATATATCCTGTCTTCGCAGTAAACTGGCCAAACCGTAAAATTACGGTACATAATCGGGCCGTCATGCAAATCACCATGTATGATCCGCATCATCGGCCCCGTCATCTTGGTCCGTTAACAGGCCTAAATGTAAACTCGCCCACTAGTAGATTCGGGCCTTTAATAGGACGAGTAAACCGTCGGCCCTATTTTCCCAAGAAAACTCAATGGGCTTTTAGGAGGCTGAAAAGTAGGTTGGGCCTAAAACGTGCCGAACAGCTCACGGGCTGGCAGCAGGCCGAAATAGACCCCGGCCCATGATTGTGCCAATCAAATCATAGGCTTATAACATGCCAAAATTGTCTCGGTCCTTGTTTGGCCCAATCAGATTATCGTTTGTGAGCAGGCCGGATGCAAACAGGGCCGTAGTTAGGCCCAACTATATGACGGGCTTTTAACAGGCCAAAATATATATAGGGCCGAAATGTTAAACGGGCCTTTAACAGGCCGAAACAAATATCAGGCCGAATTACTAAATGGGCCTTTATCAAGTGGGCCCAAAAGCATAGCGTCCAGTTGACGGGATGAATCTGATATGGGCCATAATTTAGCCCAAAGCCTCTCAAAGGGCCGGACCTGATCTGGGCCATAATTTGGCCCATAACTGGTAGGCTTTTAACGGGCCGGATCACATATGGGCCTTTATTAGGCCCAGAACGTGGCAGACTGTTAATGGACCAGATCAAATATGGGTCGGTATTTGGCCCAAAACATGGCAGCCTGTTAATGGGCCGGCCTACTAGTGTCATCAAAATCTTTTGGGCCTTCAGCTGGGCCGGCCTATTATGGTCGGTGAAATCTCGTGGGCCTTTAGCTGGGCCGGCCCATTATGGTCGGCAAAATATTTTGGGCCTTTAGCTGGGCCGGCCCATTATGGTCCGCAAAATCTCGCGCGCCTTTAGCTGGGACGGCCCATTATGGCCCACAAAATCTCGTGGGCCTTTAGCTGGGCCGGCCCATTATGGTATGCAAAATCTCATGGGCATTTTGCTGGGCCGGGCCATTATGGATCGCAAAATCTTGTGGGCCTTTAGTTGGGCCGGCCCATTTTAACTTTATGGGCCACTTTTGGGCCGGTCCACGTGTCAACATTTCATAAGCGCATCTCGCCCATTGGATGAGTGATACATGTCCCAACGGTGAGCCGACACGCGTTTCCTCCAGCCAATGATGATTTTACACATGGAAAATCCCCATTGGTCGGGGCTGTTAACGGGTTATCGGATCCTAAACCGGACCCGATAGTTTACGGCATTCCATTACGGTGGATGCCACGTGTTAGTCACCCTTGACGAACGCACTTCTGTGACGCGCGATTTATCATCATGGAAGTGGATACTTCTGTGATGATAAATTTGGTAATGTCATGGAACACTTCTACGACAGCACAGATATGACTATCTTGATTCTGTCATAAAATCGTCATGGATGTACATGTATGACAGAAAACGTGACCTACTGTGACAAACACGTATCATCACGGAAGTGTATTTTTTGTAGTGTATTGCCATGCAACTTTCCACTGTTCCATTTTATTATGACACGTTCCATCATTGTCATATAGCTTTGCATGATCATGTAGTTGACATCGTATTTGTGGCAAAGCCACCTTTCATAATTCTTTCATACATGTCACTCTTGAGTCATTGCACATCCCGGTACACCGTCGGAGGCATTCATATAGAGTCATATTTTGTTCTAAGTAACGAGTTGTAATTTTTGAGTTGTAAGTAAATAAAAGTATGATGATCTTCATTATTAGAGCATTGTCTCGTGTGAGGAAAAAAATAAAAAGGGAGGCCAAAGAGGCCAAACAAAAAAAGAGAGAAAAAAAGAGAAAAGAAAAAATGAGAGAAAAAGAGAGAAGGGGCAATGTTACTATCCTTTTTTCCACACTTGTGCTTCAAAGTAGCACCATGATCTTCATGATAGAGAGTCTCCTATGTTGTCACTTTCATATGCTAGTGGGAATTTTTCATTATAGAACTTGGCTTGTATATTCCAACGATGGGCTTCCTCAAATTACCCTAGGTTTTCATGAGCAAGCAAGTTGGATGCACACCCACTTAGTTTTCTTTTGAGCTTTCATTAACTTATAGCTCTAGTGCATCCATTGCATGGCAATCCCTACTCACTCACATTGATATCTATTTATGGGCATCTCCATAGCCCGTTAATACGCCTAGTTGATGTGAGACTATTCCCCTCTTTTTTGTCTTCTCCAAAACCATCATATTCTATTCCACCTATAGTGCTATGTCCATGGCTCACGCTCATGTATTGTGTGATAGTTGAAAAGGTTTGAGAACACCAAAAGTATGAAACAATTGCTTGGCTTGTCATCAGGGTTGTGCATGATTTGAATATTTTGTGTGATGAAGATGGAGCATAGCCAGACTATATGATTTTGTAGGGATAAGCTTTCTTGGGCCATGTTGTTTTGAGAAGACATAATTGCCTTGTTAGTATGCTTGAAGTATTATTATTTTTATGTCAATATTAAACTTTTGTTTTGGATCTTATGGATCTGAACATTCATGCCACAATAAAGAAAATTACATGGATAAATATGTTAGGTAGCATTCCACATAAAAAAATTTGTTTTTATCATTTACCTACTCGAGGACGGGCAGGAATTAAGCTTGGAGATGCTTGATACGTCTCCAACGTATCTATAATTTTTGATTGTTCCATGCTATTATATCATCTGTTTTGAATGTTTTATATGCATTAATATGCTATTTTATATTATTTTTGGGGCTAACCTATTAACCTAGAGCCCAGTGCCAGTTTCAGTTTTTTTCCTTGTTTTTGAGCTTCGTAGAAAAGGAATACCAAACGGAGTCCAAACGGAATAAAACCTTCCTGATGTTTTTTCTCGGACCATAAGACACCCAAGAGACTTGGAGTGCAAGTCAGAAGAGCCACGAGGCGGCCACAAGGGTGGAGGGCGCGCCCCTACCTTGTGGGCCCCTCGGTGACCCCCTGACCTAGATCATCCTCCTATATATTCACATATATTCCCAAGCCACTAGAAGCATCCATGAAAACACTTTTACACCACCGCAACCTTCTGTTCCCGTGAGATCCCATCTAGGGGCCTTTTCGGCATCCTGTCGGAGGGGGGTTCGATCACGGAGGGCTTCTACATCAACTCTATTGCCCTTCCAACGAAGCGTGAGTAGTTTACTGCAGACCTACGGGTCCATAGCTAGTAGCTAGATGGATTATTCTCTCTCTTTGATTCTCAATACCATGTTCTCCTCAATGTTCTTGGAGATCTATCCGATGTAATCTTCTTTTGTGTTGTGTTTGTCGAGATCCGATGAATTGTGGATTTATGATCAGCTTATCTATGAATATTATTTGAATCTTCTCTGAATTCTTTTATGCATGATTTGATATCTTTGTAATTCTCTTCAAACTATCGGTTTGGTTTGGCCAACTAGATTGATTTTTCTTGCAATGGGAGAAGTTCTTAGCTTTGGGTTCAATCTTGCAGTTTCCTCACCCAGTGACAATAGGGGTAGTGAGGCATGTATTGTATTGTTGCCACCGAGGATAAAAAGATGGGGTTTACATCATATTGCTTGAGTTTATTCCGCTACATCATGTCATCTTACTTAAAGTGTTACTCTGTTCTTCATGAACTTAATACTCTAGGTGCAGGCAGGAGTCGGTCGATGTGTGGAGTAATAGTAGTAGATGCAGGCAAGAGTTGGTCTACTTGACACGGACGTGATGCCTATATTTCATAATCATTGCCTTGGATATCGTCATAAGTTTGCACTTTTCTATCAATTGCTTGACAGTAATTTGTTCACCCATCGTATTATTTGCTATCTTGAGAGAAGCCTCTAGTGAAACCTATGGCCCCCGGGTCTATTTTCCATCATATAAGTTTTTGATCTATTATTTTGCAATCTTTTATTTTCAGAACTATAAACCAAAAAACCCAAAAATATTTACTTTATCTTTTGTTTAGTTTTATCTATCTCTATCATATCTCACTTTTGCAAGTGACCGTGAAGGGAAATACTTATCGCGTTGGGTGCAAGTATTTGATTGTTTGTGCAGGTATTGGTGATTTGTGTATTGTCTCCTACTAGATTGATACCTTGGTTCTCTAGCTGAGGGAAATACTTATCTCTACTTTGCTGCATCACCCTTTCCTCTTCAAGGGAAAAACCAACGCAAGCTCAAGAAGTAGCAATCAACTCGTGACTAACTCCTTAGTCACTTGCTTGCAAGCTTATGATGTGTATTACCGAGAGGGCCCAGAGATACCTCTTTGATACTCGGAGTGACAAATCCTAATCTTGATCTATGCCAACTCAACAAGCACCTTCGGAGATACCTGTAGAGCATCTTTATAATCTCCCAGTTACGTTGTGACGTTTGATAGCACAAAAGGCATTCCTCCTCTATCTGGGAGTTGCATAATTTCATTGTCGAAGGAATATGTATTTGACATGAAGAAAGCAATAGCAATAAAACTGAACGATCATTATACTAAGCTAATGGATGGGTCTTGTCCATCACATCATTCTCCTAATGATTCGATCCTATTATCAAATGACAACTCATGTCAATGGTTAGAAAAGCTTAACCATCTTTGATCAATGAGCTAGTCTAGTAGAGGCTCACTAGGGACACGGTGTGTGTTTATGTATTAACACATGTATTAAGGTGTCCGATAAATACAATTCCAGCATGAATAATAAACCTTTATCATGAGTAAGGAAATATAAAATAACAACTTTATTATTGCCTCTAGGGCATATTTTCTTCACCTATATCTTCTACTCCTGGTCTCTTCATCAACAAGTTTTGTTGGCGTCAACCAGCACCACGTCAACATCAGTGTGTTCGTCAACAACGCCTCATCTTCTTCTTCCTCCTTCCTCGCCAGTTTTAGTTCTCATTCTTACTTATTTCCTAGAATACTCTTCCTTTCCTTTTTCTTTATTTTCCGGAACACTCTTTCCGTCTCCAACTCTACGGACCACTTGGCCACTTTAGTTTTTTTTCTTGGAACACTCTTCCTTTCTACTATATCATGAATCACCTGGCCAATGTAGTGACATGTTATCCTAGCCAGCAAACATTTCAGCAACCGTCAGCATGCAAAATCCCGCTGACTATGGTCGTCATCCATCATGGTGAACGTTTGGTTGCCTATATCGCGATCGCATGGTGGTCGTTGTCCATGTTAGCAAGTGGTGCTCGGCCATGTCGCTAAGAGCCTATTGACCGTCCTTGACTGCGAGCCCTGTCAAAATGATTTAGCATGATTAACTACCTGCTTAATTAATTAATTACACAAATAATTAACTAACTACCTAATTCTCTGCATGCCAACTTAACTGTTAAAAATCAATTAATTATCTGCCAACTTGGAAAAAACAATCCCTACCTCTAATTATTTATAGGCATTATTAACTATTTACCTAGTTAATTATTCATGACTCGGTTTCCAAATTGATTCGGTGCGAAAATATTCCTATTTAAATGGACCTAATTAATTGCATATGTAATTAACTATCAAGCTAACAATTGCATTAATGGTTTGATTTCTAAATTGATTCAACATTCGATTTCCAATTTATTTTTGCATTGTTGGCTGCTACGTACGACATCTACGTAAATATTCCCCTTGATAATAGAGATATTACACATTTGACGTTGTCGGGGTACTAAAGTTTGGGCCCTTTGATTCCCCTTACTTGTGCACGGGCAGTTGCAGTCGCACCCGTGGCGGGGCTTGGTGGGGGCAGCCGGGGACAAAATACTAGGCAACCAAGCTAGTAACCAGAAAGCAGAGGGCAAGCTAGGCCCCCGGCAGGATCCTTGCCAGGGCGGCTCACGAAGCCCTGGCAAGATCCTTGCCGTGACTGCTCGCTAAGCACCCGGCAAGATCCTTGCCGGGGCACCTTGCGAAGCACTAAAAAGAACACCACCCTTGAGGTTGAGAGCTCTGACACCATCGACAATTTTAAGTCCAAGACCCAGGGGCGCATGTGTGGTGGCATGCAGATCTTTGTGAAGACCAGAAGACGAAGTTCCTAGCAAGATCCTTGTCATGGGCGTCTGCGAGGCCCCTGCAAGATCCTTGTCGGAGACATCGACGAGGCCGCAGCAAGGTTCTGCCACCCCGCCACCACTCCAGCGCAGTGACTAGCCAGCCAGCCTGGCAAGCACCTGCTTGGTGGCATGCAGATCTTCGTGAAGATCCTGCCACTGTTCCAGCGTAGAGGCTAGCCAGCCAACCTGGCATTGCATGCCTCGTCAGCCTGGATGCGTGTCAAGACGGAGAGAGGCGGCAACAGATGGGACGGCCTCTATTTCCATCCCCGATAAAGCTAGAGGACACGTAACCGGCGCATTTAATGCGTTTGTCCTAGGATGTCAGTGATAAGCATATGCACTGTAGCTACTTTCCACCTCATTTATGCCGATGTGGCGACCCCTTGGACATATAAAAGGAGGCCAAGGCGTACTGGAGGAGGATTCAGACTTTTGAACCTCTCGGCCCAGCTTGCATGGATAGCAGCTAGCCAAAGCTCAAGAACACAGAATATACACTCAAGCAGGACTAGGGTTTTACGCTTCTCAGCAGCCCGAACCTGGGTAAAAATCCATCTTGTTGATCATTAGATCTGCTCTTTGCACACCCCTCTTCCCTGCCAAACCGTAGAAGGGATCCACGTGACCCCATAGGTGTCATTTTCCCGACATCTTTGGCGCACCAGGTAGGGGGAGCGGAGTCCCGCAAACCTGATCTAGCGGTTAGCGCGTCGTTTCCTTGATCACCATGGCTCCCAAGAAGGAGGGGATCACGGCGATTGGTTCGTCTCGAGCCGATCTGCCCGTGCCACTCCAAGGGCGGAGCCGTGCTGCCTACGGGCGGCGTGGCGACCTCCAAGACACCCCCGCCAGCGCCCGCGCCGCGGTCCTCCCAGGTCATGCGCGACGAGCAGCGCCGCGACGTTGGTGACCCCAGACGCCGCCACAGGAAGAGCCCTCAGCATCATTCTCGAGATGCGCAGGGCCGGCAAGCACTAATGAACCACCAAGGCTCCATGTTCCTATTTTATCTTCTTTCTTTTTCACAAAGGACAGAAGGTTCCCTCGCATATAAGTTTGCCAGGGGGTAGAGAGTGTGGACACCAACAGGCGACGCTCGAAGTGGCATCTTGCGGAAAAGAATACGGCGGCAAAAAGCTAAGTCGCAAAAACTTGAGTGAATTTCTTTCAAGTTATAAGGTTATTTTCCTCGAATGGTTTCGGTTCTTGTATGGAAAACCTACACGCGAAGGAACTTTGTCGGGATCGGTTGCGCCCTTGTTCCGTTTCGAGCCCACTCAACGGTTCGAGTGGTTGCACTGAGAACGGCAAGGTGTCTTGCCAGCAGCAGCACCCCCAGCAGGCTGCTAAGGATTCGTCCTCTAAGCGCTCGCGGCAAGGGTGCATGCACTGGCAAGCTTTTCCCAATCACGCGTAGGGTGTGTACCATGCAAGGAAGAATCATACAAGGAAGATAGCATGCATTCAATCCGAAACATAGCAAGTTATATTACATTAATAGTCGCCGCAGTTCTAACTTAAGAGGAATTGTTTTGGGTACGGATCCATGGCGGCAAGAAGAAGCGGAGCGCCTAGTCCCGGAGCTGGCCTTCCACCCTCTTGACTTGGTCAACCATGCTAACGATGGGCATGACAAGCTCCTCGAGCGCCCTGCGGTCCGCATCCGCCGGCAAGTTGCCTTGGTTGAGGTCGATGCCGGGGTTCCTGTGCGCCACCTTGGTGAGCACCTTGAGAAGGACGCCCCGAGACTCGTTGGCCAGGTGGGTCGCTCGGCCGTCATGGAGTAGCTTCAAGGCGTCGAGGACGGCCTCGAAGAACATGGTCACCCTGGCGCTCTCTATTATCCTATCATCGTGAGAGAACCTGATGCTCGGCATGCCCATGGTCGACAGCTGCGTGGTGAGCCTCTCCGAGATATCGATGAGGCGCGCGGTCCGCATCCCCACGCCACCCACAAAGTCGTTGTGCTCGGCGGCCACACTCTCGAGCAATAGCTTCTCATCCTCGAGGTTCTTGGCTAGGGTCTTCTCACGAGCCCTGCTGTCATTAAGGGATTCCTCCATAGTGGTCACCTTCAGCTTCAGATCAGCAATGGAGTCGTTGGCCACGGAGAGCATCTTGGTCTTGTTGGATATAGTGATCTGCAAATCCGCCAAGGTGTAGGAAGTTTTGTCCCTGTCACAGCGTCGACACCTCCTTGCTGAGCTCCTCCAACTCCGCCTCCAGCTTATCCACCTTGCCGGCCTCTGCGGCCTCTGCGGCCTTGGCGGCATCGATGGCCTCCTTCAGCTTGCCGCATGATCCAGGACCAGAGCATCGAGTGCATCCTTGTGCTTTTGATCCAACTCCTGGGTCCGCTGCGCGACAAGCTTCTCGATTTCTTCATCCTTACCGCGGAGCATGGTGGCAAGTGCCTTCTCGCGAGCGGCAAGGTCCTCTTCCTGGGCATCGAGCTGGACACGGCGCTCCCTTAGCTCACCATCTTACTTGGCGGTTTGTGCAGTGGCCTCCTCCTAGGCCTTCTCAACGTCTGATTGCTCCAGGAGGAGCTCATTCCAACGCTGGCTCAGCTGCTCCTGGCTGGTCTTCAGATCCTGCTAGGCCTCCGCAAACCAGGCCTGCATCTTGTAACATCCCAAATTTTCAATTTGGAATGTTATACATAGAGCATCATTACATATCAAATTTTTTCGTTGCATTTTTGCTTGATCCTAGAAATTCTACACAACTCAAGGACCCACGGAGAGAGTTGGGGATTTCGTTATTTTCATATTTTGAGTTTTCTCAAATTTTGAAAATAGGATCATTTGATTTTAATTATTTAATCTTCAATTGTTTCTTCTAGCAAAATATGAGAGGGGGAATAAAATGACTTTCCCAAAATAAAGAAATAATTAAGATTTAATAATAAAATAAAATAAGATTTTAATTTGGAGTTTTTCACCTTTTTATTTGAATTTAGGAAAAATGCGTGTTTTTCAAAATTGCATTTAGGCCCCAAATAAAAGTTCATCTTGTCCAGCTTGATTTTAGAAGCCGGGGGAAATTTATTTCCGGATTTTTGGAGTTCGTTTAGTATTTCTTTTTATTTTTTTCTGGGCGTAATTATTTAAAAAAGCGCCACCGACCTCGGGCCGTGTCCGCCTAGGACTCCGGCCCATGAGGCTTTATATAGCGGGGGGCCACCGAGGCCCACCGCCCCCCATTGCCCCTAAACCCTAGCCGCTCGACCCCGCCGCCACACCCTTGCCGCCGCCCGCCCGCCACACGGACTCGCCGGACCCGCCGTCGACCTCGCCGAGGTTCGCCGCCCGCCTCGTTCAGCGTCATTGCCGTTTTTTTTAAACCGGCGGTTTTATTCTGGTTTTTAGTTTCCTTTTTTTATTAGTTTCGATTTTTTCGGTTTAGGTTAAATAGCGAACGTTCGTTCGTTCGTTCATTTTTAACAAATGCGTTCGTCAGATTAGTTTAGTTAATGAACGTCCGTTCGTTCCCGTTCGTCGTTTTTCTTTTTCTCGGATTTAATTCGTGATTTTTCTGATCGCGATTCTTGATCCGATTTTTGTTTTAGTATAACTTTTCGCTCGTTTATCGGAATCAGGCGATTCAAGCGCCTAGAGTTTCGTCTCGAAACCCTCTTTCCGATTAACCTACTTAAACAAGTTTTCGCTTCTGTAAAGTTTGACTTGGATCCAGATTAGTAAAATGGAGCTGTTTTCTTCCGCCGTTTGACTTTCGTTGCTTCGTTTGATTTGATTCTTTTTGCAAACCGGAGTTCTTAAGTTGAACTATCTGGTTAGATCTATTTGAGTTTTACCTGTGCATTAGATGAGTACTTATTGTATGCTTGTTTTTTGTCTGCGATAGAATACCCGGTCGTGCGCCACTGTTACTTGAGTCTCTAGGTTTCACGGATCATCGCAAAGGCAAGTAACACTTTGATCATACCTTTTCTACTACCCAGTTTTTATGCATTAGATCTATCCTAAAAAACTTGCATGATTAGGATCTAATTAAATTGTGGGTTTTGGGAAGTAGATTGAGGTAGTACTTATTACCTGTTTTATTATCAAACCCTTGGGAGTTACTTCTACGTTTGCTTATTATGCCATGCTATGCTAGTATACGTGGATTGGGTGAGTGTATCCATGACAGATGTGAGATTGTTATTTAATGGTTTATTTAAGGTGGCAACTTAAACACACATCTGGGTGGATTGAGGCACTGGTTTCTATCGAGGACTTGCTGTATTTCTTCGGACCGCCACCCAGGCTCAAAGGGATCATGAGATTATTCATGCTAGAAACTTACGTGTGCAGCCACAAGCTATTATGGGCTCTGGCGTAGTTGATTAAGTTGTGCGAACTCTTACGGGTAGGCTAGCTGATGTAGGGGTTGTAGGTTGGTACGGTCTACCCACATGTAAGGTGCTAGCGCTTCTGAAAGACTATGTCTCGGTCATCTGTCTCTCAAACACCATGTAGTGCGAGAAATCAAATGGAGGCGATCAAGTCTTGTGGGGAAAAGTGCGCAAACCTCTGCAGAGTGTATAAACTAATCATGGTTAGCCGTGTCCCCGGTTATGGACGTTTTGAGTATCTAGTACTTGGATATCATGTGAATCTCATCATGTTACTTCTAATTAATATTGTTGGGTTTTTTTAATGAGTACTTTTAATTGGGATTGAGAATGCTGTCAACCATTCTCAATGTTTAACAACCACCATGATAGTTAAATAAATTTATTCCTTTGCAGTAGGGAAAAATTGGCTTTACGCAAAAACTGTAACCATAGAGATTTTCCACCAGCCATATATGCATGTAGTATAGGCTTATCATTCCATTATTATCTATGTGTTACATTGCCAGCATATTCCATGTGCTGACCCGTTTTCGGGCTGCAACGTTTCATGTTGCAGACTTTTCAGATCACGAGTACGGTGCTTAGGTCGTGGTTCTATACTCAGTGATGCCGTTGGAGTTGATGGACTCGCTTATTCTTCCAAACCTTCCACTGTTATCGTTATTAGATGGCCTTAAGCCATATTTATTTTTATTAAGTTCTCTCTTGACACATTCGATTGTAATAAGTGTGTGATAGCTACTCTGTTATAAATCCTCCGAGTGCTGTGTGGTGTCAGCATTCTTGATCCAGGATGACACCGAGCACGAGATCGAGCTGTTTGAGGTCCGGTCGCTACAAAAATGGTATCGAGCACCACGCCGATCGAGGACACGACCATTAAGCTAAAGCCCTAGATCACTACTCTCTTCTCATTTCGACTCCTCATCTTTTCTACTCTTTTAGGATGACTAAGCGAGGATCAAGTTCACCCAAATGGATGAAGATACACCCTTTGGGCGACACTGAAGGAAGTCACTAAGTACCTAAACATCGGATTACCAAGCTTCACGGGACCTACAATTCCACTTTACCCAAGAAGAGCTACTGGAAGATTCAAGTTCAAGTTCCGGAAGGGCGTTTGCGCCAATCACGGAGCCCATAGAGTGTGTTTTCAATGCACCAACCTCGAGTGCAGGAAAGAGCATGGCAGCTCACATAACCATGGGACGCATTGGAGAAGTTTACAAAGAAGACCTTAAAGATACTATCTACCAGATTTGCGGGCCGAGATGAACAATGGGAGATAGTTGGCACTAAGAAGGATCGATCCATTGCAGCTTTCATCCAGAGTTAAACCAGCACATTCGGCGCCAGAGAACCAGATGTCTTGCAGACATGATAGAGTTGAAGACAACAAAAGCCAAGATTATCGAATTAGAAGGAGAACTGAAGGCCACTCGCAAGGACTACATGGAGGAGATTGTAGCTCTAGTGGGACAAAACGGCGATCTTAAGGAGAAGATTGAAGAACTCATGGGAAATTCAGCACACGGAGGAGAAGATGAAGATTGCACCTATCCAGAGAACTACATCATCATCGACGACACCGATTCCGATCCTAGTGATGATGATTTCGAAGATGAAGCTGGAGCAGATATCATGGAGTCTTCATCGGAGCAGTTTTTCTAGTTGACCACCATAACAGTAGTAGATTTCCCCCATTTTAAATTAGTTTTATTTTCAGCACTTTGTAACGATAGATAGACCGTTGTATGCCCTTGTTTGAATTGATTGGAGTGATATTGTGTGATTTGTCTCATGTGCATATGGGTAGTGTTTTCTCCCTAGACCTCATTCTATTCTTAACTCTCGTCTTTTCTTAAAACCCTCAGATGCCTCTGAGACACGACCCCGGATTTGTTTTCCTGCCAGAGATCACTCAGTTGATTCAGCAGCAGAATGCCTTGATTCAAACATTGGTACAGAACCAAGGCAACAACAACAACAACCCACCGCCACCACCACCTGTTGACCATTTGACCCGTTTCTTAAGGCTGAATCCGCCGGTGTTTTCCAGTAGCACCGAGCCGATAGTAGCAGATGATTGGCTCCGTAAGATAGGGAGGGAGTTGACCACTGCAGGATGTACAAATGGAGAAAGGGTGAAATTTTCCGCTCATCAGCTCGAAGGACCCGCAGCAGCATAGTGGGAGAATTTTACAGCCACTTACCCTGTAGACACTGTCACATGGGATTAGTTTCAGCAAGCTTTCCGTACTGCCCATGTTTCAGCAGGAGCTATGGCCATGAAGAAGCGTGAGTTTCGCAACTTGCGCTAAGGAGGACGGACATTTCGCCAGTATGTAGATGATTTTAGTAAGTTAGCACGTTATGCCCCAAATGACGTTGCTACAGATGCAGCTAAGCAGGAGAAGTTCCTAGAAGGACTGAATGATGAGCTGAGCATGCAGTTGATGGTAGCCACCTTCAATAACTACCAGGAGTTGGTAGACCGTGCTCTTATGATTGAAGGGAAGCAGGAGCAGATTGACAACCGCAAGAGAAAGTATGGACAGGGGAAGAATAACTCTGGAGCTCAGCAGAAACTTCGCTTTACCCCGAAGCCAGGAGGACAATTTCAGCATACCCATGGAGGAGGTAGCTCGCACAACCATAATGGCACCAAGAATGGAAACGGGAATGGAGGAAGCAATGGACAAAACCGCACCAACCCGTCAACACCATCCAAGGAAGACCTGAGCCACATCACTTGCTTTAAGTGCCGCAAGACCGGGCATTATGCAAATGATTGTCCAGAAGGCCAAAATGGTAATGGTAATGGAAGCTCGGGAAAGAAGCCGAACCCTTTCAACAGGGGACAAGTGAACCACGTTACCATGGAGGAGGTTGAAGCTCAGCCAGACGCAGTAATAGGTAATTTTTTGGTTAAGACTTTTACTGCAGTTGTTCTTTTTGATACTGGTGCATCGCATTCATACATATCAAGGGGATTTGTGGATAAGTATAAACTACCAACCCAAGCCCTTAGGTCACCCATGCTAGTAACCTCATCCGGAGCAGAATACATGGCTAGTATATGGTGTGATCGACTGCCATTAAGGATTGGACACTATGTATTTCCCTCGGACCTAATAGTTCTGGAAACGCAAGGATTGGATGTAATATTAGGCATGGATTGGTTATCGAAGTATGGAGGGAACATAGATTGCGTCAGTAAGTCGATTTTGCTTACCACCCCAGAAGGGAGGAGAATCAAGTTTGTATCACGGCATGAGCCGAGGAGAGCACATGTAAATTCCTTAACGGGAGTTGTGCAGGAGGAAGTACCAGTGGTAAGGGATTACCCGGACGTGTTTCCAAAAGAGTTGCCAGGCATGCCACCGGACAGGGACATTGAGTTTCATATTGAACTACTGCCAGGCACTGGGCCAATATCTAAGAGACCGTATAGGATGCCGGCCCAAGATTTGGAGGAAATTAAGAAGCAGATTAAGGAGTTACTGGATAAAGGTTTTATTCGCCCAAGTTCTTCGCCTTGGGGATCACCAGTACTTCTAGTGGAGAAGAAGGATGGATCATTAAGAATGGTTGTTGATTATCGCGGATTGAATGAAGTGACCATTAAGAACAAGTACCCACTACCGATGATCAATGACTTGTTTGACCAATTGCAAGGAGCTAAGGTGTTTTCTAAGATCGATTTACGATCAGGGTACCATCAGTTGAAGATTCGAGAGCAGGGTATACCTAAGACGGCTTTTACCACCAGGTACAGGCTGTATGAGTATACCGTTATGTCATTTGGTCTGACCAACGCACCTGCCTATTTTATGAACATGATGAACAAAGTGTTTATGGAGTTTTTGGATAATTTCGTCGTGGTGTTCATTGATGATATTTCGGTTTACTCGAAGAATGAAGAAGAACATAAGGAGCATTTGCGTTTGTTACTCGAGAAGCTCAGAGAACACCAGTTATATGCCAAGTTCAGCAAGTCTGAGTTTTGGTTGAAGGAAGTTGGATTCTTGGACATGTTATATCCGGAGAAGGTATAGCAGTGGACCCCACTAAAGTTGCCACTGTAACAAACTGGGAGGCGCCAACAACAGTTGGGGAGATCCGGAGTTTCCTTGGACTCGCAGGATACTATCGGAGATTCATTGAGAATTTCTCAAGGATTGCGAAGCCTATGACAGAATTGTTGAAGAAGGATACCAAGTTCATTTGGACTGAGGAGTGTGAAGCTAGTTTCCAAGAGTTGAAGAAACGTTTGGTTACCTCACCAGTGTTAATATTGCCAGATCAGACCAAGGATTATGAGGTGTATTGAGACGCTTCACGTCGAGGACTTGAAGCAGTGCTTATGCAGGAGGGAAGAGTTGTTTCGTATGCTTCACGACAGCTTAAGCCTCATGAGTTAAACTATGCCACGCATGATTTGGAGTTAGCAGCCGTAGTGCATGCGTTGAAGACTTGGAGACATTTCCTCATTGGAAATTATTGTGAGGTATATACGGATCACAAGAGTTTGAAGTACATCTTCACGCAGAAGGAGCTAAATCTCAGGCAGAGGAGATGGTTGGAGCCCATTAAGGACTATGATATGAGATTACATTATCACCCCGGAAAGGCTAACGTGGCAGCAGACGCGTTGAGCCGTAAGAGTCACGTCAACACACTAATGATGGGAGAAATACCAAAGGAGTTAGCCGAGGATCTTCGAGAGCTATGTTTGGAAATAGTTCCGAGAGGCTATGTAGCAGCATTGGAGATTCAGTCAACTTTGATGGACAAAATCAGGGAAGCTCAGAAGACTGACAAAGAGATTGCCTCTATAAAGGAGAAAATGAGCGAAGGAAAGGCTAAGGGATTTCGTGAGGATGAGCACGATACCCTATGGTTTGAAGACCGTGTTTATGTGCCCAATGACCCGGAGATCAGGAAGTTGATTCTACAAGAGGCACATGATTCACCATATTCAATTCACCCAGGAAATACCAAGATGTATTTGGATTTGAAGAATACTTTCTGGTGGACCGGAATGAAGAAGGACATTGCAGAGTACGTAGAAGTTTGTGATGTATGTCAGAGGGTGAAGGCAGAACATCAGAAGCCAGCAGAATTGTTACAGCCATTGCCCATACCCGAATGGAAGTGGGATAAACTAGGTATGATTTCATCATGGGATTGCCCACGACTCGTTCAGGCTATGACTCGATTTGGGTTGTAGTCGATCGTTTGACGAAGGTAGCTCATTTCATTCCAGTAAAGACTACCTACAGCAGTGCCAAATTGGCTAAGATATACATGACAAGGATTGTATGCTTGCATGGAGTTCCGAGGAGTATCGTATCAGATAGAGGAACCCAATTCACCTCAAAGTTACTGGAAGCGGTTGCACGAAACTTTGGGAACCAGTGGAGTTTAGCACGACTTTTCATCCACGCATGATGGACAAACCGAGAGTCAACCAGATTTTGGAGGATATGCTTAGAGCTTGTGCCTTGGATTATGGATCCAGTTGGGACGAAAATTTGCCATATCGGAGTTTTCTTACAACAACGATTATCAATCCGGTTTGAAGATGGCACCTTCGAAGCCTTGTACGGACGGAGGTGCAGGACCCCATTGTTGTGGGATGAAGTTGGAGACCGCCAGTTGTTTGGACCGGATTTGATTAAGGAGTCTGAACGGAAAGTAAAGTTGATTCGCGATAGGCTCAAGGTAGCCCAGTCAAGACAGAAAAGTTATGCGGATTCAAAACGCAAGGAGACAGAATACAAAGTCGGAGACAGAGTTTATCTTCGTGTATCGCCACTTCGAGGAGTTAAGCGTTTTGGTGTTAAAGGAAAGTTAGCGCCCCGATTTGTAGGACCTTATCGTGTTTTGGAACGTATGGGAGAAGTTGCGTACAAATTGGAACTACCCGAAGGTTTGTCAGGTGTTCATGATGGGTTTCATGTTTCTCAGTTGAAGAAGTGTCACGCAGAGATGGCTGATATACCATTGAGAGATACTGTGCCACTAGAAGCGATTCAGTTGAATGATGATTTGACCTACGAGGAGAAACCAGTTAAGATTCTGGAGTATGCCAGCCGAGTCACCCGCAACAAGGTCATTAAGTTTTGCAAAGTTCAGTGGAGCCACCACACCGAGGAAGAAGCCACCTGGGAGCGAGAGGAAGATTTGCTTAAGGACCACCCCCACCTATTTTCTAGCCAACCCGAATCTCGAGGGCGAGATTCATCTTAAGGGGGTAGGTTTGTAACATCCCAAATTTTCAATTTGGAATGTTATACATAGAGCATCATTGCATATCATATTTTTTCGTTGCATTTTTGCTTGATCCCAGAAATTCTACACAACTCAAGGACCCACGGAGAGAGTTGGGGATTTCGTTATTTTCATATTTTGAGTTTCCTCAAATTTTGAAAATAGGATCATTTGATTTTAATTATTTTATCTTCAATTGTTTCTTCTATCAAAATATGAGAGGGGGAATAAAATGACTTTCCCAAAATAAAGAAATAATTAAGATTTAATAATAATATCAAATAAGATTTTAATTTGGAGTTTTTCACCTTTTTATTTGAATTTAGGAAAAATGCGCGTTTTTCAAAATTGCATTTAGGCCCCAAATAAAAGTTCATCTTGTCCGGCTTGATTTTAGAAACCGGGGAAAATTTATTTCGGGATTTTTGGAGTTCGTTTAGTATTTTTTTTTTCTGTGCGTAATTATTAAAAAAAAAGCGCCACCGACCTACGGGCCGTGTCAGCCTAGGACTCCGGCCATGAGGCTTTATAAGCCGGGAGCCAGCCGAGGCCCACCGTCGCCCCAGCGCCCCAAACCCTAGCCCGCGCCCGACCCGCCGTCGGCCGCCCAAGGCCAGACTGCATGGGACCCGCCGCCCGACCTCGCCGAGGTTCGCCGCCGCCTCATTCAGCGTCTTGCGGTTTTTTAAAACCGGGCGGTTTTATTCTGTTTTTTAGTTTAGTTTTTTTATTAGTTTCGGTTTTTTCAGTTTAGGTTAAATAGCGAACGTTCTTCGTTCGTTCATTTTTAATGAACGCGTTCATCAGATTAGTTTAGTTAACGAACGTCCGTTCGTTAACCCATTCGTCGTTTTTCTTTTTCTCGGATTTAATTCGTGATTTTTTTATCGCGATTCTTGATCCGATTTTCGTTTTAGTATAACTTTTCGCTCGTTTATCGGAATCAGGTGATTCAAGCGCCTAGAGTTTCGTCTCGAAACCCTCTTTCTGAATAACCTACTTAAACAAGTTTTTGATTCTGTAAAATTTGACTTAGATCCAGATTAGTAAAACGGAGTTGTTTTCTTCCGCCGTTTGACTTTCGTTGCTTCGTTTGATTTGATTCTTTTTGCAAACCGGAGTTCTTAAGTTGAACTATCTGGTTAGATCTATTTGAGTTTTACCTGTGCATTAGATGAGTACTTATTGTATGCTTGTTTGTTTGTCTGCGATAGAATACCCGGAGTACGCCGCCTGTTACTTCGAGTCTCTAGGTTTCGCGGATCATCAGCAAGGCAAGTAACACTTTGATCATACCTTTTCTACTACCCAGTTTTTATGCATTAGATCTATCCTCAAACACTTGCATGATTAGGATCTAATTAAATTGTGGGTTTTGGGAAGTAGATTGAGGTAGTACCTATTACCTGTTTTATTATCAAACCCTTGGGAGTTGCTTATACGTTTGCTTATTATGCCATGCTATGCTAGTAGACGTGGATTTGTGAGTATATCCATGACAGATGTGAGATTGTTATTTAATGGTTTATTTAAGGTGGCAATTTAAACACACATCTAGGTGGATTGAGGCACCTGGTTTCTATCAGGACTTGCCTGTATTTCTTCGGACCGCCACCCAGGCTCAAAGGGATCATGAGATTATTCATGCTAGAAACTTACGTGTGCAGCCACAAGCCATTATGGGCTCTGGCATAGTTGATTAAGTTGTGCGAACTCTTACGGGTAGGCTAGCTGATGTAGGGGTTGTAGGTTGGTACGGTCTACCCACATCTAAGGTGCTAGCGCTTCTGAAAGACTATGTCTCGGTCATCCGTCTCTCAAACACCATGTAGTGCGAGAAATCAAACAGAGGCGATCGAGTCTTGTGGGGAAAAGTGTGCAAACCTCTGCAGAGTGTATAAACTAATCATGGTTAGCCGTGTCCCCGGTTATGGACGTTTTGAGTATCTAGTACTTGGATATCCTGTGAATCTCATCATGTTACTTCTAATTAATATTGTTGGGTTTTTTTAGTGAGTACTTTTAATTGGTATTGAGAATGCTGTCAACCATTCTCAATGTTTAACAACCACCATGATAGTTAAATAAATTTATTCCTTTGCAGTACGGAAAAATTGGCTTTACGCAAAAACTGTAACCATAGAGCTTTTCCACCAGCCATATATGCATGTAGTATAGGCTTATCATTCCATTATTCTCTATGTGTTACATTGCCAGCATATTCCATGTGTTGACCCGTTTTCGGGCTGCAACGTTTCATGTTGCAGACTTTTCAGATGACTCGTACGGTGCTTAGGTCGTGGTTCTATACTCAGTGATGCCGTTGGAGTTGATGGACTCGCTTATTCTTCCAAGCCTTTCGCTGTTATCGTTATTAGATGGCCTTAAGCCATATTTATTTTTATTAAGTTCTCTCTTGACACATTCGATTGTAATAAGTGTGTGATTGCTACTCTGTTATAAATCCTCCAAGTACTGTGTGGTGTCAGCATTACTGATCCAGGGATGACACTGAGCACAGAGATCAGACTGTTTGAGGTCTGGTTGCTACACATCTGCTCGACGCGTTCTTGGAAGCCCGCCTCCGTGATGACCCACAAGTATAGGGGATCTATCGTAGTCCTTTCGATAAGTAAGAGTGTCGAACCCAACGAGGAGCAGAAGGAAATGATAAGCGGTTTTCAGCAAGGTATTCTCTGCAAGCACTGAAATAATAGGTAACAGATAGTTTTGTGATAGGATAATTTGTAACGAGCAACAAGTAACAAAAGTAAATAAAGTTCAACAAGGTGGCCCAATCCTTTTTGTAGCAAAGGACAAACCTAGACAAACTCTTATATAGAGAAAAGCGCTCCCGAGGACACATGGGAATTATCGTCAAGCTAATTTTCATCACGTTCATATGATTCGCGTTCGGTACTTTGATAATTTCATATGTGGGTGGACCGGTGCTTGGGTGCTCTCCTTACTTGGACAAGCATCCCACTTATGATTAACCTCTATTGCAAGCATCCGCAACTACAACAAAAGTATTAAGGTAAACCTAACCATATAATGAAACATATGGATCCAAATCAGCCCCTTACGAAGCAACGCATAAACTAGGGTTTAAGCTTCTGTCACTCTAGCAACCCATCATCTACTTATTACTCCCTAATGCCTTCTTCTAGGCCCAAATAATGGTGAAGTTTCATGTAGTCGACGTTCACATAACACCACTAGAGGATAGACAACATACATCTCATCAAAATATCGAACGAATACCAAATTCACATGACTACTAATAGCAAGACTTCTCCCATGTCCTCAGGAATAAACGTAACTACTCACAAAGCATATTCATGTTCATAATCAGAGGAGTATTAATATGCATATAGGATCTGAACATATGATCTTCCACCAAATAAACCAACTAGCATCAACTACAAGGAGTAATCAACACTACTAGCAACCTACAGGTACCAATCCCAGACTTGGAGACAACAATTGGATACAAGAGATGAACTAGGGTTTGAGAGGAGATGGTGCTGGTGAAGATGTTGATGGAGATTGCCCTCTCCCGACGAGAGGAGCCTTGGTGATGATTATTGGGATGATTTCCCCCTCCCGGAGGGAAGTGTCCCCGGCAGAACAGCTCTGCCGAAGCCCTAGATTGGTTCCGCCAAGGTTCCGCCTCGTGGCGGCGGAGTCTCGTCCCGAAAGCTTGCTTATGATTTTTCTTCGGACGAAAGACTTCATATAGCAGAAGATGGGCACCAGAGGGCCAACAGGGGGCCCACGAGGCAGGGGCGGGCCCAGGGGGTAGGGCGCGCCCCCCACCCTCGTGGCTAGGTGGAGGGCCCCCTGACGTATTTCTTCCGCTCAATATTTTTTATTATTTCCAAAAATAACTTTCGTGGAGTTTCAGGACTTTTGGAGTTGTGCAAAATAGGTCTCTAATATGTGCTCCTTTTCCAGCCCAGAATTCCAGCTACCGGCATTCTCCCTCCTTATGTAAACCTTGTAAAATAAGAGAGAATAGGCATAAGTATTGTGACATAATGTGTAATAACAGCCCATAATGCAATAAATATCGATATAGAAGCACGATGCAAAATGGACGTATCAACTCCCCCAAGCTTAGACCTCGCTCGTCCTCAAGCAGAAGCCGATAACGATATATATGTCCATATGTTTAGAGGTAGAGGTGTCAATAAAATAAAATACGGACATGAGGGCATCATGATTATTCTCATAACAGCAACATAAATGAATATTGTCATATGATTTCTTATGCTCAAGTAATAATCTTTTCACAATGCAAAGTATGAATCAGAAACTTTATTGAGAACTAACAAACTATAATCTCAGTCATTGAAGCAATTGCAATTTATCATAACATTAGAAAGAGTCTATGACAGAGCTTTCTAGCAAGTCCACATACTCAACTATCATTTAGTCTTTCATAATTGCTAACACTCATGCAATACTTGTGGTTACAGAGTTTTAGTCGGACACAGAGAAAGATAGGGGCTTATAGTTTCGCCTCCCAACCTTTTACCTCAAGGGTAATGTCAACAATAATAACTCATGCTACCCTACATCCAATTAGATATATTTATCAGGATCTTTCCAACACCCCGTGCTTGCCAAAGGATAAAATGTAAAAGGGAAAGGTGAAGATCACCATGACTCTTGCATAAGGTAGAAGATAATAATAAAAGATAGGCCCTTCGCAGAGGGAAGTAGAGGTTGCCATGCACTTTAAGGGTTAGATGCACAAAATCTTAATGCGAAAGAACGTCACTTTATATTGTCACTTGTGATATGAACCTTTATTATGCAGTCTGTCGCTTTTATTTCTTCCACATCACAAGATCGTATAAAGCTTATTTCCTCCATACCAATCAATTATACATATTTAGAGAGAAATTTTTATTGCTTGCACCGATGACAACTTACTTGAAGGATCTTACTCAATCCATAGGTAGATATGGTGGACTCTCATGGCAAAAACTGGTTTAAGGGTTTTTGGAAGCACATGTAGTATCTCTACTTGGTACAATAATTTGGCTAGCATGAGGGGGAAAGGCAAGCTCAACATGTTGGATGATCCATGACAACATACTTTATCTCAGATATAAGAAAACATCACCCATTACGTTGTCTTCCTTGTCCAACGTCAACTCTTTAGCATGTCATATTTTAATGAGTGCTCCCAATCATAAAAGATGTCCATGATAGTATATTTATATGTGAAACCTCTCTTCCTTTATTACTTCCTATTAATTGCAACGATGACCAAAGCTACGTTTGCCAACTCTCAACAACTTTTAATCATCATACTCTTTCTATGTGAAGTCATTACTCTCAGTAAGATCAATATGATCTCTTTATTTCTTTTTATTCTTTTTATCTTTTCTTTTATTCACTCAAGATCATGGAAAAATAATAAAGCCCTTAACTCAACACTAATCTTTATTATATAGCTCACGGACTCGATTACATAGAGAGATCATAAAGCAAAACTCAAAACTAAATCATACCAAAACTTTATTCTACTAGATCAAGATACTACTAATAGTATCGAACTAAGAAAAACGGTAAAGAAAGGAGATGTGGTTGTGATACGATACCGGGGCATCTCCCCCAAGCTTGGAAGTTGCCAAGGGGAGTGCCCATACACATGTGATTATGTCTCCTTGGCTGGTGAAGGGATTGTTGATGATGTAGGCTTGTCGTCCATCTTCCAAGGCATAGGCTCACCATCATAGAAGGATGATCGAGTCTCCGGGATCCTCAAATCTGCAGCCAAACTTATCCTTTTGAATCTATATTCATACTCACAGTTTTGGTTTTGCAGGTCATAGATTTGGGCTTGGAGGTGCTCGATTTTCTCGTGGAGCTTGAAGATGGCCTCCCCAATGTCCTTGGCATCCAGCTCGTGGTTGTTGGTGAACTCCGTGATCATTATGTGATAGGAGTCAAGTCCACGCTCCACCATCTCCTGGGACTTGAAAAATTGTTGCTCCATTGCTTCAAGCCTTGTCTCCACGCTTCCGGTCCTCCGTGGTCCCTCAACATCACGGATGTGCAGCAACCCATCACGCATCTCAATGGTTTGAGGGTGTTGCAGCACCTCCGCGAGGTAGGGGTTGATGACTTTCTCGAAGAACTTGTCCTTGGGGGCGCTTGGAGACGTCATGATGATCTAGATTTGTCAGAGAAACATCTCGAAACGAGAACAGAAGATAATTGCGTGATACGGTGGTCAAAACCTTCAGGAGAATATATAATGAATTTTTACCAACCAAAATACGTACCATGCAAGAAAACGGAGTCCGGAGAGCACACGAGGTGCCCACGAGGTAGGGGGCGCGCCCTCCACCCTCATGGAGCCTTCGTGTCCTTCCCGGACTGCTTCTTATTTTTCTATTTTTCTAAATATTCCAAAACGGAGAAAATTGCCATTAGAACTATTTTGGAGTCGGTTTACTTACCGTACCACATACCTATTCCTTTTCGGAGTCTGAAACATTCTAGAAAGTGTCCCTTATGTATTCCTCCGGGGTTACGGTTTCAATAACATTGGTTTCAACATTTATGGGATTACCTGAGATATAATGTTTAATTCTTTGACCGTTCACCACCTTCGGATTTGTGCCTTCGAAGTTGTTGATTTTTATGGCACCGGAACGATAGACCTCCTCGATAACGTAAGGTCCTTCCCATTTAGAGAGAAGTTTTCCTGCAAAAAATCTTAAATGAGAGTTGTATAGCAATACATAATCACCTACATTAAACTCACGCTTTTGTATTCTTTTGTCATGCCATCTTTTAACTTTTTCTTTAAACAACTTGGCATTTTCATAGGCTTGGGTTCTCCATTCATCAAGTGAGCTAATATCAAATAACCTCTTCTCACCGGCAAGTTTGAAATCATAATTGAGCTCTTTAGTAGCCCAATATGCCTTATGTTCTAGTTCGAGAGGTAAGTGACATGCTTTTCCATAAACCATTTTATACGGAGACATACCCATAGGATTTTTATATGCAGTTCTAAGGCCCATAATGCATCATCAAGTTTCTTGGACCAATTCTTTCTAGATCTATTAACAGTCTTTTGCAAAATCAATTTGAGCTCTCTATTACTCAATTCTACTTGACCACTAGACTGCGGGTGATAAGGAGATGTAATTCTGTGATTAACATCATATTTAGCAAGCATTTTACAGAAAGCACCATGAATAAAATGTGAACCACCATCAGTCATTAAATATCTAGGGACTCCAAACCTCGGAAAAATAACTTCTTTAAGCATCTTAATAGAAGTGTCAGCACTGCTAGTTGGAATAGCTTCTACCCACATAGTAACGTAATCAACATCAACTAAAATATGTGTATATCCATTAGAGGCAGGAAAAGGTCCCATATAATCAAAGCCCCAAACATCGAATGGTTCAATAACAAGTGAATAATTCATAGGCATTTCTTGACGTCTACTAATATTACCAATTCTTTGGCATTCATCACAAGATAAGACAAACTTACGGGCATCCTTGAAGAGAGTGGGCCAATAAAACCCGGATTGCAATACCTTATGTGCAGTTCTATCTCCAGCGTGGTGTCCTCCATAAGCCTCGGAGTGACACTTGCGTAGGATCTATTCCTGTTCATGCTCAGGTACACAATGTCTAATAACACCATCTACTCCTTCTTTATAAAGATGAGGGTCATCCCAGAAGTAATGTCTCAAATCATAGAAAAACTTTTTCTTTTGCTGGTATGTGAAACTAGGTGGTATAAATTTAGCAACAATATAATTAGCATAATCAGCATACCATGGAGCAGTACGAGAAGTATTTATGACATTTAATTGCTCATCAGGAAAGCTATCATCAATAGGTAGTGGGTCATCAAGAACATTTTCTAACCTAGACAAGTTATGCGCAGCGGGTTCTCAGCTCCTTTTCTATCAACAATATGCAAATCAAATTCTTGAAGCAAGAGAACCCATCTAATAAGTCTAGGTTTAGCATCTTTCTTTTCCATAAGATATTTAATAGCAGCATGATCCGTGTGAATAGTTACTTTAGAATCGAAAATAACTTATCACAAGCAAATACGACTGCTAAGAATTCTTTTTCAGTAGTAGCATAATTTATTTGAGCATTGTCTAGAGATTTGCTAGCATATCGGATAACATTTAATTTCTTATCAACTCTTTGCCCTAGAACAGCACCTACAGCATAATCACTAGCATCACACATAATTTCAAAGGGTAAATTCCAATCAGGTGGCTGAACAATAGGTGCAGAGATCAATGCTTTCTTAATTATTTCAAATGCTTCTACACAATCATCATCAAAGACAAATGGTATATCTTTTTGTAATAAATTAGTGAGAGGCCGAGAAATTTTTGAGAAGTCCTTAATGAACCTCCTATAAAATCCGGCATGACCAAGGAAACTTCTTATACCTTTGATGTCCTTGGGACATGGCATCTTTTCAATAGCATCAACCTTGGCTTTATCAACCTCAATACCTCTGTCAGAAACTTTATGCCCCAAGACAATACCTTCATTAACCATAAAGTGGCACTTTTCCCAATTCAAGACAAGATTAGTTTCTTCACATCTCTGCAAAACTCGATCAAGGTTGCTCAAGCAATCATCAAAAGAGGATCCATAGACGGAAAAATCGTCCATGAAAACCTCACAAATCTTTTCACAGAAGTCAGAGAATATAGCCATCATGCATCTTTGAAAGGTAGCAGGTGCATTACATAAACCAAAAGGCATATGTATATAAGAAAAAGTACCAAAAGGGCAAGTAAAAGTAGTCTTTGATTGATCATGGGCTGACACAGGTATTTGAGAGAAACCAGAATAACCATCTAGAAAGCAAAAATGTGTATGTTTGGATAATCTTTCTAGCATTTGATCGATAAAAGGTAAGGGGTAATGATCTTTTTTAGTAGCCTTATTTAATTTGCGGAAATCAATTACCATGCTATAACCTGTAATAATTCTTTGTGGGATCAACTCATCTTTATCATTAGGAACGACGGTAATACCTCCCTTCTTAGGGACACAATGGACAGGACTTACCCACTGACTATCAGCAACGGGATAAATTATACATGCCTCAAGGAGTTTTAGTATTTCTTTCCTTACCACTTCCTTCATCTTAGGATTCAGCCGTCGTTGATGATCATGAACTGGCTTGGCGTCTTCCTCCAAATTTATTTTGTGTTGACATAGAGTGGGACTAATGCCCTTAAGATCATCAAGAGTATATCCAATAGCAGCACGGTGCTTCTTCAGAATTTTCAAGAATCTCTCTTCTTCATGCTCTGAAAAGTTAGCACTAATAATAATAGGATATATCTTTTTCTCAGCAAGATAAGCATATTTAAGAGTATCAGGTAACGGTTTGAGCTCAAACACGGGATCGCCCTTGGGTGGAGGAGGATCCCCTAGGATTTCAACAGGCAAATTGTGTTTCAGGATGGGTTCCTGTTTAAAGAATACTTCATCTATTTCCCTTCTTTCATTCATAAACATATCATTTTCATGGTCTAGCAAATATTGTTCTAAAGGATCACTAGGAGGCACGGCAATATAAGCAAGACCAATAATTTCATCCTTACTAGGCAATTCCTCTTCACGGTTTTGTCTACTAAATTTATAGAAATTAAACTCATGAGACATATCACCCAAACCAATAGTAACAACATCCTTTTTGCAGTCTATCTTAGCATTAACAGTGTTCAAGAAAGGTCTACCAAATATAATGGGACAAAAGCTATCTTGTGGGGAACCAAGAACAAGAAAATCAGCAGGATATTTAGTTTTTCCACACAAGACTTCAACATCTCTAACAATTCCCATTGGTGAAATAGTATCTCTATTGGCAGGTTTAATTGTGACATCAATATCTTCTAACTCGGTAGGTGCAATGTCATGCTTAATTTCGTTGTATAAGTCGATAGGTATTGCACTAGCACTAGCACCCATATCACATAAGCCATGATAACAATGATCTCCTATTTTAACAGAAATAATAGGCATGCCTACCACAGGTCTATGTTTATCTTTCGCACAAGGTTTGGCAATTCTAGTAGTTTCATCACAAAAATGAATAACATGCCCATCAATATTATCAGACAAGAGATCTTGAACAATAGCAATATTAGGTTCAACTTTAATTTTCTCAGGAGGTGATAAGTTCTAATATTGCTTTTACGAACCACAGTTGAAGTTTTAGCATGATCCTTTATTCTGACAGGGAAAGGTGGTTTCTCAACATAAGTAGTAGGAACAATAGGATCATTATAAGTGATAGTCTTTTCTTCAACTTTAAATAGGTGCAGCTACTTTTACTTCTATGGGAGGATGATATTTAAACCACTTCTCCTTGGGAAGATCAACATAAGTAGCAAAAGATTCACAGAAAGAGGTGATACGTCTCCAACGTATCTATAATTTTTGATTGCTCCATGCTACTTTATCTACTGTTTTGGACTATATTGGGCTTTATTTTCCACTTTTATATTATTTTTGGGACTAACCTATTAACCGGAGGCCCAGCCCAGAATTGCTGTTTTTTGCCTATTTCAGTGTTTCGAAGAAACAGAATATCAAACGGAGTCCAAACGGAATGAAACCTTCGGAAACGTGATTTTCTCACCAAACGTGTTCCAGGGGACTTGGACCCTACTCCAAGGAACGAAAGAGGCGGTCACGAGGGTGGGGGGCGCGCCCCCTGCCTCATGGGCCCCCTGTCGCTCCACCGACGTACTCCTTCCTCCTATATATACCTACGTACCCCCAAACGATCAGAACAGGAGCCAAAAACCTAATTCCACCGCCGCAAATTCCTGTATCCACGAGATCCCATCTTGGGGCCTGTTAGGAGCTCCACCAAGGGGCATCTACCATGGAGGGCTTCTACATCATCACCATAGCCCCTCCGATGAAGTGTGAGTAGTTTACTTGAGACCTTGGTCCATAGCTAGTAGCTAGATGGCTTCTTCTCTCTTTTGGATCTCAATACAATGTTCTCCCCCTCTCTCGTGGAGATCTATTCGATGTAATCTTCTTTTTGTGGTGTGTTTGTTGAGACCGATAAATTGTGGGTTTATGATCCAGCTTATCTATGAATAATATTTGAATCTTCTCTGAATTCTTTTATGTATGATTGGTTATCTTTACAAGTCTCTTCGAATTATCCGTTTGGTTTGGCCAACTAGATTGGTAGTTCTTGCAATGGGAGAAGTGTTTAGCTTTGGGTTCAATCTTGCGGTGTCCTTACCCAGTGACAGAAAGGGTTGCAAGGCACGTATTGTATTGTTGCCATCGAGGATAACAAGATGGGGTATTTATCATATTGCATGAATTTATTCCTCTACATCATGTCATCTTGCTTAAGGCGTTACTCTGTTTTTAACTTAATACTCTAGATGCATGCTGGATAGCGGTCGATGAGTGGAGTAATAGTAGTAGATGCAGAATCGTTTCGGTCTACTTGTCTTGGACGTGATGCCTATATACATGATCATACCTAGATATACTCATAATTATGCTCAATTCTGTCAATTGCTCAACAGTAATTTGTTCACCCACCATAGAATACTTATGCTCTTGAGAGAAGCCACTAGTGAAACCTATGGCCCCCGGGTCTATTCTCATCATATCAATCTCCATCACTTTAATACTTGCTTTGTTTTTACTTTGCCTTTTACTTTTCACTTTGCATCTCTATACCAAAAATACCAAAAATATTATCTATCTTCTCTATCAGATCTCACTCTCGTAAGTGACCGTGAAGGGATTGACAACCCCTAATCGCGTTGGTTGCGAGGAGCTATCGTTTTGTGCAGGTACGAGGGACTTGTCGTGGACTCCTCTGGATTGATACCTTGGTTCTCAAAACTGAGGGAAATACTTACGCTACTTTGCTGCATCATCCTCTCCTCTTCGGGGAAATCCAACGCAGTGCTCAAGAGGTAGCAAGAAGAATTTCTGGCGCCGTTGCCGGGGAGGCTCACGCAAGAGCAAGTCAATCACCATACCAAGTACCCATCACAATCCTATCTCTCGCATTACATTATTTGCCATTTGCCTCTCGTTTTCCTCTCCCCCACTTCACCCTTGCCGTTTTATTCGCCCTCTCTTTCTCAATCTCCTCCTCTTTTTCCCGTTGCCTTTTGTTCGCTCGTGTGTTAGTTTGCTTGCTTGTTGCTATGTCTGAAATTGGGGAAATTATTGCCGATATGGGCGATAATAATATCATGGAAAATTTTGAAGCTCCTGCTGAAGAATCCCCTACCTATCATACAAAAAGATTTCGAATCTGTAGTGGTAATATTATTGGAAAAGGAGTTATTCAAGATTTCTTTACTTGTGCTGGTGCTTTACCCTCTATGGGTGGTTCTATTCTCCATAGAACTAGTAGCCTTGCGGACGCTATTGCCATGCTTATCGTTGAACTTGAAAGGCAATTTATGCATATGCACCCTTCTATATAGAGAATTTTCTAATACTGAACACTCCTCTGTTAAGCGTGCCGCTACTATCTTTTTGGCTCATGAATTCAGGTTTATAATAAAAGAAGCCAAAGAAATCTTTGCGCATTATAGGGTGGACGCTGGCCGTCCTCCCATAGAATCTATCCTTTTTTATCAAGAAGAAATAATGCGTTTTCAATCTATCGACTATATTGCTTTCAATGAAAATCTTAGAAAAAAGGTGCCTACCAATATTTTAATTGATAGAATCTCTGAGCTTAATGATGATTTGGCTATTCGAAATAATGAGCTAGGATTCTCTCTTGAGTATAGGCTCACCAAGTTACATCAAAAGAACGCTTATAATGATGAATTGGTTGTGCAATCTGAAGAAGGGCGAAGAGGAACCTATACCTCCTAAAATTGATCTTGGGGACTTTTGTCCTATTAAATTTAGCCCTTTTGATTACTTTTGCTTGCCTAAAAAAAACTTGCTGCCGAACATAGAGAATATGAAATGAGTTTCACCGATCTATCTTATTACTATGGCACTACTTAGATCTATCCTTACTTTTATGCCTAGCTAGGGGCGTTAAACGATAGCGCTTGTTGGGAGGCAACCCAATTTTATTTTTAGTTTTTGTTTTTGCTCCTGTTTAGGAAAATAATCCATCTAGCCTCTGTTTAGATGTGGTTTTATGTTTTAATTAGTGTTTGTGCCAAGCTAGACCTATTGGATCTTCTTGGATGATAGTTATTTGATCTTGCTGTAATTTCCAGAAACTTTGCGCTCAGTGTCCGAATTATTAAAAATCACCAGAACGTGATAAAATACTGATTGCAATTGCTGCTGATAAATAAACAAATTTTCCAGGTCGTCTAATTTTTTTAGATTTTTTGGAGTTCCAGAAGTTTGCGTTAGTTACAGATTACTACAGACTATTCTGTTTTTGACAGATTCTGTTTTTCGTGTGTTGTTTGCTTATTTTGATGAATATATGGCTAGTAAAATAGTTTATAATCCATAGAGAAGTTGGAATACAGTAGGTTTAACACCAATATAAATAAATAATGAGTTCATTACAGTACCTTAAAGTAGTCTTTTGTTTTCTTTCTCTAACGGAGCTCACGAGATTTCTATTGAGTTTTGTGTTGTGAAGTTTTCAAGTTTTGGGTGAATTCTTTTGATGGATTATGGAACAAGGAGTGGCAAGAGCCTAAGATTGGGGATACCCATGTCACCCCCAAGATAATCCAAGTACACCAAAAATTCAAAGCTTGGGGATGCCCCGGAAGGCATCCCCTCTTTCGTCTACTTCCATCGGTAATTTACTTGGAGCTATATTTTTATTCACCACATGATATGTGTTTTGCTTGGAGCGTCTTGTATTATTTGTGTCTTTACTTGTTAGTTTACCACAATAATCCTTGATGTACACACCTTTTGAGAGAGCCATACATAAATTGGATTTGCTAGAATACTCTATGTGCTTCACTTATATCTTTTGAGCTTGATAGTTTTGCTCATAGTGCTTCACTTATATCTTTTGAGCGTGATAATTTTTTCTCTAGTGCTTCACTTAGATCTTTTAGAGCACGGTGGTGGATTTGTTTTAAAGAAATTATTGATCTCTCATGCTTCACTTAGATTATTTTTAGAGTCGTTAATAGCATGGTAATTTGCTTAATATTAATATACTTGGTATTCAAGATATGTGAAACTTTCTTTTGAGTGCGTTGAATACTAAGAAAAGTTTGATGCTTGATAATTGTTTTGAGAAATGGAGGTGATAATATCAAAGTCGTGCTAGTTGAGTAGTTGTGAATTTGAGAAATGCTTGTGTCGTGCATGTATGGTTAAAGTTGTGTAACAAATTTGAAACATGAAGTGTACCTGGCTTGTGCATCCTTATGAGTGTCGGTCGGGGACGAGCGATGGTCTTTTCCTACCAATCTATCCCCCTAGGAGCATGCGCGTAGTACTTGATTTTTGATGACTTCTAAATTTTTGCAATAAGTATATGAGTTCTTTTGACTAATGTTGAGTCCATGGATTATCGCACTTTTACCTTTCCGCCTTTGCTAGCCTCTTGATGCCGTGCATTGCCCTTTCTCGCCTTGAGAGTTGGTGCAAACTTAGCGGTGCATCAAACCCGTGATATGATCGCTCTATCACACATAAACCTCCTTATATCTTCCTCAAAACAGCCACCATACCTACCTATTATGGCATTTCCATAGCCATTCCGAGATATATTGCCATGCAACTTTCCATAGTTCCGTTCATCATCATCATGACATACTTTACTTTTGTCATATTTCCATTGCATGATCATGTAGTTGTCATCGTATTTGTGGCAAAGCCACCATGCATTATTTTTCATACATGTCACTCTTGATTCATTGCACCATCCCGGTACACCGCCGGAGGCATTCATATAGAGTCATATCTTGTTCTAGTTTCGAGTTGTAATCCTTATGTTGTAATCAATAGAAGTGTGATGATCATCATTATTAGAGCATTGCCCAATCAAAAAAAGGAGAAAGGCCAAAGAAGAAAAGAAAGGCCCAAAAAAAGAAAATAAATAAAAAGGGCAATGCTACTATCTATTTTTCCACACTTGTGCTTCAAAGTAGCACCTTGTTCTTCATGTAGTGAGTCTCATGTATTGTGCTTCAAAGTAGCACCATGTTTTTCATATAGTGAGTCTCATAAGTTGTCTTTTTCATACTAGTGGGAATTTTTCATTATAGAACTTGGTTTGTATATTCCTACGATGGGCTTCCTCAAATGCCCTAGGTCTTCGTGAGCAAGCAAGTTGGATGCACACCCACTAGTTTTCTTTTGTTGAGCATTCATTTATAGCTCTAGTGCATCCGTTGCATGGCAATCCCTACTCCTCATGTTGACAACAATTGGTGGGCATCTCCATAGCCGTTGATTATCCTCGTCAATGTGAGACTTTCTCTTTTGTCTTCTCCACAATCCCCATCATCATATTCTATTCCACCCATAGTGCTATATCCATGGCTCACGCTCATGTATTGCGTGAAGGTTGAAAAAGTTTGAGATTATTTAAGTACGAAACAATTGCTTGGCTTGTCATCGGGGGTATAGAAGTTGGGAACATCTTTGTGTGACGAAAATGAAGCATAGCCTAACTATATGATTTTGTAGGGATGAACTTTCTTTTGCCATGCTATTTTGAGAAGACATGATTACTTTGATTAGTATGCTCAAGTATTATTATTTTTATGTCAATATGAACTTTTGTCTTGAATCTTTGGATCTGAATATTCATACCACAATTAAGAAGATTTACATTGAAATTATGCCAAAGTATCACCCGCATCAAAAATTCTCTTTTATCATTTACTTACTCGAGGACGAGCAGGAATTAAGCTTGGGGATGCCTGATCGTCTCCAACGTATCTATAATTTTTATTGCTACATGCTACTTTATCTACTGTTTTGGACTATATTGGGCTTTATTTTCCACTTTTATATTATTTTGGGACTAACCTATTAACCGGAGGCCCAGCCCGAAATTGTTGTTTTTGCCTATTTTAGTGTTTGAAGAAACATAATATCAAACGGAGTCCAAACGGAATGAAACCTTCGGAAACGTGATTTTCTCACCGAACGTGATCCAGGGGACTTGGACCCTACTTCAAGGAACGAAAGAGGCGGTCACGAGGGTGGGGGCGCGCCCTCGCGCCCCCCTGCCTCGTGGGCCCCCTGTCGCTCCACCGACGTACTCCTTCCTCCTATATATACCTACGTACCCCCAAACGATCAGAACAGGAGCCAAAAACCTAATTCCACCGCCGCAACTTCCTGTATCCATGAGATCCCATCTTGGGGCCTGTTTCGGAGCTCCGCCGGAGGGGGCATCTACCATGGAGGGCTTCTACATCATCACCATAGCCCCTCCGATGAAGTGTGAGTAGTTTACTTCAGACCTTCTGGTCCATAGCTAGTAGCTAGATGGCTTCTTCTCTCTTTTTGGATCTCAATACAATGTTATCCCCCTCTCTCGTGGAGATCTATTCGATGTAATCTTATTTTTGCGGTGTGTTTGTTGAGACTGATGAATTGTGGGTTTATGATCCAGCTTATCTATGAATAATATTTGAATCTTCTCTAAATTATTTTATGTATGATTGGTTATCTTTACAAGTCTCTTCTAATTATCCGTTTGGTTTGGCCAACTAGATTGGTAGTTCTTGCAATGGGAGAAGTGTTTAGCTTTGGGTTCAATCTTGCGGTGTCCTTACCCGGTGTGATGTAAAGGGTTGCAAGGCACGTATTGTATTGTTGCCATCGAGGATAACAAGATGGGGTATTTATCATATTGCATGAATTTATTCCTCTACATCATGTTATCTTGCTTAAGGCGTTACTCTATTTTTAACTTAATACTCTAGATGCATCTTTGGATAGCGATCGATGAGTGGAGTAATAGTAGTAGATGCGAATCGTTTGACCTACTTGTCTTGGACGTGATGCCTATATACATGATCATACCTAGATATACTCATAATTATGCTCAATTCTGTCAATTGCTCAACAGTAATTTGTTCACCCACCATAGAATACGTATGCTCTTGAGAGAAGCCACTAGTGAAAGCTATGGCCCCCGGGTCTATTCTCATCATATCAATCTCTATCACTTTAATACTTCCTTTGTTTTTACTTTGCCTTTTACTTTTCACTTTGCATCTCTATACCAAAAATACCAAAAATATTATCTATCTTCTCTATCGATCTCACTCTAAGTAAGTGACCGTGAAGGATTGACAACCCCTAATCGCGTTGGTTGCGAGGAGCTATCGTTTTGTGCAGGTACGAGGGACTTGTGCGTGGCCTGCTACTGGATTGATACCTTGGTTCTAAAAAACTGAGGGAAATACTTACGCTACTTTGCTGCATCATCCTCTCCTCTTCGGGGAAATCCAACGCAGTGCTCAAGAGGTAGCAAGAAATTCTATCTCAGAGTCAAGGCCATATTTAGTGCTAAATTTACGAAAAACATCGTTATCCATAAAAGATTTTACACAATCAAACTTAGGTGTCATACCTGACTCCTTACCTTCTTGAGATCCCAATCTTCAGAGTTGCGTTTAATTCTGTCCAATAAATCCCATTTGAATTCAATAGTCTTCATCATAAAAGAGCCAGCACAAGAAGTATCGAGCATGGTACGATTGTTATTAGAAAGCCGAGCATAAAAACTTTGAATAATTATTTCTCTTGGGAGCTCATGATTGGGGCATGAATATAACATTGATTTAAGCCTCCCCCAAGCTTGAGCGATGCTTTCTCCTTCGCGAGGCCAAAATTATATATATAATTGCGATCACGATGAACAAGATGCATAGGATAAAATTTCTGATGAAATTCCAATTTCAATCGTTTGTAGTTCCATGATCCAGTATCATCACATAGCCTATACCATGTCAATGCATATCCCTCCAAAGATAAATGGAAGACCTTCTTCTTAATAAAATCACCGGGTATACCTGCAAGCTGAAATAATCCACAAACTTCATCCACATATATTAGGTCTCATCAGGATGCTTTGTTCCGTCTCCTGCATACGGATTTGCTAGCAGTTTTTCTAACATACCCGAAGGAATCTCAAAGTAAACATTTTCATCTTCAGTAGGTTCAGTAGGTTGACGAGCAACTCTTTGCTCTACTGGTTGGGGTGAAGATACCCCGAACAAGCCCCTCAGAGGATTACTTTCCATAGTAACAAGTGATAGTAAATTTCAGCACACTATATAAATTTTTCCTTACCAAATTCCACCTACCAAAGGCGCTTCACTCCCCGGCAACGGCGCCATAAAAGAGTCTTGATGACCCACAAGTATAGGGGATCTATCGTAGTCCTTTCGATAAGTAAGAGTGTTGAACCCAATGAGGAGCAGAAGGAAATGATAAGCGGTTCTCAGCAAGGTATTCTCTGCAAGCACTGAAATAATAGGTAACAGATAGTTTTGTGATAGGATAATTTGTAACGAGCAACAAGTAAAAAAAGTAAATAAAGTGCAGCAAGGTAGCCCAATCCTTTTTGTAGCAAAGGACAAGCCTGGACAAACTCTTATATAGAGAAAAGCGCTCCCGAGGACACATGGGAATTATCGTCAAGCTAGTTTTCATCACGTTCATATGATTCGCGTTCGGTACTTTGATAATTTGATATGTGGGTGGACCGGTGCTTGGGTGCTGTCCTTACTTGGACAAGCATCCCACTTATGATTAACCTCTATTGCAATCATCCACAGCTACAACAAAAGCATTAAGGCAAACCTAACCATAGCATGAAACATATGGATCCAAATCAGCCCCTAACAAAGCAACGCATAAACTAGGGTTTAAGCTTCTATCACTCTAGCAACCCATCATCTACTTATTACTCCCCAATGCCTTCCTCTAGGCCCAAATAATGGTGAAGTGTCATGTAGTCGACGTTCACATAACACCACTAGAGGATAGACAACATACATCTCATCAAAATATCGAACGAATACCAAATTCACATGTAACTACTCACAAAGCATATTCATGTTCATAATCAGAGGAGTATTAATATGCATATAGGATTTGAACATATGATCTTCCACCAGATAAACCAACTAGCATCAACTACAAGGAGTAATCAACACTACTAGCAACCTACAGGTACCAATCCCAGACTTGGAGACAACAATTGGATACAAGAGATGAACTAGGGTTTGAGAGGAGATGGTGCTGGTGAAGATGTTGATGGAGATTGCCCTCTCCCGATGAGAGGAGCGTTGGTGATGACGATGGCGATGATTTCGCCCTCCAAGAGGGAAGTGTCCCCGGCAGAACAGCTCTACCGGAGCCCTAGATTGGTTTCGCCAAGGTTCCGCCTCGTGGCGGCGGAGTCTCGTCCCGAAAGCTTGCTTATGATTTTTCTTCGGACAAAAGACTTCATATAGCAGAAGATGGGCACCGGAGGGCCAACAGGAGGCCCACGAGGCAGGGGGCGCGCCCAGGGGGTAGGGCGCGCCCCCCACCCTCGTGGCCAGGTGGAGACCCCCCTGATGTATTTCTTCCGCTCAATATTTTTTATTATTTCCAAAAATAACTTTCGTGGAGTTTCAGGACTTTTGGAGTTGTGCGAATAGGTCTCGATATTTGCTCCTTTTCCACCCTGAATTCCAGCTGCGCCGCATTCTCCTCCTTATGTAAACCTTGTAAAATAAGAGAATAGGCATAAGTATTGTGACATAATGTGTAATAACATCCCATAATGCAATAAATATCGATATAGAAGCATGATGCAAAATGGGCGTATCACTCCGTTGCGTCAACGACCGACGTCCTGGAGTCCAGTTCCTCCTTGCAGGCATGGTGAAGCGCCTGAAGCTTCTGGAAGTTGCTGCTCATGGCCTGGAGGAGCTGGTCCTCCTTGGAGCTACCGCTGCTGGCGCTTGGCTCGTCAACAACCTGGAGCCTGGCTGCGGCGATGACCTCTTCATCAAAGACCTCCCCCTCGGCAGGTGCTCCGGTGCTTGCCATCCCCGGGATGATGACAAACAAATCCTCGACGTTCTTCAGGTATCTGCTCGAGGTGGGGGCTTCGGAGGTGGGCGGTTGGTCGTCAGCCATCGTCTCCCCGGTAGCTGAGGACTCTGGGACCGACGTAGCGCCAGGCTCTCCTGAGGCAGGGATGCCGTCAGTACGGTCGCCGATCTCCTCGCTGGCCTCCCCGGCAGACCCCTTGGCGGCCTCTTCATGTGCTTCCTTGGTGGCCTCGTCGGCAGCAACCTTGTCAGCCTCGGTGGCGGCATCCTTGGCGGTCTCCTCGATGGTGGCATCGATATCCATTTGACCCACCGAGGAGAGGTCTGGAAACCAATGAGGAGAAAAATATGAATCCAAGATCAAAGTTCAAAGCAAAAATAAAAAGATTGTGCTGGAAAACTGGTCCAGACCAGGAGGCGGGCGGCTTACCTACGATGAGTTGGGGAGGAGTGGTTCCCTCCCCGACAACACTCGTTGCGGGGATGGAGCTGCCAGCGCCTGTGATTGCCGGCTCTCCCTCCACATGCGTGGGCTCGTCGGTGAGGGCCCTTGCCGGGGATCTCTCCCTTGGCGGCGTGGGCTTGCCGAAGGAAGCCCTTGCCGGGGACCCCTTCCTAGGTGGTGTGGTGGTTGATGGAGGAGGCATGTTGGGGGTGGCCCTTGGCGGCTCCTCCTGTTGCCGCTCTTCCCCTGCAAACCCGGCAAGATTAACGGTGAAGAGAGACACCCCAGCGCTCGCCAGCGGAAAGTTGGTAATGGACTCACGCTGGGGGCTGAGTCGGGGGCTGCATCGTGGGTTGGGGCCTAGGCTGATCGTGATCACCTCCGGTGCGCTTGAGGTGCTTGTCAGGGGCTCGTCGCCTGTCGAGGTCTCGGCCCTCTTCGCCATCCTCTGTGCCAATGTCTCCATGTCCCTAAAGAGGCAAGCCAAGACAAGATCAAATTAAATCAAGCGAGATAACCAAAATAGAGATTCAGGAAATGGAGAAAGCGGTGAGGCACTTACTCGTCCACTTCCTCTCGCCTACTCCTATTCGGGCTCATGGAAGAGAGGTCGTAGTCGGCCTCTGGTATGGTGTTCGTGCGGAGGGGTGGGGATGGAGACCTGGGCCGCTTGGCCGTGGCGGAGGCGGCGGCCGCTATTTCCTTTGCTAACGCGGTCGTGCTCCTCATATGGCGCATGGGTTGTGCCTAGGCCTCTTGCCACTGGGCGGCCTTTCCAGCCGCCCTCTTGGCGGGGACCTCTTCAGGTGAGGAGGCTCGCCGCACTGGCTCATTGGAGCCAACCCGCCGGAGGATGTGCTTTTTCCTCCCCTAGATTGGGGGCTCCTCCTGCAGCTCCTCCTGCAGCTCCTCCTCGTCCGCGTCGTCGGCCGCCTCCTCGGCAGAAGGGCCCCCCATAGCGGCACCACTATGCTCCCCGACGGGATCCCCCCGCTCGGCAAGATCATCTTCGGTGTCGTCCTCGTCTTCCTGGAAGCCGACGCTGCTGGCCTCCTCGGCAAGGGCCGCTTCTTCCGCCCTGCTGGTGATGTATGTCACCTCTTCGTCGGTGGTGTCGTGGATGAGCTGCGTTCTTCGCGGATGGGCCTCTCCAACAAGTTGTCGAAGAACTCCTGCACCCGCACCGCATCCGGCTCGGCCCAGGTTTGGTCGAGGCCGTGGGCGTTGAACACCGGCATCATGGCGATGATGGAGGTCCGGGTGGAATTGTTCCACAAGGGGACCAAGGCCGCCGGCAACTTGAACGGCTTGTCGGCCTTCTCGGCCTTCCCGGCTTTGCTGGCCTTGCTAGTCTTGTCGGCCTTAACTTGGAACAACCTTTGGCAAAGAGCTGCGTGCTGTGATACGTCTTCGTCGTATCTATAATTTTTTATTGTTTCATGCCAATATTATACAACTTTTACATACTTTTGGCAACTTTTTATATGATTTATTGGACTAACCTATTGATCCAGTGCCCAGTGCCAGTTCCTGTTTTCTGCATGTTTTTTGTATCGCGGAGTATTGATATCAAACGAAGTCCAAATGCAATAAAATTTCACGGAGAATTTTTTTGGAATATATGTGATTTTTGGGAGTTGGAATCACCGCAAACGGAGGCCCGAGGTGGGCACAACCCACAAAGGCGCGGTCCCGGAGCCAGGCGTGGCATGGTGGGTTGTGCTCACCTCGTATGTCGGTTGGGGCTCTACTTCGGGCGCAAGGAAGCTTATATCCGGGGAAAAATCATGTTAAAATCCCAGCGCAATCGGAGTTACGGATCTCCGGGAATATAAGAAACGGTTTACGGCTAGATCTGGGGAACGCGAAACAGAAGAGAACAGAGAGGGAGATCCAATCTCGGAGGGGCTCCCGCCCCTCTGTGGCCATGGAGGCCATGGACCAGAGAGGGAACTCTCCTCCCATCTAGGGGGAGGCCAAGGAAGAAGAAGAAGGAGGGGCTCTCTCTTCCTCGCTTCCGGTGGCGTCGGAGTGCCGCTGGGACAAGGATCGGGACGGCGATCTACATCAACAATCTTGCTACCATCATCACCAACTCTCTCCCCCTCTATGCAGCGGTGTAACACCCCTTCTCCCCACTGTAATCTCTACTTAAACATGGTGCTCAACTCCATATATTATTTCCCAATGATCTATGGTTATCCTATGATGTTTGAGTGATCCGTTTTGTCCTATGGGTTAATCGTGATCTTGGTTGTTATGATTGTATATTTTATTTATGGTGCTGTCCTACGGTGCCCTCCATTCTCACACAAACGTGAGGGACCCCCGCTGTAGGTGTTGCAATATGTTCATGGTTTACTTATAGTGAGTGTTGTGGGGGATGAAGCAGCCCAAATGCGGATAAGTGGGTTATGGCATATGGGAGTAAAGAGGACTTGATACTTAATGTTATGGTTGGGTTTCACAACCTTAATGATCTGTAGTAGTTGCGGATGCTTGCTAGATTTCCAATCATAAGTGCATATGATCCAAGTAGAGAAAGTATGTTAGCTCATGCCTCTCCCTCATATAAAATTACAAGAATGATTACCAGTACTTGTTATCGATTGCCTAGGGACAAATAACTTTCTTGTTGACAAAAGCTCTCTACTAAAACTAACTTAGTTGTGTCTTTATTTGAACAGCCCCTAGATTTTATTTATGTGCTCTTTATTATCTTGCAAACATATCCTATCACACCTACAAAGTACTTCTAGTTTCATACTTGTTCTAGGTAAAGCAAACGTCAAGCATGCATAGAGTTGTATCGGTGGTCGATAGAACTTGAGGGAATTTTTGTTCTACCTTTAGCTCCTCGTTGGGTTTGACACTCTTACTTATCTATAGAGGCTACAATTGATCCCCTATACTTGTGGGTTATCAAGACCTTTTTTTTGGCGCCGTTGCTGGGGAGCAATAGCGTGGGGTGAATATTCTCGTGTGTGCTTGTTTGCTTTATCACTAAGTAGTTTTTATTTCTTATTCTAAGTTGTTCTCTATCTTTAGTTATGGATATGGAACACGAAACACACAAAAAGTTAGTGGTACTTGCTACTCATGGAGATGGGGAACCTCCTAAAACCCTCGATGCTCGTTATGTAAAAGATATTATGCATTACTTTGATAATCCCGAGAAAACCCCATTCAACTTGATAATGGGAGTAACTTTGGATCAACGTGAATTATTTAGGGATTATCGCTTGACTCATAAAGGGAAATTGTTATGGGATCAAATTCATATGTTGCATTTGTATGCTTAGAATTTATGCCAGAGATATGATTATACTTGTTGCTCTAGGATGAATGCTCCACATCTTCCCTTTTCATGTGAATTTAATAATAATGAAACCTTGGCTTCTTATGCTAGAGGTATATATGATTACTATGATGTGGAATGAATAGAAGAATTTGTTGCTTTTAAGGGTGTTTATGAAATTGAATCTTTGTTTGAAAAGTTTGAAGATTTCGACGATTCAGTTTATAGACCTGAAAATTTTGCTATCCTTAAATATTGCTAAAATAATTATAAATACAATTCCGATATTGATGAATTTATTGAGAAAGTCTCCTCTGTCCAAGAAGAGACTAATATTTTGCAGGAGTCTATGGAAGAAGAAAATGATGAAACTATGAGCTCATTGGATGAAAAAGATGAGGAGGAGAGCGAAGACCAAAAGGAGGAAGAGCGGATTTATCGCCCGTGCCCACCTTCTAATGAGAGTAACTCTTCAACTCATACATTGTTTAATGTCGCTTCATGCTTACCGAAGGATGAATGTTATGATAATTACTATGGTCCCATTTATTCTTTTGAATTATCCCTTTTTGTTGAACTTGATGCTTGCCATGCTTGTGGCCAAGATGCCAATATGAATTATGCTTATGAATATGAACTTGCTATAGTTCCTTATGGTAAGAATGAAATTGTTGCTATTGCACCCACACATGATAGTCCTATTATCTTTTTGAATTCTCCAAACTACACTATATCAGAGAAGTTTGCTCTTGTTAAGGATTATATTGATGGGTTCCTTTTACCGTTGCACATAATGATTTTGATGAATATAATATGCATGTGCTTGCTGCTCCTACTTGCAATTATTATGAGAGAGGAACTATATCTCCACCTCTCTATGTTTCCAACACAAAAAAATTGCAAGAAACTGCTTATGCTATGTATTGGCCTTTACTTGATGTGCATGAATTGTTATTTTATGACATGCCGATGCATAGGAAGAGAGTTAGACTTTGTCATTGCATGATATATGTTGCTTTGTGCTCACTATTTAAATGCCAAATCATTGTTAATTAAAATTGGCTTTGATATACCTTGGGATTGTGGTGGATCCATTACTTGAGCACTTTATGCCTAGCTTAATGGCTTTAAAGAAAGCGCAGCCAGGGAGACAACTCGAAAGTTTTAGAGAGTCATTTATTTCTGATGAGTGCTTTTATAAAGTTTAAAAACAAAAAAATAGAGGGGAACTTAAAACTTCACAAAAAGAAAAGTGAAAGTGAGAAGGATGAGCACCGTGGAAACGGGTCATGCCCATGGAACCTTTGTGAATCTTGAATTACACAAACTTTTCAACAAAAATAATTATCCCCTTGTACAATTCCATTGTATTATAAACATAATGTGCCAAGACTTGCCTTTAGGATGTTTAAATTGCTTGTTGGTTTGTGTGGTGCAAAACTGAAACTTTGGATGTAATGCTCGATTTTACATTTTTTACTGGAACGTCAAACGCTTCTGAAACTTTTTGCACTGTCTTTCTATACAAAATGTTTATTTTTCCTATTTTTCAGAATTTTTGGAGTACCATAAGTATGGTGAATGTTCAGATTACTACAGACTGTCTTGTTTAAGACAGATTCTGCTTTTGATGCATTGCTTTGCTCGTTTTGATGAAACTATCATTTTTTATCGGTGGTATAAGCCATGGAAAAGTTATATTACAGTAGCTATAGTGCAAAAACATAATATGAATTGGTTTGAAACAGTACTTAGAGTAGTGATTTGCTTTATTATACTAACAGATCTTACCGAACTTTCTGTGGAGTTTTGTGTGGATGAAGTGATCAAAGATCGAGGAGGTCTCGATATGAGGAGAAGGAGGAGAGGCAAGATCTCAAGCTTGGGGATGCCCAAGGCACCCCAAGTAAGTATTCAAGGAGCCTCAAGCGTCTAAGCTTGGGGATGCCCCGGAAGGCATCCCATCTTTCTTCAACAAGTATCAGTATGTTTTCGTTCTCGTTTCGTTCATGTGAGTGTGAATCTTGGAGCGTCTTTTGTGTTTATTTTTCATTTTTCTTGTATGCACCATGCTGGTATGAGATAGTCCATGGTTGATTTATAGAATGCTCATTGCACTTCACTTATATCTTTTGAATGTGGCTTTATAGAATGCTTCATGTGCTTCACTTATATCATTTGAAGTTTGGATTGCCAGCTGTTTCTCTTCACATAGAAAACCGTTGTTTGAAGAATGCTCTTTTACTTCACTTGTATTTATTAGAGCATGATCTTTGGTAGAAAGAATTAAACTCTCATTCTTCACTTATATCTATTTAGAGAGTCAAAAGGAATTGGTCAATTGCATGGTTAGTCATAAAATCCTACATAAAACTTATGGATCACTCAATATGATATGTTTGATTCCTTGCAATAGTTTTGCGATATAGAGATGATAATATGTGGGAGGTACTAATAAATGGTTGTGGTTAGTAAGAATATTGGTGTTAAGGTTTGTGATTCCCGAAGCATGCACATATAGTCTCTCGTTATGCTATGATGTTGGAGCATGATTTATTATTGATTGTCCTCCTTGTGAGCGGCGGTCGGGGACGAGCGATGGTCTTTTCCTACCAATCTATACCCCTAGGGGCATGCGTAGTAGTACTTTGCTTCGAGGGCTAATAAAATTTTGCAATAAGTATATGAGTTCTTTATGACTAATGTAAGTCCATGGATTATACGCACTCTTACCTTTCCGCAATTTGCTAGCCTCTACGGTACCGTGCATTGCCCTTTCTCACCTCGAGACGTGGTGCAAACTTCGCAGGTGAATCCAAACCCCGTGATATGATACGCTCTATCACACATAAGCCTTATTATATCTTCCTCAAAACAGCCACCATACCTACCTATTATGGCTTTTCCATGGCTATTTCGAGATATATTGCCATGCAACTTCCACCGCTTCCGTTTGATGACTTGAGCATTCATTGTCATATTGCTTTGCATGATCATATAACTGACATAGTAGTTGTGGCACAGCCACCGATCTTAATTTTTCATACATGTTAAGCTAGATCATTGCACATCCTGATACATGCCAGAGGCATTCATATAGAGTCATATTTTGTCATAGGTATCGAGTTGTAATTTTTATTTATTTTGAGTTATAAGTAAATAGAAGTGTTATGATCATCATTAATCATTTTTAGAGCAGTGTGATACGTCTCCAACGTATCTATAATTTTTTATTGTTCCATGCTATATTATATTCTGTTTTGGACATTATTGGGCTTTATTATACACTTTTATATTATTTTTGGGTCTAACCAATTAACCTGAGGCCCAGCCCAGAATTGTTGTTTTTTTTTTGCCTATTTCAGAGTTTCGCAGAAAAAGAATATCAAACGGAGTCCAAACGGAATGAAACCTTCGGGAACGTGATTTTTGGAACGAACGTGATCCAGAGGACTTGGACCCTACGTCAAGAAAGCTACTAGGAAGGCACGAGGTAGGGGGCGCGCCTACCCCCCCGGCGCGCCCTCCACCCTCGTGGGGCCCATGTTGCTCCACCGACGTACTTCTTCCTCCTATATATACCTATGTACCCCAAACTACCAGATACGGAGCCAAAAACCTAATTCCACCGCCGCAACCTTCTGTACCCTTGAGATCCCATCTTGGGGCCTTTTCCGGAGCTCCTACGGAGGGGGCATGGATCACGGAGGGCTTCTACATCAACACCATAGCCTCTCCGATGATGTGTGAGTAGTTTACCTCAGACCTTGGGTCCATAGTTATTAGCTAGATGGCTTCTTCTCTCTTTTGGATCTCAATACAATGTTCTCCCCTCTCGTGGAGATCTATTCGATGTAATCTTCTTTTGCGGTGTGTTTGTTGAGACCGATGAATTGTGGGTTTATGATCAAGTTTATCTATGAACAATATTTGAATATTCTCTGAATTCTTTTATGTATGATTGGTTATCTTTGCAAGTCTCTTCGAATTATCAGTTTGGTTTGGCCTACTAGATTGATCTTTCTTGCAATGGGAGAAGTGCTTAGCTTTGGGTTCAATCTTGCGGTGTCCTTTCCCAGTGACAGTAGGGGCAGCAAGGCACGTATTTTATAGTTGCCATCGATTATAACAATATGGGGTTTATATCATATTGCATGAGTTTATCCCTCTACATCATGTCATCTTACTTAAAGCGTTACACTGTTCTTTTGAACTTAATACTCTAGATGCATGCTGGATAGCGGTCAATGTGTGGAGTAATAGTAGTAGATGTAGGCAGGAGTCGGTCTACTTGTCGCGGACGTGATGCCTATATACATGATCTACCTAGATATTCTCATAACTATGATCAATTCTGTCAATTGCTCAACAGTAATTTGTTTACCCACCGTAATACTTATGCTCTCGAGAGAAGCCACTAGTGAAACCTATGGCCCCCGGGTCTATTTTTCCATCATATTAATCTTCCAACACTTAGTTATTTCCTTTGCCATTTATTTTGCTTTCTTTACTTTGCATCTTTATCATAAAAATACCAAAAATATTATCTTATCATATCTATTAGATCTCACTTTTGTAAGTGACCGTGAAGGGATTGACAACCCCTTTATTGCGTTGGTTGCGAGGATTTTATTTGTTTGTGTAGGTGCGAGGGACTCGTGCGTGGCCTCCTACTGGATTGATACCTTGTTCTCAAAAACTGAGGGAAATACTTACGCTACTTTACTGCATCACCCTTTCCTCTTCAAGGGAAAACCAGCGCAGTGCTCAAGAGGTAGGAAGAAGGATTTGTGGCACCGTTGCAGGGAAGTCTACGCAAAAGTCAACACAACAAGTACCCATCACAAACCCTTATCTCCCCCATTATATTATTTGTCATTTGCCTCTCGTTTTCCTCTCCCCCACTTCACCCTTGCCATTTTATTCGCCCTCTCTTTTCCATTCGCCTCTTTTTCGCTCGCTTCTCGTTTGCTCATGTGTTGGATTGCTTGCTTGTCACGATGGCTCAAGATAATACTAAATTGTGTGACTTTACCAATACCAACAAAAATGATTTTCTTAGCACTCCGATTGCTCCTCTTACCGATACTGAATCTTGTGAAATTAATGCTGCTTTGTTGAATCTTGTCATGAAAGATCAATTCGCCGGCCTTCCTAGTGAAGATGCCGCTACCCATCTAAATAGCTTCGTTGATTTGTGTGATATGCAAAAGAATAAAGTTGTGGACAATGATATTGTTAAATTGAAGCTATTTCCTTTTTCGCTTAGAGATCGTGCTAAAGCTTGGTTTTCGTCTTTGCCTAAAAATAGTATTGATTCTTGGAATAAGTGCAAAGATGCTTTTATCTCTAAATATTTTCCTCCCACTAAGATCATCTCTCTTAAAGATGATATCATGAATTTTAAGCAACTTGATCATGAACATGTTGCGCAAGCTTGGGAGAGGATGAAATTAATGATACGTAATTGCCCTACACATGGTTTGAATTTGTGGATGATTATACAAAAAAATTATGCTGAATTGAATTTTGCTTCTAGAAATCTTTTTGATTCGGCCGCGGGAGGCACTTTTATGGAAATCACTTTAGGAGAAGCTAATAAACTCCTAGATAATATTATGCTTAATTATTCTCAATGGCACACTGAAAGATCTACTTATAAGAAAGTGCATGCGATAGAAGAAAATAATGTTTTGAGTGGAAAGATGGATGAACTTATGAAATTATTTGCTAATAAAAGCGTTTCTTCTAATCCTAATGATATGCCTTTGTCTACTTTGATTGAGAATAATAATGAATCTATGGATGTGAATTTTGTTGTAGGAATAATTTTGGTAACAACGCGCATAGAGGAAACTTTAATCCTAGGCCATATCCTAGTAATTCCTCTAATAATTATGGTAATGCCTACAACAATTCTTATGGAAATTTTAATAAGATGCCCTCTGAATTTGAGACTAGTGTTAAGGAGTTTATGAATTCACAAAAGAATTTCAATGCTTTGCATGAAGAAAAATTGCTTAAAGTTGATGAACAAGCTAGGAACGTTGATAGAATTTCTCTTGATGTTGATTCTTTGAAACTTAGATCTATTCCACCTAAGCATGATATCAATGAGTCTCTCAAGTCCATGCGAATTTCCATTGATGAGTGCAAAGAAAGAACAGCTAGGATGCGTGCTAAGAAAGATTATTTTGTGAAAGCGTGTTCTTCTAGTTTCTATGAAAATAAAGATGAAGATCTAAAAGTTATTGATGTGTCCCCTATTAAATCTTTGTTTTGAAATATGAATCTTGATAATGATGGGACTGAATATGATCCACCTTTACCTAGAGGGCGTTCCAAAAGTTTGGAGTTTTTAGGTCTTGATGCAAAAATTGGTAAAAGCGGGATTGAAGAGATCAAAACTCTAGATATTAATGAATCCACTATTTTGGATTTCAAGTATTTTAATTATGATAATTGCTCTTTGATAGATTGTATTTCCTTTTTGCAATCTGTGCTAAATTCTCCACATGCTTATAGTCAAAATAAAGCCTTTACCAAACATATCGTTGATGCTTTGATGCAATCTTATGAAGAAAAACTTGAGTTGGAAGTTTCTATCCCTAGAAAACTTTATGATGAGTGGGAACCTACTATAAAAATTAAAATTAAAGATCATGAATGCTATGCTTTGTGTGATTTGGGTGCTAGTGTTTCCACGATTCCAAAGACTTTGTGTGATTTGTTAGGTTTCCATGATTTTGATGATTGCTCTTTAAACTTGCACCTTGCGGATTCCACCATTAAGAAACCTATGGGAAGAATTAATGATGTTCTTATTGTTGCAAATAGGAATTATGTGCCCGTAGATTTTATTGTTCTTGATATAGATTGCAATCCTTCATTTCCTATTATTCTTGGTAGACCTTTCCTTAGAACGATTGGTGCAATTATTGATATGAAGGAAGGGAATATTATATTCCAATTTCCGATAAGGAAAGGCATGGGACACTTCCCTAGAAATAAAATAAAATTACCTTATGAATCTATTATGAGAGCCACTTATGGATTGCCTACCAAAGATGGCAATACCTAGATCTATCCTTCCTATTATGCCTAGCTAGGGGCGTTAAACGATAGTGCTTGTTGGGAGGCAACCCAATTTTATTTTTTTATTTTTTTGCCTTTTGCTTCTGTTTAGGAATAAATATTTGATCTAGCCTCTGGTTAGATGTGTTTTTATGTTGTAATTAGTGTTTGTTCCAAGTTTAACCTATAGGATCTTCTTGGATGATAGTTATTTGATCTTGCTGAAAATTCCAGAAACTTTCTCTTCACGAAAACAATTTTTAAAAATCACCAGAATGTGATAAAATATTGATTCCAATTTATTATGATCAATAAACAAATTGTATAGGTATTCCTATTTTGGCTGAATTTTTGGAGTTCTAGAAGTTTGCGTTAGTTATAGATTACTACAGACTATTCTGTTTTTGACAGATTCTGTTTTTCGTGTGTTGTTTGCTTATTTTGATGAATCTATGGCTAGTAAAATAGTTTATCAACCATATAGAAGTTGGAATACAGTAGGTTTAACACCAATATAAATAAATAATGAGTTCATTACAGTACCTTGAAGTGGTGTTTTGTTTTCTTTCGCTAACGGAGCTCACGAGATTTTCTGATAAGTTTTGTGTTGTGAAGTTTCCAAGTTTTGGGTAAAAGATTTGATGGATTATGGAACAAGGAGTGGCAAGAGCCTAAGCTTGGGGATGCCCATGGCACCCCAAGCTAACCTAAGGACACCAAAAAGCCAAAGCTTGGGGATTCCCCGGAAGGCATCCCCTCTTTTCGTCTACTTCCATCGGTAACTTTACTTGGAGCTATATTTTTATTCACCACATGATATGTGTTTTGCTTGGAGCGTCTTGTATTATTTGAGTCTTTATTTTTAGTTTGCCACAATCATCCTTGCTGTACACCTTTTGAGAGAGACACACATGATTCGGAAATTGTTAGAATACTCTATGTGCTTCACTTATATCTTTTGAGTTACATAGTTTTTGCTCTAGTGCTTCACTTATATCTTTTAGAGCACGGTGGTGGATTTGTTTTATAGGAACTTTTGTTCTCTCATGCTTCACTTAGATTATTTTGAGAGTCCTACAAAACAGCATGGTAATTTGCTTTAATTATGTTAGGCATTCAAGATTAGTAAAAAAATCTTATGAGTGTGTTGAATACTATGAGAAGTTTGATACTAGATAATTGTTTTGAGATATGAAGATGGTGATATTAGAGTCATGCTAGTTGAGTAGTTTTGAATTTGAGATATACTTGTGTTAAAGTTTGTGATTCCCGTAGCATGCACGTACGGTGAACCGTTATGTGATGAAGTCGGAGCATGATTTATTTATTGATTGTCTTCCTTATGAGTGGCGGTCGGGGACGAGCGATGGTCTTTTCCTACCAATCTATCCCCCTAGGAGCATGCGCGTAATACTTTGCTTTGATAACTTGTAGATTTTTGCAATAAGTATATGAGTTCTTTATGACTAATGTTGAGTCCATGGATTATACGCACTTTCTTCCTTCCACCATTGCTAGCCTCTTTAATACCACGCACTTTTCGCTGGTATCATACACCCACCATATACCTTCCTCAAAACAGCCACCATATCTACCTATCATGGCATTTCAATAGCCATTCCGAGATATATTGCCATGCAACTTACCACCATTCCGTTTATTATGACACTCTCCATCATTGTCATATTGCTTTGCATGATCATGTAGTTTACATTGTATTTGTGGCAAAGCCACCGTTCATAATTCTTTCATACATGTCACTCTTGATTCATTGCATATCCCGGTACACCGCCGGAGAGTTATATTTTTTTTCTAAGTATTGAGTTGTAATTGTTGAGTTGTAAGTAAATAAAAGTGTGATGATCATCATTTTTTAGAGCATTGTCCCAAGTGAGGAAAGGATGATGGAGACTATGATTCCCCCACAAGTCGGGATGAGACTCGGACTAAATAAATAAAAAAAGGCCATAAAAAAGAGAAAAGGCCCAAAGAAAAAATGAGAGAAAAAGAGGGAAGGGACAATGTTACTATCCTTTTACCACACTTGTGCTTAAAAGTAGCACCATGATTTTCATGATAGAGAGTCTCCTATGATATCACTTTCATATACTAGTGGAAAATTTTCATTATAGAACTTGGCTTGTATATTCCAATGATGGGCTTCCTCAAAATGCCCTAGGTCTTCGTGAGCAAGCGAGTTGGATGCACACCCACTTAGTTTCTTTTGTTGAGCTTTCATATACTTATAGCTCTAGTGCATCCATTGCATGAAAATCCCTACTCATTCACATTGATATCTATTAATGGGCATCTCCATAGCCCGTTGATACGCCTAGTTGATGTGAGACTATCTTCTCCTTTTTTGTCTTCTCCACAACCACCATTCTATTCCACATATAGTACTATGTCCATTGCTCACGCTCATGTATTGCGTGAAGATTGAAAAGTTTGAGAACACCAAAAGTATGAAACAATTGATTGGCTTATCATCGGGGTTGTGCATGATATAAATACTTTGTGTGGTGAAGATAGAGCATAGCCACACTATATGATTTTGTAGGGATAACTTTCTTTGGCCATGTTATTTTGAGAAGACATAATTGCTTAGTTAGTATGCTTGAAGTATTATTATTTTTATGTCAATATTAAACTTTTGTCTTGAATCTTTCAGATCTGAATATTCATACCACAATTAAGAGAATTACATTGAAATTATGCCAAGTTGCATTTCACATAAAAAATTCTGTTTTTATCATTTACCTACTCGAGGACGAGCAGGAATTAAGCTTGGGGATGCTTGATACGTCTCCAACGTATCTATAATTTTTTATTGTTCCATGCTATATTATATTCTGTTTTGGACATTATTGGGCATTATTATACACTTTTATATTATTTTTGGGACTAACCTATAAACCGGAGGCCCAGCCCAGAATAGCTTTTTTTTGCCTATTTCAGAGTTTCGCAGAAAAAGAATATCAAACGGAGTCCAAACGGAATGAAACCTTCGGGAACGTGATTTTTGGAACGAAAGTGATCCAGAGGACTTGGACCCTACGTCAAGAAAGCTACCAGGAAGGCACAAGGTAGGGGGGCGCGCCTACCCCTCCCCCCCCCCCAGGCGCGCCCTCCATCCTCGTGGGGCCCATGTTGCTCCACCGACGTACTTCTTCCTCCTATATATACCTACGTACCCCCAAACTCCCAGATACGGAGCCAAAAACCTAATTCCACCGCCGCAACCTTATGTACCCGTGAGATCCAATCTTGGGGCCTTTTTCGGAGCTCCGCCGGAGGGGCCATCGATCACGGAGGGCTTCTACATCAACACCATAGCCTCTCCGATGATGTGTGAGTAGTTTACCTCAGACCTTCGAGTCCATAGTTATTAGCTAGATGGCTTCTTCTCTCTTTTTGGATCTCAATACAATGTTCGCCCCCTCTCTCGTGGAGATCTATTCTATGTAATCTTCTTTTGCAGTGTGTTTGTTGAGAACGATGAATTGGGGTTTATGATCAAGTTTATCTATGAACAATATTTGAATCTTCTCTGAATTCTTTTATGTATGATTGCTTATCTTTGCAAGTCTCTTCGAATTATCAGTTTGGTTTGGCCTACTAGATTGATCTTTCTTGCAATGGGAGAATGCTTAGCTTTGGGTTCAATCTTTTGGTGTCCTTTCCCAGTGACAGTAGGGGCAGCAAGGCGCGTATTGTATTGTTTCCATCGAGGATAACAAGATGGGGTTTATATCATATTGCATGAGTTTATCCCTCTACATTATGTCATCTTACTTAAAGAGTTACTCTATTCTTTTGAACTTAATACTCTAGATGCATGCTAGATAGCGGTCGATGTGTGGAGTAATAGTAGTAGATGCAGGCAAGAGTCGGTCTACTTGTCGCGGACGTGATGCCTATATACATGATCATACCTAGATATTCTCATAACTATGCTCAATTATGTCAATTGCTCAACAATAATTTGTTTACCCACTGTCGGTGTCAAAACCGGCGGATCTTGGGTAGGGGGTCCCGAACTGTGCGTCTAGACGGATGGTAACAGGAGACAAGGGACACGATGTTTTTTCCCAGGTTCGGGCCCTCTCGATGGAGGTAAAACCCTACTCCTGCTTGATTAAAATTGATGATATGGGTAGTACAAGAGTGGATCTACCACGAGATCAGAGAGGCTAAACCCTAGAAGCTAGCCGATGGTATGATTGTTGTTCGTCCTACGGACTAAAACCCTCCGGTTTATATAGACACCAGATAGGGTTAGGGTTACACAGAGTCGGTTACAATGGTAGGAGATCTACATATACGTATCGCCAAGCTTGCCTTCCACGCCAAGGAAAGTCCCATCCGGACACGGGACGAAGTCTTCAATCTTGTATCTTCATAGTCCAGGAGTCCGGCCAACGGTGATAGTTCGCTATCCGGACACCCCTAATCCAGACTCCTCGGTAGCCCTGAACCAGGCTTCAATGACGACGAGTTCGTAGCGCGATATTGTCTTCGGCATTGCAAGGCGGGTTCCTCCTCTGAATACTTCATAGAAGATTTTGAACACAAGGATTGTGTCCGGCTCTGCAAAACAAGTTCCACATACCACCGTAGAGAGAATAACCTTTGCACAGATCTGCTGGCGTATTCATGGCGTGACATCACACCACGGCCAGGCCTTTATACTGAATCGTTTTCTTGTTCCACCTCAAACGTTTAGCGAGGTGGTTTCCTTAACACGTCTTATCGAGGCGGAGATCGTGCCCCTTATTCGGGATTCCCATCAATACGGACGTGGGTAACCCAACCGCGCCATTGATTACGGCGCTTGGGAGATAAGCGAGTTTTACCAGGTTGGTGGGGACACATAGCTTCGTCCGCCCATATAAGGGATAAGGATCCACCTTTTCACCTCGCCTTCTTCCTCCTTTGCTCATCCATTTCCTTTTCGAGCTCCAGCGCCCAAGTCCGCACATCCTCCTCAACCTTCTCCAGCCATGTCCGGAGCGGAGGCAGTGGATGGTCTCCTCCGTCACGGAGGGACAAGTCAAAAAGCTGCGGAAGGCCGGATACTTGTCCAGCGACATCGCGCACCGGCTCCCCGACGAGGGGCAGGTCATTCCCACCCCAGGCCCCATGAGAGGGTGGTGTTCCTCACTCACTTCCTCCGCGGACTAGGTTTTCCACTCCACCCATTTGTCCGGGGGCTCATGTTCTACTACGGCCTGGATTTCCATGATCTGGCCCCGAATTTCATCCTCAACATCTTGTCGTTTATCGTCGTGTGCGAGGCCTTCCTCTGCATCCAGCCCCACTCTGGCTTATGGCTGAAGACCTTCAATGTCAAGCCGAAGGTAGTGGGCGGCCGCCAAGCGGAGTGCGGAGGTGCCATGGTTGGCAAGATGGCCAAAGTCTATGGCTCGAGGGCTCCTTTGTGGAGACCATAAAGGGGTGGCAATCGGGGTGGTTCTACATCACCGAGCCACGCGACTCTCAATGGGCGGCGGCCCCCGAATTCCGATCTGGCTTCCCCACACGGCTCACATCATGGAAAGAGACGGGCCTGACGTGGGGTGATTCGAAGAGCTGTCCGGACTCAAACCTGCGTCCAAACCTGGTGGACAAGAATCTCAAGCTTGTCAACGTAATCCGGTGATGCTCATCTGCGGATTCTCCCATGCCAACAACGGGCCTTCAATTTGTGGGAGTTTGATCCGCACAACACCGAACCTTGAACCGGCTCTTGACACTACGTGCGAAGATGCCCGGAAGGTGCCGTTCAAGGCGCTGGCTCCGCATCCGCTATCAAGATCGCGATTCAGCTCGCAGCGTCAAGCCAGCGAGGTAAGTTATTTTACCCTTTATGGGACTATTTTTCATAGTTTGACTCTATGCGGGATCTAAAACTCCCTAACCTTTGACAAGATCGGTGAAGACGTCCCGACAGATTAACTGTCCGCCCCTTGCCGAAGACCCAGCGGACGCCCGATTGACGGAAGACGGGCTCCGGCACCTCACGTGGTGCCGGAGAAGAAGGCCAAGAAGGAGGCCACGGGAACTCGAAGGAGCTCCCGGCGCCAGGTGCTGTCGGACTCATCGTCCGACGACTCTGAGGCGGAATCCTCCCCTGAGGACGAGGAGGAGGAAAAAGAAGCCTCTCCCCCAGCGGAGGGAGAGAAGAAAATGAAGGTCGCCCCGACTGGGGAGGCCGGAGGGTCCAAGAAAGGAAGGACCCTTCCTCCGGACTTCTCCACCAACGCCGAAAATGACGAGGAGGAGTGGCCACCAAGGGCCAAGCCCCTGGCGAGATCGTAAGTGTCCGGACTCTGGAATAGCTCATGACTTTTTATTTGTCGCATAGTGTCTTCTAACGCCGAATATAACCATGTAGCCTGCCCAAGGACGAGCTCGCCGCTTCGTCGAGCGGCTCCCTGGATTCGTTGGATGTTAATAGCACTTCACTTCCGACCGCCTCCTCTCCTCGTGGCCGAGCGACACACCGGTGGAGTCCCAAAGGGGCCCAGCCAGGAGGAGGTGGTCTGGAGGCGCCGCAAGGTGACCTCCTGACTCTGGCGCAAAGGGGCGAGACCCCAAAGGGCTCTAAGTCCGCCCTGTGCGGACTCCGTCTGAACCTTCAGTGGTTCCAAAGTCGCAAGCGGCCCTTCGTAAGAAGGGCAAGACTCTGACGCCGGTGACCTCCGTCCCATCCGGAGGCACGGATAGCTTGCTTGAGGCGCTTAACGGCGCCTCCATCGACGAAAGCACTGCATTTGTTATGAGTGTGGTGATCCAGAAAGTTCATCCGCCAAGAGCGGGCTGGTGAAGCTCTGCACCAGCCTTCTAACGAGGCTTTGAGGTAAGTTTAGAATATGTAAAATATTACCGCATAGACAGTAGCCCCTGATGCTTAGTTCGGTGTTCGGAAAGAAAAACCAGACTGAGGATCTAAAAAGATATACGCAGGAGTCTAACATAAGTATGTCAATATGGGAATTCAGGATGCGTTGCTGACCTCTGCCGCACTGACTGCGGAGGTCGATGCATTGAAGCAGAGCCTCGAGCGGTCCGAGAACGAGCTCGGCCTTGCCAAGAAGCAGCTCGAGGACAAGGAAGGTAAGTAATACCTTCTTAAAGTAATACCTTATAGAAAGGATTTGGTTGCAAAAATGACAGGACTAACGTGGGTATTGTAGGGGCCACGAACGAGGTGGCGACCCTGAAGGAAGCGGCGTCCACGGCCGAAAGCAAAGCGGCCATGAAAGCACCGAGCGAGAGAAGTAGGAGGCGCGGTGGCGGAGGTGCGGCAAGAGCTCCAGGCTCGTGGAAAAACACGAGTTTGGGCGTGACTCAAGACTCGAGAGTCCGAGCTCGCCTCGGCTCTTGAGAGTGCCAAAGCCGCTAAGGCCAAAGCCCAAAAAGCCCTCCAGGAAATTGAATCATTAAAGAAAATAGCGGCGGGTAAGGCATTCTTTATGCAAAGCAAGCATGTGAAAGTGAATTATCTATTACTTACCCGAATCCGAGCTCTCTAGGAGCATTCGCAGATCTGCCCGTGGTGTGTCCGATCTTTGCGCGTTCTACCGCGCCGAGGAGGGAGCTCGACGGAAAAGGTGTTCTGGTCTCGAGATGTTTGAGGCGGACATCCGTGCCCTGAGCGACTAGCTAAAGCAGCTGGTCGAGCTCCACAAGGTCGCCGAACAGGCCATGAAGGGCCTCATAATTGGTGTGGCCTAAGGAAGCCATGCACAGGAGCTACTTGAGGCTAGTCTGGGCGGTGGTGGGCCTTTGTCCATGGATTGAAGTCATCAAGCGCTCCTTCTGCATTGAAGGTGCCCGTCGGGCCCTTGCCCGTGCTAAAGTGCACTGGGGCAAGCTGGATGCTAAGAAGCTTGTGACGGACGGGCCACCGCTGGGCAAGGAGCGTCGCAAGCCCGAAATGTACTATGAGGGCATCCTGAAGGGTGCCCGCCTTATAGCGGGTGAATGCTCCAAAGATGTAATTTTTTAATAGACTCGCATTTGTTATCCTGTACGCTGAAAACTTGTTCATATGCGCTAAGCAACGCTTGAATTTAAAATATTACCTTCAGGCGGCGATCGTTTATCAAATTTGAGAGATGGCAAGTCGTTGGCTTCAGCCCCCATGCCACGTCTTTGGGGTGTTCAGGATAAACTTGAGCGCTCTTGTTCCCATTCTTGGGTCCTTGAGGAGGCGCTCACGCATAGCGAACAAGGCAACCGGACTATAATGCTTGAACACTCTCACTTAGCCATAGAATTCTATAATTTTAAATTTCGTGAAGCCCCTAGTATTCGAAGACCGAGTTCGGGCGCTATCCACGCCTTGGCGGACAATGCCAACTCCTCGCTCTAAGCGGCATAAGTCTTTAGGGACCCGAAAAAACCTCTCGAACAGCGACCGCTCTCGCCCTATCATGACGGTCAGTTTTAGCTTTCTCCATCGAGGTGCTCAACCCAGCTCAATCGGGCACAATCGCGATGGTTCTCCCAGCCTACCTTAGCCGATATAACGGAACGTAAGGTACCAAAACATGGGAGCCGGGCAAACCCAACTATTGACCCAAGACATGATTCGAGCCGATGCATATAATGCTATAAGTTCGGGTGCCGCACTTGTGAAAGTGTTCGACTTATCACACCATATCTTTGGGGTACTTAAGCCCTGGTGTATTGGCCGTACCAAAGTGTACGGGTGCAACGTGTCATGAATGAACATATATATAGATAAAGAAAGGAGTGCAATAATAGGCAGAAGCTATGTATTGTTTATTAAAAAAGGTACTGCAATGAAAGCAGAACGATACAAATAGTGCGATAAGCAAGGGATGGGATTACATGTCCCCATCCAGGGGTAAGCTGCGGGATGGTATGTAAAACAGGTATAATGCTCGTACTAGAGACCACCTGGACACTCGACGTAGATTTCTGCTTCCCTGGCTGTTGCATCGTGAGTTCGACAATTCTAGAGCCGGACAGGGCTTCCGAAAAACGGAGTCCTGAAAGTAAGAGAAAAGAAGAAAGAAAAAGAATGACACAATCGGGAGCCCCTGGTGCGGTTGAGCCGCCTTCTGGGCGTGCCGTGGTCGTGCCCCTCCCCTTATGCCCATGGTATCTCCAGAGCGTAGTTATGTACACGTAGTACTAGCTTCGCGATTTCACGAGGGCTGGGGTTGGGGCCGGATTGCTACACGTGCTCGGATCATGCCAGGCGGTCTTGTTGTAGGTTACTCCGGGCGCGCTTGACGATGTCCGGACGTTTAGTAGCCGGACTCGAGAATTGTTGTGAGAGGCTGCTTTGCACCTCCGCCGCGAGGGCCGCCGTATGCTCCTCCGTTTGGAGAGAGCGTTCGGTGTTTCCATTGATCGTGATTACTCCTCGAGGGCCTGGCATCTTGAGCTTGAGGTATGCGTAGTGCGGCACCGCATTGAACTTTGCAAATGCGGTTCGTCCAAGCAGTGCGTGATAGCCGCTGCGGAACGGGACTATGTCTAAGATTAACTCTTCGCTTCAGAAGTTATCCGGGATCCAAGACCACTTGAGTGTAATCGAGCCTGTATAATTGGCCTCTACACCTGGTATGACGCCTTTAAAGGTCGTCTTTGTGGGTTTAATCCTTGAGGGGTCTATGCCCATTTTGCGCACTGTATCATGATAGAGCAGGTTCAGGCTGCTACCGCCGTCCATCAGGACTCTAGTGAGGTGAAATCCGTCGATGATTGGGTCGAGAACCAATGCGGCGAATCCGCCATGGCGGATGCTAGTGGGGTGGTCCCTTCGATCAAAGATGATCGGGCAGGAGGACCATGGTTGAACTTCGGGGCGACTGGCTCCATCGCATATACGTCCCTTAGTGCACGCTTCCACTCCCTTTTGGGTATGTGGGTTGCGTATATCATGTTCACCGTCCGCACTTGTGGGGGGAAGCCCTTCTGTCCTCTATTGTTCGGCGGCCGGGGCTCCTCCTCGTCATCGCTATGCAGCCCCTTGTCATTGAGTTCAGCATTTAACTTGCCTGCCTGTTTGAAGACCCAACAATCCCTGTTGGTGTGGTTGGCTGGTTTTTCGGGGGTGCCATGTATTTGGCACGAGCGATCGAGTATTCGGTCCAGATTGGATGGGCCCTGAGTATTTCTTTTGAACGACTTTTTCCGCTGACCGGGTTTAGAGCCTCTAAATCCGGCATTGACTGCCGTATCTTCAGCATTATCGCCGTTAATGCGGCGCTTGTGCTTGTTGCGACGTGACCTGCCATTGCTGTCCTTGGTATCCGAACTACCAGGGTTTTTGGTCAAGTTGTTACTACGAGCTAGCCAGCTGTCCTCTCCTGCGCAAAAGCGGGTCATGAGCATTGTGAGGGCTACCATGGATTTCGGCTTTTCCTGTCCTAGGTGCCGGGCAAGCCACTCGCCGTGGATGTTATGTTTGAAGGCTGCAAGGGCCTCTGCATCCGGGCAGTCAACGATTTGATTTTTCTTGGTTAGGAACCGTGTCCAGAATTGTCTGGCCGATTCTTCTGGCTGCTGAATTATGTGGCTGAGGTCATCGGCGTCTGGTGGTCGCACATATGTGCCCTGGAATTTATCAAGGAATGCGGCTTCCAGGTCCTCCCAACAACCAATTGATTCTGCTGGCAAGCTGTTAAGCCAATGTCGAGCTGGTCCTTTAAGCTTGAGTGGGAGGTATTTGATGGCGTGTAGATCATCACCGCGGGCCATGTGGATATGGAGGAGGTAGTCCTCGATCCAAACCGCATGATCTGTTGTGCCATCGTATGATTCGATGTTTACGGGTTTGAAACCCTCGGGGATTTGATGATCCATCACTTTGTCTGTGAAGCATAGTGGGTGTGTGGCGCCTCTGTATTGAGCTATATCACGACGCAACTCAAATGAGCTTTGTCTACTGTGTTCGGCCCGGCCGGAATTGCTGTATCCGGTGTGACGGTTATCGTCACGTGTCGTGGCGCGCCCACGCGATCCGTAGATCGATCTTGTTTGCCTTGCCTTTTCCTCCAATATGTCTCGCACGTCTGGCGCGTTTCCTCGTGCCTTGGTAGTTTTCGAGCGACGCCGGGGTGCGGCTTGAATGGAGGGTCTAGAGGCCTCTCTGTCGCGGCCACGGGTGGCGGTCGGCGCATCATCTTGCCGGTGATGTAGGTTTGGGTGATGCTTCCTCTAATTGGGGTAGCAGCCTGCGTTTTGGGTATCTCTTGGAGGGGCGTTCGAGTTCGTACTCTTCGGCTGCAAGGACTTCAGTCCATCTGTCAGCTAGCAAGTCTTGGTCAGCTCTAAGCTGCTGCTGCTTTTTCTTGAGGCTGCTTGCCGTGGCCATAAGCCTGCGTTTGAAACGCTCCTGTTCGGCGGGATCCTCAGGCACGACAAATTCGTCGTCGTCGAGGCTTGCCTCATCTTCGGAGGGAGGCATATAATTATCGTCCTCCACCTCCCTGTCTGCCGCTCTATCATGAGGGCTGGCTTCTCCCTCCTCCTGTGCTGAATCCTGCTGGAGGGGGTTGTCTTCGGCACTGTCCGGGGTGTTATTATCTCCCATGCCGGAATCACTGTTTTTGCTGTGGCGGGATTTAGAGCGGCGCCGCTGACGCCGGCGCTTGGGCTGTTTCTTGGAGGGGTCATCCTCCGTTGTTCCATCGTCGTTCCCATCTTTTGGGATGTCCACCATGTATATGTCGTATGACGAGTTGGCCTTCCAGTGCCCTGTAGGCGCTGGTTCTTGGTCGTCTTCAGCATTGTCGTCCATACCGTCGATGTCTTCGGAGTCGAAGTCGAGCATGTCGGTTAAATCATCGACAGTGGCTACAAAGTGGGTGGTGGGTGGGCGTTGAATTTCTTCGTCGTCCGCATCCCAACCTTCCTGACTGTAGTCCGGCCAGGGCTCTCCTGATAAAGAGAGAGACTTTAGTGAATTCAGGATGTCGCTGTAACGCCCCCGATGCGGCTATATCTCCCACGTGTGGAGGCACGACTTAGAGGCATAACCGCATTGAAAGCAATGTCGCAAGTGAGGTAATCTTCACACAACCCATGTAATAAATAAGGGAAAGAGATACATAGTTGGCTTACAGTCGCCACTTCACACAATACATAAATAAACATCCATCATTCAGAGTACACTCAAGGTCCGACTACGGAACCAAAATAAAAGAAGATACCCCAAATGCTACACAGATCCCCGATCGTCCCAACTGGGCACCACTACTGATCATCAGGAAAAGACACATAGTAACGACCACGTTCCTCGTCGAACTCCCACTTGAGCTCGGTTGAGTCACCTGCACTGGCATCCACCACTAGACGTTGAACCCCAATCTCAAATCATACATCTGTCGGAAAGAATATCCTGTAAGCTACTAGAATTCCCACCTATAAACTCCCGAAACTTTCTGGTTATGCAATCTGGTGTTGGGGATACAGGGACACAAAATATATCACCCAAACTAACAATACCTAGATCCAATTGTATCCATCCGTCAACACATAACCAAGAAATCCTCGGAAATCGTGTACCTCGACCTTGAAAAACATCCGTTATACAAGTCATGGCAATACTCCCTTTTCCACAAGATCGGGCTATCGTGGTTATCTCACCAACAACGCACAAAAGAGATTTCGATGTCGTTAAAACTCGGTATTCCAGAATCTGCAACGATAAAATTGTGACGACAACACCTCGGAGCTCAACTCCCGGGACACCGCCACAACCCCTAAATGTCGAGGCACCAAGAACAATGTTCTCATCACAAAACCATCGAACGATTCCAAGATACCCACGTGATCCTAAAATTTTTTAGTGAAATTTGAGAAGAGAAGAGTCAAAACTCTACGTCAGGAGACCTCACAGAGGGACGAAGGGACTGGGGAGTAAAAAGAATCCTACTCTCCGATATATATAATCCTAAGACTCAAAACATTTTCCATTCTAGACTCAACAACGCCAAAGAAACAATCAAGTAGGGGCTCCTAAGTCGGGAAGGCTCGATTACCAACTTGTAACGCCCGATGCGGCTATATCTCCCACGTGTCGAGGCACGACTTAGAGGCATAACCGCATTGAAAGCAATGTCGCAAGTGAGGTAATCTTCACACAACCCATGTAATAAATAAGGAAAGAGATACATAGTTGGCTTACGATGCCACTTCACACAATACATAAATAAACATCCATCATTCAGAGTACACTCAAGGTCCGACTACGGAACCAAAATAAAAGAAGATACCCCAAATGCTACACAGATCCCGATCGTCCCAACTGAGCACCACTCATCGATCATCGGGAAAAGACACATAGTAACGACCACGTTCCTCGTCGAACTCCCACTTGAGCTCGGTTGAGTCACCTGCACCGCATCGCCGGAACCTGCAACTGTTTTGGAAGTATCTGTGAGTCACGGGACTCAGCAATCTCACACCCGCGAGATCAAGACTATTTAAGCTTATAGGAAGGACAGAGTAGTAAAGTGGAGCTGCAGCAAGCGACTAGCATATATGGTGGCTACATCGCAAAAGAGAGCGAGAAGAGGAGCAAAGCACGGTCGTGAAGCTAGTAGCGATCAAGAAGTGATCTGAACTACTTACGCCGACATAACTCCAACACCGTGTTCACTTCCGGACTCCGAGAAGAGACCATCACGGTTACACACGCGTTGATGTGTATTTTATTTAGGTCAACTTTGGGTTTTCTACAACCGACATTAACAAATTCCCATCTGCCTCATAACATGGGCACGGCTTTGAAAGATATTACCTGCAGGGTGTCCCAACTTAGCCCATTATAAGCTCTCACGGTCAACGAAGGATATTCCTTCTACCGGGAAGACCCGATCAATCTCGGAATCCCGGACTACAAGACATTTCGACAGAATAAAACAAGACCAGCAAAGCCGCCCGAATGTGCCGACAAATCCCGATAGGAGCTGCACATATCTCGTTCTCGGGGCACACCGGATGAGCAGACGTCGGGTTGGCATAAACCCTGGTTGCCCAAGGGCGCCGGACATCGCTCAAGTTGGACCAGCACTCGAAGGAGGACTGGCCGGGGTTAAAATAAAGATGACCCTCGGGCTCGCGAAAACCGGGGAAAAGGCTTAGGTGGCAAATGGTAAAACCAAAGTTGGGCCTTCTGGACGAGTCTTATTCAAAGCGAACTGTCAAGGGGTCCCATAAATCACCCAACCGTAAGGAACGCAAAATCAAGGAACATAACACCGTATGACGGAAACTAGGGTGGCAAGAGTGGAACAAAACACCGGGCATAAGGCCGAGCCTTCCACCCTTTACCAAGTATATAGATGTATTAATTATAGCAGATATATATTGTGATATCCCCAACAAGTAAACATGTTCCAAAGAGGAACAACATCTCCATGTTCCAACAAGGAACAAACTTCACTTCACCGCAACTAGCAACGCTATAAGAGGGCTGAGCAAAGCGGTAACATAGCCAATCAACGGTTTGCTAGGAAAAGGATGGTTAGGGGCTGACATGGCAATATGGGTGGCATGATATAGCAAGTGGTAGGCATCGCAGCATAGGCATAGCAAAAGAGCGAGCAACTAGCATAGCAAAGATAGAAGTGATTTCGAGGGTATGGTCATCTTGCCTGCAATGTTCTCAGAGTTGTCGAAAGCTTGATCCTCGTAAGCGTTCTCAACAGGTTCCTCGTTCACGTACTCGTCTCCCGACTCTACCCAAAGCAACAACACAAACAAAGGAACCACAATAAATCACGGTGCAATGCACAATCAACATGATGCAAAACATGACATGATATGCGGGATGTGATATGCAATGCGTATGCGCGCTCCGGAAGGAAAATGATGAACCAGGCATCAACTTGGCAAACCAAGTATGCCACTGGAAAGATGAGATGATTTCGGTTGAAATCGATATAAAGATCACCGGAATCGGATGCACGGTTTGGAAATGACAAGCAAAACAAGAATGGCACAAATCTGCCATTAACAGCATGATGCCACTTAGCAAGCAACAATTAATTAAGCTACTGCACCCAAACGTACCAACAAAGCACATGGCAGTGATCTACACAAGATGCTCGACAAAAGATGAGCACTGAGCTACGGCTAGTTCACATCATAACAGGTTCAAACAAGCATGGCAAAAGTGCACAAAATATCAGGCTGGACATGGCAAAAACAGCATCAGGTTGCAATGTTCAGAGCAACATAACTACATGCTACAGGAACTTAAAATAGCAAAACATGGCATTCATGAATCTACTCAAAGCATAGATCAAAAGTCCCTTACTGACCATAAGCCAAAAAGGATCAGAAAATATAGAAACACCCATGTCAATATTGAAAGTTTCGTTAACAGATTCAGCAACATGGCATGTCAAAAACTGATAACGAGTAGGCATGTTTACAAGCTCAATGCACTCACTACAGAGCCTTATATGAAAAACTAAGCATACATACATCAAGAAGACATGGCATAGAAGACATACATGGCAAAAACAATAACATAGCATAAATGGATCAACCACAACAACCTAGGCAAAATTGAATAACATGTAAAGAATCTGCCAGGAAACATTTGATAGCAAAAGTAGAGCTCGATTGACTCAAGCTATGGCACTCAATAATTTCAAACAAAGGCATGGATGGATAGAGAAAGACATGTTTTACAAAACATCCTTACTGAAGTATCTCAAAATATGCATGGATCTCTCGGTATCATCAAGTTAACATGGCATCAAAATCAGCTAAAACAGGGCTGAAATCAGCAACATCAGGACACCTACTTTGCATGCTTGTGCTAGTCACCACATAGATCACAAAAATACATGGAATATACCCCTGTAAAGATGGCATGGCATTTTACAAAACACATATAGGACTCAAATTCATAGGGTGCACACAATAATCATGGCAAAAATAACAAAAGTGCAAGTTCTGTTACGAAACAGAAACTAACATCACATAGCACTCTTCCAACAGCTTTTCGGGCATCAAGATGAGCTCAAATGAAAATGATGCAATGAGATGAAATGATCTACTCTTCGAGACGAACATTTTGATATATTATACGCGCAAAATGGACCTACAGATGCAAAGATATAGCACGTTGAAAATGACACAAAATAATCACAGGGGAAAAAGACTTGGAAGAAAATTAGAGGGGGGGGGGGGGAAAGAAGTCAACGGGCGTCTCGGCTGGATCCGATCGATCGGATCGGGCGACGGGCGGCGGCTGCTGCTCGGGTGCCACGTGGCGGCTCCCGGTTCGCCGGGCGGCAGCGGGCGGACGTGTCCGGCCCGAATCGGACACGTCCGGCGGCGGGGAGAGGAGCGGGGCTAGGGTTAGGGGGGAATTGATCCGGGATTTTCGGGGGAGGTGTTTAAATAGGCATAGAGGGAGCTAGGAGAGTCCAAATGAGGTGTAGTTTTCGCCCACACGATCGTGATCGAACGACGGAGAGCATGGAAGTGACTTAGATGGGTTATTGGGCTGTTTTGGAGGGGTGTTGGGCTGCAACTTAAAAGAGGCCTTTGCGAGAGTGCGGTTAACCGTTGGAGTACCAAACGAGCTCCAAATGACCAAACTTGACCGGTGGTCTACGGTGGTATACCAAGGCCACTAGACAAACCTCGGTCCATTTCGAGAAGGTTTAGTACCCGCACACGAAAAAACGTAAAAGGGGCCGCCGGGGGAGATAGGAGTGCCGGATTGCAAAACGGACAACGGGAAAAATGCTCGGAATCATGAGACGAACACGTATGCAAATGCGATGCACATGATGACATGATATAAAATGCATGACATGGACAAAATGCAAAAAGGAGAAAACCCAACCACGGAGGGAATATCATATCACAATGCCGAAAATGGCAAGAGTTGGAGTTACAAATATGGAAAGTTACTTCCGGGGTGTTACAACACTCCACCACTACAAGAGGATCTCGCCCCAGATCTAGGACTGAAAGAACTCCGGATATTCGAACGGAGGTGATCCTCGCGCCCCGTAGCTTCTCGGTCGGAATGGTGTGACCACTTCACTTTCAGGAATTTGATTGACTTGTTACGAGTCTTGCGCTCGGTTTCTTCAAGAATAGCAACGGGTGCTCATGATAAGAGAGATCTTCTTGAAGGTCAATCTCTTGAAGTTGATAGTGCGTTCAGAGTCTTGAAGCACTTGCGAAGCTGTGACACGTGAAACACATCGTGCATGTTTGCAAAGTTGGATGGAAGCTCAAGTTGATAGGCGAGATCGCCTCTTTTCCCAATGATCTTGAAAGGACCCACGATCTAGGGGCAAGCTTCCTTTGATACCGGGCGACGAGTGCCTTTCATTGAGAGACGCGAGGTAGACATGGTCTCCGATTTCAAAAGCCACATCACGGTGCTTATCATCATAATAGCTCTTCCGCGCGATTATGCTGCTTTGAGATTCTCACGAATGACTTGGGACATTTCTTACGCTTCGTGATCAAGTCATTGCCAAGAAGTTGGCGTTCACCGTCTCGCACCAATTGAGAGGAGTACGGCACTTTCGCCATAGAGAATTTTGAATGGGGCCTTGCCCAACTCGCTTGGAAGCTGTTGTTGTAGGAGAACTCGGCATATGGAAGACAATCTTCCCACTTCATACGAAATAAATGACACAAGCCCCGAGCATATCTTCAAGGATTTGATTTACTCGCTCAACTTGGCCACTTGTTTGAGGATGGAAAGCTGTCTTTGAAACGAATGTTGGTGCCCATGGCCTTCTCAAAAGAATCCCAAAACTTGGAGGTAAAGATGCTGCCACGGTCTCAAGAGATCACTTGTGGAATGCCGTGCAAGGAGACAATCTCGAGGTGTATAGCTCGCCAACCGAGCTGCTGTGATGGATTCTTTGATAGGAAGAAAATGAGCCACTTTAGTAAGCTTGTCAATGACAACAAAGATAGCATCATTTCCACGCTTGGACTTAGGAAAACCAGTCACGAAGTCCATTTCGATATGATCAAACTTCCATTCGGAATAGCAAGAGGTTGGAGGAGACCAGCTGGTCTTTGGTGTTCGCTTTCACTCTTCTGCAGACATCACATTCATTCACGAATTGAGCAATTTCTCGCTTCATTCGAGTCCACCAATATGACTGCTTGAGGTCATGGTACATCTTCGTACTTCCAGATGAATGGATAGAAGCGAATTGTGAGCCTCGCTCATAATGACTTTTCGAGATCACCCTTAGGAACCACAATCCGTCCTCAAAGAAAAGAGTATCTTTGTCATCAATGTTGAAGCACTTGTACTTGAAATGCCCTTGTCGATACCACGCTTCACCTTTTTCACCATGGTATCCGAAGTTGAGCCTCACGAATCTGATCTTCCAAAGTAGGAGAGACTATGAGGTTGGCAAGAAAGCCTTGAGGAACAACTTGAAGATTCAGCTTATGGAAAGCTTCACGAGATCCGGTGAAAGGGCTTGAGGATTAGACTGTTGTAGTAAGCCTTCCTGCTCAAAGCATCTGCAATGACATTGGCCTTGCCCGGAGTATATTCAATACTTGGGTTGTACTCTTGAATCATTTCGACCCATCGAGTCTGCCTGAGGTTGAGGTTGGGCTGAGTGAAGATGTACTTGAGACTCTTGTGATCGGTGAAAATGTCCACTTTCCTTCCCAACAAGAGATGTCTCCATGTTATCAATGCATGGACAACTGCCGCCAACTCAAGATCGTGAGTGGGGTAGTTCTTTTCGTTGGGCTTCAACTGGCGAGAGGTATAAGCCACAACTCTCTTCTCTTGCATTAACACAGACCGAGACCTTGAAGAGAAGCATCACGTAAAACTTCAAATGGCTTGGATTCATCAGAGGAGTTAAGACAGAGCTGTGACGAGTTTCTCTTTGAGGGTATTGAAAGCAACGTCACACTCGGGAGACCAGACATACTTCACATGCTTCTGGAGAAGGTTGGAAAGAGGCTTTGCAATCTTGGAGAAGTTCTCAACGAATCTTCGGCAATAGCTTGCAAGACCAAGAAAACTGCAGAGCTGCTTGACATTCTGAGGAGGTTCCCAATTCACAATTGCGGACACCTTCTCGGGATTAACAGCGATGCCCTTGGCGGAGATGATATGACCAAGATAAAGCACTTCATCAAGCCAAAATTCACATTTGGAGAACTTAGCATAGAATTGATACTCTCTGAGCTTGTCTAGCACCAATCGCAAATGTTTGGCATGATCCTTCTTATTCTTGGAGAAGACCAAAATATCATCAAGATAGACCAAGACGAATTCATTGGTGTAGGGGTTGAAAATGAAGTTCATCATCCGAGAGAAAGTTGGAGGAGCATTGACGAGGCCGAAAGACATGACAGTATATTCATAAGAACCAAAGCTTGTTCTGAATGCTGTCTTGGGAATATCTTGTTCACGAATGCGAATCTGATGATACCCCATACGAAGGTCAAGCTTGGAGAACACTTTAGCACCTTTGAGTTGCTCGAAAAGCTCATTGATGTTGGGAAGTGGATACTTGTTCTTGATTGTCTTCTTATTCAATGGACGGTAATCGACGAAAAGTCGGTCCGTGCCATCCTTCTTTGGACAAAAGAACACCACAACCCCAAGGAGATGAACTCGATCCGATCAAACCAGACGCTCTTGTTCATCGAGCTGCTTCTTCAATTCCTTCAGCTCATCAGGTCCAAGCTTGTATGGACGCTTACAAACGGGTTCAATGCGGGCTCAAGATCGATAACGAACTCAATCGCCGATGAGGAGGCATACCCGAAGCTCTTCCGAAAGACATCTTGGTACTCACAAACGATCGAATATGAGAGATAGCATTCAGTTCGCCCTTCTCATTGAGAGAAAACAACCGAATGGTTTCATCACGAGCGGCATAGATGATCACATCATTAGAAGAGTGAGTCAATTGAATTTCCAGCAGCACAATCAAGCTGAGCTTTGTGCCGATAAAGCCATCCATTCCGAGAATAAGATCAATATCCGAGTCACCAAGGACAATAGGTTTAGCCGAAACCTATAATCGCCCATCTTGATGGAAACATCCGAACCATGGAGCTTGCATGCATGAATTTACCCGAGAGACAACCAATAATGGTTTAGGCAAATCTTGAAAACCAACTCATGCTTAGATGCAAAAGGTCTTGAAATGAAAGAATGCGATGCACCAAGATCAAATAAGACTTTTGCAGAATATCATTAATCGAAGATTACCCATTATCACATCGAAGATTCCTCCGCTTGAGCTGCATTCATCATGTTCACCTTTGCAGACTTGGGATTATGCTTGACCACTACATTGCTGGAAGATTTCACAGAGGAGGAGGCGGAAGGCGCCTCTGGTTGAAGCACTTGTTCGCATAGTGACCTTCTGCCGACATTTGTTGCAAGTCACTTGAGAGAGCGGACGGTGGTAAGGAGCATTTGACCTTGGAGCTTGAGAATTAGACTTGTTCTGATAGCTTGGGTTGGGTGGGTGGGAAGATCCACGGCCACCGAGTTCTTCTGGCGATAAGGCCGACGGAACGGAGGAGGAGGAAGGTAGAACTTCGCTGCTTAGCTGCCACTTGAGAGGAAGAAGAAGACTGAATCTGCATCCCCGATTCTCTTCTTAGAAGCCTCACATTTGAGCTGGGCAGCTTCTTGCTTCAAAGGCCATGTTGTAGAAATCATCATACTTATCTCGCTCAAAAGCACAAGAGCTAATTGCAGATCTTCTCTCGCACCACCTCTGAATTGATAGATCATACTCTTTTCATCGTGCACGCCTTGCTTAGCAAAACGAGCGAGCTTTTGAACTGGATATTGTATTGATAGACAGACATGTTGCCCTGCTTGAGATTGCGGAACTCCTCACGCTTGCTCTCAACAACACTTTTCGAATGTGATGAGCTCAAAATCACGGCGAACTCATCCTGTAATGACACGACCTCCTCTGGAATCTTTGTATTGTTTGGTACCACTCAGCAGCTTGGTCCTTGAGTTGAAACGATGCAAACTTGACAAAGTCCTCGTGTCCGACATTGCTACAATCAAAGTGCTTGCAGATGTCCACTAACCAATCGTCGTCGTCGTGGCCTCGACACGTAAACCGAAAGACTTCGCTGATTAGCGAGGAACCGACCGAGAATAGCAAAGTGCGGCTGATTGTTGCCTTGACCTTGATTTCCTTGATTGCCTTGCCCCGAGTACGCTTCTTGCAAGAGCTGCAAAATCATCGAGCATTGGCATTGGTGGCTGCCATGATAGCTTGCCGTGCCTCGGAGGCGGAGGTGGAGGTGGAGGTGGAGGTTCGACCGATCCCCATCATTGCGATCCGGATTCGAGACGCGTTGGCGGAGCCATCTCAAGAGGGTGACATCCGTTAGTCCTTTGATAGACAAATAGATAAGTAGAATCAACGGATAGAAATTGCAACATATAGTCTTCACAATAAACATTCAACAAGAATGAACGAATGAATTCCAAAGTTAATCATCACACGCCCATTAAGGTGAGAAGCCACTTAGATAAAGATATGGAAACAACAACTGCCTTAGAAACAAATCGAATATCACAACTGAAAACAAAAGATTGGCTTCTAGAATGAGCCGAACAAACACATGATAGAGATTTACGCCCAAAGTGTTCGTGGTGGGGCCCACACGGACACGACGATAGCGGACGTCACGAATGACAAACAAGACGCCCCGAATCAGCATAGCCAAGGATTCTTTAAGACGCCTCGCGACCATCAGAATCGACCGTGAATGGGCGGACCACTAGACGTTGAACCCCAATCTCAAATCATACATCCGCGGAAAGAATATCCCGTAAGCTACTAGAATTCCCACCTATAAACTCCCAAACTTTCTGGTTATGCAATCTGGTGTTGGGGATACAGGGACACAAAATATATCACCCAAACTAACAATACCTAGATCCAATTGTATCCATCCGTCAACACATAACCAAGAAATCCTCGAAATCGTGTACCTCGACCTTTGAAAAACATCCGTTATACAAGTCATGGCAATACTCCCTTTTCGCCACAATCTCGGGCTATCGGGGTTATCTCACCAACAACTGCACAAAAGAGATTTCGATGTCGTTAAAACTCGTGTATTCCAGAATCGCAACGATAAAATTATGACGACAACACCTCGGAGCTCAACTCCCGGGACACCGCCACAACCCCTAAATGTCGAGGCACCAAGAACAATGTTCTCGCCACAAAACCATCGAACGATTCCAAGATACCCACGTGATCCTAAAATTTTTTAGTGAAATTTGAGAAGAGAAGAGTCAAAACTCTACGTCGGAGACCTCACAGAGCGACGAAGGACTGGGAGTAAAAGAATCCTACTCTCCGATATATATAATCCTAAGACTCAAAACATTTTCCATTCTAGACTCAACAACGCCAAAGAAACAATCAAGTAGGGGCTCCTAAGTCGGGAAGGCTCGATTACCAACTTGTAACGCCCCGATGCGGCTATATCTCCCACGTGTCGAGGCACGACTTAGAGGCATAACCGCATTGAAAGCAATGTCGCAAGTGAGGTAATCTTCACACAACCCATGTAATAAATAAGGAAAGAGATACATAGTTGGCTTACAATGCCACTTCACACAATACATAAATAAACATCCATCATTCAGAGTACACTCAAGGTCCGACTACGGAACCAAAATAAAAGAAGATACCCCAAATGCTACACAGATCCCGATCGTCCCAACTGGGCACCACTCTGATCATCGGGAAAAGACACATAGTAACGACCACGCCCTCGTCGAACTCCCACTTGAGCTCGGTTGAGTCACCTGCACCGCATCGCCGGAACTCGCAACTGTTTTGAAGTATCTGTGAGTCACGGGACTCAGCAATCTCACACCATGAGATCAAGACTATTTAAGCTTATAGGAAGGACAGAGTAGTAAAGTGGAGCTGCAGCAAGCGACTAGCATATATGGTGGCTACATCGCAAAAGAGAGCGAGAAGAGGAGCAAAGCACGGTCGTGAAGCTAGTAGCGATCAAGAAGTGATCCCGAACTACTTACGCCGACATAACTCCAACACCGTGTTCACTTCCGGACTCACCGAGAAGAGACCATCACGGTTACACACGCGTTGATGTGTATTTTATTTAGGTCAACTTTGGGTTTTCTACAACCGACATTAACAAATTCCCATCTGCCTCATAACCGCATGGCACGGCTTTGAAAGATATTACCTGCAGGGTGTCCCAACTTAGCCCATTATAAGCTCTCACGGTCAACGAAGGTGGCAAATGGTAAAACCAAAGTTGGGCCTTGCTGGACGAGTCTTATTCAAAGCGAACTGTCAAGGGGTCCCATAAATCACCCAACCGTAAGGAACGCAAAATCAAGGAACATAACACCGTATGACGGAAACTAGGGTGGCAAGAGTGGAACAAAACACTGGGCATAAGGCCGAGCCTTCCACCCTTTACCAAGTATATAGATGTATTAATTATAGCAGATATATATTGTGATATCCCCAACAAGTAAACATGTTCCAAAGAGGAACAACATCTCCATGTTCCAACAAGGAACAAACTTCAGCTTCACCTGCAACTAGCAACGCTATAAGAGGGCTGAGCAAAGCGGTAACATAGCCAATCAACGGTTTGCTAGGAAAAGGATGGTTAGGGGCTGACATGGCAATATGGGTGGCATGATATAGCAAGTGGTAGGCATCACAGCATAGGCATAGCAAAAGAGCGAGCAACTAGCATAGCAAAGATAGAAGTGATTTCGAGGGTATGGTCATCTTGCTCGAATGTTCTCGAGTTGTTGAAAGCTTGATCCTCGTAAGCGTTCTCAACAGGTTCCTCGTTCACGTACTCGTCTCCCGACTCTACCCAAAGCAACAACACAAACAAAGGAACCACAATAAATCACGGTGCAATGCACAATCAACATGATGCAAAACATGACATGATATGCGGGATGTGATATGCAATGCGTATGCGCGCTCCGGAAGGAAAAAGATGAACCAGGCATCAACTTGGCAAACCAAGTATGCCACTGGAAAGATGAGATGATTTCGGTTGAAATCGATATAAAGATCACCGGAATCGGATGCACGGTTTGGAAATGACAAGCAAAACAAGAATGGCACAAATCTGCCATTAACAGCATGATGCCACTTAGCAAGCAACAATTAATTAAGCTACTGCACCCAAACGTACCAACAAAGCACATGGCAGTGATCTACACAAGATGCTAGACAAAAGATGAGCACTGATCTACGGCTAGTTCACATCATAACAGGTTCAAACAAGCATGGCAAAAGTGCACAAAATATCAGGCTGGACATGGCAAAAACAGCATCAGGTTGCAATGTTCAGAGCAACAAAACTACATGCTACAGGAACTTAAAATAGCAAAACATGGCATGTCATGAATCTACTCAAAGCATAGATCAAAATTCCCTTACTGACCATAAGCCAATAAGGATCAGAAAATATAGAAACACCCATGTCAATATTGAAAGTTTCGTTAACAGATTCAGCAACATGGCATGTCAAAAACTGATAACGAGTAGGCATGTTTACAAGCTCAATGCACTCACTACAGAGCCTTATATGAAAAACTAAGCATACATACATCAAGAAGACATGGCATAGAAGACATACATGGCAAGAACAATAACATAGCATAAATGGATCAACAACAACAACCTAGGCAAAATTGAATAACATGTAAACAATCTGCCAGGAAACATTTGATAGCAAAAGTAGAGCTCGATTGACTCAAGCTATGGCACTCCATAATTGCAAACAAAGGCATGGATGGATAGAGCAAGACATGTTTTACAAAACATCCTTACAGAAGTATCTCAAAATATGCATGGATCTCTCGGTATCATCAAGTTAACATGGCATCAAAATCAGCTAAAACAGGGCTGAAATCAGCAACATCAGGACACCTACTTTGCATGCTTGTGCTAGTCACCACATAGATCACAAAAATACATGGCATATACCCCTGGAAAGATGGCATGGCATTTTACAAAACACATGTAGGACTCAAATTGATAGGGTGCACACAATAATCATGGCAAAAATAACAAAAGTGCAAGTTCTGTTACGAAACAGAAACTAACATCACATAGCACTCTTCCAACAGCTTTTCGGGCATCAAGATGAGCTCAAATGAAAATGATGCAATGAGATGAAATGATCTACTCTTCGATACGAACATTTTGATATATTATACGCGCAAAATGGACCTACAGATGCAAAGATATAGCACGTTGAAATTGACACAAAATAATCACAGGGGAAAAAGACTTAGAAGAAAATTAGAGGGGGGGAAGAAGTCAACGGCGTCTCACCGGATCCGATCGATCGGATCGGGCGACGGGCGGCGGCGGCTGCTCGGGTGCCACGTGGCGGCTCCCGGTTCACCGGGCGGCGGCGGGCGGACGTGTCCGGCCCGAATCGGACACGTCCGGCGGCGGGGAGAGGAGCGGGGCTAGGGTTAGGGGGGAATTGATCCGGGATTTTCGGGGGAGGTGTTTAAATAGGCATAGAGGGAGGTAGGAGAGTCCAAATGAGGTGTAGTTTTCGCCCACACGATCGTGATCGAACGACGGAGAGCATGGAAGTGACTTAGATGGGTTATTGGGCTGTTTTGGAGGGGTGTTGGGCTGCAACTTAAAAGAGGCCTTTGCGAGAGTGCGGTTAACCGTTGGAGTACCAAACGAGCTTCAAATGACCCGAAACTTGACCGGTGGTCTACGGTGGTATACCAAGGCCACTAGACAAACCTCGGTCCATTTCGAGAAGGTTTAGTACCCGCACACGGAAAAACGTAAAAGGGGCCGCCGGGGGAGATAGGAGTGCCGGATTGCAAAACGGACAACGGGAAAAATGCTCGGAATCATGAGACGAACACGTATGCAAATGCGATGCACATGATGACATGATATAAAATGCATGACATGGACAAAATGCAAAAAGGAGAAAACCCAACCACGGAGGGAATATCATATCACAATGCCGAAAATGGCAAGAGTTGGAGTTACAAATATGGAAAGTTACTTCCGGGGTGTTACAATTCAGGATGTCGCCAAAGGGCGAGTGCTGAAAGATGTCCGCGGCAGTGAACTCCATAACCGGCGCCCAATTGGGTTCGATTGGCGGGGGCGCGGAGGGTTCGGAGTCCGGAGAGGAGTCCGGCACCTTGGAGTCACGGTCTTTGCAAAGGACAGGGATGGAGTTCGGCTTAATCGCCGTAGAGATCATAGCCCCCGAGGCGGTGTCCAGCCACTCGTCCTCGATCGGCGGAGTCGGCTCCGAGCTAAGGGTCGGAGCGGACGCTGGTGCGGCCTCCAGGGCACTGTTCGGCAGCAGAGCTAGATCGTGCCCATCGAGACAAAGGCGTCGCGCATTGGCTTGGCGTGGCTCGAATCCGTCAAGATCAAGTCTTCGCGGATGTCGACCGTAGTAGTTCAAACTCCCAAATCTGACCTGATGGCGGGGCGAAGCTTCGATCTGCTCCAGATGGCCAAGTGAATTGCCCGCAGTGCAAAGCCGCCGAATCACGAAGATCTGTCCGGGAGAAAAGTCTCACCTTGACTGCATCGTTGTTGATGATCGAAGGAGCCATCGGGCCTAAGGATGACGACACACGAGGAACTCTCAATGAAAGCACCAATGTCGGTGTCAAAACCGCGGATCTCGGTAGGGGGTCCCGAATCGTGCGTCTAGGCGGATGGTAACAGGAGACAAGGGACACGATGTTTTACCTGTGTTCGTGCCCTCTCGGTGGAGGTAAAACCCTACTCCCGCTTGATTAATATTGATGATATGGGTAGTACAAGAGTGGATCTACCACGAGATCGGAGAGGCTAAACCCTAGAAGCTAGCCTATGGTATGATTGTTGTTCGTCCTCTGACTAAAACCCTCCGGTTTATATAGACACCAGATAGGGTTAGGGTTACACAGTAGTCGGTTACAATGGTAGGAGATCTACATATCCAGATCGCCAAGCTTGCCTTCCACGCCAAGGAAAGTCCCATCCGGACACGGGACGGAGTCTTCAATCTTGTATCTTCATAGTCCAGGAGTCCGGCCAACGGTGATAGTTCGGCTATCCGAACACCCCCTAATCCAGGACTCCCTCACCCACCGTAATACTTATGCTCTCGAGAGAAGCCACTAGTGAAACCTATGGCCCCTGGGTCTATTTTTCCATCATATTAATCTTACAACACTTAGTTATTTCCTTTGCCGTTTATTTTGCTTTCTTTACTTTGCATCTTTATCATAAAAATACCAAAAATATTATCTTATCATATCTATTAGATCTCACTTTCGTAAGTGACCGCGAAGGGATTGACAACCCCTTTATTGCGTTGGTTGCGAGGATTTTATTTGTTTGTGTAGGTGCGAGGGACTCGTGCGTGGCCTCCTACTGGATTGATACCTTGGTTCTCAAAAACTAAGGGAAATACTTACGCTGCTTTACTGCATCACCCTTTCCTCTTCAAGGGAAAACCAACGCAGTGCTCAAGAGGTAGCACAGTGCCCCATTGAGGAAAGGATGATGGAGACTATGATTCCCCCACAAGTCGGGATGAGACCCCGGACAATGAGAGAAAAAGAAAAAAAAGAATGAAAAAAAAGAAAAAGAAAACGAAAAAATAAACAAAGAGAGAAGGGGCATTGTTAGTATCATTTACCACACTTGTGCTTCAAAGTATCACCATGTTTTTTGTATGGAGAGTCTCCTATGTTGTCTCTTTCATATACTAGTGGGAATTTTTCAGTATAGGATTAGATGCACACCCACTTAGTTTTCATATTGAGATTTCATACACTTATAGCTCTAAATGCATTCGTTGCATGTCAATCCCTACTCCTCGCATTGATATCAATTGATGGGCATCTGCATAGCCCGTTGGTTAGCCGCGTCGATGTGAGACTTTCTTACTTTTTTGTCTTCTCTATATTTACCCCTATCATTTGTTGGCGAACGTAGTATTTCAAAAAATTCCTACGATCACGCAAGATCTATCTAGGAAAAGCATAGAAATGAGCGGGGAGAGTGTGTCCACGTACCCTCGTAGACCGAAAGAGGAAGCGTTTAGTAACGCGGTTGATGTAGTCGAACGTCTTTGCGATCCAACCGATCCAAGTATCGAACGCACGGCACCTCTGCGATCAGCACACGTTCAGCTCGGTGACGTCCCTCGAACTCTAGATCCAGTTGAGGCCGAGGGAGAGTTCCGTCAGCATGACGGCGTGGTGACGGTGATGATGAAGTTACCGGCGCAGGGCTTCGCCTAAGCACTACAACGATATGACCGGGGTGTGTAACTGTGGAGGGGGGCACCGCACACGGCTAAAGATCAACTTATGTGTCTATGGGGTGCCCCCTCCCCCGTATATAAAGGAGGGGAGGAGGAGTAGGAGGGCCGGCCACAAGGGGCGCGCCCAAGGGGGGATTCCTACTCCTAGTAGGAGTAGGTTTCCCCATTTCCTAGTCCAAGTAGGAGAAGGAAGGAGAGGAAGAAGAGAAGGAAAGGGGGGGCGGCCCCCTAGCCCTAGTCCAATTAGGTTTGGGCTAGGGGGGCACGTGCCACACCTTAGCCTGCCTCCTCTCTTCCACCACTAGGCCCATGAGGCCCAATAACTTCCCAGGGGGTTCCGATAAACCCCGGTACTCCCAAACTTATCCGAAACGACCCGAACCATTCCGGTGTCCGAATGTAGCCTTCCAATATATGAATCTTTATGTCTCGACCATTTCGAGACTCCTCGTCACGTCTGTGATCTCATCCGGGACTCTAAATAACCTTAGGTCATCAAATCACATAAACTCATAATACAAATCGTCATCAAACGTTAAGCGTGTGGACCCTATGGGTTTGAGAACTATGTAGACATGACCGATACACATCTCCGGTCAATAACCAATAGCGGAACCTGGATGCTCATATTGCCTCCTACATATTCTACGAAGACATTTATCGGGCAAACCGCACAACAACATACGTTGTTCCCTTTGTCATCAGTATGTTACTTGCCCGAGATTCGATCGTCGCTATCATCATACCTAGTTCAATCTCATTGCCGACAAGTCTCTTTACTCGTTATGTAATGCATCATCCCGCAACTAACTCATTAGTCACATTGCTTGCAAGGCTTATAGTGATGTGCATTACCGAGAGGGCCTAAAGATACCTCTCTGATACACGGAGTGACAAATCCTAATCTCGATCTATGTCAGCTCAACAAACACCATCGGAGACACCTGTAGAGCATCTTTATAATCACCCAGTTACGTTGTGGCGTTTGATAGCACACAAGGTGTTCCTCCGGTATTCGGGAGTTGCATAATCTCATAGTCTGAGGAACATGTATAAGTCATGAAGAAAGCAATAGCAATAAACTAAATGATCATAGTGCTAAGCTAACGGATGGGTCTTGTCCATCACATCATTCTCTAATGATGTGATCCCGTTCATCTAATGACAACACATGTCTATGGCTAGGAAACTTAAACATCTTTGATTAACGAGCTAGTCAAGTAGAGGCATACTAGGGACACTCTGTTTGTCTAGTTATTCACACATGTACAAAGTTTCCGGTTAATACAATTTTAGCATGAATAATAAACATTTATCATGATACAAGAAAATATAAATAACAACTTTTTATTGCCTCTAGGGCATATTTCCTTCAGTATCCCACTTGCACTAGAGTCAATAATCTAATTCACGTCGCCATGTGATTTAACACCAATAGTTCACATCACCATGTGATTAGTTCACATCACCATGTGATTAGTTCACATCGCCATGTGACTAATACCCAAAGGGTTTTACTAGAGTCAATAGTCTAGTTCACATCGCTATGTGATTAACACCCAAAGAGTGATCATGTTTTGCTTGTGAGAGAAATTTCAGTCTACGGGTGTGTAACATCCAGATCCGTATGTATTTTGCAATTTTCTATGTCTACAATACTCTGCACGGAGCTACTCTAGATAATTGCTCCCACTTTCAATATGTATCTAGATCAAGACTTAGAGTCATCCAGACCGGTGTCAAAGCTTGCATCGACGTAAATCTTTACGGGAAACTCTTTGTCACCTCCATAACCGAGAAACATTTCCTTATTCCACTAAGGATAATTTTGACCGTTGTTCAGTGATCCACTCCTGGATCACTATTGTACCCTCTTGCCAAACTCATGGTGAGGTACACAATAGGTTTGGTACACAACATAGCATACTTTATAGAATCTATGACTGAGGCATAGGGAATGACTTTTCATTCTCTTTCTATTTTCTGCCGTGGTCTAGTTTTGAGTCTTTACTCAACTTCACACCTTGCAACACAGGCAAGAACTCCCTTTTTGACTGTCCCATTTTGAACTACTTCAAAAACTTGTCAAGCTACGTACTCATTGAAAAAATTTATCAAGCATCTTGATCTATCTCTATAGATCTTGATGCTCAATATGTAAGTAGCTTCACTGAGGTCTTTCTTTGAAAAAGTCCTTTCAAACACTCCTTTATGCTTTCCAGAAAATTCTACATTATTTCCGATCAACAATATGTCATTCATATATACTTATCAGAAATGTTGTAGTGCTCCCACTCACTTTCTTGTAAATACAGGCTTCACCGCAAGTCTGTATAAAACTATATGCTTTGATCAACTCACCAAAGTGTATATTCCAACTCCGAGATGCTTGCACCAATCCATAAATGGATCGCTGGAGCTAGCACACTTTGTTAGCACCTTTCAGATTGACAAAACCTTCTGGTTGCATCATATACAACTCTTCTTTAAGAAATCGATTAAGGAATGCAGTTTTGACATCCATTTGCCAAATTTCATAAAATGCGGCAATTGCTAACATGATTCAAACAGACTTTAAGCATAGATACAAGTGAGAAACTCTCATCGTAGTCAACACCATGAACTTGTCAAAAACCCTTTTCGACAAGTCGAGCTTTGTAGGTAGTAACAATACTATCAGCGTCCTTCTTCCTCTTGAAGATCCATTTATTCTCAATGGCTTGCCGATCATCGGGCAAGTCCACAAAAGTCCACACTTTGTTCTCATACATGGATTCTATCTTAGATTTCATGGCCTCAAGCCATTTCATGGAATATGGGCTCATCATTGCTTCCTCATAGTTCGTAGGTTCATCATGGACTAGTAACATGACTTCCAGAACAAGATTACCGTACCACTCTGGTGCGGACCATACTCTGGTTGACCTACGAGGTTCGGTAGTAACTTGATCTGAAGTTTCATGATCATCATCATTAAATTCCTCACTAATTGGTGTAGGCATCACTAGAACTGATTTCAGTGATGAGCTACTTTGAAATTCGAGAGAAGGTACAACTACCTCATCAAGTTCTACTTTCCTCCCACTCACTTCTTTCGAGAGAAACTCCTTCTCTAGAAAGGATCCATTCTTAGCAACGAATATCTTGATTTTGGACCTGTGATAGAAGGTGTACCAAACAGTCTCCTTTGGGTATCCTATGAAGACACATTTCTCTGATTTGGGTTTCGAGCTTATCAGGTTGAAGCTTTTTCACATAAGCATCACAGCCCCAAACTTTAAGAAACGACATCTTAGGTTTCTTGCCAAACCACAGTTCATACAGTGTCGTCTCAACGGATTTAGATGGTGCCCAATTTAACGTGAATGCAGCTGTCTCTAATGCATAACCCAAAAATGATAGTGGTAAATTGGTAAGAGTCATCATAGATCACACCATATCTAATAAAGTACGTTTACAGCATTCGGACACACCATTACGCCGTGGTGTTCCGGGTGGCGTGAGCTGCGAAACTATTCCACATTGTTTCATATGAAGACCAAACTCATAACTCAAATATTCTCCTCCATGATTAGATCATAGAAACTTTATTTTCTCGTTATGATGATTTTCCACTTCACTCTGAAATTCTTTGAACTTTTCAAATGTTTCAGACTTGTGTTTCATCAAGTAGATATACCGATATCTGCTCAAATCATCTGTGAAGGTCAGAAAATAACGATACCTGCCGCGAGCCTCAACACTCATCGGACCGCATACATCGGTATGTATTATTTCCAATAAGTCAGTGGTTCGCTCCATTGTTCGGGAGAACGGAGTCTTAGTCATCTTGCCCATGAGGCATGGTTCACAAGCATCAAGTGATTCATAATCAAGTGATTCCAAAAGCCCATCAGCATGGAGTTTCTTCATGCGCTTTACACCAATATGACCTAAACGGTAGTGCCACAAATATGTTGCACAATCATTATCAACTTTGCATATTTTGGCATCAATATTATGAATATGTGTATCACTACGATCGAGATTCAATAAACCATTCACCTTGGGTGTATGACCACAGAAGGTTTTATTCATGAAACAGAATAACAATTATTCTTTGACTTTAATGAATAACTGTATTGCAATAAACATGACCCAATCATATTATGCTCAACGCAAACACCAAATAACATTTATTTTAGGTTCAACACTAATCCCGAAGGTAAAGGGAGTGTGCGATGGTGATCTTATCAACCTTGGAATCACTTCCAACACACATTGTCACCTAGCCCTCAACTAGTCTCTGTTCATTTTGTAATTCCTGTTTCAAGTTACTAATCATAGCAACTGAACTAGTATCAAATACCCAGGGGCTACTATGAATACTAGTAAAGTACACATCAATAACATGTATATCATATATGCATTTGTTCACTTTGCCATCCTTCTTATCCGCCAAGTATTTGGGGCAGTTCTGCTTCCAGTGACCATTTCCTTTGTAGTAGAAGCACTCAGTTTCAGGCTTGGGTCTAGCTTTGGGCTTCATCATGGGAGTGGAAACTTTCTTGTCATTCTTCTTGAAGTTCCCTTTCTTTCCCTTGCCCTTTTACTTGAAACTAGTGGTCTTGTCAACCATCAACACTTGATGCTTTTCTTGATTTCTACCTTCATCGCTTTCTGCATCGCGAAGAGCTTGGGGAATCGTTTCCGTCATCCCTTACATATTATAGTTCATCACGAAGTTCCAGTAACTTGGTGATAGTGACTAGAGAACTCTGTCAATCACTATCTTATGTGGAAGATTAACTCCCACTTGATTCAAGCAATTGTAGTACTCAGACATTCTGAGCACATGCTCACTGGTTGAGCTATTCTCCTCCATCTTGTAGGCAAAATACTTGTCAGAGGTCCCATACCTCCCGACTCGGGCATGAGTCTGAAATGCCAATTTCAACTCTTGGAACATCTTATATGCTCCATGGCATTCAAAACGTTTTTGAAGTCCCGCTTCTAAGCCGTAAAGCATGGTGCACTAAACCATCAAGTAGTCATCATACCAAGCTTTCTCAAAACGTTCATAACGTCTGCATCTGTTCCTGCAATAGGTTTGTCACCTAGCGGTGCATCAAGGACATAATTATTTTGTGCAGCAATGAGGATAATCCTCAGATCACGGACCAAGTCCGCATCATTGCTACTATCAACTTTCAACTTAGTTTTCTCTAGGAACATATCATAAATAAAACGGGGAAGCTATACGCGAGCAATTGATCTACAACATAGATATGTAAATACTATCAGAACTAAGTTCATGATAAATTTAAGTTCAATTAATCATATTACTTAAGTACTCCCACTTAGATAGACATCCCTCTAGTCATCTAAATGATCACGTGATCCATATCAACTAAACCATGTCCGATCATCACGTGAGATGGAGAAGCTTTCAATGGTGAACATCACTATGTTGATCATATCTACTATATGATTCACGCTCGACCTTTCGCTCTCAGTGTTCCAAGGCCATATCTGCATATGCTAGGCTCGTCAAGTTTAACATGAGTATTCCGCGTGTGCAAAACTGGCTTGCACCCGTTGTATGTGAACGTAGAGCTTATCACACCCGATCATCACGTGGTGTCTCGGCACGACGAACTGTAGCAACGGTGAATACTCAGGGAGAACACTTATACCTTGAAATTATTGAGGGATCATCTTATAGTTCTACCGACGTACTAAGCAAAATAAGATGATAAAGGATAAACATCACATGCAATCAAAATAAGTGATATGATATGGCCATCATCATCTTGTGCCTTTGACCTCCATCTCCAAAGCACGTCATGATCACCATCGTCACCGTCTTGACACCTTGATCTCCATCATAGCATCGTTGTCGTCTCGCCAACTATTGCTTCATCGACTATTGCTACCACTTAGTGATAAAGTAAAGCAATTACATGGCGATTGCATTTCATACAATAAAGCGACAACCATAAGGCTCCTGCCAGTTGTCGATAACATTTACAAAACATGATCATCTCATACAACAATTTATATATCATCACGTCTTGACCATATCACATCACAGCAAGCCCTGCAAAAACAAGTTAGATGTCCTCTACTTTGTTGTTGCAAGTTTTACGTGGCTGCTACGGGCTTAGCAAGAACCGTTCTTACCTACGCATCAAAACCACAATATTTTTTTGTCAAGTGTGCTGCTTTAACCTTCAACAAGGACCGGGCGTAGTCACACTCGATTCAACTAAAGTTGGAGAAACAGACACACACTAGCCACCTGTGTGCAAAGCACGGTGGTAGAACCAGTCTCATGAACGCGGTCATGTAATGTCGGTTTGGGCCGCTTCATCCAACAATACCGCCGAATCAAAGTATGACATGCTGGTAAGCAGTATGACTATTATCCCCCACAACTCTTTGTGTTCTACTCGTGCATATAACATCTACGCATAGACCTGGCTCGGATGCCACTGTTGGGGAACGTAGTATTTCAAAAAAAATCCTATGATCACGCAAGATCTATCTAGGAGAAGCATAGCAACGAGCGGGGAGAGTGTGTCCACGTACCCTCATAGACCGAAAGCGGAAGCATTTAGTAACGTGGTTGATGTAGTCGAACATCTTCATGATCCAACCGATCCAAGTACCGAACGCACGGCACCTCCGCGATCAGCACACGTTCAACTCGGTGACGTCCCTTGAACTCTTGATCTAGTTGAGGCCGAGGGAGAGTTCCTTCAGCACGACGGTGTGGTGACGGTGATGATGAAGTTACCGGTGTAGGGCTTCGCCTAAGCACTACGACGATATGGCCGAAGTGTGTAACTGTGGAGGGGCACCGCACACGGCTAAAAGATCAACTTGTGTGTCTATGGGGTGCCCCCTCCCCCCCCCCCCATATAAAGGAGGGGAGGAGGAGGAGGGCCGGACACAAGGGGCGCGCCCTAGGGGGGGATTCCTACTCCTAGTAGGAGTAGGTTTCCCCCTTTCCTAGTCCAAGTAAGAGAAGAAGGAAGGAGAGCAAGAAGAGAAGGAAAGGGGGGGCGGCCCCCTAGCCCTAGTCCAATTCGGTTTGGGCTAGGGGGGCGCCACACCTTGGCCTGCCTCCTCTCATCCACCACTAGGCCCATGAGGCCCAATAACTTCCCAGGTGGGGGGTCCGGTAACCCCTAGTACTCCGAAACTTATTCGAAATGACCCGAACCATTCCGGTGTCCGAATGTAGCCTTCCAATATATGAATCTTTATGTCTCGACCATTTTGAGACTCCTCTTCACATTTGTGATATCATCCGGGACTCCGAGCAACATTCGATCATCAAATCACATAAACTCATAATACAAATCGTCATTGAACGTTAAGCGTGCGTACCCTACGGGTTCGAGAACTATGTAGACATGACCGAGACACATCTCCGGTCAATAACCAATAGTGGAACCTGGATGCTCATATTGGCTCCTACATATTCTATGAAGATCTTTATCGGTGTGACGCCCCCGATTCAATCGTACACTAATCATGCACGCAAACGTGTATGATCAAGATCAGGGACTCACGGGAAGATATCACAACACAACTCTAAAACATAAATAAGTCATACAAGCATCATATTACAAGCCAGGGGCCTCGAGGGCTCGAATACAAGTGCTCGATCATAGACGAGTCAGCGGAAGCGACAATATCTGAGTACAGACATAAGTTAAACAAGTTGCCATAAGATGGCTAGCACAAACTGGGATACAGATCGAAAGAGGCGCATGCCTCATGCCTGGGATCCTCCTAGACTACTCCTGGTCGTCGTCAGCGGGTTGCACGTAGTAGTAGTCACCTCCGGTGTAGTAGGAGTCGTCATCGACAATGGCGTCTGGCTCCTGGGCTCCGGCCTCTGGTTGCGACAACCAGGTAGAAGGGAAAGGGGGACAAGAGGGAGAAAAGCAACCGTGAGTACTCATCCAAAGTACTCGCAAGCAAGGAGCTACACTACATATGCATGGGTATATGTGTAAAGGGCCATATCGGTGGATCGAATCGCAGAATGCCGTAATAAGAGGGGATAGCTAATCCTGTCGAAGACTATGCTTCAGGCCACCTCCATCTTGCAGCATGTAGAAGAGAGTAGATGGTAAGTTCACCAAGTAGCATCGCATAGCATAAACCTACCCGGCGATCCCTTCCTCGTCGCCCTGTTAGAGAGCGATCACCGGGTTATATCTGGCACTTGGAAGGGTGTGTTTTATTAAGTATCTGGTTCTAGTTGTCATAAGGTCAAGGTACAACTCCGGATCATCCTGTTACCGAGGATCACGGCTATTCAAATAGATAAACTTCCCTGCAGGGGTGCACCACATTACCCAACACGCTCGATCCCATTTGGCCGGACACACTTTCCTAGGTCATGCCCGGCCTCGGAAGATCAACACGTCGCAGCCCCACCTAGGCACAACAGAGAGGTCAGCACGCCGGTCTAAATCCTATGCGCGCAGGGGTCTGGGCCCATTGCACACCTGCACGTTGCGTACGCGGCCGGAGAGCACACCTAGCAACCTCCATTTCAAAGGAAGTTGCGTTACACGGTCCAACCCGGTGCGCGCCGCTCAGTCGCTGACATCACGAAGGCTTCGACTGATACCACGACGTCGAGTGCCCATAATTGTTCCCGCGTAGTTGGTTAGTGTGTATAGGCCAGTGGCCAGACTCAGATCAAATACCAAGAACTCGTTAAGCGTGTTATTTTTAAGTGACCGCGAACGCCGACCAGGGCCAGGCCCACCTCTCACCTAGGTAGTCTCAACCTGCCCTGTCGCTCCGCCACAAAGATCCACCCAGAGGGCAGTCGGGACAAAGGTCCTTTCAGCCCCCAATCCATGAATCACTTGTGGGTACTCCTCGAGCCGACCCAACTTTAGCCACCACATGTATCATGTATAAAGTATATAGTATATACCCGTGATCACCTCCCGAGTGATCACGGCCCGATAGTATAGCACAACAGACAGACAAGAAGGTAGGGCCACAAATGGAATACTAGCATCATATACTAAGCATGTAGGATTGCAGGTAAAGGTAACAACAGTAGTAGCAAAGACAGGCTATGCATTAGAATAGGATTAATCGGAAAGCAGTAACATTGTAGCGACCCGACCTCAGACGGTCAAGTCTCTGTGGCAAATGTCATCCTCGATCGGTATCTTTGACACACACAGTACTCGAGGATTTATAACAGAGGTAAATCACATGTATAAAGTAACGTAAATACTATTACCTCAATCCAAAATAGCGGAAGTAACAAGGTTGTGGATTCCCATCAACACCAACGGCAAAGTTGAGTGTAGAAATCATAACCCTAACGTATCACTTACTCGTCGTAAGATCCTGCAACATGAGACGTTGCAGCCACAAGGGTCAATACATTGAATGTACTGGCAAATTCACACCATAGGTGATGAATAATAACTATCACTACATGCATATATGGCTGGTGGAAAGCTCTATGGTTATACTTTTTGCGAAAAGCCAATTTTTCCCTACTACAAAGGAATATATTTTATTTAACTACAAAGTTGGTTGATAAAATATTGAGAAGGTAAACCCCCTCTCAACCCCAATTAAAAGTAATCATTAACCCAACAAATTAATTTAAGTAATATGATGAGATACTTAAGATACTCCAAGTACTAGATACTCAAGATTGTCCATAACCGGGGACATGGCTAACCATGATTAGATTGTACACTCTGCAGAGGTTTGCGCACTTTTCCCCACAAGACTCGATCGCCTCCGTTGGATTTCTCGCACTATATGATGTTTGAGAAACGGATGACCGAGACACAGTCTTTCGGAAACATTAGCTCTTTACTCCGGGCAGACCATACCAAACCTACAAACCCACTACTTGCTGATCTACCTCTTCAAGAGATTCACGTAACTTACTCAACTATGCTAGAGCCCATAATAGCTTGTGGACGCACATGAAAGTTTCTAGCATGAAAATATCTCAGTTCCCTTTGAGCCTGGGTGGCGAACCATAGGATGATCACACGGTGTATCCCCGAGATCTCCTAGGACAACACTGGTATATCCCCAGGTGTCCGGGCAAGTCCACTGGTATATCCCCAGGGTGCCCCTACCAATCCACCCAGATGTGTATTAAAGTTGCCACCTTAAGTTGAACTAGTAAGTAAACAATCTCACATCTTTCATGGAATACACTCAAACCCAATCCACGTCTACGAGCATAGCATGGCAATATAAGAATAACGTAGAAGTAACTCCCAAGGTTTGAATGCAGGACAATAGGTTCCTACCTCATCAACTACTTCCCAATACCCACATGTTATCAAACCTACTCATGCAATGTTTGAGGGTGAAGCTAATGCATAAAAACTGGGTATGAAAGGGATATGATCAAAGTGTGAACTTGCCTGTACTGTTGATGAAGATGATTTGCACTCAAAACTCTTGATAGTTCTACTCGTCACACTCCGGTCAATCTATCGTAAGCAAGAAATAGCAATCATACATAAGCAATCATTCAAAAGATCGGATCGAACGAAGAAGACAATTCGGAAAGCATCAAAACCAAGCAAATAACTCTTGCAACATAAAACAAATTTCTAACAGTACCAAAATTTTATGAATTTGGCCTTATCAGAAAATTTAGGTCAAGAGCTTCGATTTGAAAAATAATCAACTCAAACGGTGTTATAAAACTCAAGTTATGATCAAACGAAGTTCAAATTCAAATCTGGTCTAATTCAAATTTTAAACTTTTAAAAACATGTTTGAGTTGGATTACTGGATAGAGGAGATCGTAACAAAGAAGTGGGTGTTGGTTTCATCTAATTTGGACAAATGAGCAAAAAGTTATATTCGTTTGAAAACCAGGGGCTAATCTGTGAATAATTGTATTCACGGATAGGTCCCTGACGTAAATAAACAGAAAAAGAAAAAGCTAGACAATGAACGTTCGTTACAGAGCGTTAATGAACGAAAGTCGTTCCTGAGTGTGCCTAACCAGTGAACGTTCGCAACTTAACCTAAAAAAATCAACCGCTCTAATAATATAAACCGATCTAAACTAGAAAATTCGGGCGGGTTTTGTGCGGGTTTTACCGGTTCGCGAAGAAAAACCCGCGGCGGTGGATCTGGCGGTTCCGGCGAGGCGGCGGACTCCGGCGAGATGGAGCGGCGGCTCCGGCGGTCGTCGAGGCCGGTGAAGTGGTCGGGGAGGGGCGGCGCTGGGCGGGGGTCGATGGTGGCACCGACGGCGGTCGGCGGCAAGTGGAGTCTTGGGCGGGCGGCGGAGCTGCGGCGGCAACGGCAATGGCGCAATGCGGCTCGGCTTCGAGCGGCGAGATGCGGGAGAGAGAGGGGGGGTCCGGGCGGCGGCTTTATAGGAGGAGGGGAGGCGTTGGCATGGGGAAGGGGCCAAGGAGAGGCCGGGGCGGTCACGGCCGTCGAGGTCGGCGGCGGCGCGTGGCGGCTCGGGACTCTGTCCCGAGCTCGAGGACGAGGCACGCGTGGCTTTGGGCCGGCTGGGTTGTGGCCTGGCGAGCTGGGCCGGTCCGGTCCGGTCGGTCCAGAGATCTTTTTTTTAAACAATTTCTCTCTCTCTCTCTCTCTCTCTCTTTTTATACAGACAAACAAAAGTAAAAACAAACTAAATAGAAATATTATATAGACATATTATATATCAAAATCTTCAGAAAAAGATTTTCTCGACTTGGACATTTTTATAGCATTAAATAAGATACACACAAATTCTAATAATTCAAACAGTGCTCCTACTCTAATAAAATCCAATAAAAATCAATTTAAAAATACCAAAATTAATTCAAATTTATTTCTCTCAATTTTCGATGTAGGGAATCATGTTACCCTATTTTCCATATATTTTATTTTTGGAGAAAATAATTTGATTAAAACCCAAATAAGTCCAAACTGAAAATAATTTTCAAAGGGACTTCAAATTGGATTTTTTTAACTCCTAACTCATATTTCATATATTTTGAAGAAGTCATTTTATCTTCTCTCATGAAAATCATTGATTTGCATGAAGTTTATGAATTGGAAATAACTTCAAATGAAATTCAAATATTTTCAACACCCCTTGTCATTTAAATAAATGGAAGAAGTCATGTCATCTTCTCTCCAGGGTTTTGTGGTGAAAAGAATTTGAATTCACGGAGATCATAACATGCAAAAATGAAAGTTTGGGAAGTACTTTTATTCCCTCTCATTTAACTTTCTAAAAGTTTCGAATTTCACTCAATTCACTCAATCAATCAAACAATCAATCAAATCTATTTATTTATTATAACATTCCAAAATTGAGAATTTTGGGATGTTACAAACATGCTGCACTACTCTAATGCAAGCAGTATAGAGAAGAATAGGCGATATCTGGTGATCAAGGGGGGGCTTGCCTGGTTGCTTTGGCAAGAAGGAGGGGTCGTCAACACCGTAGTCGTACTGGGTAGCAGCGGCGTCGGTCTCGGTGTCTAACGATAGAAGAGGGGGAAGAAACAATAAATATAATGCAAACATAAGCATGATGATGGAAGACATGACAATGCGCGGTGCTAGATGTGCCCTAACGCGGTAGGAGGTGGTACCGGCGAAGGGGGGGAAAACATCCGGGAAAGTATTCCCGGTGTTTCGCGTTTTCGGGCAGATGAACCGGAGAGGGAAAGTTGCATGTTTGCTATGCTAGGGATGTTTGGCGGACGAACGGGCTGCGTAACCGGATTCGTCTCGTCGTTCTGAGCAACTTTCATGTAGAAAATATTTTCATCCGAGCTACGGATTATTTTATATTGATTTTTAAAGTTTTAAATCATTTTCTAAATTATTTTTAATTCGAAAATTAAATGTTAAATTGCTATGGGTACATAGAAGTGTACCCACAGATGGGCTTGGGTGGCTAACTCAAGAGGCCCGATTGACTTGGTCAATCGCCTTGATCGCCAGGTTTGATCGATGGGGCTGATCAAAGTCAACAACCCACCCGGATTGATTGTTGATGGTCGACTAACTAGTGGGTCCCGCTTGTCATAGTCTCATAGTAATTAAACAGGGTTAGTTAGCTTTAACTAAATGATTAGCTTAATCTAATCCGGATTAATTAAGTTAATTAATTAATTAATATTTTAATTATTATTTATTTATTTATTTTTAATCCTTTTTTTGAAACGTTCTCGAGGCGGGGCCCTCCTGTCATAAGCCCCAAGGGGCCTAGCGGGGTGGAGCGGGCAAAACGGCTAACGGGTGCTGGGGCGTAACCCGTTTGGGCGCCCGCCTACGCGAGTGAATGGCGTCGACGCCGCGGTCAGCTGCGCAAGCGCAACAATGAAGAGGCGATGGCCGGCAGCGGCGATCGAGGCCGAGCGAGGGAAGTAGGGCGTGCCACGCCGAGCCGGGCGCCTAAGACGGATGTCTTGTGTGCAAGCAGCAGCGCTGCGGCGGATCGGATGCAAAGCGCGACAGGGCACCGGAGCTTGGCGCCACGGGCGATCTTGCGGATGGGGGCACGGTGAGCGCGCGTCGGGCGCGGCCAGAGATGGCGCGGGCGTGCACGGCGGTGGAGACCGGGGCACGCGGTAATGAGGCGAGCTTGGGAAGGAGAGTGGGCGGCCGACGCGGGTAGAGGAGGAGGGAAAAGGCGGCGGCTCACGGTGGGGAGTAGGGTCCAGGGCAGCGGGCTCGACGGAGGTTGATGCAGCGGAGTCGAGCAACGGCTGGGACGCGGTCGAGGATGGAGAGGACGGCAAGCGATCCGGGCGGCGATGGTGGTGCTGCAGGTGCGGCGCGAGGACGGTGAAGAAGTTGCGGGGCAGAAGTGGCAGCCCTTGGGCGCAAGCGTGCTCGTCGGCGCCACGGGGAGCGGCGGCGGACCCAGTCGGGTCGGTGGGGCACCGGTGGGGGAGGGTGTCGCCGTGGCAGTGGTGGCGGAGGCGGGCGCAGCGCCCCGGTCCAGATCGGGTCGGGGGTAGGAGACGTGGGAGTGAGAGTGGAGTGGGGAAGGAGAACTCTAGGGTTCGGTCCGTTGGGAGGGGATAAGGTGAATGGGTGGGCCGACCGGATGAGGGAGTGGCCGACTAGGCTGGCCCGTTGGGTCGGTGTCCAGTGGGGGGGGGGGTCACTTTCTTTTCTTTTCTGTGTTTTGTTTTCTCTTAGTTTGTTTTTCTGTTTTCATTTTAGTTTCTGATATTTTTAGTTTCTTGAAGATACTAAGTTAGCACCTAAATTAGTATCATCAAAATAGGACACTGCCAAACCTAGTTTGGACCCAAAATAAATTAGTTTAATATTTCTATATTTTCAAAAGCAATTAAATTATTATTTTAGCCACTTGTTTTAATTAGTTTTAGGGCATTTAAACACTTTGAAAAAGGTTGGTTCCACCACCAAAACTAGTTAGGGATTATTTGCCACATGATGAACATTTTAGTTTTAATATTTGAAAACTTTTATTGTTTGCTTGATTTTGAATTTGAATTTGAATCGGTTTTAAACTAACGCGAGTTTATCGACAATAACCGAGGTGACATGGCATCATTAGCAGGATTCACAGTATCTTAATTACGAGGGCGTCGCAATCGGTCAAACCACATAACAACATATGTTGTTCACTTTGTCATCAGTATGTTACTTGCCCGAGATTCGATCGTCGGTATCATCATACCTAGTTCAATCTTGTTACCGGCAAGTCTTTTTACTCGTTCCGTAATGCATCATCCCGCAACTAACTCATTAGTCACATTTCTTGCAAGGCTTATAGTGATGTGCATTACCGAGAGGGCCCAGAGATACCTCTCCGATACACGGAGTGACAAATCCTAATCTCAATCTATGCCAACTCAACAAACACCATCGGAGACACCTATAGAGCGTCTTTATAATCACCCAGTTACGTTGTGATGTTTGATAGCACACAAGGTGTTCCTCCGGTATTCGGGAGTTGCATAATCTCATAGTCTGAGGAACATGTATAAGTGATGAAGAAAGCAATAGCAATAAACTAAATGATCATAGTGCTAAGCTAACAGATGGGTCTTGTCCATCACATCATTCTCTAATGATGTGATCCCGTTCATCAAATGACAACACATGTCTATGGCTAGGAAACTTAACCATCTTTGATTAACGAGCTAGTCAAGTAGAGGCATACTAGGGACACTCTGTTTGTCTAGTTATTCACACATGTACTAAGTTTCCAGTTAATACAATTCTAGCATGAATAATAAACATTTATCATGATACAAGGAAATATAAATAACAACTTTATTATTACCTCTAGGGCATATTTCCTTCATCATCATACTCCATTCCACCCGTAGTGCTATATCCATGGCTCGCGCTCATGTATTGCGTGAGGGTTGAAAAAGCTGAAGCGCGTTAAAAAGTATGAACCAATTGCTCGGCTTGTCGGGGTTGTGCATGATAAATACTTTGTTTTAAGAAGACAGAGCATGACAAGACTATATGATTTTGTAGGGATAGCTTTCTTTAGCGTTGATATTTTGAAAGACATGATTGTTTGTTGGGATGCCTGAGTATTGATGTCTTTATGTCAAATTATAGACTATTGCTTTGAATCACTTGTGTCTTAATATTCATGTCATGATTAGATATATGATCAAGTTTATGCTAGGTAGCATTCCACATCAAAATTTATCTTTTTAATCATTTACCTGCTCGAGGACGAGCAGGAATTAAGCTTGGGGATGCTGATACGTCTCCACCGTATCTATAGTTTTTGATTGTTTCATGCCAATATTATACAACTTTTACATACTTTTGGCCACTTTTTATATGATTTATTGGACTAACCTATTGATCCAGGGCCCAATGCCGGTTCATGTTTTCTGCATGTTTTTTTATCATAGAGTATCCATATCAAACAAAGTCCAAATGCAATAAAATTTCACGGAGAATTATTTTGGAATATATGCGATTTTTGGGAGTTGGAATCACCACAAACGGAGGCCCGAGGTGGGCACAACCCACCAGGGCGCGGTCCCAGAGCCAGGAGTGGCGTGGTGGGTTGTGCTCACCTCGTACGTCAGTTGGGGCTCTACTTCGGGTGCAAGGAAGCTTATATCCGGAAAAAAATCGTGTTGAAATTTCAGCGCAATCGGAGTTACGGATCTCCGAAAATATAAGAAACGGTTTTCGGCTAGATCTGGGGAACGCGGAACAGAAGAGAACAGAGAGGGAGATCCAATCTCGGAAGGGCTCCCGCCCCTCCGCAGCCATGGAGGCCATGGACCAGAGGGGGAACTCTCCTCCCATCTATAAGGGAGGCTAGGGAATAAGAAGAAGTAGGGGCTCTCTCCCCCTCGCTTCCGGTGGTGCCGGAGTGCCGCTGAGGCAAGGATCGGGACGGCGATCTACATCAACAATCTTGCTACTGTCATCACCAACTCTCCGCCCCCCTCTATGCAGAGGTGTAACACCCATTCTCCCCGCTGTAATCTCTACTTAAACATGGTGCTCAACTCCATATATTATTTCCCAATGATCTATGGTTATCCTATGATGTTTGAGTAGATCCGTTTTGTCCTATGTGTTAATCATGATCTTGGTTGGTATGATTGTATATTTTATTTATGGTGCTGTCCTATAGTGCCCTCAATTCTCGCGCAAACATGAGGGGCCTGTGTTGTAGGGTGTTTTAATATGTTCATGGTTTACTTATTGTCAGTGTTGCGGGGGATGATAGCAGCCCAAACGCGGATAAGTGGGTTATGGCATATGAGAGTAAAGAGGACTTGATACTTAATGCTATGGTTGGGTTTCACGACCTTAATGATCTTTAGTAGTTGCGGATGCTTGCTAGAACTCCAATCATAAATGCATATGATCCAAGTAGAGAAAGTATGTTAGCTCATGCCTCTCCCTCATATAAAATTACAAGAATGATCACCGGTACTTGTTATCGATTGCCTAGGGACAAATAACTTTCTTGTTGACAAAAGCTATCTACTAAAACTAACTTAGTTGTGTCTTTATCTAAACAGCCCCTAAATTTTATTTACGTGCTCTTTATTATCTTGCAAACCTATCCTATCACACCTACAAAGTACTTCTAGTTTCATACTTGTTCTAGGTAAAGCGAACGTCAAGCATGCGTAGAGTTGTATCGGTGGTCGATAGAACTTGAGGGAATATTTGTTCTACCTCTAGCTCCTCGTTGGGTTCGACACTCTTACTTATCGAAAGAGGCTACAATTGATCCCCTATACTTGTGGGTTATCATGCTGCATCACCGTAAAATTGCGGTTCAGGCCAGGGCGCAGCCTCATGATGTCTGCCGCATTCTGGAAGTCCCAAGTTGGCCTCCCCTTGTTATGCAAGGGGGCGATACGTGATACGTCTCGAACGTATCTATAATTTTTGATTGCTCCATGCTATATTATCTTCTGTTTTGGACATTATTGGGCTTTATTATTCACTTTTATATTATTTTTGGGACTAACCTATTAACCGGAGGCCCAGCCCAGAATTGCTTTTTTTTTGCCTATTTTAGAGTTTCGCAAAAAAAGAATATCAAACGGAGTCCAAACGGAATGAAACCTTCGGGAACGTGATTTTTGGAACGAACATGATCTAGAGGACTTGGACCCTACGTCAAGAAACAAAAGAGGAGGCCACGAGGTAGGGGGCGCGCCTACCCCCCCCCCCCCCCAGGCGCGCCCTCCACCCTCATGGGCCACCTGTTAATCCACCGACGTACTCCTTCCACCTATATATACCTACGTACCCCCAAACGATCAGATACGGAGCCAAAAACCTAATTCCACCGCCGCAACCTTCTGTACCCATGAGATCCCATCTTGGGGCCAGTTCCGGAGCTCCGCCGGAAGGGGCATCGATCACGGAGGGCTTCTACATCAACACCATAGCCTCTCCGATGATGTGTGAGTAGTTTACCTCAGACCTTCGGGTCCATAGTTATTAGCTAGATGGCTTCTTCTCTATTTTTGGATCTCAATACAATGTTCTCCCCCTCTCTCATGGAGATCTATTCGATGTAATCTTCTTTTGCGGTGTGTTTGTTGAGACCGATGAATTGTGGGTTTATGATCAAGTTTATCTATGAACAATATTTGAATCTTCTCTGAATTCTTTTATGTATGATTGGTTATCTTTGCAAGTCTCTTCGAATTATCAGTTTGGTTTGGCCTACTAGATTGGTTTTTCTTGCAATGGGAGAAGTGCTTAGCTTTGGGTTCAATCTTGCGGTGTCCTTTCCCAGTGAAAGTAGGGGCAGCAAGGCACGTATTGTATTGTTGCCATCGAGGATAACAAGATGGGGTTTTTATCATATTGCATGAATTTGTCCCTCTACATCATGTCATCTTGCTTAAGGCGTTACTCTGTTCTTTTGAACTTAATACTCTAGATGCATGCTGGATAGCGGTCGATGTGTGGAGTAATAGTAGTAGATGCAGGCAGGAGTCGGTCTACTTGTCGCGGACGTGATGCCTATATACATGATCATACCTAGATATTCTCATAACTATGCTCAATTCTGTCAATTGCTCAACAGTAATTTGTTCACCCACCGTGAATACTTATGCTCTTGAGAGAAGCCACTAGTGAAACCTATTGCCCCCGGGTCTATTTTTCATCATATTAATCTTTCAATACTTAGTTATTTTCAGCATATTTATCATAAAAATACCCAAAATATTATCATATCAGGTCTCACTCTCGTAAGTGACCATGTAAGGATTGACAACCCCTTATCGCGTTGGTTGCGAGGATTTATTTGTTTTGTGTAGGTGCGAGGGACTCGTGCGTAGCCTCCTACTGGATTGATACCTTAGTTCTCAAAAACTGAGGGAAATACTTACGCTACTTTGATGCATCACCCTTTCCTCTTCAGGGGGAAACCAATACAGTGCTCAAGAGGTAGCAAGAACGATTTTTGGCGCCGTTGCCGGGGAGGCTTACGCAAGGTCAAGTCAAGATTTGGACTCCCGACAACGAGCCATTTCTGGCGCGTTGCCGGGGAGGTCTACGCAAAAGTCAACATACCAAGTACCCATCACAAACCCTTATCTCCCGCATTGCATTATTTGCCATTTGCCTCTCGTTTTCCTCTCCCCCACTTCACCCTTGTCGTTTTATTCGCCTCTCTTTTTCGTTCACTCTTTTTTGCTTGCTTCTTGTTTGCTCATGTGTTGGATTGCTTGCTTGTCACGATGGCTCAATATAATACCAAATTATGTGACTTCACCAATACCAACAACAATGATTTCCTTAGCACTCTGATTGCTCCTCTTACCGATACTGAATCTTGCGAAATCAATACTGCTTTGTTGAATCTTGTCATGAAAGATCAATTCGCGGGCCTTCCTATCGAAGATGCCGCTACTCACCTAAATAGCTTCGTTGATTTGTGTGATATGCAAAAGAATAAAGATGTTGACAATGATATTGTTAAATTGAAGCCATTTCCTTTTTCGCTTAGAGATCGCGCTAAAGCTTGGTTTTCGTCTTTGCCTAAAAATAGTATTGATTCTTGGAATAAGTGCAAAGATGCTTTTATCTCTAAGTATTTTCCTCCCGCTAAGATCATCTTTCTTAGAAACGATATTATGAATTTTAAGCAACTTGATCATGAACATGTTGCACAAGCTTGGGAGAGGATGAAATTAATGATACGTAACTGCCCTACACATGGTTTGAATTCGTGGATGATTATACAAATGCCGGATTGAATTTTGCTTCTAGAAATCTTTTAGATTCGGCTGCGGGAGGCACTTTTATGGAAATCACTTTAGGAGAAGCTACTAAACTCCTAGATAATATTATGGTTAATTATTCTCAATGGCACACTGAAATATCTACTAATAAAAAGGTGCATGCGATAGAAGAAATTAATATTTTGAGTGGAAAGATGGATGAACTTATGAAATTATTTGCTACTAAGAGTGTTTCTTCTGATCCTAATGGTATGCCTTTGTCTACTTTGATTGAGAATAATAATGAATCTATGGATGTGAATTTTGTTGGTAGGAATAATTTTGGTAACAACGCGTATAGAGGAAACTTTAATCCTAGGCCTTATCCTAGCAATTCCTCTAATAATTATGATAATTCCTACAACAATTCTTATGGAAATTTTAATAAGATGCCCTCTGAATTTGAGACTAGTGTTAAAGAGTTTATGAATTCGTAAAAGAATTTCAATGCTTTGCTTGAAGAGAAATTGCTTAAAGTTGATGAATTGGCTAGGAACGTTGATAGAATTTCTCTTGATGTTGATTCTTTAAAACTTAGATCTATTCCTCCTAAGCATGATATCAATGAGTCTCTCAAATCCATGAGAATTTCCATTGATGAGTGCAAAGAAAGAACCGCTAGGATGCGTGCTAAGGAAGATTGCTTTGTGAAAGCGTGTTCTTCTAATTTCTATGAAAATAAAGATGAAGATCTAAAAGTTATTGATGTGTCCCCTATTAAATATTTGTTTTGCAATATGAATCTTGATAATGATGGGACTGAATATGATCCACCCCTACCTAGAAAGCGTTCCAAAAATTCGGAGTTTTTAGATCTTGATGCTAAAATTGATAAAAGTGGGATTGAAGAAATCAAAACATTAGATGTTAATGAACCACTATTTTGGATTTCAAGGAGTTTAATTATGATAATTGCTCTTTGATAGATTGTATTTCCTTGTTGCAATCCGTGCTAAATTCTACTCATGCTTATAGTCAAAATAAAGCTTCTACGAAACATATCGTTGATGCCTTGATGCAATCTTATGAAGAAAAACTTGAGTTGGAAGTTTCTACCCCTAGAAAACTTTATGATGAGTGGGAACCTACTATTAAAATTAAGATTAAATATCATGAATGCTATGCTTTGTGTGATTTGGGTGCTAGTGTTTCCATGATTCCAAAAACTTTGTGTGATTTGCTAGGTTTCCGTGATTTTGATGATTGCTCTTTAAACTTGCACCTTGCGGATTCCACTATTAAGAAACCTATGGGAAGAATTAATGATGTTCTTATTATTGCAAATAGGAACTACGTGCTCGTAGATTTTATTGTTGTTGATATAGATTGCAATCCTTCATGCCCTATTATTCTTGGTAGACCTTCCTTAGAACGATTGGTGCAATTATTGATATGAAGGAAGGGAATATTAGATTCCAATTTCCGTTAAGGAAAGGCATGGAAAACTTCCCTAGAAAGAAAATAAAATTACCTTATGAATCTATTATGAGAGCCACTTATGGATTGCCTACCAAAGATGGCAATACCTAGATCTATCCTTGCTATTATGCCTAGCTAGGGGCGTTAAACGATATCGCTTGTTGGGAGGCAACCCAATTTTTATTTTTTAGTTTTTTGCTTTTTGCTTCTGTTTAGGAATAAATATTTGATCTAGCCTCTAGTTATATGTGTTTTTATGTTGTAATTAGTGTTTGTGCCAAGTTTAACCTATAGGATCTTCTTGGATGATAGTTATTTGATCTTGCTGAAAATTCCAGAAACTTTCTCTTCACGAAAACAATTGTTAAAAATCACCAGAACGTGATAAAATATTGATTCCAATTTCTTCTGATCAATAAACAAATTTTCTTGGTCTTCCTATTTTTGCTGAATTTTTGGAGTTCCAGAAGTTTGCGTTAGTTACAGATTACTACAGACTGTTCTGTTTTTGGCAGATTCTGTTTTTCGTGTGTTGTTTGCTTATTTTGATGAATCTATGGCTAGTAAAATAGTTTATAAACCATATAGAAGTTGGAATACAGTAGGTTTAACACCAATATAAATAAATAATGAGTTCATTACAGTACCTTAAAGTGGTGTTTTGTTTTCTTTCGCTAACGGAGCTCACGAGATTTTCTGTTAAGTTTTGTGTTGTGAAGTTTTCAAGTTTTGGGTAAAAAATTTGATGGATTATGGAACAAGGAGTGGCAAGAGCCTAAGCTTGGGGATGCCCATGGCACCCCAAGCTAATATAAGGACACCTAAAAGCCAAAGCTTGGGGATGCCCCGGAAGGCATCCCCTCTTTCCGTCTACTTCCACCGGTAACTTTACTTGGAGCTATATCTTTATTCACCACATGATATGTGTTTTGCTTGGAGCGTCTTATATTATTTGAGTCTTTATTTTTAGTTTGCCACAATAATCCTTGCTGTACACACCTTTTGAGAGAGACACACATGATTCCGAAATTGTTAGAATACTCTACGTGCTTCACTTATATCTTTTGAGTTACATAGTTTTTGCTCTAGTGCTTCACTTATATCTTTTAGAGCACGGTGGTGGATTTGTTTTATAGAAACTTTTGTTCTCTCATGCTTCACTTAGATTATTTTGAGAGTCCTACAAAACAACGTGGTAATTTGCTTTAATTATGTTAGGCATTCAAGATTAGTAAAAAAATTCTTATGAGTGTGTTGAATACTATGAGAAGTTTGATACTAGATAATTGTTTTGCGATATGAAGATGGTGATATTAGAGTCATGCTAGTTGAGTAGTTTTGAATTTGAGAAATACTTGTGTTAAAGTTCGTGATTCCCGTAGCATGCACGTATGGTGAACCGTTATGTGATGAAGTCGGAGCATGATTTATTTATTGATTGTCTTCCTTATGAGTGGCGGTCGGGGACGAGCGATGGTCTTTTCCTACCGATCTATCCCCCTAGGAGCATGCGCGTAATACTTTGCTTTGATAACTTGTAGATTTTTGCAATAAGTATATGAGTTCTTTATGACTAATGTTGAGTCCATGGATTATACGCACTTTCTTCCTTCCACCATTGCTAGCCTCTCTAATACCGCGCATTTTTCGCTGGTATCATACACCCACCATAAACCTTCCTCAAAACAGCCACCATGCCTACCTATCATGGCATTTCAATAGCCATTCTGAGATATATTGCCATGCAACTTACCACCGTTCCGTTTATTATGACACGCTCCATCATTGTCATATTGCTTTGCATGATCATGTAGTTTGCATTGTGTCTGTGGCAAAGCCACCATTCATAATTCTTTCATACATGTCACTCTTGATTCATTGCATATCCCGGTACACCGCCGGAGGCATTCACATAGATTTATATTTTTTTCTAAGTATTGAGTTGTAATTGTTGAGTTGTAAGAAAATAAAAGTGTGATGATCATCATTTTTAGAGCATTGTCCCAGTGAGGAAAGGATGATGGAGACTATGATTCCCCCACAAGTCGGGATGAGACTCCGGACAAAAAAAAAAGAGGCCATAAAAAAAAGAGAAAAGGCCCAAATAAAAAAATGAGAGAAAAAGAGAGAATGGACAATACGGCGGCGGAGGAAATCGGCCCCGATCATCTCCAGGGTGAGCCCGACGACCTTAAGGCGATGGATTCTAGTGGTGGCGACTGTAAGCTTCTCGTCTTGAGGGTCGAGATCCCCCAGTTGCCGCGGTGAACCACTTGCGCTTGCCGGAGCATGCATAACGGTTGCGGCTCCTTCTCCACGATCCAGCACCACCTGCTCTATCATTCCTCCCACTTCTCCTTATGGGTCCCACTTGGGTATGTATCCTTGCACAAGGCCCTCGGAATCCAGGTGACGCAGCCAGACAGAGCCCCTCCTAGCTGGACGCGGGGGACGAAGTAGTGGCGGAAGAGCACCGTGTTGGGGACCACCCTGACGAAGTTCTCGCAGAGGTGGGGGAAGATAGCCATGCACGCCACAGCGTTCGGCGTAAAATCCAAAAGATGGAAGCCGAAGGTATACATGATGTCGATGAAGAAATCTGAGAATGGGGCACAGAGCCCGTGGTAGAGATAATCGACGAAGAAGGGGAATTTATCTGGACCTGACGCAGCGTTGGGAGCCGGGATGGCGCGAGTGGCGGGATGCCCCGTCGTCAAGCGCCCCCCTCAAAGCCTTAAAACTCGCCTGTTCCCAAGGGGTCGTGCGAATGGCACAGTTGGATTATCTAAACCCGTATTGATGAGGATTCCGTGATAAGCGGACACGATCTCTGTTTTGACAAGACGTGTCAATAGAGGCCGTGCCTCAAAACGCGAAGCGGGAGGCAAAAAAAAAACGGTTCGAAACGTTAAAGAGGCCAGACGTGGCGTTTCATCGAAAAAGTTGTCAGTTGACATGCATTGTTTTGGTTAAATATTTTGCCTTCGCGGTTGAGGGTTGTGACTGTCATGCAGAGCCGGATACAGTTCTTTTATTCAGAATATTGCTTTGAAGTATTCGGGAGGAGGAACCCGCCTTGCAATGCCGAAGACAATCTGCGTACCGAACATATTGTCATTGAAGACTGGTTCAGGGGCTACTGAGGGAGTCCTGGATTAGGGGGTCCTTGGGTGTCCGGGCTGTGTGATATGGGCCGGACTGATGGGCCGTGGAGATACAAGGTAGCAGGCCTTCCCCCGTGTTCGGATGGGACTCTCCTATGCGTTGATGGCAAGATTGGCATCAGGATATGTAATTTCCTTCTTCTCCAAGTCGACTCTGTACAACCCTAGGCCCCTCCGGTGTATATATAAACTGGAGGGTTTAGTCCATAGAGGCTATCAGAATTCATATAGGCTAGACATCTAAGGTTTAGCCATTACGATCTCAAGGTAGATCAACTCTCGTAACCCCTATACTCATCAAAGTCAATCAAGCAGGAAGTAGGGTTTTACCTCCATTAAGAGGGCCCGAACCTGGGTAAACATCGTGTCCCCTTTGTCTCCTTTTACCTTCGATCCTCAGACGCACAGTTCGGGACCCCTACCCGAGAACGGCCGGTTTTGACACCGACAAGATTGGAGTGGATGTTAAAATTCCCGTGAAATGTAGTACAAAATGAATCCTTAGAAAAAAAAATCTACATGATTCAATCCTATGAATCAAATGACCAACGTAGGAAAAATTCCTATGAATTCTAATCCTTCAAAGATCCTATGAAAATTCTTCAGGGCCTCTTTGATTCATAGGACTGCAAAAACGCAGGAATAGAAAAAACGCAGAATTGGAATGGCATGTCCATTTGATCCCTATAGGATTTGAGTTTGTTTGATTGATTGTGTCACGGGAAGAACAAAGGATTTCTTCAAGATGTTGAAGTGGATGTTAAAATTCTTGTGAAATGTAGTACAAAATGAATCCTTAGAAAAACATCCTACAGGATTCAATCCTATGAATCAAACAACCAACGTAGGAAAAATTTCTATGGATTCTAATCCTTCAAAGATCCTATGAAAATCCTTTAAATCAAAGAGGCCCTGAGACATAGAGTGAAGAGTGCATAGCACTTGGTCAGGGAGATGCGGTCAATGATGCCTACTACTGGGACGACCATGACTGTAATTGTGGTCATACACTAAGGTGCTATCAGGGTTATGGTTTTGCTCCATTTATACGATGCATTCTAATAAATGGTTTAGTTGGGTATTTGAGCTCGTCGAATTGGCTAAATTAATCACATATTCATGTTTGATAACCTTGGATAATCTGTAAAAACATATCGGATAATTCTCATCCGTCGGATATTACTGATACCATATCCACTATCATACACGTTGGATATGGGCTGACCAAAATCCATACCTTCATCTATATCCGATGAATTAGTGCAAATAATAAGGATGCAGATGTGCAACGAAAATTATCCATAGCATTTTTTAGGCTATTTTCTTTTATAATCCATACCATTTACGATCTTAGCATTTTTTTGAGACAATCTCGCTTAGCTTTATTCAATCTCCAAAATGTTTACAGGAAAGGGAAGCTCCCCCGGTTGGCCTAACCAAACATGGCGACCAAAACCGAGTCCTAAAGCATGCCTAGCGAGAGTGCGAGCCTCGAAATTCAAGCTCCTAGACTCAAGAACTATATTACAGCAAATGAAATTCCTAGTTTGGTCTATTATTTCATGTAGAATGGCTCCATAACCTGCTGCCGAGTTCACCTTGATGTCATTCACCACCAACTTGCTATCTGAAGCAATATGAATCCGGTTCTCGTAAAGATCGTCCGTTAAAGATTGCCCTTCACGTCTCCCAATGCTTCTAGCGTGTTAGGATCAGTTATATGTTTAAAAGTGACAGCTGAAGCCCCAAGAAATTTTCCTCTCTGATCCCGACAGACTGCCGCCACAGCTCCAAAACTTCCTTCTACAGAGACCGCTGCATCAACATTAACCTTCGCAAGACCCTCCTGAGGTGCCAACCAAGCTGTTGGTCGTTCTTTGGGCATTTGTGGCTGCATCAGAGTTTGCTTTTCAACTATCTGTAGATCTCTAAGAAAAAAGTTGACAAAAGAATGAGTTGCAAAAGGGCTTTCATAAATATCTTCATGGATGGCTTTCCTCCTTGATCGCCAAATGGCCCATAAGGTCACCACCATTCGGGTGAACTGCTCGTGTGACAATGTCTCATGCATAGTAAATAACCAGTTTTTTGCATCCATTGTCAGATTATCAACCATAGCTTCCACAATTTCCTCCGAGCAGAGAGACCACACGCTCCTTGCCATAATGCAATCAATCAAAGCATGTTTCCAGTCATCTTGCACGGCGCAGAAAGCACACACAGATGTGGTCGACATATTTTTGCGATGTAATACGGCTGCCGTTGGAGTGGTTTCATGGCAAAGTCTCCACAAGAAAACCTTGATTTTTGAAGGTATCTTGATCTTCCATAATGACGTCCATGCCCTCTCTTTCATGATAGCGTTCGAATGTCCTCCAACCGGCTGTAACAATGCTTCATTCTGTAGCTTCATAGTGAGCAAAAATTTGTAAACAGATTTAACTGAAAAAATGCCTCTGTCATCTTCTCCCAAGCCCAAAAATCATCAACTCTCCTAGTACAAAGTGGGATTTTTAAAATAATGTCAGCATCCATTGGCAGAAATACCGCTCGCACCTTATCCTCCCGCCAGCTGGCCGACGAGCTATCAATCAACTCTGAAACCCAAGTTTACGATCTTAGCAAAGAGCGATCTGCGTAATGGGCCGGCCTGATAGTCGCCCACCCATGGACAATTCGTCGATTGCCCAACATCTTGCCTCACTTCACCGGCCTACTCAAGGCCCAGCCCGCAGAATGCTCAGCTCTCTCCAGTCTCCTTCCGGCAACGCTCGCTGGGGAGCAGCTCCACAACCAGAGGGGCGGACGGAGGTCTCCACCAACCTGCCACCGACTCCCCCCAATGGCGGGCTACCGCAGCGCCTCCTCCTCCTCCGCGGCCGGCGCCGGAGGGGCGGCGGTGTTCGCGATGCGCGTGCTCCTCCTCCTCACGCTGCTACCGCTCGCGCTCGCCGCCTTCGCCTTCGCGCTCCAGTGGCGCGGCGGCATGCGCGACCCCACCGGCACCGTGTGGCCCGCCGACACGCAGCGGTTCCCCGGCATGGAGAACAGCCCACTGGGCTCCTCCTCATCCTCCACGGGAGGCCGAGGCTCCTACTTCGCCGTCTCCTCCGCGTCGGCCTCCTCCGTGGCCGCCGACTGCGCCGAGATCCTCGGCCGTAGCGCCTCCTCCCACGGAATCTCTCTCTACCGAGGCTGGAGCTTCGACTCCGACACCGCTATAACCCCCAAGGTGCGGCACGCCCTCTGGCTCCGATCTGATCTGCGCTTAGAGATCCTCGTTTTTAGAGCGGTTCGATGTGATCTCGTGCTACGAAATTGCGGCTAGTGTAGATGTGATCCGAGGAGTTGTCATATTGAGCTGCGGGCAGAGAATTTGAAGTTGCACTGGCGATATGATTCGATCCCATTGCTTTTGAGATTGTGGGGAAGAGATCATATACTGTGGCACAATAACACTTAGTAATATACTCATGGGAGGGTCTTGAATAGCTGGCTAATAGGCTGACCTTTACTCATCTAAGGTTGTTTTGTTACTTCAGTGAAAAGGCCCATCTTTTAGAGCAGATTTGTGGTATTTCAAGTGCCACTTAACTGTTATAGAATGTGCCGTTCCTTCCCTTCCATTAACACCGAACATTGCTGATGCGATCTAGAGGTTAGTAGTCGCATTGCCATTTCTTCAAGTGTTGAGTGGTGCAGCCTTCTATGAACTTGGGATGCCAGAGTTTTTAGAAAGCTTGATTTGCAATCTTGCATTTGTTCACACAGTACAATCTTTTGGTGAACTTTTCATGGCTCAGTGAGAAATTGTGTTCACTAGGTTCTGCAAGAATGATACTTGCAGAATTGTAGTGGTGACTTAGGAAGTCAAATATTAGGTGCTTGTTCAAATTGTTCATTTGGCGAAATTATGTAATAAAAAAGATTATACTTCTGGGAGCTGGCTTCTTGTTTCTTTGCGGTTGGTGTGGTGTTTAGGCACTGAGAAGGGAACATGGTGGCTCATTGGTGCATGGACCATGCTTCTCATTTTCCTATGTCTATCGTGTGTGCAGAGCTGCCTGACACATTTCCTTGTAACCTTCATGTGTGTGGATTCGCCGGCAATGCTTAATGATGAGCAATTTTGGCTCAGTATAAAGAAACTTGCAGTCGCTATAATCTTATGAAGAAATGGGGCAGTACTGGTGATGGTTTACTAGCACATTTCCCCACTATATGTACATTCCTGTATCATAATCAAGATGGATGGGAATTTAGGCATGTATGCCAAGTATCTTGAATAGCAAGTTTGAAGAACAGGATATATGATGCTCATATGGATTTTAGATATGTGATGAAATAGGGAAGGCTTGCCAAAATCAAACCACAGACCATAATATATTATCACCCAATTCGCCTATTTTTTGTCTTTAAAAATAGTAATCAACTTGACTAAAACTACTATTCAACTTCACATCAGATCATGTTTTAATTGTGAGAATCTAGTGCGCATATCTAAGTCTTGAGCAGCACCGCCCGATGCTTATGTTGAACTAATTTTATCCTTGGGTATCTATTCGTGACACTGCAGATCTGTATCACGGGAAGCACATCTGCTAGCTTACACCAAATTCTTCCATGGTTGTATTATCACAAGGTCATTGGTGTTTCACACTTTATTCTATTTGTTGAAGGAGAGGCTGCTAAACCAGCTGTTACTTCTGTTCTCGAATCTATTCGGGTAATTAATTTCTCCATGTCCTTTTGTTATGTGAACTTTGTCTGATCTTGTTCTGACTTTATGTGCCTCTGTTTTAGGGCGTAAAAATTATTTACAGAACTAAAGAACTAAAAGAACAGCAGGACAGAAGGTATGGTGACATGCTCAACAGTTACACGCATTTCCGAACTTAGTTTTTGAAGTAACAGAGCTAGTATGTGTAATTTGTCATAGAAAATTCCATCTACGGCTACCATAAAATTCAAAAACTGTAAATACTAACTTAACAATGAAAACTGATAAGACATGCATTGATAAGTTCTGACAGTATTGCCGAAAATGATGCGTGTAGAGGTATAAGAAAGGTTTGAAATTACTTGTATCACAATGCCGTTAATTGAACTTTGAATGTTCTGAAGCATTGTTGTACATGAATCATGTACTCTTTTTTTCTTGTGCAAGGGAGTTAACGAATTATATGATATATATTTTGCTAACAACTTTGCTGATGTATATTCATGATGTTTTGATTGTCTAAACCTATCTTATTTCTATCATTTTCAGCCGCATTTGGAATGAAACTTGGCTTTCAGGTTTCTTTTACAAGCCATGCAATTATGAGCTTTTTGTTAAGCAGTCACTTAACATGGAAATGGCTATTGTTATGGCAAGGGTATGAGCTAATTCTTTTCTTGAACACGCACCTGACTGCCTATCATTTTGTATTAGAAGAAAGCGCTTCCAAATGACTCGAGTTTTACAGAGCTAAGTTAAAACAAAACAAAGCACAAGCGAAAAAAGCGACATATCTTAAACCAAGAACAAAGGCCAAAAAACTCAACTGTACAGAAAGCTACTAGGTTAGGTCTGGCAGCTGAGCACGGGGTTATGAGCTATTTCATTTGATATGTCTGGTAGTACCCGCTTAATTATAAATTTTGACATTCATGTCCTTCTGTAAGATTTATTATAGATAATTGTCATTATTTCATTCACAAACACTGCCTCTCTCTTCGTGTTATCTATTGTCAGCTACCACCTTACTATTTCAACTCTTTTGTGTGTGTGTGTGTGTGCCAGGGACCATAATCATCATCGAATAATATTCTGGTCTCTGTTGAATTATTTAGCACTAACAACAATATCTATTTATCGTCACTAGTACAACATAACATATATAGCTGATAGGGATTTAACTAACACTAGTAAATAGTCCCCCTTTTAAAAAAGAGTAAAATATTTTCTCTGGTACAGTGTGTATGTAGAGTACATATAGTACAAACAGGGAACGTACATACCTGATTTACTCCTTGATAAACAATTGTATTGTGTTTTCTTTTGTGCCCAAAGTCTGTTCACTGTTGTGTAAATCTTAGCCCAAATCTCTACTTCCATTAACTAAAAATTCAAGAAACTCCGGTCGTGTTAATATGCCTTGTTAGTTAGGTAAGGGTGTAACAAGGATGTGAGTTTACATCAGTCACTTGGTTATAAACATCACAAGATTTTAACTATTTGCTATAGTTATGAGGAAATTTTACATGCTTTTGTTGGATTTTGATAAGGCCTTTTGTTTTGCCGTGAGTTTAGCGTGAGCTTCCCTGCTTGATTATCACAGGAGGCTGGAATGGATTGGATCATACATCTTGATACCGACGAGTTAATTCATCCAGCGGGTGCCAGGGAGTACTCTCTGAGGCGGTTGCTTTTGGATGTTCCTGATAATGTTGACATGGTTATCTTCCCCAACTATGTGAGTTGCAGAGCTGATCTGTTGTTGAATTTGGTAATACATTTCACATCTGACTGGTATGATTTCTTTCTCTTAGGAGAGCAGCGTTGAGCGGGATGACATTAAAGATCCTTTTACTGAGGTATGCAGACTATTTGTTACTGGTAACACTTACTCAATAAAAAAGCATAATCCACGCTGTAAAATACCAATCCTTATCTTTATTCTTATAAAAATCTAAGCTGGTGGTGGTCTATTCACTCGCAGAGATTACCTCTCGAGTTGCCAATAAATTAATTACTTCAATTAATTTATACTCCCTCCGTATCATAATATAAGACCCCTTTTGACACTATGACACTGTCAAAAAATGTCTTATATTTTGATACAGAGGAAGTATAGGGGAATGTTTGGATCCCCGGTTAGGTACTTTGTAGCCTTGCTCAATGTGTTTGGAACCTTACAAATATCCCTCCCTTTTGGTGTTATGGTAGCCTGGTTGGGCTAGACAATACTCGTCTGGTGAAGAGCCAATTCTGCTCAATCCCTTGCGCTCCCATTGGCAAATACTCGAGTGATGCAAAAAAGTCGGTACCTGCCCACCTTAACTGCCAGGTTGTTCTCTTAAGAGGTGGTTACATAATTAAGGGGCAGGGGAGAGTGTGACTTAGCTAAAATGTGCTAGTTTACCCATCTAGGCTATAGCCTGTGCAGCTAAAAATCCAAACACACTCTTATAGTACCATGTTTGTGTACCTGCAGGTTTCCATGTTTAAGAAGAACTACGATCATCTTCCGAAGGATACATACTTTGGCCTATACAAAGAGGCCACGCGGGGTAATCCAAACTACTTCCTCACTTATGGTAATGGGAAATCAGCGGCAAGGGTCCAGGAGCATATGCGTCCGAATGGTGCTCATAGATGGCATAATTACATGAAATCCCCAAAGTATGATGTCAGATATCTGAATTTGTGGAGTTTTTCTTTTCTACTAGTGTTCAACTCACAAGTTCAAGTCAATTCTGGGGAAATGTTTCTACTAAATTATTTAGCCATCTGTTATCTGTTTTCCTGTAGTGAAATTAAGTTGGAGGAGGCTGCTATTCTGCATTACACTTACACAAAGTTCTCGGACTTAACTTCAAGAAGGGATAGGTGTGGCTGTAAGCCAACAAAGGAGGATGTGAAACGATGTTTTATCTTGGAGTTTGACAGATTGGTGAGTTATGTTTGTTTCTTTCCTTTGCTGCACCTCTGCAGCATTTGTTGGTCACATGATCAAACAGCATGCATTTTTGTTTATTGGAGTGGTGCATGGGTGTCAGTTAAAAGGACAACAGCTATGCGTTATCTAGAAATAGTATGACAGAGAACAAACCAGCTCTTAAGAATGAGAAGCTAACCTTTTCTGAATTTTAGTTTTTTGCTGCTAATGCAGCTTCAGTATGAAATTTTGGATGAATAACAAAAGTGACAAACCTAATTTGTTTGCCTTTCCTCTGACATGTCAGGCCTTCATAATTGCATCAACAGCTACTGAGCAAGAGATGAGGAACTGGTAACTCCCTTATTATCCATCTGCACAACTGCAGTTCTCCCCTTCCTACCCCTGTCCTGAAGTAGGCCTTATATTTATTTGGATACTTATGTCCAGGTACCGGGAACATGTTGTATGGACTGACAAAGATACAAATTTGAAGCTTTTGAGGAAGGGCGTTTTAACACGCATATATGCACCAATGGTAAACCTTGATCTCAAAATAGAATAAATAGCCGTTTAATTTCAGTAATGAAGGAATTGACTCATAAACGTGACAAGATACTTGAATGCTGCTAAGCTATGCCTCATCTTTCCAGGCTATTATTCGTGGTCTTAAGGAATCTGGCATCTTCATCGATGCAGTAACTTCTGCAAAAGCACACATTGGTCTTGAAAACAATGAGTCTATCCACACCAATATAACAGCCGCTCAGTCCACAACCTTGAAAGAAGGTGGTAATGACAATTCTCAAGCAACTGCAAGAAAGATTCTGGAAATGATTGATGTCCAGGAAGAAGCGGTGCCGCCAATGTCACCCCCTGGTTTCCTTGAGCTCATGGAAAGCGCATTGTCATGAAATTATGGGAAATGCTGGAGGCTTGCTTGATTCTTGTGGCTGCCAAGAGGTTCCTAACCATGCAGTGTTGACTGTACCTTTGAGCACATACATCTCGTCTTGGGTGCAGGACTATAGATTGTCACCACGTATATGTACAGATAGGGCTGGGGTTGTTGGGCGTTGCGTTGTCTTGTTAACCGCCGATGTCTTATGATGTATCCTGCTGTCAATTTTGAACCTTAGATTGAGGTAAACCTTGTCCCAGTGAGAGGAATGTGATATTTGACCATATTTTATTGGTCGTTGATCCAAATGAAATACTGATGAAACTTATCTCAAGTTATGATATTCTTAAATCATGGCTGAACAATGGGAGGTTCATATTACAACCCTGAATTTTGTCATTAAAGTCTTAAGACACAATCCCGAACTTCAAAATTGTCAACTTCACAACCTTAAAGTTCCAAAACGTGACAAAAGTCAACCCTTAACTGGTTTAGTTTTGACTGGTTTTGACCATTGACTGCCTAGTCAGCATTGTTGTCACCCATCCACTTAATGAAAGTTTCTAGAAAAATTTCAAAACTACAATGTGATTCAATCTGGGAAAGTTTTTTTTTTGACTATGTACTGCAAGGCAACAACCTCACAGCCCTTTATTAAAACAATTATAGGTTCAGTACAAAATTAGAAAGGTAAACAAAAGGAGAAAAGAAGGCTACTTACAGGGGTGATTAGTGTAAAGAAGCTATCCAATCAGTTAGTCTATCTCTATATTTACACTTGATTCTATGAGCTAAGAGAGAAATATCATGAATAAAATTCCTCCTCCAAGCTCTGAAAGTGGGCAGCTCATTTCTGAAGATCCTTCCATTCCTTTGGGTTCAAATATTCCGGTGGCCGTAAATACTACCTCGGTGAAAAGCGGTTGACCAAATTCCTCCTGGCCTCACAAGCCATTTCAAAAGTGGTCTGGTTAGGTTGTACATTCCATGAAATGCCCAAATAATTCCAGACACGTTGGCTAAAGTTGCAAGCAAAAAAGAGATGAGCTCTATCTTCATGCAAACCTGAGAAGCAAATGGCACAAGTATCATCCTGGATAATCCAATGACGTCTCTGCATCATTTCCCTAGTGTTCAGACGATCCATCAAAAGAAGCCAGCCAAACACCTTGAGCTTGAGAGTGCAAGCACATTTCCAGATCCACCGAAAAAGAGGGTCAACCACGACTTCGGAAAAACAAGACAAATAGTAGATCCTGGATTGATAGTCCCCAGTTTTTGAAGGCCATTTCCAGGTCACTAACTCCCTCATGCAAGTTTATGAGAGGCATTATAACCTGAAGTTGATTGAATTCCTCAAAAGCTTCAACTGATAAAGGCAGGTGAAAATTGTCGGTCGAGACAGGCAGCTCCATCACATTCTTAATGGTAAGTGTGTCATCAATGACAAAAGAATGAAGTCTCGGGAAACGCTGTTGCATGATAACCACCTCGTTATTAAGTTGCCACCGATCCAGCCAGAAAACCACCGAGTCCCCGGAGCGAACATGAGGGACGACCAACTTACAAAATTTGTCATAAAGTTTCATCACGTCACGCCACCAAAAGGAACCACAACTTTGCGTTACTTGGGGCGGAGCAACAGCATAATATGTGTCCCAGATAAGTGAAACCCAGGGCACATCCAACTTGTTATAAAATTTGAAGAGATGCTTGATCAACAAGGCCTCATTTTGTTTGCCAAGGTCCAGAACCCCAAGTCCTCCCTGGTTCTTGGGCCGACAAACTAACTCCCAAGCTGCCAATGATTGTCTTGGTGTGTCAGAGTTGCCTCGCCACACACATTGCCGCATGATGCGTTCTATCTGTTTCAAAATTCCTTGAGGTAGTGAAAGGGTGCACAAGAAGTATATTGACATGGAACATAAAACCGATTTCAAGAGCTGCAGCCGGCTACCCTGATTCAACAGACAGGATGAGGCAGATAATCGTCTCTCTATGCGGTCCACTAAAGGGAGCAAGTCATAGATTGTGGGCCGAGTAGTACCCATTGGCAATCCCAGGTAAGTAAATGGCATAGAGCCAACATCACATCCAAGCAAAGCCGCCACACGTTGACCCTCTTCATCAGACATATTCATTGGAATCAATGATGATTTACTAAAATTAACCCTCAAACCTGTTGACTTAGCAAAGGTCTCAAGCATCTCCTTGAAAGCGATGAGTTGGTCATCCACCGCAGGAAGGACAATTAATGTGTCATCAGCATATTGAACAATCGGATAATCCCGTGAAGAGGTTGGTATGGGCAGTGTGAGAATGTTCCTTGCACACATCTCATTAACCACAGACTGCAATAAATCCACCGCAATCACAAATAACAAAGGGGATAATGGGTCTCCCTGTCGCACACCCGAACGGCATACAAAGTGATTACCAGGCACACCATTTAAGAGGACCGAAGAGGAACCAGAGGACAAGATGCTATCGATCCAACCTGTCCAACGGTCATCGAAACCCTTGCATTTCAGAATCCTGAGAATCAGATCATGCTCGATGGTATCAAACGCCTTCGTGAAGTCCGGTTTGAGAAGGATTATAGATCTTTTGGATGCCTTACACTGATGTATATATTCAAAACACCATGCAAGGCAATCTTGAATGGATCTACACGAAGAAACCCATATTGATTACGATGAATACATTTTAGAATCACACTCGCAAACGATTTGCCAAAAGTTTAGTTAAAAACTTGAGACAAGTGTTTGTCAATGATATGGGTCTAAAATCACCAATATATTCGGGCTCAACTTTTTGGAATGAGTGTAATGAGAGATGTATTCGGACACTCCAGTTGCACTTTCCTTCATAAAACTCCCTGACCAGTTTCAGAAAATCTGGCTTCAATATATTCCAGCATTTCTTGAGGAAAAGACTCGTAAACCCATCGGGGCCCGGAGCACGGTCAGAAGGCATGTTTTTAATCACCGTATCCACCTCGGAATCCGTGAAAGGTAAGGATAAGCTCTCTAGCCCATCAATACGATCAATTAATGTGTCAAGGTCAAAACCCATTTGTATACCTTTTGCTTGGCCCATTCTTCGATTGAAATCAGACCAAAACATCCCAGCTAACTGTTGATGATCAGTAACCACGTCCCCCTCCTCAGATTTGATCGAAGAAATAGTGTTTATCCTATATCTTTCAGTTGCCATTGCGTGGAAGAATTTTGAATTCTCGTCACCAACTTTAATATTTACGATCGTGCAACGTTGCTTCCAATAAATGAACGCCAATGCAAGATATCTTCAAGATGTAATTTGACAATCTTCCGAAAGTTGAACTCCGGCCAACTCAAGGGCCTAAATTCCTCAATATTATCCAAAAAAACAATTACTTTGTTGCAATCAGCAATGAGCGCCTTGACTGTGGATAGGTTAAGATGCCATTTCTTAAGAGCATAACAAAGAGATTTGAATTTAACAGAAATGATTAAGGCAGTTGAGGATTTATCCACAGTGCTATTCCAAACCTCAGAAACACAGTCCATAAAGCCAGGCAAATCAACCCAATAGTTTTCAAATCGAAAAACCTTTGCCTTGGGTATACAAGTGGCAATTGAAACCACACACGGGACGTGATCAGAGGCAGTGCGTGCAAGCGGAATGACCATTGTGTTGGGGTGATCATGTGTCCAAACTACAGATGTAAAAAACCAATCAATTTGTTCGAGAAGGGGTGTGGTTTGCATATTAGACCATGTGTACTGACGACCCTTGATTGATAGTTCAACAAGACCCAAATGGCCAATTATTTCATTAAACAAAAAGATATCATTCACATCACCACCTGGCTGATTTCGATTCTCAATGGAACGCATAAAGTTAAAGTCACCTAAAAGCAGCCATTGTCCTCGAGTTGAATATCCAAATTATATAACCATTGCACAAAATCATCACGCGCTGGTCCTTGACACGGACCATATATTGAGACAAGAAACCAAGACTCAGATGTATGTTTAGATTGAAACTTCACAATAATGCCATATGATTTAGCCTCAATTAAGCTGCCTATGAAGAGAGATGAATTCCATATGACCACCATACCAGCGGATGCACCAACCGATGGTACATAAACAAAGTTATCAAAACGCCGTGGACAGAATTTTCTAATGAAGCGATGATCAATATGCATGCATTTGGTTTCTTGGAGGCAAATAACAGAGCATCCACTTTCATTGATCTTTTGCCTAACCGCAGTGGTAGGCGCTTTAATTCAGACCCTAACATTCCAACAGTACTTTCCAATCTCTAAACGAGGTTTGATTCATTACATACCAAAAGAGGATAAAGCAAAAGTAAGCCACACAATGGCCTACAACCCGATGAGATGATGTAAACGCAAAGTTCCAAACAGATAATAACATATAAAAGGCGATTATGGTACGCCATGGATCTAAACCCTGGATGATTAAACTAATCATCGGAACTTGCACTGTTGTTGGAGCGGGAGGGATCAGCTGCAAGCTTATCCGTAGTGATTTTCTCCGGTGCAATACGAAGGCGAGCACCAATTCGCTGAAGATCAACTATTGTCGTCAGAGGAGGCACTGCAGAATCATCGTCAGGCTTGGAAGGTGCAGTTTTGCGCTTCTTCCCCGTGTGTGGCTTCCTAGGAGATGTCCCAATAACTACCTGACGGTAGCCGTCACGCATCGCACTTAGGCGAGCACTGCGCCTGACCTCAGATTCCACAATGACTTTAGAGGCTTTGGGCTTTCTTCCACGCTTCAGAGTAACTTTAGGAACAGCCGTAAACTCAAATGCTTGACAAGAAGGCTCATCAATATCGTCAAAACAAAGAGCTCGAGCTACAGGCCTTTTAATCGGTGTCATTTCCTTAAACTGAGTCACAAAAACAGGTGCAGGCAAGAGCTGCAATTTCGGAGCCGGAGTGGGAAAAAGAGTCGTCCAGGACTGATTGTTCAAAAGAGCACCGAGATGAGACCGAAAGACAACCTTTGGGATATCGAGATCCCAATAAGCGGCAATACCTTCTCAAACGAAGCGCTTCCATTGCATCACGAGGCGGGACAGGCCCAAAAACAGTTAACACTTGTCCGATCATTAAAGGAGGCTGCTGAGGTCCCATTGGGTCTTTGGAGAACTGCAACTTCAGCAGCAGCGATGCCGTTGTTAATCGAACCCTCGGACAAGCTGAAGCACAATTGACTCTTGAGACTGAATTTCCTCGACATTATCCTGCTGCCCCACCTCCCGAACTTGTGGAGGGTCATTACGTGGCTGTTCATTGGGTGCAGGCACATCATTCCAACCCAGCTCCGGAACTCGGGTAAAACCCAATTGTGATTATTGAACGCATGTTGCCGGGGAGGGGTGGGGATTGCCATTGAAGGGCATTGGATCCTCATCGGCAGGTAGGATATCCGCAAAGTCTGCAGATAGAATATAAACTGGAGCGGACCAAGAAATCCGAACCCCACCAAAGTCGAGAAAATTCTCTGTATGTCAGCGATCCGGGGACCATAGAAGGTGCAGGAAAAGACACATAAACCAAGGATCGGACCTTCATTGGATCATCCTGGTGCCAATGATGGAATCGGCCAAAAGTACTGATAACATCTGCAAGATATTGAGAGCGCCTATAATCCAAAGGAACTCCTAGCAGCATTACCCATCCCCTTCGAAAACCTTGAACAGCCCTGTAGTTAATACCCTCATCATGCGGAATAAACCTGACAAATCTATCGTTGCCCAAATTGAAAGGAGGGTGATCAACTAATGCTTGGCGGGCCAGAGCACTGCGTAGTTGAAACAAACCAACCCCTTGGATCCACGGTTGGGCATCCAACACGGCTCTCTGCAGAGTATTGACGACAAAATCACTGACCAGATTCCTGTAGATGGCGACTTCTTCAGGCAGGGGAGCCGGCTCGACAATGGCGACGGCATACTCCTCATGCCGTCGATCCGGAGCCACCGCCGGCGCAAAGAAAGTGCGAGGCAGGCGTAGCTCCCCTCCATCGATGATATCGAATCCATGCGGGAGGAAGTCCATCGGGTCCAGTGGAAAGTTGGCCATTACGGGCGGGGAGGATGATCCAAAACCGGAGGCGAGGTGATTGAGGGTGGTGGTGAGGAAGGCGGCGAGGCGTTGTGGCGGTGGCTCAACCGGCAATGGTGGGATTGGCGGGCGGCGAGGCTTGATAGGATCGGGCATAGACCCCTCCGGGCTAGCTATGGGAGAAAGCGAGGAGTCCGCTCCAAAAACCTGCTGAGCAGTTAGATCGTGGGATTTGGACCATGGGACCCACCTGTAAGAGGGAGATAGGCTAGAATCGGAGCAGCCCTTTGCCCTGTGTCCCAACCGAAAGCATCTACGGCACCTAACCCTGCTGGTGCACGCGCTGGATAAATGCTTCATTGACAAACAATTTTGAAATTTCCAAACTTTGAAAACCATGTCATCCACTAGATCATTAAATCCATCACAATCAACAGGTGATTCCAATGTCCTAGGATTAATAAACTCCTCATTTCCAATAACAGTTGGAGGTGCAGGTTCGGAAGCAGCTTGGGCCGAAACAAACCGGACCGGAGAAACCTCCTGGGGCGGGGAATTCAGTTGGGCTGAAGAGGTCTCATGGGCCGCCACCGGACTGGCCCGTTCCCTCCCATGCACATGCAGATTCACGTCCGAAGTAGGTGGATTAATCCCAGATATACCGACCAAGGAAGTAGCGTGGACGTTGACTGTTCCGAAAATAATGGGTGGTTCTGCCACCGTCCATCGGAGTTCGATGCCGCCGGCGCGGAGGAACGATGACTCTCTCACGAGCAGCACCGTGTACCCAACATCTGAAACCGCTTCAACAAGACTGGCGAAGCAGGAAAAGAGTATCCTTGCAAACATCATCTTTGTTGGAAAGTGGCAAATGAAATCCTCTTCGAGGCCCGAGGTCGTCGTAAGGCAGATTTGGAAGGAGGCTTATGCATAGCTAGTAAACCCATAGCAGCACACTTTTAGAAGGGCTAATGATAATCCATTCGGCATCACACTCTTTCTTCCAACGAACAAACTCCGTTTCCAATTAGGGCCACCATTACCCCATAGGTGAAAGTAGCATTTGAATTGCGGACACGAAAGATCGCAAATGAAGAATAAAAATGCCAACACGTTTGCATGATACCGAAATGAGAATACCTTGTCCGCAATGAATTGCACAGATAGATCAATTGCAGATCCTCAATTGCACATTCCAAAGCCGCAGCCGCGAATCCTCATCAAGACGAAATCTATATCTGCTGAAAGACACAACCATAATAAAATGGCTCGTGTCATCCGAGGGATGAATGGTTTTTCCACAAGATCTGAAAACCTCCTCCGCAAAAGCCACACCTTTGGAGAAATCCAGATCCAAAGTCGATCCACCATGCCGACCCATGTGAGATGGGTATAGGGTGGTAGATCAGAGAACGCCGAAGAAGATGGATGGAGAGAGGACCAGATTTACTGGCTGAGGAGAAAGATCGCCGGAGAGCCTAGGGCGCCGGTGAGAGGCGAGGTGGGACTCTCATGGATTCATTCAATCTGGGAAAGTTCCAAGACGTTTTGCCAAACAGATAAACAATTAGAAGGAAAATACACATTCAAGTCCATTTTAGGTGAAAATTTGGCCTACTAATGTTTTTTCTTCTTAAAAAAACATGATTTTTTTTCTCAAAATGAACACTACCCTCGTATTCAACATGAGAAAGTTTTTTCCAATAGCTAAAAAGTATAATGAAAATGCACATTTAAGACCATTTTTGGTCAACATTGGCCAAAACAAACTAGGAAAGTTCCAAAATGTTTTGCCAAATAGATAAAAAATTAAAAGGTAAATACACATTCAGGGTTAAGAGGGAGGGTGACTTGCGGGGTGACTAGGATGCTGACTAGGCGGTCAATGGTCAAAACTAGTCATAATTGTGTTGAAACCAGTTCAGGGTTGGTTTTTGTCTGGTTTTGAAAGTTCGATGTTGTAAAGTAGACTGTTTTGAAGTTTGGGATTGTATCTTAGACTTTGGTGACAATGACTTCTCTCTTGAACAATTCCTTTTCTAAAGAAACTTTTCTGGACAATGTGGCATTGGCGTATGACAAACTTGGGAGTACAAGGCAGAGCCCAGTTTTTACCACCAAAATGAGACCTATTGTCATGGCTTATTATTATTATTATTATTCGCAAGTCTATTGTTACAACTCGATCTTCAGGTTTATTTATGATATGCCATATATTTTCTGGCACCTTACTTTCTCTTCATTATTTCATCTCAGTGACATTTGGACGCGCTCCTCTTTCTCTCCTTTTGCGACAAACATGCTCTATACTTTTAGTTAATACTTCCTTCGTTCCAGAATATAAGGTGTATCCGTTTTCGTCCAGGCTAAACTTATATATGTTTGAGCAAGACTATAGAATAAAATGACATCTACAATATCAGATAAATAAAATTTGAAAATGATTTTCATGTTAGATCTAATCATACAAATTTGGTATTCTAGATGCTGACACTTTTTTCTAAAAAAAATTGGTCAAACATGCATGTGGTTGACATTTGGGAAAACTGATACACCTTTATTTTGGAACGGGGGAGTATCACCTTTACTGTAGTGTGAACTTCCCGTCCTTAGCCATTAAAGGTTCTCAAATAGTACCCTTGTTTACCCATTGTAACGCTACAATCTGTCGCGAGTGGATTTTCAACGAGTTCCTCAATACTTCATGATTACTCGATGAGGGCAAGTATTTTGGTGAAATTGTCTTTGATCATTGCCCAAGGAAAGCTAATAAGGTTGCACATGAGGTAGCTAGATCAGTGTCTTTTCTTTATGAATGTTGCATTTGGGTCGATGAACCCCTGGCTTCCTCCTAAAGCTTCTTATGAATGATGTAACTTTTGTGATTAACAAATAAAGTGTGTTGAATGGCTAACAATAAAAAAAACTCATCTTCCGACAATGTTCCAAGGTAACGATAACGGGTGAAGAGGCTTGATACGTCCATTTTGCATCATGTTTTCCTACTGTTATTTATAATGTTTTTATGCATAATAATGCTTTATGGGGTAATTCTAATGCTTTTTCTCTCATAATATGCAAGGTATGCACAAAGAGGGAGAATACCGGCAGTTGGAATTCTGGACCTGAAAAAGCTACGTCAGAGATACCTATTCTGCACATCTTCAAATGAGCTGGAATTTTACGAACAATTATTTTGGAATATATAAAAAATACTGGAGCAAATAACTACTAGAGGGGGGCTGCCTGGTGCCCACAAGACACCAGGGCAAGCCAGGCCCCCCAGGCGTGCCCTGGTGGGTGGTGGGCAGCCCAGCCTACCTCCGGTGCCCATCTTATGGTATATAAGGTCTTTTGACCTAGAAAAAAAAGGAGAGGACTTTCGGGACGGAGCGCCGCCGTCTCTAGGTGGAACTTGGGAGGAGCATTTTTGCCCTTCAGCGGAGCGATTTCGCCGGGAGAACTCCCTCCCGGGGGGGGGATCGAAGCCATTGTCATCACCAATAACCCTCTCATCTTTGGGAGGCCAATCTTCAACATCTTCAACAACACCAACTCATCTCAAACCCTAGTTCATCTCTTGTGTTCAATATCTGTACCGAAGCCTCAGATTGGTACCTGTGGGTGACTATAGTGTTGATTACATCTTGTAGTTGATTACTATATGGTTTATTTGGTGGAAGATCATATGTTCAGATCCATTATGCTATTTAATAACCCTCTTATCTTGATCATAAATATCATTTGTGAGTACTTACCTTTGTTCTTGAGGTCACAGGAGAAGTCATGTTGCAAGTAATCATGTGAATTTGATATGTGTTCGATATTTTGATGATATGTATGTCGTGATTCTCTTAGTGGTGTCATGTGAACGTTGACTACATGACACTTCACCATCTTTGGGCCTAAGGGAATGCATTGTGGAGTTGTTATTAGATGATGGGTTGCTAGAGTGACAGAAGCTTAAACCCTAGTATATGCGCTACTTCATAAGGGACTGATTTGGATCCATATGTTTAATGCTATTGTTAGATTTTATCTTAATACTTTTCTCATAGTTACGGATGCTTGAGAGGGGATTAATCATAAGTGGGAGGTTTGTTCAAGTAAGAACAACACCCAAGCACCGGTCCACGCACATATCAAATTATCAAAGTAGCGAACACGAACCAAACCAACATGATGAAAGTGACCAGATGAAATTCCCGTGTGCCCTCAAGAATGCTTTGCTTATTATAAGAGACCATTTTGGCATGTCCTTTGCTACAAAAAGGATTGGGATACCTTGTTGCACTTTATTTACCATTGCCGTTACTTGTCCGTTACAAATTATCTTGCTATCAAACGACCTATTACTGACAATTTTAGTGCTTGCAGAAATTACCTTGCTGAAAACCACTTGTCATTTCCTTCTGCTCCTCGCTGGGTTCGACGCTCTTACTTATCAAAAGGACTACGATTGACCCCCTATACTTGTGGGTCATCAAGGCTAGAATCGGATGGGGGGCTCAGTGTCAAACAGAGGTGGTGGTGGTCCCGAGATACCACAATGGTAGCTCTTCTGGTCTACTTGGTCCTAAAAAAAAATTAGAAGTTTTAGGTTTGTCCTAGTCAAACTTTTAAAGTTTGACCAAGTTCATAGTAAAAGTTGCTATATCCACATCATTATATATATAATGAAAATATACTTAAGTATATGAATCTAATGAAATTAATTTGTATTGTATATGTTGGTATATTTTTTATACCTTGGTCAAACTTAAAGAAGTTTACCTTAGGGCATACATAAAACTTCAAATATTTTGGAATGGAGAGAGTATGTTGACTATTGCAGAGTATGGATTGATTCATGGTAGGTGATATTCTAGGCCAAGACGTATGTCGTTGGGAATAAGTCCCTGTTTCGAACAAAAGAATTGAATTGTTATCATGCATTCTTTTGAAATTCCTTTGAAACGGGCTATTCTATAGTAAGTTTGTAGGATTTCTATGTTTTTTTTTCATCCAAACAGCAATTTTGGTGTTCTCCTTTGGTTTTAGTTCATGTGTGATATCTTAATTGTTGTATTTTTCTTATTCCCACATTTTTAGTATGTGTGCCAAACGGTGCTTTAGGAATCAACTAAGTGAGGAATCCCTATGGAGTGCGATAGCATGGGGAGCTCAAGCGTCTTGCTTCATGGGTGTTATCTCCAAGGTTTTGCCTATGGGTGCAAATTGGTGAATCCTAGGGCATGCTCCAATCATTTTAAAATTAAAATTTGAAAATTGCATCATTTCTTTAAAGTACACTCCCAAACTTTAAGAGTTTTTTCACCAATTGGTATGTCAAGCTATATTCCCATGTGCATATTATTGGTTATGTTTCACGGGTCTTTGGCACATCAAATTTCGTAATTTTTTCAAGAAGGGGGCCCTAGGTTGAACCACATTCGTCATGGCACACACTTGCAGCTTGTGTTCTGGAACCCCACATTAATGAATATGAGTACATACACAAAATATGGGAAGTACATATGCATTGACTTGGGAAGTGTACACACTGATTTGGGAATTACATGCAATGATTTGGGAGTACACACTATAAACTGGAAATACTACACACACTAATGCTATAGACACAAACACATAAAATACACACACAACACATGAAAAATATGCACAAAAAAAACACTTCCATGGGTGAAATACACTCACAAGCACATGGGAAGTACACACACAAAAGACACAGACTAGCATGACTAATATGTGAAGTACACATAGTACGATGGAAAGAACACATACACTATAATGTGAAGTACCCTTCATGTTGAGAAAAAGTTTGCCCCCTAGGCCTTGTGTTGGATAGACAATATGGTCCTCCTAGCCACACCCCTACGACCACCCTTGTACGGAGGGGGAAGATAGTAGGCGACAGCGATGAGAGTGGGGCCTTGAAACATTGTAAATGTGGAGGTGGAGAAGGCCCGCGAGGGAAAAGTTCAGATAGTAAACAACGTAGAGGAAGTGGTGGTCGCATCCGACCTTGCTTGACCCATTTAGTTGTCATTTTAACTTTCAATCTTTTTCGTGTGTCCAAATCTTAATGCATTCATGGGAATCCATCACTGCAATGCGGCGAGTTACAAGCGCGAGGGACATAATCGTTGCCATGTAATCCATGAAGTCACCATGATGCCAAGATCGTTGTAGTGACATGTGATCGAGCGACACATGTTACGACGCAAATTAGAACCATGGATTGCATATGTGCTACATGTTTCCCGGTTACCATATTATCATCACATTGTTTGTGTGATTTTATTTGTTGGAGACGTTGTGTGAATTAGGAAATGAAGAAGACCAAGTGCAGAGTAGATCAAGGCAGAAACAACTCGTGAAGTTTCAGCCCGCTAACGTGATGGCCCCTAGCGATGCACAAATCGCACACCGATATGGGTTGTACTCGCAACATAGCTCACATTCATTGGGTAGAACCCTAGCCTTAACATGCGTACAGTCGTGTTGTATTGCGCCTTGCGCTATATAATTCTTTATTATTACAACTCAATTGAGAAAGAAAAATAAATAATAAAAGGGTGACTTATCCCCGTTTGCACCACTTAAAATCTTGAGGCAACAATTAGACCTTGAACAAAAATGTTCTTAAATGTTTTACATAGAACAAACTCTGGTAGGATAATAGGGCATGACACACATGAGAGAGACCAAATAGGGGCGTTTGAACTTTCACCCAAGTTACGTGATAGTTTGATAATTTCCCCTCTCTTACATGGTAAGAGGTCACTTGCCCTATCATACATATCAACTTTGACCTTTTCTCTTTTGAGAATTAATCTGAATTATTTTATTTTGTATTATTTTGAGGATAAATGGTAAAAAAACAAATGATAAGTGCCACGCATGTGGCACGAAGCATTCTGGGCCTGACCCTTTTACAACTAAATTTGCCATCTGAAAAGAAAAATAACCCCCCGCCAAAAAAAGAACTGAAACTTGTCATCTGAAAAGGAACTTGTCATGCTTGACAACTAAAGTTGCCATCCTCGCATCACTAAACTTGCCATAAAAAATATTCGGAGTTGCCATGTGTTCAAGCCACATGTGCGGCACTTATCAGGGTCCAAAAAAAGGTTTATCTAAGTACCTCTCATCCTCTATTCCCTTAATTCAATACCTAATCGGAAGAATCACTTATGCGACTGCACGGACGAAAGGATTACTAGGGTTGCTCGTCCATGTTGTCGGTGGTTGTTTTTGCTCACCACCGCGTGATAATGCAACTCATGCACGCCGCAACTGCTTCCCGTCCACCTAGTATCTCTAGCTCCTTGTTGCTTAGCGCCAGCACAAACACATGTACATATGCGTTGTCTTGTAGAAATAGGATAGAGCACACATGAAACAGACTAGATAGGGATATTTGAATTTTCACTCCAATGTACTTGATAGTTTGATAATTTTCCCTCTCTTGAATCACTTATGCGACTGCACGAATGGAAGGATTACCAGAGCTGCTCGTTGTCAGTGGATGTTGTTTGTCCTTTTGAAATTCACTAGCTAATTTCCCCTGAGTTGCAATGAGAACATACAAGTTATAGTGATCCTTCATCCAACACAAAATGATACTTTTCATAATTAACGCCATCTCCCATTCAAAGAATGATACCCCCATAAGTAATGTGATACTCTTGTCCAAAAGATGATATTCTCCATAATTAGCATGAGCCTCCCATCCAACGCTCGATGATACTTTTCATAATTAACGTGCCCATTATGTCGAAATAATGATACTCTCCATAATTAACGTGATCCTCCTGTTCAAAGAATTATACTCTCCGTTATTAATGTGAAACAAACAAACATACGAAACCAACAGAGAGCCACCTGAAACACTTTTTCTACCACCGCAAACTTCTGTTATTCTGTGATACCATCAGAAGGCCTTTTCTGGTACTCTGCTGGAGGGGGAATCAATCACGGAGGGCTTATACATCAACCTTGCTGCCCTCCAATGATGTGTGAGTAGTTTACCACAGACCTACAGGTCAATAACTAGTAGCTAGATGGCTTCTTCTCTCTCTCTTTGATCTTCAATACAAAGTTCTCCATGATATTTATGGAGTACTGAAAGTGCATTATGTCGACTAGAGGAATAGGAGATTTTTACAAATTCGTCACTGAGGAAATACTACTTGAGGAATTTGCTAAGTGATAAACTACAAGCAGTGGAATAAGTACTCAGGTGCATGCATAACAAGACAAACAATGTCATGATGATGAAATGAAACATACACAAAGCACAGGTAGCGTGTAAATAGGATAAGCAGGCAGAAGACAAGATGACTAAAGAAATAGGATTGAGGAAATTGAGAAAGTCTTCAGTCAAAGTCTTCAAACAGTAGCGATCGATTTCATCAACACATGAGCGAGGAAATGAAAGAGTTGAGGAAATAGAACCAGTAGCTCGGTGAAGACAATGATTTGATAGACCAATTCCAACTATTGTGACAGTTGTAAGTGTGGTTGGAGCAGCTTGGTATTTAAACCAAAGGACACACAATTCTTACCGTATTCTCCTTGAGCCAATGTCACACAGACCTCGCCCAATCACTTGTGGTAAGTCTTCAGGTGACTTCCGAACCTTCACAGACATGGTCACTCGGCGATCCACAATTCCTCTTGGATGCTCTAGACCATGACGCCTAACCGTCTGGAAGATGCACAGTCTTCAAAGGTAAAAGCGTCGGTTCCACACAGGAACAATCTCTTTAGTGATGCTCAATCACTTTGGGTTGTAGGTGTTGGGTTTGGGATTTTCCTCACTGATGATTTTCTCTCAAAGTCCTCGGAGGATGGGATGCTCTCAATGACAGGTGTTAGTTTCTCTCGGAGTAGCCAACCAGCTAGTGGTTGAGGGGGGCGGCTATTTATAGCCAGGGAGCAGCCCGACATGATAAGACATAAATGCCCTTCAATGATATGACCATTAGGTGGATAAGATATTTGGGACAGCTAGCATGTAGCACAACGATGGTCGGAAATTTGAGGTCTCAAATTCCTTAGGGCTATCATTTTCCTCAATTGTAAGCAATCCGCACTGGCGAATTCCTAACTCCTTAGTCAGAACAAATTCCTCAAAGACTAGAAGATATTCTTCTCTGTCACTAAAGAAATTGACTGAACTGTATGAGGTTTCCAAAGGCTTCACTCTAAGGATTGGGTATGTGTAGGCTTTGAGATGAGCATCACTTGGAAACTTTTCCTTAGTTTTACCTTGACCCCTTTAACGGTATGGTGTTTCTGTTGGGGAACGTAGCAGAAATTCAAAATTTTCCTACGTGTCACCAAGATCTATCTATGGAGAAACTAGCAACGAGGGAAGGAGAGTGCATCTACATACCCTTGTAGATCGTTAAGCGGAAGCGTTCAAGATAACGGGGTTGAAGGAGTCGTACTGTCGTGATCCAAATCACGGAGATCCTAGTGCCGAGCAGACGGCACCTCCGCGTTGAACACACGTACAGCCGGTGGCGTCTCCCACGCCTTGATCCAACAAGGAGAGAGGAGAGGTTGAGGAAGACTCCATCCAGCAGCAGCACAACGGCATGGTGGTGGTGGAGGCGTGGCAATCCCGCAGGCTTCGCCAAGCACCAAGGGAGAGGAGGAGGAGGAGGCGGGGCTGCACCAAGAGGAGAGGTTCTCACGTGTGGGCAGCCCCAAACCTCAACTATATATAGGGGAAGGGGGCTGCGCCCCTTTAGGGTTTCCCACCCCAAGGGGTGCGGCCAGCCCTAGATCCCATCTAGGGGCGGCCAAGGGGAGGAGTGCCTCCCAAGTCAAGTGGAGGCCTCCCCTTTAGGGTTTTCCCTTCCCATGCGCATGGGCCTTGGGGGCTGGTGCCCTGGCCCATTAAGGCTAGGGCGCCCCCTACAGCCCATGCTACTGTATTGGATATGGTGGAACTATTTACGGACCTCCGGACCCCTCCGAATCCTCCGGAACCTTCCGAAGCTTCTCAGTACAATCCGAAAAAACCCGAACTTTTTCCTAACCCGAACAACAACTTTCCATATATAAATCTTTACCTCCGGACCATTCCGGAACTCCTCGTGACGTCCGGGATCTCATCCGGACTCAACAACATTCGGTAACCACATACAAACTTCCTTTATAACCCTAGCGTCATCAGAACCTTAAGTGTAGACCCTACGGGTTCGGGAGACATGTAGACATGACCGAGGCGTTCTCGGTCAATAACCAACAGCGGGATCTGGATACCCATGTTGGCTCCCACATGTTCCACGATGATCTCATCGGATGAACCACGATGTCAAGGACTCAATTGATCCGTATACAATTCCCTTTGTCTAGCGGTATTGTACTTGCCCGAGATTCGATCGTCGGTATCCCGATACCTTGTTCAATCTCGTTACGGCAAGTCTCTTTACTCGTTCCGTAACACATCATCCGTGATCAACCCCTTGGTCACATTGTGCACATTATGATGATGTCCTACCGAGTGGGCCCAGAGATACCTCTCCGTCACACGGAGTGACAAATCCGATCTCGATTCGTGCCAACCCAAGACACTTTCGGAGATACCGTAGTGCACCTTTATAGTCACCCGATTCGTTGTAACGTTTGGTACACCAAAGCATTCCTACGGTATCCGGAGTTGCACAATCTCATGGTCTAAGGAAAAGATACTTGACATTTGAAAAGCTTTAGCATACTGAACTACGATCTTTGTGCTAGGCTTAGGATTGGGTCTTGTCCATCACATCATTCTCGCTAATGATGTGATCCCATTATCAACGACATCCAATGTCCATGGTCGAAACCGTAACCATCTATTGATCAACGAGCTAGTCAACTAGAGGCTTACTAGGGACATGGTTTTGTCTATGTACCCACACATGTATCTGAGTTTCCTATCAATACAATTATAGCATGGATAATAAACGATTATCATGAGCAAGGAAATATAATAATAACTAATTTATTGTTGCCTCTAGGGCATATTTCCAATAGTCTCCCACTTGCACTAGAGTCAATAATCTAGTTCACATCGCCATGTGATCAACACTGATAGGTCACATCGCCATGTGACCAACATCCAAAGAGTTTACTAGTGTCTGTAAACTAGTTCACATCATCATGTGATTAAGACTCAATGAGTTCTGAGGTTTGATCATGTTTTGCTTGTGAGAGAGGTTTTAGTCAACGGTCCGAACCTTTCAGATCCGTGTGTACTTCGCAATTCTCTATGTCATATTGTAAATGCTGCTTCCACGCTCCACTTGGATCTATTCCAAATGGTTGCTCCACTATCGTATCCGGTTTGCTACTCGAGTCACTCGGATAGGTGTTAAAGCTTGCATCGGCGTAATTCCTTCGCCGAACTCTTTATTACCTCCATAATCGAGAAACATGTCCTTATTTACTCCAAGGACAATTTTGACATTGTTCAATGATCCATTCTGGATCATTCTTGTACCCTTGACTGACTCATGGCAAGGCACACTTCGGTGCAAAGACACAAGATAGCATACTATAGAGCCTATATCCGAAGCATAGGGGCGACCTTCGTCCTTTCTCTCTTTTCTGCCGTGGTCGAGCTTTAACTCTTAACTTCATACCTTACATCTCGTGCAAGAACTCCTTCTTTGGTGATCCATCTTGAACACCTTCAAGATCATGTCAAGGTATGTGCTCATTTGAAAGTACCATTTAGCGTTTTTGATCTATCCTCATAGATCTTGACGCTCAATGTTCAAGCAGCTTAATTCAGGTTTTCTATTGAAAACACTTTTCAAATAACCCTATGCTCTTTCCAGAAATTCTACGTCATTTCTGATCAACAATATGTCAACAACATATACTCATCAAAAATTCTATAGTGCTCCCACTCACTTCTTTGGAAATACAAGTTTCTCATAAACTTTGTATAAACCCAAAATCTTTGATCATCCTATCAAAGTGCATATTCCAACTTCGAGATGCTTACTCCAGTCCTTAGAAGGACCGCTGGAGCTGGCATACCTTTTAGCATCCTTAGGATCGACAAAACTTTCTGAATGTATCACATACAACCTTTCCTTACGAAAACTGGTAAGGAAACTCATTTTGACATCCATCGCGATTTCATAAATGCAGCTTATGCTAACATGATTCCGACGGACTTAAGCATCGCTACGGATGAGAAAATCTCATCGTAGTCAACTCCTTGAACTTGTGAAAAACTCTTCGCCACAAGTCGAGCTTCATAGACGGTGACATTACCGTCCACGTCCGTCTTCTTCTTAAAGATCCATTTATCTCAATGGCTTGCCTATCGGGCAAGTCCACCAAAGTCCATGCTTTGTTCTAATACATGGATCCTATCTCGGATTTCATGGCTTCTAACCATTTGTTGGAATTTGGGCCCACCATTGCTTCTCCATAGCTCGTGGGTTCATTGTTGTCTAGCAACATGACCTTCAAGACAGATTATGTACCACTCAAGTAGTATGCATCCTTGTCACCCTCACGAGGTACGTTAGTGACTTGATCCAAACTTCATGATCACTATCATAAGCTTCGACTTCAATTGGTGTAGGTGCCACAGGAACAACTTCATGTGCCCTGCTACACACTTGTTGAAGTGACGGTTCAATAACCTCATCAAGTCTCCACCATCCTCCCACTCAACTTTCCGAGACTAACTTTTTCTCGAGAAAGGACCCGATTCAAGAAAAAATCCCTATTGCTTTCGGATCTGAATTAGGAGGTATACCCAACCGTTTTGGGTGTCCTGTGAAGATGCATTTTATTCTCTTTGGGTTCGAGCTTATCAACCTGAAACTTTTCCACATAAGCGTCGCAGCCCCAAACCTTTAAGAAATGACAGCTTAGGTTTCTCTAAACCATAGTTCATACGGTGTCATCTCAACGGAATTACGTGGTGCCCTATTAAAGTGAGTGCGGTTGTCTCTAATGCCTAACCCATGAACGATAGTGATAATTCGATAAGAGACATCATGGCACGTACCATATCCAATAGGGTGCAACTATGATGTTCGGACACACCATCACACTATGGTGTTCCAGGCGGTATTAATTGTGAAACAATTTCCACGGTGTCTTAATTGCGTGCCAAAGCTCGTAACTCAGATACTCATCTCTATGATCATATCATAGACATTTTATCCTCTTGTCATGATGATCTTCAACTTCACTCTGAAATTACTTGAACCATTCAATAATTCAGACTTGTGTTTCATCAAGTAAATATACTCAACATCTACTCGAATCATCTGTGAAGTCGAACATAACGATATTCATTTGCATGCCTCAAAGACTCATTGGACTGCACACATCAAAATGTGTTACTTCCAACAGGTTGCTACCTTGTTCCATCTTCTTTGAAACCGAGGCTTTTCAGGTCATCTTGCCCATGTGGTTTGATTTGCATATCTCAAGTGATTCAAAATCAAGTGAGTCCAAACGATCCATCTGCATGGAGTCTCTTCATGCGTATACACCAATAGACATGGTTTGCATGTCTCAAACTTTTCAAAAACGAGTGAGTCCAAAGATCCATCAACATGGAGCTTCTTCATGCGTTTTACACCAATATGACTTACATGGCAGTGCCACAAGTAAGTGGTACTATCATTACTATCTTATATCTTTTGGCATGAAAATGTGTATCACTACAATCGAGATTCAGTAAACCATTCTTTTAGGTGCAAGACCATTGAAGGTATTTATTCAAATAAATAGAGTAACCATTATTCTCCTTAAATGAATAACCGTATTGCGATAGACATAATCCAATCATGTCTATGCTCAACGCAAACACCAAATGATAATAATTATGGTTTAATACTAATCTTGATGGTAGAAGGAGCGTGCGATGTTTGATCACATCAAAATTGGAAACACTTCCAACACATATCGCCAGCTCTCCTTTAGCTAGTCTCCGTTTATTCCGTAGCTTTTGTTTGAGTTACTAACACTTAGCAACCGAACGGTATCTAATACCCTGGTGCTACTAGGAGTACTAGTAAAGTACACATTAACATAATGTATATCCAATATACTTCTATCGACCTTGCCAGCCTTCTTATCTACCAAGTATCTAGGGTGGTTCCGCTTCTGTGTCCGTTCCTCTCATCACAGAAGCACTTAGTCTCGGGTTTGGGTTCAACCTTGGGTTTCTTCACTAGAGCAGCAACTGTTTTGCCGTTTCATGAAGTATCCCTTCTTGCCCTTGCCCTTCTTGAAACTAGTGGTTTCACCAACCATCAACAATTGATGCTCCTTCTTGATTTCTACTTTCGCGGTGTCAAACATCGCGAACACTTCAAGGATCATCATATCTATCCCTGATATGTTATAGTTCATCACGAAGCTCTAGTAGCTTGGTGGCAATGTCTTTGGAGAAACATCACTATCTCATCTGGAAGATTAACTCCCACTCGATTCAAGTGATTGTTGTACCCAGACAATCTGAGTACAAGCTCAACGATTGAGATCTTCTCCCTTAGTTTGTAGGCTAGAAAACTCGCGGAGGTCTCATACCTCTTGGCGTAAGCACGAGCCTGAAATCCCAATTTCAGCCCTCGTAACATCTCACATGTTCCGTGACTTTTCAAAACGTCTTTGGTGCCTTAATTCTAAGCCGTTTAACATTACGAACTATCACGTAGTCATCAAAGCGTGTGTGTCGATGTTCGCAACATCCACGCACCACGTTCAAGGTCCAGCACACCGAGCGGTGCATTAAGGACATAAGCTTTCTCTGACCGCATAATTGCTACGACAACTTTCAACTATATTTTCTCTAGGAACATATCTAAACAGTGGAACTAGAGCGAGCTTCGACATAATTTGCAAAAGGTCTTTTGACTATGTTCAAGATAATTAAGTTCATCTTATGAACTCCCACTCGAGATAGACATCCCTCTGGTCATCTAAGTGGTTACATGATCCGAGTCAACTAGGCCGTGTCCGATCATCACGTGAGACGGACTAGTCATCATCGGTGAACATCTTCATGTTGATCGTATCTACTATCGACTCATGCTCGACCTTTCGGTCTCTGTGTTCCGAGGCCATGTCTGTACATGCTAGGCTCGTCAAGTTAACCCTAAGTGTTTCGCGTGTGTAAATCTGTCTTACACCCGTTGTATGTGAACGTAAGAATCCATCACACCCGATCATCACGTGGTGCTTAGAAGCGACGAACTTTAGCAACGGTGCACGCTTAGGGAGAACACTTCTTGAAATTGTTGTAAGGATCATCTTATTTACTACCGTCGTTCTAAGTAAACAAGATGCATAAACATAATAAACATCACATGCAATTATATAGTAGTGACATGATATGGCCAATATCATATAGCTCCATTGATCTCCATCTTCGGGGCTCCATGATCATCATCGTCACCAGCATGACACCACAATATCCATCATCATGATCTCCATCATCGTGTCTTCATGAAGTTGTCTCGCCAACTATTACTTCTACTACTATGGCTACCGGTTAGCAATAAAGTAAAGTAATTACATGGCGTTGTTTAATGACACGCATGTCATACAATAAATAAAGACAACTCCTATGGCTCCTGCCGGTTGTCATATTCATCGACATGCAAGTCGTGAATCCTATTACAAGAACATGATCATTCTCATACATCACATATCATTCATCACATTCTTCTTGGCTGTATCACATCACATAGCATACCCTGCAAAAACAAGTTAGACGTCCTCTAATTGTTGTTTGCATGTTTTACCTGGCTGCTATGGGTTTCTAGCAAGAACGTTTCTTACCTACGCAAAACCACAACGTGATATGCCAATTGCTATTTACCCTTCATAAGGACCCTTTTCATCGAATCCGTTCCGACTAAAGTGGGAGAGACGGCACCGCTAGCCACCTTATGCACCAAGTGCATGTCGGTTAGTGGAACTTGTCTCACGTGGAAATGCGTGTAAGGTCGGTCCGGGCCGCTTCATCCCACAATACTTGTCGAAACAAGATTGGACTAGCAACGGCAAGCATATTGAACAAAATCAACGCCCACAACTACTTTGTGTTCTACTCGTGCAAAGAATCTATGCAATAGACCTAGCTCATGATGCCACTGTTGGGGAACGTAGCAGAAATTCAAAATTTTCCTCGTGTCACCAAGATCTATCTATGGAGAAACTAGCAACGAGGGAAGGAGAGTGCATCTACATACCCTTGTAGATCGTTAAGCGGAAGCGTTCAAGAGAACGGGGTTGAAGGAGTCGTACTGTCGTGATCCAAATCACCGGAGATCCTAGTGCGAGCAGACGGCACCTCCGCGTTCAACACACGTACAGCCCGGTGGCGTCTCCCACGCCTTGATCCAGCAAGGAGAGAGGGAGAGGTTGAGAAGACTCCATCCAGCAGCAGCACAACGGCATGGTGGTGGTGGAGGAGCGTGGCAATCCCGCAGGCTTCGCCAAGCACCAAGGGAGAGGAGGAGGAGGAGGCAGGGCTGCACCAAGAGGAGAGGTTCTCACGTGTGGGCAGCCCCAAACCTCAACTATATATAGGGGAAGGGGCTGCGCCCTTTAGGGTTTCCCCACCCCAAGGGTGCGGCCAGCCCTAGATCCCATCTAGGGGCGGCCAAGGGGAGGAGTGCCTCCCAAGTCAAGTGGAGGCCTCCCCTTTAGGGTTTTCCCTTCCCATGCGCATGGGCCTTGGGGGCTGGTGCCCTGGCCCATTAAGGCTAGGGATCCCCTACAGCCCATGCTACTGTATTGGACGTGGTGGAACTATTTACGGACCTCCGGACCCCTCCGAATCCTCCGAACCTTCTCGAAGCTTCCGGTACAATACCGAAAAAACCCGAACTTTTCCTAACCCGAACAACAACTTTCCATATATAAATCTTTACCTCCGGACCATTCCGGAACTCCTCGTGACGTCCGGGATCTCATCGGGACTCGAACAACATTCGGTAACCACATACAAACTTCCTTTATAACCCTAGCGTCATCGAACCTTAAGTGTAGACCCTACGGGTTCGGGAGACATGTAGACATGACCGAGGCGTTCTCCGGTCAATAACCAACAGCGGGATCTGGATACCCATGTTGGCTCCTACATGTTCCACGATGATCTCATCGGATGAACCACGATGTCAAGGACTCAATTGATCCGTATACAATTCCCTTTGTCTAGCGGTATTGTACTTGCCCGAGATTCGATCGTCGGTATCCCCATACCTTGTTCAATCTCGTTACGGCAAGTCTCTTTACTCGTTCCGTAACACATCATCCGTGATCAACCCCTTGGTCACATTGTGCACATTATGATGATGTCCTACCGAGTGGGCCCAGAGATACCTCTCTGTCACACGGAGTGACAAATCCATCTCGATTCGTGCCAACCCAATGACACTTTCGGAGATACCTGTAGTGCACCTTTATAGTCACCCGATTCGTTGTAACGTTTGGTACACCAAAAGCATTCCTACGGTATCCGGAGTTGCACAATCTCATGGTCTAAGGAAAAGATACTTGACATTTGAAAAGCTTTAGCATACTGAACTACGATCTTTGTGCTAGGCTTAGGATTGGGTCTTGTCCATCACATCATTCGCTAATGATGTGATCCCGTTATCAATGACATCCAATGTCCATGGTCGAAAGCTGTAACCATCTATTGATCAACGAGCTAGTCAACTAGAGGCTTACTAGGGACATGGTTTTGTCTATGTACCCACACATGTATCTGAGTTTCCTATCAATACAATTATAGCATGGATAATAAACGATTATCATGAGCAAGGAAATATAATAATAACTAATTTATTGTTGCCTCTAGGCATATTTCCAACAGTTTCCTATGACTCAGTAAAGAGAAAAATGAAACTACGAAAACAAAAGTCTTCACGCTTCATAATTCTCGCATCAATATCAACGTCTTCAAGGTCACACCAATTTCCTTATTTTCAAAGTCTTCAAGAAATCCGAAGTCTTCAAATGAAGACATTCATTTTTAGGGGTCGACTTTCTTCGGAAATATCAAACTCCTCAAAGACTTATGGAACCTGTGTACACTCACAAACATATTAGTACCTTAACCTATAAGTCTTCAATACACCAAAATCACTAAGGGGCACTAGATGCACTTACAATCTCCCCCTTTTTGGTGATTGATGACAAATAGGTTAAGTTTTCAACGGGGATAAACATATGAAGTGTAAATACTGATATTGAGGAATTTGATTGCAAGATATAGAAGAACTCCCCTTGAAGATGTGTATATTGAAGAATTTGCTTTGGATTGCAAATGCACATTGTAGAATAAAATCATGGAGATCTCCCCCTATATCTTGTAATCCATACACGCATTTAACATATAATATAAAGAATTTGAAATGCATGATGGATAATGGTGTCTGACGAAATTCAGCATGCGTGCATTAAGGTACTTGAGGAACTAAGCATGTAGAAATCAGTTCAAAAGTACCACACCACCATCGGACTTAAGCTTACAACTCAACCAACAAACACTTCAGAAGAGCGAGAGTTGTAACTTAACAAAAAAAAACAACCCATATATAAGAACCGCTTGAATACTAACTCAAATTTCTCCCCCTTTGTCATCGAATGACCAAAAGGGACGAAAAATGAGGACTAACACCCCTGAAGAACACCATCATGAGGTTGATGGAGGAGCGCTGATGTTGTCAGGGTCGTTTGTTGAAGTAGGGCCTGTCGTAGTGTCATCGAGATCCTCGGCTTCATCCGTCTCATGCGATGAAGAATATGAACTTGTGACTAGCTGAGGAACTTTGACCTTCTTGAATTTCTTCGAAGGAGGTTGAGCGCAGTCAAAGTTTTGCTGAAAGTCCATCTTCTTGAGGTCTTTTCACTGTAAAGGTGAGATAGAATAGCCCAAGTGCGATCGAAGATTTCATGCGCATAGTAGTGATTCTTCTTCACAGTGTTTTGTGTGACAGTCATGTTCTGAAGAATTGAGCCAAATTGATGCTTGACCAACTTGTGATTGCGATCGACCTTCTGGTGAAGACTTAGAAGAAGCTCACGATCAGTCATCGCGCGTGGGGAAGTGGCTTGAGTATTTTGCTTATGGGCTCTGGCAGAGTCTTCATTGGTGGAATAAGATGCAGCTTTGTGAAACTTTCCATCCAATGGTTGAGTGCCTTCATCAATAACAACAACTTTGCCTTTTTCATCAACTGAAGAAATAGTCCTTTTGAGGACTTCAATGGGAGGCAGAAAGCTGAGGTGATTCTGAAAATCTACCTTGTAGTGAATTGAAGACCTGGTTCTGATGAATTTCATTATCCAAGGAGCATAGGGCTTCAATTCAAACGACGACAATGCAACATTAGCCAAGTCTTCATGAAGAAGTCGTGGTAGTCAATGGGAATCCCATGAATGATATTGAACATCAGATTCTTCATGATGCCAAAAACTTCTTCTTCTTCAGAGTTGTGGCCTTTGATCGGACTGAGGGTTTTGGTCAAGATGCGGTAGATGGTCCTTGGCACATACAACAAATCCTTCACAAGGAAGGTGGTTCTTGGAGCTTGGCCTGATCGCAAAGGCTTCATCAGCACTTGCATGAGATGATTTGGAAGTTCAAGTTCTTCATAGATCAGCCTTGCGCCTTCAGCAGGAGGACTGATTGGGACGACATGAAGCAATTTAGAGGCCGGAGCTTTATAGTGAGTGTTCTCAGTCATCCAGTCAAGCACCCATGAATTGACATCAGCTACATTCCTAGTGAGGTGCAGAGTTGCATAGAACTGAAGAATTAGCTCTTCATTCCAATCACAGATATCAGCACAGAAATTGAGAAGTCCAGCTTCGTGAAGAACATTCAGAATAGGTTGGAAGCAAGGAATGGACTCTATATCCACATGAGGAATTTGACGGTGCTGAAATACCTTGTCCTTGTCAAATAGAACAGATGCATAAAAGTTCATTTGGCTTGCAGTCCAGAACCTCTTGCGCCTAAGTCTTGCTGAGTCATATGGATTTGTATCAGTGAAAAAATGATGCTCAGCGAAGAAATCGTCAGACTTGAATTTTGGCCTCTTTGTATGAGGACTTTGAGGCTTGGGTTGAAGATTTGCAGTTGACGGTCTCACCACCTCTTGATCACAACTTCAGGTGCTTCAGACTAAGGAATTGAAGCATCAGTTTCATCAGTAGCAGTCTGGTTCTCTAATTCTTCAGCTGTTGCAGCTGGAATTTCTTCATGTATGGACTGGAGAGAAGTTGGACGTCCTTCAGACCCTGTTAGTATTTCTTTAGTCTGCACAGGGGACTAAGGAACTTGATGCAGAGGTGTGTCCATTGGAGAGTTGGGGTGAATATTTTCCCAGTAGTCATCATTCAGCACAGGGGTTGTAGAGCCAATGTCCACATCTTCAATTTCTTGAACGCCCGCCTCTTCAGTTGTGAACTGAGGCACAGGAAATGATACCAATGGTGTGGAAACAACATCTTCCACATTAATTTCTTCATCCAACTGCTCTGAGGAAGCAACAGAAGGATTTTCTTCGTCAGAGTCATCTGGAATGACATATTCCTCACCAAATGGAATGAGCTCTTTTGATGGTACTATATAAATTGGAACAACATCAATTGGTTCCGTGAAAGAGCTCGTTAAAGTCCTCACTTTTTTCGGAGCTGAGGACTCTGCAGAGGTTGATGCTTTCCTCTTTCGTGTGGCTTCCTTCTCCGCAGCCTTTGTTTTCTTCACTTCTGATGCGGAAGGAAGTGTGGTTGTCTTCACCTTTGAAGATTTTGCTGGAGGAGGAGATGAAGTTGGTGCAATTTCTTCAGGCACGACTGATGTAGTCGCCCTGGCCTTTTCAGTTTCTTCAGACACAACAGATTCTTCAGCTGGCTTGGGTTGTTCTTCAGGCGCAACATTGGTGGTTGCCCTGGCATTGTCTTGAGGAGCTGGGATTTCTTCAGCCCTGGTAGCTTCTTCAGCAACCTGATTTGTATCAGCTGTGCTTGCAGTTTCTTTAGTTTGCTGAGCAGATGCTTTAGCCTGAGGAATTTTCTGTTGTGATGATGTTGCAACGTCTGCCTTAAGGTTCTTGGCAATCTTGACAAATCTGACTTTGGCACCGAGCCAATCTGCATGATATCTGTCAAATTCATCACTGAGGTCTCTGATCTCCCTGTGAACAGTTACAAGTTCTTCAGGAGCCAGTGTAAGAACATTGTTCCTCAGGAATCGCTCTTTCTTGTACCGGACCTTCTTGACTTGCCTGGCCTTCTAAAACTTCCACTTTTCTTTGCCTATGAAGGTGGTCAGCATATGACTTTGACCAGGAGTGAGGTTAAAGTCAGGCAGTGGAGTGTTTGGATCTTTGTGCCATATGTCAATAAAGTTCAGGATCTTCCTTGGATCCAGCATAAGAGGCACAGAGCTACCTTTGACTCTTGCAGCCCTTTCCAGTCTATCCTTGATGATTTCATTTAATTCTTCATCATCGGCCTCATCATCATCATCAGACGGAACATGGAATGCCACATGCTTCTTGTGAGGACTTGGCCTTGTTCCACGTCCAACAGTGGGCTTGACCTTTAGCAGAGTTGGACCACTTGAGGGTTGTGGTGGAGTTGAGGAAGATGCAGATGCCCCTGATGCAATAGAGAAGCCTATAGTCCGCTGACATGTTGCAAGGTGCACAGGTGTTGAGGACTTTGAGGCAGCTACTAAGGATTTTGAAGCAACTGAGGGGATTGGCACTGCCCTTGAAGAAGTTGCTTGAGGAATTTGCCTTGAGGGCTTTTCCACTGAAGAACTTGGCCGTGAGGTAATTGAGCTTGAAGATTTCTTCACAGCAGACTACTTCAGCATGCTCTTCTTTGGTGTAGTTGTACTAACAGAGGCCTCAGCGGCAGTAGCTTGAGAATCCACATTAAATTTCCTCACCTCGCCTGACGCTGGTGGGATCAGCTACTTGGCCAGCAACCAAGGGTGGTCTTGGACATGGAGGGTTCACAACGAATTTCTTCATGTACTTTGGAGTTACATAAGATATTCCCTCCATTCCTTTGCCCATCTCCTCTCAATTCTCTAGATGCGCACTTTGTGCTGATTCTTGTTTTCCTTCCCATGAGTTTCTTCATCAGGTGTGCAGTATTCATCATAGATGTCCTCAGGGATTTCAAATGATGTGTTTGTCTTAGGCATCTTGCCTCCCTTCTGAGGTCTCTTCCCATCTGCCATTTTCCTCACTTGAGAACTTTGAACTTTGGATGTTTCTGAGGATGTATGCAAATTTTCTTCGAGGAACGCTGCAAATGAGTTAAGTTGATGAGAACCTAGTGATTCAGTAGCAGACATTTGTACCTGTGAATAGAGTATAGGTGAAGAATTTGGAGAGGTCATATGCGTTCTCAGAAATTTTTCAAAAGTATTAAGTTTGAGGAATTTGACCATAGGTGCCTTGAGGAATTTCACTAAGTGTTCTTGACTTAGGTTCCAGAGTTGTATAGATTTGACAATCCACACAATTGAGGAATCTTGAAGAAAAACATAGCTTAGAGAAACAAATCAAGGAACAGAATCATTCAGGTGTTTAAGGAGTGGGAAGTTGAAGAATAAACACCTTTTGAGGATTTTTTTTGGAAATCATAAGAATCAAAGTAGGGCAGCAAAATCAGATTTTAATTACCCTTGAAGAAGAACACGATGAATTAGGAGTGGAGATGGAGAAGTTCGTCCGTTCAGAGCTCCCACGCCCTAACTCGGCGGCGGGAGATAGCTATGGCGGCGGCGGAGTGAAGATTTCCGCAGCCGGCGCAAGTACGACGGTGACGAGGTCGAGGCAGCGAAGCTCTTCCTCACTAGCAACGATGGAGAGTAGCGGTGGCGCTAGGTCTGAGAGCTCGAGTGAGGGGAGTTGAGGTCGAGCGTAGTAAATTAAGTATGAGGAGGGTGAGGGGTATTTATAGCCGCGGTGAAAAAACTGCTCGTCCGAAGATTTTGGATGAACATACCCCTCACCCTTGCTATCCTAACGACATGTGTCACCCACGTACAGAGAGGTGGAGATCGTGGGTGAGTAGTTAATCCATCGTGGGAAGCAGAACGGTTTGAGCGGCAATAGCCAAAAATTCAGATGTGATTTTTTTAAAGTTTCGTTCACAAATTCTTTAGCTCTCAAGGACATAGTGAAAACTTTGAATGAGTTTCAAATAGAACGCACATGAAGAATTTGTGAACAGTCTAGGTTGAGTTTAGCATAGAGGGGGAACGGGCCCGGTCAAATTCACTTAGAGGAAAAACAACTTGAAGGAATAGCAATAAGTGAATGCTGTTGAGGACATTGGAAACTCAAATATATTAAGAACATCAGTCGAAAGGTTGAAGACTTCGCAAAGTGAAGAATTTGAAAACTGAAGAATTTGCAAAATGAAGAAAAACTCAACTTTGAAGATTTTCAACTTTTGTTGGTGGCGTGATAACCCACAAGTATAGGGGATCGTTTGTAGCCTTCTTCGATAAATAAGAGTGTCGAACCCAACGAGGATCTAAAGGTAGAACAAATATTCCCTCAAGTTCTATCGACCACCGATACAACTCTACGCACACTTGACGTTCGCTTTACCGGAAACAAGTATGAAACTAGAAGTACTTTATAGGTGTGATAGGATAGGTTTGAAAGATAATAAAGAGAACGTAAATAAAATCTACGGGATGTTTAGATAAAGACACAACTAAGTTAGTTTTAGTAGAGAGATTTTGTCAACAAGAAAGTTATTTGTCCCTAGGCAATCGATAACAAGTACCGGTAATCATTCTTGCAATTTTATATGAGGGAGAGGCATGCGCTAACATACTTTCTCTACTTGGATCATATGCACTTATGATTGTAACTCTAGCAAGCATCTGCAACTACTAAAGATCATTAAGGTCGTGAAATCCAACCATAGCATTAAGTATCAAGTCCTCTTTACTCCCATACGTCATACCCCACTTACTCGGGTTTAAGCTTCTGTCACTCTCGCAACCCACCATAAGCGAACGATGAACATATTGCAACACCCTACAGCGGGGGGCCCTCACGTTTGCGTGAGAACGGAGGGCACCATAGGACAGCACCATAAATAAAATATACAATCATACCAACCAAGATCATGATTAACCCACAGGACAAAACAGATCTACTCAAACATCATAGGATAACCATAGATCATTGGGAAATAATATATGGATTTGAGCACCATGTTTAAGTAGAGATTACAGCGGGGAGAAGGGGTGTTACATCGCTGCATAGAGGGGGAGAGAGTTGGTGTTGACGGTAGCAAGATTGTTGATGTAGATCGTCGTCACGATCGTTAACCCGGCGGCACTCCGGCGCCATCGGAAGCGAGGGGGAGAGAGCCCCCCTCCTTCTTCTTCTTCCTTGGCCTCCACCTCTGGTCCTTGGTCTCCATGGCGGCGGAGGGGTGGGAGCCCCTTCGAGATTGGATCTACCTCTCCGTTCTCTTCTGTTTCGCGTTCCCCTGATCTGGCCGAAAACCGTTTCTTATATTCCGGGAGATCCGTAACTCCGACTGCGCTGAGATTTTAACATGATTTTTTCCGGATATAAGCTTCCTTGCGCCCGAAGTAGAGCTCCAACCGACGTTCGAGGAGGGCACAACCCACCACCACGCGCCAGGGGCCTCTGGCGCGCCCTAGTGTCTTGTGGGCTGTGTGGGCCTCCGTTTGCCGTGATTCCAACTCCCAAAAATCACATATATTCCAAAATAATTCTCCGTGAAATTTTATTGCATTTGGACTTCGTTTGATATGGATTTTCTGTGATACAAAAAACATGCAAAAAACATGAACTAGACTGGGCACTGGATCAATAGGTTAGTCCAATAAATCATATAAAAGTTGCCAAAAATATGTGAAAGTTGTATAATATTGGCATGAAACAATCAAAAAGTATAGATACGACGGAGACGTATCATGGCGTGACCCATCGTATAAGAATGATGATTTCAGACACCGCGTACAATTGTCGTAGGGCTCTGAGAATCAAATTCTTCGTTAATTTCTTCACATTTAGAGGGTTAGTCTTCATTGATTGAAGAAACACGTTACTTCGTGTGTTGCACATCCAAGTCATCAATTTTGCATAAGTGTTTGGATGTGTGTCTTTTCAAAGAACATTTGAAGATTCTAAGATATTTAGCTCACACCGCAACTTGCTAAATCTCTTCTCATCCAAGGGCTTTGTGAAGATATCCGCTAGCTGTTCTTCAGTCTTCAGCGGTCGATGGAGATGTCACCCTTCAACACATGATCTCGAAGAAAATGATGACGAATCTGGATGTGCTTAGTCTTCGAGTGCTGAACTGGGTTGTGAGCAATCTTGATGGCACTCTTGTTGTTGCGGTAGAGTGGCACATTCTTCATGTTGATGCCATAGTCCTTGAGGGTTTGTTACATCCACAATAATTGAGCACAACAAGAATCAGTAGAAATGTACTCAGCTCCAGCAGTAGAGAGTGATACGCGGTTCTGCTTCTTTGAGGACCAACATACTAATGATCATCCAGGAAATGGCATGTGCCTGATGTTGACTTGCGATCCACTTGATCACCAGCATAGTCAAGTCAGAATATCCAATAAGATCAAAAGCCGAGCCCTTGGGATACCATAATCCAAGTGTTGGAGTGTGAGCTAGATATTGAAGAATATGTTTCACAGCCTTATGGTGTGATTCCTTTGGTGTAGCTTGAAAACGGGCACAGATGCAAACACTAAGCATAATATCTAGCCTAGATGCACATAGATACAATAAAGAGCCAATCATGGAGCGGTATACCTTTTTATTGAAGTCTTTACCATTTTCATCGGTGCATAGATGGCCATTTGTGGGCATAGGGATTTTAACACCTTTGCAATCTTGCATGCCGAATTTCCTCAGTACATCCTTGAGGTATTTCTCTTAAGATATGAAGATGCCATTGCGTTGTTGACGAATTTGGAGACATAAAAAGAATTTAAATTCTCCCATCATAGACATTTGATATTCCTCACGCATCATGTATCCAAATTCATCAATGTAACATTCGTCAGTACAAGCAAAGATAATATCATCTACATAGAATTGGCACACGAATAATTCATCATCATAAGTTTTGGTGAAAAGGGTTGGGTCAAGTGAACTGGGTTTGAAGCCTTTCTTCATGAGGAATTCCTTCAGTCTATCATACCACGCCCGAGGGGCCTGTTTGAAGCCATAGAGGGCCTTGTTGAGTCTGAAGACTTTGTCAGGATGCTTAGGATCTTCAAAACCTGGGGGTTGAGCAACATATACTTATTCCTCAAGCTTACCATTAAGGAATGCACTTTTCACATCCATTTGATATAAGATGATATCATGATGGTTAGCATAAGCAAGCAATATGCAAATAGCCTCAAGTCTAGCAACAGGTGCAAAAGTTTCATCGAAATCAGTTCCTTCAACCTGTGTGTAGCCTTGAGATACAAGACGAGCCTTATTCCTCACCACAAGGCCATTTTCATCTTGCTTGTTGTGGTAGATCCACTTAGTACCGATGATATTGTGCTTACGAGGGTTTGATCGCTTGACAAGTTCCCACACATTGTTGAACTCGAATTGATGTAGTTCCTCTTGCATAGCTTGAATCCACTCAGGCTCCAGAAATGCCTCATCAACTTTGGTGGGCTCTGTGATAGAGACAAAAGCAAAGTGCCCACAAAAGTTAGACAAATGTGAAGCTTTTCAGCGTGTGAGAGGACCTGGTGCTTTGATGTCGTCGATGATTTTCTCAATCTGCACTTCATTTGCAACACGAGGATGAGCAGGTTGACGACTTTGATTGGGCTGAGAATTTTCGTCAGCGACATTTTCTTCAGTTTCACCAGCATGATTTTCTTCATGATCCGGTGAAGGAAATATGCCCTAGAGGCAATAATAAAGTTGTTACTTTATATTTCCTTATTCATGATAAAGGTTTATTAATCATGCCAGAATTGTATTGATTGGAAACTTAAATACATGTGTGAATACATAAACAAATACCGTGTCCCTAGTATGCCTCTACTAGACTAGCTCGTTGATCAAAGATGGTTAAGGTTTCCTAATCATAGACATGTGTTGTCATTTGATAACAGGATCACATCATTAGGAGAATGATGTGATGGATGCTACCTCTTGAGCACTGCGTTGGTTTTCCCTTGAAGAGGAAAGGGTGATGCAGCAAAGTAGCATAAGTATTTCCCTTAGTTTTTGAGAACCAAGGTATCAATCCAGTAGGAGGCTACGCGTGAGTCCCACGCACCTACACAAAACAAATAAATCCTCGCAACCAACGCGATAAGGGGTTGTCAATCCCTACACGGTCACTTACGATAGTGAGATCTGATAGATATGATAGGATAATATTTTTGGTATTTTTATGATAAAGATGCAAAGTAAAATAAAATCAAAGTAAAAAAGCAACGGAAATAACTAAGTGTTGGAAGATTAATATGATGAAGATAGACCCGGGGGCCATAGGTTTCACTAGTGGCTTCTCTCAAGAGCATAAGTATTTTATGGTGGGTGAACAAATTACTGTTGAGCAATTGACAGAATTGAGCATAGTTATGAGAGTATCTAGGTATGATCATGTATATAGGCATCACGTCCAAGACAAGTAGACCGACTCCTGCTGCGTCTACTACTATTACTCCACACATCGACCGCTATCCAAAGATGCATCTAGAGTATTAAGTTCATAAGAACAGAGTAACGCCTAAGCAAGATGACATGATGTAGAGGATAAATTCATGCAATATGATAAAAACCCATATTGTTATCCTCGATGGCAACAATACAATACGTGCCTTGCTGCCCCTCATCACATTGGGAAAGGACACCGCAAGATTGAACCCAAAGCTAAGCACTTCTTGCATTGCAAGAAAGATCAATCTAGTAGGCCAAACCAAACTGATAATTTGAAGAGACTTGCAAAGATAACCAATCATACATAAAAGAATTCAGAAGATTCAAATATTGTTCATAGATAAACTTGATCATAAACCCACAATTCATCGGTCTCAACAAACACACCGCAAAAGAAGATTACATCGAATAGATCTCCACAAGAGAGGGGAGAACATTGTATTGAGATCCAAAAAGAGAGAAGAAGCCATCTAGCTAATAACTATGGACCCGAAGGTCTGAGGTAAACTACTCACACTTCCTCGGAGAGGCTATGGTGTTAATGTAGAAGCCCTCCATGATCGATGCCCCCTCTGGCGGAGCTCCGGAACTAGCCCCAAGATGGAATCTCGTGGGTATGAGGTTGCGGCGGTGGAATTAGGTTTTGGCCCGTGATCGATCGTTTGGGGTACGTTGGTATATATAGGAGGAAGGAGTACGTCGGTGGAGCAACATGGGGCCCACGAGGGTGGAGGGCGCTACCGGGGTGGGGGTAGGCGCCTCATCTCGTGGCTTCCTGGAAGCTTCTCTTACGTAGGGTCCAAGTCTCCTGGATCATGTTCATTCCAAAATCACGTTATCAAGGTTTCATTCCGTTTGGACTCCGTTTGATATTCTTTTTCTGCGAAACTCTGAAATAGGCAAAAAAACAGCAATTCTGGGCTGGGCCTCCGGTTAATAGGTTAGTCCCAAAAATAATATAAAAGTGAATAATTAAGCCCAATAATGTCCAAAACAGAAGATAATGTAGCATGGAGCAATAAAAAATTATAGATACGTTGGAGACGTATCAAGCATCCCCAAGCTTAATGCATGCTCGTCCTCGAGTAGGTAAATGATAAAAACATAATTTTTTATGTGGAATGCTACTTGTCATAATTTCAATGTAATTCTTCTTAATTGTGGTATGAATATTCAGATTCGAAATATTCAAGATAAAAGTTCATATTGACATAAAAATAATAATACTTCAAGCATACTAACTAAGCAATTATGTCCTCTCAAAATAACATGGCCAAAGAAAGTTCATCCCTACAAAATCATATAGTTTAGTCATGCTTCATTTTCGTCACACAAAAATGCTCTCATCATGCACAACCTCGATGACAAGCCAAGCAATTGTTTCATACTTTAGTAATCTCAAACTTTTTCAACCTTCACGCAATACATGAGCGTGAGCCATGGACATAGCACTATGGGTGGAATAGAATATGATGATGGGGGTTATGTGGAGAAGACAAAAAAGGAGAAAGTCTCACATCAACGAGGCTAATCAATGAGCTATGGAGATGCCCATCGATTGATGTTAATGCAAGGAGTAGGGATTGCCATGCAACGGATGCACTAGAGCCATAAATATATGAAAGCTCAACAAAAGAAACTAAGTGGGTGTGCATCCAACTTGCTTGCTCACGAAGACCTAGGGCACTTGAGGAGGCCCATTGTTGGAATATACAAGCCTAGTTCTATAATGAAAAATTCCCACTAGTATATGAAAGTGATAAAACAAGAGACTCTCTATCATGAAGATCATGGTGCTACTTTGAAGCACAAGTGTGGTAAAAGGATAGTAACATTGTCCCTTCTTTTTCTCTCATTTTTTTAGGCCTTCTATTTTTTATGGCCTTTCTCTCTTTTTTTTATTCCTCACTTGGGACAATGCTCTAGAAAATGATGATCATCATACTTCTATTTATTTACAACTCAATGATTACAACTCGATACTAGAACAAAGTATGACTCTATATGAATGCCTCCGGCGGTGTACCGGGATATGCAATGAACCAAGAGTGACATGTATGAAAGAATTATGTACGGTGGCTTTGCCACAAATACTATGTCAACTACATGATCAAGCTAAGCAATATGACAATGATGAATGTGTCATGATAAACAGGATGGTGGAAAGTTGCATGGCAATATATCTCGGAATGGCTATGGAAATGCCATAATAGGTAGGTATGGTGGCTGTTTTGAGGAAGATATAAGGAGGTTTATGTGTGAAAGCGATCATATCACGGGTTTGATGCACCGCTAAGTTTGCACCAACTCTCAATGTGAGAAAGGGCAATGCACGGCATCAAGAGGCTAGCAATGATGGAAAGGTGAGAGTGCGTATAATCCATGGACTCAACATTTGTGACGCCCCCGATTCAATCATGCACTAATCATACACGCAAACGTGTACGATCAAGATCAAGGACTCACGGGAAGATATCACAACACAACTCTAAAATAAAATAAGTCATACCAGCATCATAATACAAGCCAGGGGCCTTGAGGGCTCGAATACAAGTGCTCGATCATAGACGAGTCAGCGGAAGCGACAATATCTGAGTACAGACATAAGTTAAACAAGTTTGCCTTAAGAAGGCTAGCACAAACTGGGATACAGATCGAAAGAGGCGCAAGCATCCTGCCTGGATCCTCCTAAACTACTCCTCGGTCGCCGCTGCCGCCCGCACGTAGCGATGAGGGCACCTCCGGTGTAGTAGGAGTCGCCGCGGTGGCGTCTCGCTCTGGGCTCAATCTGGTTGCGACAACCAGGAAGAAAGGAGAAGGGGAAAAGAGGGAGAAAAGCAACCGTGAGTACTCATCCAAAGTACTCGCAAGCAAGGATCTACACTACATATGCATGGGTATATGTGTAAAGGGGCCATATCGGTGGACTGAACTGCAGAATGCCAGACTAAGAGGGGGATAGCTAATCCTGTCGAAGACTACGCTTCAGGCCACCTCCATCTTGCAACATGTAGAAGAGAGTAGATGGTAAGTTCACCAAGTAGCATCACATAGCATAAACCTACCCGGCGATCCCCTCCTCGTCGCCCTGTTAGAGAGCGATCACCGGGTTATATCTGGCACTTGGAAGGGTGTGTTTTATTAAGTATCCGGTTCTAGTTGTCATAAGGTCAAGGGACAACTCCAAGTCGTCCTATTACCGAAGATCACAGCTATTCAATAGATAAACTTCCTGCAGGGTGCACCACATAACCCAACACGCCGATCCCATTTGGCCGCACACACTTTTACGGGTCATGCCCGCCGCGGAAGATCAACACGTCGCAGCCCTACCTAGGCACAACAGAGAGTTCAGCACGCCGGTCTAAATCCTATGGCGCAGGGTCCGGGCCCATCGCCCATTGCACACCAAGACATTGCGAGGGCGGCCGAAGCGCACCTAGCCTAGCAGCGCGTTCGATCCAGTCCGTGGCGTGCCGCCGCGATCGCTAACGTCACGAAGGCTTCGGCTGATACTATGCCGTCGAGTGCCCATAATTGTTTTCGTGTAGTTGGTTAGTGCGTATAGGCCAGTGGCCAGGCTTAGATCAAATACCAAGATCTTGTTAGGCGTGTTAAGTATCCACGAACGCCGACCAGGGCCAGGCCCACCTCTCTCCTAGGTGGTCTCAACCTGCCCTATCGCTCCGCCTCAAAGTAACAGTCCGGGGCCGTCGGGAACCCAGGCCCACCTCTACCGGGATGGAGCCACCTGCCCCTTCAGCCCCCATTTCCGAACATTATCAAAAGTAATGTAACAGTATAAACTATATAGCATATGCTCGAGATCACCTCCTGAAGTGATCACGCCCGAAGAGTATAGCATGGCGACGGACAGAGTGTAGGGCCACCGATGGAACACTAGCATCCTATACTAAGCATTAGGATAGCGGTAAAGGTAACAATCAGAGCAACAATGACAAAGCTATGCAAGAGAATAGTATTAACCGAAAGCAAGAATATGCTACACTACTCTAATGCAAGCAGTAGATAGAAGAAATAGGCGATATCTGGCGATCAAGGGGGGGCTTGCACGAAGCTCACCGAGAAGGAGGGGTCACAACACCGTAGTCGTCTTGGGTAGCAATGGCGTCGGTCTCGGTGTCTAGCCAGAGAAGAGGGGGAAGAAACAATAAATACAATGCAAACAAATGCATGATGATGCATGACATGACAAAGCGTGATGCTAGGTGTGCCCAAACGAAGTAGTAGGTGATGCCGGCGAAGGGGAGAAACATCCGGGAAAGTATTCCCGGTGTTTCGCGTTTTCGGACAAATGAACCGGAGGGGGAAAGTTGCAAGTTCGATAGGTTAAGGATGTGTGGAGCACGAACGGGCTGCGTATCCGTATTCGTCTCGTCGTTCTGAGCAACTTTCATGTAGAAAGTATTTTCATCGAAGCTATGATTTATTTTATATGATTTTCTAAAATTCGTCTAGTCGTTCTGAGCAACTTTCATGTAGAAAGTATTTTCATCTAAGCTATGGTTTATTTTATATGATTTTCTAAAGTTTAAATCATTTTTAGAATTAATTTAATTAATTTAATTTAACATTATCCAGAATAGTGCATGCTGACGTCATCATGACATCAGCATGACGTCAGCAGTCAACAGAGGTGTTGACTGGTCAAACTGATGTGTGGGTCCAGTGGGACCCACATGTCATACTCTGTTTAGGTTTAATAGGATTTAGCTAATCTAATTACTGTTTAGTTAACCTAACTAGTTAATTAGATTAATTAAACAGGATTAATTTACTAATTAATTAATTAATTATTAATTTTATTAATTCATTTTTTTTACAAAAACGTTCTGGGCTGGGCCCCGTTGTCAAGTGGCACAGAGGCCATAATGGGTTCAGGCGGTGGTTTAATGGGGCGGCGCCGAGCCGAGCCTGCTTGGGCGCTGCCAGATTTGACGGGGGCACCGGCTCGACGAGGCCACGGCGAGGGCGCGGTGGGACGCTGGGCCGGCATGGGCGACAAGCGGTGGCGGCAGGGGGCCGGACCCGGGCGGAGCGGGGAGGTAGGGGCGACGGCGGCGAGTAGCAGGGGGTAGATGCGGAGTGCGGCGACGGCATGGTGGCGCGTGGCTGCGGGCGTCGCGCTGGGTGGCGCAGCGAGGCGATGCAAGGCGGTGGAGCGGCGTCAAACGGACGGCCCGACGACGCCGGCGCCGGCCGGAGCTGGGAGGGCACGACCAGCGGAGGCCTCACCAAAGAAGCAAGGCGCAGGGGCGGCGGGATGCGGGCGCGGTGAGTGACGGTGGTCGCGGGGCGGGGGGGGCGCGCAGAGTAGCAGAGCACGCAGCCACGACGAGGGAGCGTGCGCGGACGGTTCATAGGCGGGGCAAGCGGGAAGCAGCGGCGGGGGTCCTCACCGGGATTCGTAGGGCAAGGGGCAGTGGGGCGCGGGGAGCGACTTGGGGAGGAGGACGAGGATGCTACCTCTTGAGCACTACGTTGTATTTCCCCGAAGAGGAGAGGATGATGCAGCAAAGTAGCGTAAGTATTTCCCTCAGTTTATGATAACCAAGGTATCAATCCAGTAGGAGGCTACGCACAAGTCCCTCGTACCTGCACAAAACAATAGCTCCTCGCAACCAACGCGATTAGGGGTTGTAAATCCCTTCACGGTCACATACGAGAGTGAGATCTGATAGAGATGATAAATAATATTTTTGCTATTTTTGGTATAGAGATGCAAAGTGAAAAGTAAAAGGCAAAGTAAAAACAAAGCAAGTATTAAAGTAATGGAGATTGATATGATGAGAATAGACCCCGGGGCCATAGGTTTCACTAGTGGTTTCTCTCAAGAGCATAAGTATTCTATGGTGGGTGAACAAATTACTGTTGAGCAATTGACAGAATTGAGCATAATTATGAGTATATCTAGGTATGATCATGTATATAGGCATCACGTCCGAGACAAGTAAACCGACTCCTGCCTGCATCTACTACTATTACTCCACTCATCGACCGCTATCCATCATGCATCTAGAGTATTAAGTTAAAAACAGAGTAACGCCTTAAGCAAGATGACATGATGTAGAGGGATAAATTCATGCAATATGATAAAAACCCCATCTTGTTATCCTCGATGGCAACAATACAATACGTGCCTTGCAACCCTTTCTGTCACTAGGTAAGGTCACCGCAAGATTGAACCCAAAGCTAAGCACTTCTCCCATTACAAGAACTACCAATCTAGTTGGCCAAACAAAACGGATAATTCGAAGAGACTTGCAAAGATAACCAATGATACATAAAAGAATTCAGAGAAGATTCAAATATTATTCATAGATAATCTGGATCATAAACCCACAATTCATCGGTCTCAACAAACACACCGCAAAAAGAAGATTACATCGAATAGATCTGCATGAGAGAGAGGGAGAACATTGTATTGAGATCCAAAAAGAGAGAAGAAGCCATCTAGCTACTAGCTATGGACCCGAAGGTCTGAAGTAAACTACTCACACTTCATAGGAGGGGCTATGGTGATGATGTAGAAGCCCTCCATGGTGGATGCCCCCTCCGACGGAGCTCCGGAACAGGCCCCAAGATGGGATCTCGTGGATACAGGAAGTTGTGGCGGTGGAATTAGGTTTCTGGCTCCTGTTCTGATCGTTTGGGTGTACGTAGGTATATATAGGAGGAAGGAGTACATCGGTGGAGCAACAGGGGCCCACGAGGCGGGGCGCGCCTGGGGGCGCCCCACCCTCGTGACCGCCTCTTTGTTCCTTGGAGTAGGGTCCAAGTCTCTGGATCACGCTTGGTGAGAAAATCACGTTCGAAGGTTTCATTCCGCTTGACTCCGTTTGATATTCCGTTTCTTGAAACACTCAAATAGGCAAAAACAGCAATTCAGGCGGGCCTCCGGTTAATAGGTTAGTCCCAAAATAATATAAAAGTGGAAAATAAAGCCCAATATAGTCCAAAACAGTAGATAAAGTAGAATGGAGCAATAAAAAATTATAGATACGTTGGAGACGTATCAGAGGACGACGGGGATGGAGAGGAGGCAGCGGCGAGGTTGCTCCGGCGATGTCGTCGTGCGGCGAGGGCGAGGCGTGTCGTGCAGTGTCGGTGTTCGGGCGGCGAGCGGCGGCCTCCTCCTCTCGATCCCGATCCAATCGGGGCAGATATTTTCGGGGGAGTGTGGGGGTGTCGGTGGGGTTGACCAGTGGAGTGGGGGGGGGATTATGGAGAGGGAGTGGAGCGCCGGTTGGGCCAGCCTGGCCGAGGCCCAGTCGGTCAAGGGGCCTTTTCTCGTTATATCTTTTTGTTTTCTGTTTTGTATTTTATTTTATTTTATTTTTTCTTCTCTGTTTTATTTCAATTTAAAATATTTATGCATTTTCTAAACATGTGTTTTCTTCACCATAGTTAACTATGTAATATTTGGCACAAACTGAACAATTTTGTTTTAATGTTTGAAAACTTTTATCGTTTGACTTAAATTTCAAATTTGAATTTGAATCGGTTTTGAACTACGCGAGATTAACAACAGTAACCGGGGTGACATGGCATCGTTAACGTGTGATTACTGTAGCCTAATTATCCGGGCGTCACAATTCTCCTCCACTACAAGAAATCTCGTCCCGAGATTTAAGAGGGGAGTAAGGGGGAAGAATAGGTTACGAAATTCTAACAATTCTTCTCGGTCATTGGTTGCTCTTCTCGAAGAGGTCGATCCATTACGTTGATGTCTCCATTTCTCTGCTTCATGTCATCATGATGAAGTTGGCAACCTTTCTTCGGAAACTCCATCGTACTTACGTAAAATGATAAGGGGTAACTCGAAAGAACGGAACTCTACACGGTTGCTTATCCGGTAGATAACATTAGGGAAGGTGGTGAAAAGTAACTCTCGAATTGAAACTTAAGAAATTATCAAGAGCAAAGTAAGAGTGTACCATGAAAAGTTTCAAACGGATGGGCAATCGTTCGATGCCTAATCAGAAGGTGAAAGGGTTTCAGGGCAACGAGAATAGGTATTGCGTCTCATGCCAGAATAGATCACTAGACAGGTGGTCCGTGAATTACATACGAAGTCAAACGCGATGAACAACCTTGGGAAGAGGTGGTGTACAGGTGAGTCAGGTTTCGATCCTGTGGAACTATGGGTTATGGGCCCACCATGTGGGTTTAAAGTAGGAAGGGCGGAGACGTCTTGCGTGATCATGCAAGCAAGGCATGTCAGAGGGTAGCATGTCGATTATGTCGGCAACAACGTCGGTACCAAGGGCGAGGGACGAAGAGAACCATTTTCCTGCTCGTTGAACGAGGCGGACCAATAGGCAAAGTTCTCGTCCATCGGTGGTTACCGGAATGTCATCAACAATAGTAACAGGGTCTTACTGACAAAATGGTACAACGAGGTGCTTACCTAAGCAGGGGATTATCATTGCTCAGTTAAGTAGATTACAAGAAAGGTTAAACAAAACAATGGAAAGGAAAATGTGTTTAAACACATATTTCAGGGGTATATCCTCCCCAAGGACAAGCAGAGCATGATATCTATGACATGATAGAAAGTAGAAAACCATTTAGGCAAGGGAGAGGAATTTCATAACATTACCCATACAACGGTGTTTGGATAATTGATAAAGAAATTATAGCATTGTGCTTCAAATGTTCTTATTGAAGATCAGAGTACCACAGACATGCTTCGAGATAGCATTGATGTGGTCTGCTAGCAAAGGCCGGACATTGGATACACGAAAGATTCATCAGGAACAACTTGTAGAATAAGTCTTACAATTTCCTCATGGAAGAATAGCTAACCTTGACAAAAGGAAACTATAACAATAGGTCCTCCGGCCAGGTGTGCTAGGCATGACATCACCTTACCGGGTCATATAAAGACCAATGTTATAACTCTTGGCAATATGTTGCAACCATCATATCTGACCGAGATTCAGATCTGATCGGTGTTAGGATACCTCAGACTCAAGATGTCTGGGAAGAAAAGGTGTGGCACAAATTGGCGATACAACATCTTAAGGTTCTTGGGAAATGAACTATGGAAGCGAGTTCCAAATTAAGAGTTCATCATTAAACCAAGGAGAGGTGAGGAGGTGGCTGATTGACTCAGCGACAATTCATTGAGATTTCCAAAAAGACGGATTTCCACAGTTATGTGAAGAAGGAACATTAGTCAGATCAAATGATATAATGATGTATGCTCGAGGAAAACATACACAATTTAACAATGATAGAAGGGGGTACTCAGAAATCTGGACTGGGTAGCACGATCAATGTTTGAATGATGATTCAATAAGCAATAGACTTAGAATGAGACTATCGACCATTAACTTCAAAGTAATAGGGTTGCTAGAAGGGCAGAATCCAAATAGTATCATTCACTTGTTGGTCTCCCGGTTAGAATCGACACGGGGACCAAGAATTAATGGTGATGGTGAGAAGTATCAGTATACCAGGAATTCTTAAGAGGTGGAGATCCTCACAACATTCTTGATATAGAAGATAGTAATACTACAAGGTAGAACATAACCCAAGCTAGATAGCAAGGAAATCAAGATACAACACAAAACATGAACAAGTATGTGTTGGGGGAAGGCAAGAACGTTGTCGAGGATAACACAAATCATCGAGGGGCAAGGATGGTATTTCCAATCATGAATTCGATTGGTATCTTGGGAGGAGTCAAAATGTTGATGATGATCACGACAAATTATGTCAGGAGGCTTCATGAAGAAGCAATCGAACAGCGACTGCATAGAGCAAAGGACTGATGCAACGAAAGATTATTGGAACCACATATACGACACAAACTCAGAAGCAAGTTTGTTGTTTGAGGTAAAAAGATAAGACGAAGAAATCGACGTAAGCTTAGCTCATCGTCAAAAGTTGTGCCATGGGAGTAAGGAACAGGTAGCACCGTTAAAATTTGGCATGATAATGTTATAGCTGAGTAGGCCAGGAATGACATGGTCGAGTACAAACTCGTGAGTAAAGGAGATTACTAAGAGTTGTTTAATCGTGGTGCGGACCTAATTTAGTTATCGGTGTCCTTGAGTGACTAACAACTCGGAAATCAGGAAAATTGAATTCGGTGAGGAATAATACTTGATGAAGGCTCATAATTGAACAACATGGTTCGATGATATTATCGAGATACCAGAGGGTAATACTCGGAGGTAGGGCAAAATAAAGGGTTGACAAGTGTATTGATCCATAGAAGACAAGTACTTTAACTTGTCCGAGAAAAGGAATCAAGGAATATCAATATGGCCAAAACCATAGCTGCAAGGGATCCAATTTAATGACACCAAAAGAATTACCCAACTGATTAAATGGTTTGCAAGAAGCTTCCATGATAAGTTCCACATCGGGCCCATGGGCATGAACACTAAGTTCGAGGTCGACTCCCACTTCTCAATGCATAACCTTTCATTCACTTCTCGTGGTTCAAAAATGACATTAGTTGTTGAAAGTTTTACCTGGTGCAATACCAGATATGTATGACCCGTGAAATCTTACGGGTCAAACAGATTAGGGAAGGCGTTGGCTCAACCCATCGAGGCATCTTAGGGACATATACCACAAACTTTGGAGTAAATAATACAAGCTCGAAAGTAGAGCATGGTTCACAAAGCAGATGATACAATTTAAGAAAGGCATTATATACCCATGGAAAGGCTCACAAGGTTATTCAATATGAAGGACACTGTCGGATAAAATCCAACAAAGGAACCGATGGTCCACAAGGTATCTAATGTGAGCATCGGTACTCAACCAGAGGAAAAAGAATGCAAGGAGATCTGATTATAGAAACAACTGACTAATTCAAAGCTCAAATGCAAAAGAATTATGATTTCCAAATCAAGGGGTCAGAAGCAACGCTCTGATCAAGGATGGATAAGTTGAGTAGGCTTAGGGGTACAATCGATGGGAATTTGATTGGTCGAGATCTAGCTCATGTTTAAAATGATGTCTGAGCCGAAAGGATGAATTCTAGGATCTGATTAAGGATTGCAACATTCGCAACATATTGAATCAAGGGACCCAAGATGATAAAGGCAAAGGACATCCATGAATATTGCTAGTCATTTGGAATTAACCAAAATGCAGGCAGACACGCATTTCAAGAGCCATAGGCTAATGAGGATTCCCGAAAGATCGGAAAGTATTTTGAAGAATTTTGTGAAACACAGGAACAACTAGGGATGAGCGGATACTCGGTAAGAGCGAGGAATTATCCGTAGGGGTATTCAGGTGGCAAAGAACTGCAAGGTAGTAGGCACAAAGTATTCTCAGAGCAATAGAGAGAATTTCGGTGTATCTTGTAATAACAAGATCAACTGGGGATGAATGTATGAACGACAAATGTAGGTAGTTATCCATAAGGATATATCGGTGGTAGGGAATTGTAAAAGCGATGGCACATAGTCTCAAGAGAACATCGTAGGGTGTCTTCGGAATCTTCTAGTGAAACAAGCGATCGTTCGGACCGAGGGGCTCTCCGGGAGAAAGTATTTACGAGAACCTAGAGTTGGAGTTAGTAAAATCGTTTAACCCGAGTAGAAGAGAGTTCAGAGTCCCGGAGTAAAGATCGAGGAGTAGAAGATCCTAATACCACCCAATGGCGACGTGGGCCCATGGGCCGCATAGCCATGTTAGTAAAACGGTTTTCATCGACTAGACTCAACTTCGGCCAAGGAATTGGAAAGGGGGATTCCTACAGGCAGTCAGCTCTGATACCAAGTTGTGACGCCCCTGATTCAATCGTACACTAATCATACACGCAAATGTGTACGATCAAGATTAGGGACTCAAGGGAAGATATCACAACACAACTCTAAAATAAAATAAGTCATACAAGCATCATAATACAAGCCAGGGGCCTCGAGCGCTCAAATACAAGTGCTCGATCATAGACGAGTCAGCGAAGCAACAATATCTAAGTACGTATATAAGTTAAACAAGTCTCCTTAAGAAGGCTAGCACAAACTAGGATACAGATCGAAGAGGCGCAGCCTCTCCTGCCTGGGATCCTCCTAAACTACTCCCTGCCGTCGCCGCCGCCTGCACGTAGCAAAGAGGGCACCTCCGGTGTAGTAGGAGTCGTCGTCAACGGTGGCATCTGGCTCCTGGGATTCAGCATCTGGTTGTGACAACCAGGAAGAAAGGAGAAGGGGAAAAGAGGGAGAAAAGCAACCGTGAGTACTCATCCAAAGTACTCGCAAGCAAGGATCTACACTACATATGCATGGGTATATGTGTAAAGGGGACATATCGGTGGACTGAACTGCAGAATGCCAGAATAAGAGGGGGATAGCTAATCTTGTCGAAGACTACGCTTCAGGCCACCTCCATCTTGCAACATGTAGAAGAGAGTAGATGGTAAGTTCACAAAGTAGCATCGCATAGCATAAACCTACCCGGCGATCCCCTCCTCGTCGCCCTGTTAGAGAGCGATCACCGGGTTATATCTGGCACTTGGAAGGGTGTGTTTTATTAAGTATCTGGTTCTAGTTGTCATAAGGTCAAGGTACAATTCCAAGTCGCCCTGCATCAAGATGACGGCTATTCAATAGATAAACTTCCTGCAGGGTGCACCACATAACCAAACACGCTAGATCCCATTTGATCGACACACTTTTCTGGGTCATGCCCGACCGCGGAAGATCAACACGTCGCAGCCCTACCTAGGCACAACAGAGAGGTCAAGACGCCGGTCTAAATCCTATGGCGCAGGGTCCGGGCCCATCGCCCATTGCATACCAAGCATGTCGCGAGGGCGGCCGGAAGCCACTAGCCTAGCAGCGTTCCCATCAATCCAGCGCAGGCCGCCGATCGCCGACGCCACGAAGGCTTCGGTGATACCACGACGCCGAGTGCCCATAATCTGCTCCCGCGTGGTTGGTTAGTGCGATAGGCCAGTGGCCGACTCAGATCAAATACCAAGATCTCGTTAAGCGTGTTAAGTATCCAAGAACACCGACCAGGCCAGCCCACCTCTCTCCTAGGTGGTCTCAACCTGCCCTGCCGCCTCCGCCTCAAAGTAAAAGTCGGGGCCGTCGGAACCCAGGCCCACCTCTATCGGGATGGAGCCACCGCCCTTCAAATTTCCCATCTCCTAACAAGATAATAAGTAATGTAACAAATAAAGTATATAGATATGCCCGAGATCACCTCAAAGTGATCACGGCCTAGTAGTATAGCATGGCGGACGGACAGAGTGTAGGGCCACCGATGGAACACTAGCATCCTATACTAAGCATTAGGATAGAAGGTAAAGGTAACAATCAGAGCAACAATGACAAAGCGCAATAATTGGATTAACCAAAGCAAGAATATGCTACACTACTCTAATGCAAGCAGAGAGAGAATGAATAGGCAATATCCGTGATCAAGGTGGGTGGGGGGCTTGCCCGAAGCTTAGCCGAGAAGGAGGGGTCGCCAACACCGTAGTCGCATTTCAGGTAGCAGCAAGGCGTCGGTCTCTTGTCTAGCGAGATAAGAGGGGGAAGAAACAATAAATACAATGCAAACAAATGCATGACGATGCATGACATGACAAAGCGTGATGCTAGGTGTGCCCAAACACGGGAGTAGGTGATGCCGGCGAAGGGGGGAAACATCTGGGAAAGTATTCCCGGTGTTTCGCGTTTTCGGACAGATGAACCAGAGGGGGAAAGTTGCGAGTTCGATAGGTTAAGGATGTGTGGCGGACGAACGGGCTTCGTATCCGGATTCGTCTCGTCGTTCTGAGCAACTTTCATGTAGAAAGTATTTTCATCTGAGCTACGGTTTATTTTATACGATTTTCTAAAGTTTAAATCATTTTTAGAATTTATTTAATTCATTTAATTTAACATTATCCAGAATAGTGCATGCTGGCGTCATCATGACATCAGCATGACATCAGTAGTCAACAGAGGTGTTGACTGGTCAAACTGACGTGTGGGTCTAGTGGGACCCACCTGTCATACTCTGTTTAGGTTTAATAGGATTTAGCTAATCTAATTACTGTTTAATTAACCTAACTAGTTAATTATATTAATTAAACATGATTAATTAACTTAATTAATTTACTAATTAATTAATTAATTGTTAGTTTTATTAATTCATTTTTATTATTTAATTTTTTTATTATTATTTTATTTACAAAAATGTTCTGGGGGCTGGGCCTCATTGTCCAGTGGCACAAAGGCCATAATGGGTTCGGGCGGTGGTTTAATGGGGTGGGCGCCGGATGCGGGCGCTGGAGCCGAGCCTGTTTGGGCGCTGCCCAGATTTACGGGGCACCGGCTGCTCGACGAGGCCACGGCGAGGGCGCTGGGGCGCCGGGCGGCGTGGGCGACAAACGGCGGCGGCAGGTGGCCGGACCCGGGCTGAGTGGGGAGGTAGGGGCCGACGGCGGCGAGCAACAGGGGGTAGATGAGGAGTGCGGTGACGACATGGTGGCGCGTGGCTGTCGTGCCTGGGTGGCGCAGGCGAGGCGATGCAAGGGCGGTGGTGCGGGAGCCCAAACGGACGGCCCGACGCACGTCGGCGCCGGCTGGAGCCAGGGGAGGGCACGGCCCAGGCGGAGGCCTCAGCAGCGAGCAGGGCGCGAGGGGTCAAGGGATGCGGGCATGTGAGTGACGGTGGTCGCGAGGGGCGGGGGAGGCAGGCAGGGGGCAGGAAGCGACTTGGGGAGGAGGACGAGGACGATGGGGACGGAGAGGAGGCAGCGGCGAGGTTGCTCCGGTGACTTCGTCATGCGGCGAGGGCGAGGCGGCGTCGTGCGGCGTCGGTGTTCGGGCGGCGAGTGGGGGCCTCCTCCTCTCGATCCCGATCCAATCGGGGAAGAGGGGGAGATATTTTTGGGGGAGTGTGGGGGTGTTGGTGGGGTTGACCAGTGGTGTGGGGGGGAATTATGGAGATGGAGTGGGGCGCCGGTTGGGCCAGCCTGGCTAGCCAAGTGACCAGCTGGGCCGAGGCCCAGTCATTTAACGGGCCTTTTCTCGTTTAATTTTTTGTTTTCTGTTTTGTATTTTCTTTTTTTTCTTTTTTGTTTTATTTCAATTTAAAATATTTATGCATTTTCTAAACATGTGTTTTCTTCACCATAATTAACTATGTATTATTTGGCACAAACCGAACATTTTTGTTTTAATGTTTGAAAACTTTTATCGTTCGACTTAAATTTCAAATTTGAATTTGAATCGGTTTTGAACTACGCGAGATTAACAACATTAACGGGGTGACGTGGCATCATTAGCATGGGATTACTATAGTCTAATTATCCGGGCGTCACAACGTTAGTCATGAAGAACTCACATACTTATTGCAAAAATCTACAAGTCATCAAAAACCAAGCACTACGCGCATGCTCCTAGGGGGATAGATTGGTAGGAAAAGACCATCGCTCGTCCCCGACCGCCACTCATAAGGAGGACAATCAAAGAACACCTCATGTTTCAAATTTGTTACATAACGTTTACCATACGTGCATGCTACACGACTTGCAAACTTCAACACAAGTATTTTTCAAATTCACAACTACTCAACTAGCACGACTTTGATATCACTACCTCCATGTGTCAAAACAATCATCAAGCATCAAACTTTTCTTAGTATTCAACACACTCATAAGAAAGTTTTTACTAATCTTGAATACCTAGCATATTGGGATTATTTAAGAAAATTACCATGCTATTTATGACTCTCAAAATAATCTAAGTGAAGCATGAGATATCAATAGTTTCTATAAAACAAATCCACCATCGTGCTCTAAAAGATATAAGTGAAGTACTAGAGCAAAAACTATATAACTCAAAAGATATAAGTGAAGCGCATAGAGTATTCTAATAATTTCCGAATCATGTGTGTCTCTCTCAAAAGGTGTGTACAACAAGGATGATTGTGGTAAACTAAAAAGCAAAGACTCAAATTATACAAGACGCTCCAAGCAAAACACATATCATGTGGTGAATAAAAATATAGCTCCAAATAAAGTTATCGATGGAAGTAGACGAAAGAGGGGATGCCTTCCGGGGCATCCCCAAGCTTTGGCTTTTTGGTGTCCTTCAATTATCTTGGGGTTGCCATGGGCATCCCTAAGCTTAGGCTCTTGCCACTCCTTGTTCCATAATCCATCAAATCTTTCACCCAAAACTTGAAAACTTCATAACACAAAACTCAGCAGAAAATCTCGTGAGCTCCGTTAGCGAAAGAAAACAAAAGACCACTTCAAGGTACTGTAATGAACTCATTCTTTATTTATATTGGTGTTAAACCTACTGTATTCCAACTTCTCTATGGTTTATAAACTATTTTACTAGCCATAGATTGATCAAAATAAGCAAACAACACACGAAAAACAGAATCTGTCAAAAACAGAACAGTCTGTAGTAATCTATAACTAACGCAAACTTATGGAACTCCAAAAAATAATCCAAAATAGGAAGACCTATACAATTTGTTTATTGATTAGTAGAAATTGGAATCAATATTTTATCACGTTCTTGTAATTTTTAACAATTATTTTCGTCAACAGAAAGTTTCTGGTAAGTACAGCAAGATCAAATAACTATCATCCAAGAAGATCCTATAGGTTTAACTTGGCACAAACACTAATTAAAACATAAAAACACATCTAACCAGAGGCTATAACAAATATTTATTCCTAAACAGAAGCAAAAAGCAAAAAACAAAAAATAAAATTGGGTTGCCTCCCAACAAGCGCTATCATTTAACGCCCCTAGCTAGGCATAAAAGCAAGGATAGATTTAGGTATTGCCATCTTTGGTAGGCAATTCTTCAATAAGACATCTATCATCTTTTAGAGTTTCTTTCTTTTTATTAATTATCAAACTCTTAGGAACAAGATCGAAAAATTCATTTGTAGCAAATGATTCCTTAATGATAGCAAAAGGATTGGGATGAATGCTTATAGATTTAAGATCAGCAATTTCCTTACTAGAGGATTCACCCTTATTTTTAGGAACATACATAAGCTTGGCAATTTTAGTTGAAGGACTTGGAGTATTATTTACGGAAGAAAAATCGGTTCCCAAGTTGGTAATTATACCCTCAAGTTTATCGATTCTAGTGGAATCTTGATTTATTCTTTCATTAACTATGGGTTCCTTCTCCTTAATATTTTTCAAAGTGACTCCTACCTTAGATCCATATTGGGTAATTTGGTTGTGGATCTTTTTATCCAGATTTTCAATTAACTCTATGGTAGCAACTTTATTTTCAATAATTTCAAGTCTTTGCATTACATGCTCCAAAGTTAACATAGTTCCATTAACCAAAAGCGGCGGTGAGCCAAATAAATCTATCATAGCATTATAAGAGTCAAAAGTATGACTACCCAAGAAATTCCCTCCGGTAATGGTATCAAGTATATATCGATACCAAGGATTAGCGCCTACATAAAAATTGCGGAGAAGAACGGAAGTAGATTGCTTCCTGGCAGATCTATTTTGAGCATTGCAAATTCTATACCAAGCGTCTTTTAGATTTTCTCCCTCCCTTTGTGTAAAATTGAGAACTTCATTTTTGGGAGACAACGGAGAAGATAAAGAACTAGCCAGGATGGCAAACAAGCGAAAGAGAGGCGAAAGAAAAAGAGAGGGCGAATAAAACAGCAAAGGTGAAGTGGGGGAGAGGAAAATGAGAGGCAAATGGCAAATAATGTAATGCGAGAGATAAGGGTTTGTGACGGGTACTTGGTATGTTGACTTTTATGAGACCTCCCCGCAACGGCGCCGTAAATCCTTCTTGCTACCTCTTGAGCACTGCGTTGGTTTTCCCTTGAAGAGGAAAGGGTGATGCAACAAAGTAGCGTAAGTATTTCTCTTAGTTTTTGAGAACCAAGGTATCAATCCAGTAGGAGGCTACGCGCGAGTCCCTCGCACCTACACAAAACAAATAAATCCTCGCAACCAACGCGATAAGGGGTTGTCACTTACGAGAGTGAGATCTGATAGATATGATAGGATAATATTTTTGGTATTTTTATGATAAAGATGCAAAGTAAAATAAAAGCAAAGTAAAAAGCAACGGAAATAACTAAGTGTTGGAAGATTAATATGATGAAGATAGACCCGGGGGCCATAGGTTTCACTAGTGGCTTCTCTCAAGAGCATAAGTATTTTACGGTGGGTGAACAAATTACTGTTGAGCAATTGATGAATTGAGCATAGTTATGAGAGTATCTAGGTATGATCATGTATATAGGCATCACGCCCAAGACAAGTAGACCGACTCCTGCCTGCATCTACTACTATTACTCCACACATCGACCGCTATCCAAAGATGCATCTAGAGTATTAAGTTCATAAGAACAGAGTAACACCTTAAGCAAGATGACATGATGTAGAGGGATAAATTCATGCAATATGATAAAACCCCATCTTGTTATCCTCGATGGCAACAATACAATACGTGCCTTGCTGCCCCTCATCACACCGGGAAAGGACACCGCAAGATTGAACCCAAAGCTAAGCACTTCTCCCATTGCAAGAAAGATCAATCTAGTAGGCCAAACCAAACTGATAATTCGAAGAGATTTGCAAAGATAACCAATCATACATAAAAGAATTCAGAAGATTCAAATATTGGTCATAGATAAACTTGATCATAAACCCACAACTCATCGATCTCAAAAAACACACCGCAAAATAAGATTACATTGAATAGATCTCCACAAGAGAGGGGGAGAACATTGTATTGAGATCCAAAAAGAGAGAAGAAGCCATCTAGCTAATAACTATGGACCCGAAGGTCTGAGGTAAACTAATCACACTTCATCGGAGAGGCTATGGTGTTGATGTAGAAGCCCTCCATGATCGATGCCCCCCCCGTGAGCTCCTAACAGCCCCAAGATGGGATCTCGTGGGTGCAGAAGGTTGCGGTGGTGGAATTAGGTTTTGGCTCAGATTCGATCGCTTGGGGCGTGAGGTATATATAGGAGGAAGGAGTACGCCAAGAGAGCAACATGGGGCCCACGAGGGTGGAGGGCGCGCTACTAGGAGGAAGGAGTACGCCGGTAGAGCAACGTGGGGCCCACGAGGTGGAGGCGCTACCGGGGGGTAGGCGCGCTTCTACCTCGTGGCTTCCTGGAAGCTTCCCTTACGAGGGTCCAAGTCTCCTGGATCATGTTCGCTCCAAAATCACGCTCCCAAGGTTTCATTCCGCTTGGACTCCGCTTGATATTCTTTTTCTGCTAAACTCAAATAGGCAAAAACAACAATTACGGGCTGGGCCTCCGCTAATAGGTTAGTCCCAAAAATAATATAAAAGTGAATAATAAAGCCCAATAATGTCCAAAACTGAAGATAATATAGCATGGAGCAATAAAAAATTATAGATACGTTGGATACGTATTAATGGACAAGACCCACCCGTTAGCTTAGCATAATGATCGTTCTGTTTATTGCTATTGCTTTCTTCATGTCAAATACTTATTCCTTCGACTATGAGATTATGCAACTCACGGATACCGGAGGAATACCTTGTGTGCTATCAAACGTCACAACGTAACTGGGTGATCATAAAGATGCTCTACAAGTATCTCCAAAGGTGTTTGTTGAGTTGGCATAGATCAAGATTCAGATTTTTCACTCCGAGTATCGGAGAGGTATCTCTGGACCGTCTCAGTAATACACATCATAAGCTTGCAAGCAAACGACTAAGGAGTTAGTCACGAGGTGATGTATTAAGGAACGAGTAAAGAGACTTGCCGGTAATGATATTGAACTAGGTATGAAGATACCGACGATCGAATCTCGGGCAAGTAACATGCCGATAGACAAAGGGAATTACGTATGTTGCCATAACGGTTCGACCGATAAAGATCTTCGTAGAATATGTAGGAGCCAATATGGGCATCCAGGTTCCGCTATTGGTTATTGACCGGAGAGGTGTCTTGGTCATGTCTACATAGTTCTCGAACCCGTAGGGTCCGCACGCTTAACGTTTGATGACGATATTGTATTATATGAGTTATGTCATTTGGTGACCGACTGTTGTTCAAAGTCCCAGATGAGATCACGAACATGACGAGGTGTCTCGAAATGGTTGAGAGGTAAAGATTGATATATAGGACGATAGTATTCGAACATTGGAAGTGTTCCGGAGGGTACCAGGTACATATCGGGTCACCTAAAGGGGTTCCGGGCACCCCCGACAAAATTGAAGGACACCAAAAAGCGGAAATCGTGATCAAAAATCGCGATCAGAAAAATTGAAAATCGATCAAAAATCGCGATCAGAAAAATCGCGGAATAAATCCGAGAAAAAGAAAAACGACGAACAGCTTAACGAACGGACGTTCGTTAACTGTAACTAAACGTTGAACACGTTTGTTAAAACGAACGAATGGGCGAACGCTCGCTAATTAAACTAAGCCGGAAAAAAACTGATCTAATAAAAAAACGAATCTAGGTTTTTTTCTAAAAAAAACCGAAGTGGTTTTTCTTAAAAACCGTCCGTCGGGCGGCGGCGGTTTCGGGCAAGACCTCGGCGAGGTATTTCGCGGGCGGGCGGCTCAAGGGCGGGAGGGGCGGCGGCGACTCGGCGGCGGGTTCGGGCGGTGGCTCAAGCGGCGGCGGCAAAGCGCGAGGCGGCGGGCTGGCGGTCAAGGCGGAGGTCCCCCAGGCGGCTCGGGTCCAAGGAGGCGGCGGCGATTTATATAGGGGGGGGGCGCGAGGAGGCGGAGTCCTCTGGACTCGGGCGGCGGCGGCGGCTACGCTCGGGACTCCGGTCCCGATCCGGTGCGGAAGACGGCGACGGCGCTGGGCCGGCCTGGCTGGGCCTTTGGCCCAGTCGGGTGCGGGCGTGTTTTTTTAAACAAATCCGCCGAGACTTAGGAAAAATCTAGAAAAATAAATGAAAATCTAAAAATGCCAAAACAAATTTTCACCATCTAAATAAAATATTTAGAAAGAGGTGAACATTTTCTTGGCTCTAAAATGCAGTTTTGAAAACGCGCAATTTTTTTCTAAATCCAAATAAAATAGCGAAAAACTCCAAAATAAAAACTTATTTGATTTTTTTATTAAATCTTCCATATTTCTTTATTTTGGGAAAGTCATTTTATTCCCTCTCTCTTATTTTGATAATAGAAATAAATGAAGATAAAATAAATAAAATAAAATGATCCTATTTTCAGAATTTGAGAAAACTCAAATATGAAAATAACGAAATCTCCAACTCTCTCCCTGGGTCCTTGAGTTGCGTGAAATTTCTAGGATCGAGCCCAAAATGCAATAAAATATGATATGCAATTGATGATCTATGTATAACATTCCAAATTGAAAATTTGGGATGTTACAAACCTACCCCCCTTAAGATGAATCTCGCCCTCGAGATTCGGGTTGGCTAGAAAATAGGTGAGGTGGTCCTTCAGCAGATCTTCCTCTCGCCCCGTGTGGCTTCATCCTCGTGTGGTGGCTCCAATCGAACTTTGCAAAACTTAATAACCTTATCAAGGGTGACTCACCGGCATACTCAAGAATTTTGACCGGTTTCTCCTCGTAAGTCAAATCATTACCCAACTGAATAGCTTCCAGCGGCACAGTATCTCTCAGAGGTATATCAGCCATCTCTGCGTGGCACTTCTTCAACTGAGAAATGTGGAACACGTCGTGAACTCCTGACAATCCTTCGGGCAATTCCAACTTGTAAGCAACTTCTCCCATGCGCTCTAAGACTTTGTATGGTCCCACAAAACGTGGCACTAACTTTCCTTTAACTCCAAAGCGCTTAACTCCTCGAAGTGGAGATACTCGGAGATAAACTCTATCTCCAACTTCGAAAACTGTCTCCTTGCGTTTAGAATCCGCATAGCTCTTCTGCCTAGACTAGGCTACTTTGAGCCTATCGCGAATCAACTTCACCTTCTATTCAGACTCCTTAATCAAATCTAGTCCAAACAACTGACGGTCTCCAACTTCATCCCACAACAGCAGGGTTCTGCACCTCCTTCTGTACAAGGCTTCGAAAGGGGCCATCTTCAAACTAGATTGATAACTGTTGTTATAAGAAAACTCCGCATACGGCAAGTTGTCATCCCAACTTGATCCATAATCCAATGCACATGCTCTCAGCATATCCTCCAAAATCTGATTGACTCTCTCGGTCTGTCCATCTGTCTGCGGATGAAAAGTTGTACTGAACTCTAGCCTGGTTCCCAAAGTTTCGTGCAACCGATTCCAAACCTTTGAGGTGAATTGGGTTCCTCTATCTGATACGATACTCCTCGGAACTCCATGTAGACATACGATCCTGGTCATGTATATCTTAGCCAACTTGGCACTGCTGTAGGTAGTCTTCTCTGGGATGAAATGAGCTACCTTCGTCAAACGGTCGACTACAACCCAAATCGAGTCATAGCCTGAACGAGTCCTGGGCAATCCCGTGATAAAATTCATGCCTAACTTTTCCCACTTCCATTTGGGTATCGGCAACGGCTGTAACAAACTTGCTGGCTTCTGATGTTCTACCTTCACTCTCTGACATACATCACAAACTGCTACATACTCCGCAATATCCTTCTTCATTCCGGTCCACCAGAAAGTATCCTTCAAATCCAAATACATCTTGGTATTTCCTGGGTGAATCGAATACGGCGAATCATGGGCCTCTTGCAAAATCAACTTCCTGATCTCCGGATCATTAGGCACATAAACGCGGTCCTCAAACCATAGGGTATCGTGCTCATCCTCACGAAATCCCTTAGATTTTCCCTTGCTCATTTTCTCCTTAATGGAGGCAATCTCCTTGTCAGTCTTCTGAGCTTCTCTGATCTTATCCATCAAAGTAGACTGTATCTCCAATGCTGCTACATAGCCTCTCGGAACTATCTCCAAGCATAGCTCTCGAAATTCCTCGGCTAACTCCTTTGGTAAACCTCCGGTTATTAGCATGCTGACATGACTCTTGCGGCTTAACGCATCTGCTACTACGTTAGCCTTTCCGGGGTGATCTCATATCATAATCCTTGATGAGCTCCAACCATCTCCTTTGCGTGAGATTCAACTCCTTCTGCGTGAAGATGTATTTCAAACTCTTGTGACCAGTGTACACCTCACAATGGTTTCCAATGAGAAAATGTCTCCAAGTCTTCAATGCATGCACTACAGCTGCTAACTCCAAATCATGGGTGGCATAATTCAACTCATGGGGCTTAAGCTGTCGTGAAGCATACGAAACAACTCTTCCCTCCTGCATAAGCACTGCTCCAAGTCCTCGACGTGAAGCGTCGCAATACACCTCATAATCCTTGCGCTGATCTGGCAGTATCAACACTGGTGATGTAACCAAACGTTTCATCAACTCTTGGAAACTAGCCTCACATTCCTCAGTCCAAATGAACTTGGTATCCTTCTTTAATAACTCCGTCATAGGCTTCGCAATCTTCGAGAAATTCTCAATAAATCTCCGATAGTATCCTGCCAGTCCAAGAAAACTCTGGATCTCTCCAACAGTTGTTGGTGATTCCCAGTTTGTCACAGTGACAACTTTAGTGGGATCTACTGCTATTCCTTCTCCGGATATAACATGTCCGAGAAATCCAACTTCCTTCAACCAAAACTCACATTTGCTGAACTTGGCATATAACTGATGTTCTCTGAGCTTCTCAAGTACCAAACGCAAATGCTCCTTATGCTCTTCTTCATTCTTCGAGTAGACCAAAATATCATCAATGAACACCACGATTTAACTTATCCAAAAACTCCATAAACACCTTGTTCATCATGTTCATGAAATAGGCAGGTGCGTTAGTCAGACCAAATGACATAACGGTATACTCATACAGCCCGTACCTGGTGGTAAAAGCCGTCTTAGGTATATCCTGCTATCTAATCTTTAAATGATGGTATCCTGATCGCAAATCGATCTTGGAAAATACCTTAGGTCCTTGCAGTTGGTCAAATAAGTCGTTGATCATCGGCAATGGGTACTTGTTCTTAATGGTCACTTCATTCAATCCTCGGTAATCAACAACCATTCTCAGGGATCCATCCTTCTTTTCACTAGAAGTACTGCCGATCCCCAAGGTGAAGAACTTGGGCAAATAAAACCTTTATCCAGTAACTCCTTAATCTGCTTCTTAATTTCTTCCAAATCTTGTGCGGGCATCCTGTACGGTCTCTTAGATATCGGCCCTGTGCCTGGCAACAATTCAATAAAAAACTCAATGTCTCTGTCCGGTGGCATGCCTGGCAACTCTTCTGGGAATACATCCGGGTAATCCTTCACCACTGGTACTTCCTCCTGCACAACTCCTGATAAGGAATTTACTTGTGTCCTCCTTGGCTCATGCCGTGGCACATACTTGATTTTTCTTCCTTCTGGGGTGGTAAGCAAAATCGACTTACTGGCGCAATCAATGTTCCCTCCATACTTTGATAACCAATCCATGCCTAATATCACATACAATCCTTGTGATTCCAAAACTATTAGGTTCGAGGGAAACACATAGTTACCAATCCTTAATGGTAATCGATCACACCACAAACTGGCCATATATTCTGCTCCAGGCGAAGTTACTAGCATGGGTGACCTAAGGGCTTGGGTTGGCAATTTATACTTATCCACAAATCCCCTCGATATGTATGAATGCGATGCACCAGTATCAAAAAGAACGACTGTAGTAAATGTCTTAACAAAAACTTACCTATTACTGCATCTGGTTGAGCTTCAACCTCCTCCACGGTAACGTGGTTCACCTGTCCCCTGTTGAAAGGGTTCGGCTTCTTCCCTGAGCTTCCATTGCCATTTCCACTCTAGGCTTCGGGACATTCATTTGCATAATGTCCAGTCTTCTGACACTTAAAACAAGTGACTTGGCTCAGGTCTCTCTTGGCTGGGGTTGACGGGTTGGTGCGGTTTCGTCCATTGCTTCCTCCATTCTCGTTTCCATTCTTGGAACCATTATGATTGTGCGAGCTACCTCCTCCATGGGTATGCTGAAATTGTCCTCTCGGTTTCGGGGTAAAGCGTAGCTTCCGCTGAGCTCCAGAATTGTATTTCCCCTATCCATACTTCCTCTTGCGGTTGTCAATCTGTTGCTGCTTCCCTTCAATCATAAGAGCATGATCTACCAACTCCTGGTAGTTATTGAAAGTGGCTACCATCAATTGCATGCTCAGCTCATCATTAAGTCCTTCTAGAAACTTCTCCTGCTTAGCTGCATCTGTGGCAATGTTATCTGGGGCATAACGTGCTAACTTACTAAAGTCCTCCACATACTGGCTTACAGTACGCCCTCCTTGGCATAAGTTGCAAAACTCGCGCTTCTTCATGGCCATAGCTCCTGCTGAAACGTGGGCAGTACGGAAAGCTTGCTGAAACTGATCCCATGTGACAGTGTCAATAGGGCGTGTGGCTGTGTAATTCTCCCACCATGATGCTGCGGGTCCATCAAGCTGATGTGCGGCAAACCACACTCTCTCCGCATCAGTGCATCCTGCAGTGGTCAGCTCCCTTCCAACCTTGCGGAGCAAATCATCTGCAACAATCGGCTCGGTGCTACTGGAAAACACCAACGGATTTAGCCTCAAGAAACGAGTCAAATGGTCAACAGGTGGTGGTGGTGGGTTGTTGTTGTTGCCTTGGTTCTGTACCAGTGTTGGAATCAAAGCATTATGCTGCTGAATCAACTGAGTGATCTCCGGTGGGAAAAGAAATCCGGTGTCGCGTCTCGGAGGCATCTGAGGGTTTAGAGAAGGTGAGAATATAGAATAGAATGAGGTCTTGTGAGAAAACACTACCCATATGCACATGAGACAAATTCAATCAATATCACTCCAATTAATTCAAACAAGGGCATACAACGGTCTAACTATCGTTACAAAAGTGCTTGGACTAAACTAGATACAATGGGGGAATTTCTACTACTGCTATGGCGGTCAACTAGAAAAACTGCTCCGATGAAGACTCCATGATATCTGCTCCAGCTTCATCAACATAGTCATCATCGCTGTCGTCGGGGTCCGAGTCGGTGTCGCCGATGATGATATAGTTATTCGCAAGTGGAATCGCCGTCATTTCCTCCTCGGCGCGCGCCTCCCATGAAAACTCCGAGCTTCCTGGTTAAGTGGTCATTCTTCTCCACTAGCACTTCAATTTCTTCCATGTAATCTTCACGTAGCCTTGAGTTCTTACTCTAGCTCCTTGATCTTGGTCAAGGCCTTCGCAGATCCTCCATGCTGCAAGACATCCGTTCTCCTGTCGTCGGATATGCTGGTTTAACTCCTGGATATATGCTGCGATTGATCTATCCCTCCCGGTGCCGATCATCTCCCATTGCTCATCTCGACGCCCACAAATTTGGTAGATAGTATTCTTGAGATCATTGCGTAAACTTCTCCAATACGTCCCATGGCGATGTGGGCTGCCATGCTCTTTCCTAGACTCCTGTGTTGGTGCATCAAAGGAAAACTCTATGGGCTCCGTGGTCAAAGCGAATGTCCTTCCCGGAACTTGAACTTGAATCATCCAGCCCCTCTTCGGGTAAAGTGGCGTTGTAGGTCCCGTGAAGCTTGGTACTCGATGTTCGGTATCTAGTGACTTCCTTCAAGTGGCATCCAAAGGGTGTATCTTCATCCGGTTGTGTGAACTTGTTCCTTGCATCCGCCATCCAAAAGAATAGAAAAGATGAGGAGTCGAAATGAGAAGAAAGAGTAGTGATCTAGGGCTTTAGCTTAGTGGTCGTGTCTCATATCGGTGTGCTCGATACTATCTTGTAGCGACCAGACCTCAAATACCGATCTCTCGGCATCGTTGTCATCCTCGGATCAAGAATGCTAACACGCACAGTACTTCAAGGATTTATAACAGAGTAGCAATCACACACTTATTACATCGAATGTCTCAAAAGAGAACTTAATACAATAAATATGGCTTAAGGCCATCTAATAACGATAACATCGGAAGGCTTGGAAGACAAGCGAGTCCATCAACTCCAACGGCATCACTGAGTATAGAACCACGACCTAAGGCACCTTACTCGTTGTCTGAAAAGTTTGCAACATGAACGTTGCAACCCGAAAACGGGTCAGCACATGGAATATGCTGGCAATGTAACACATAGAGAGTAATATGAAAGAGTAATGATATACTACATGCATATATGGCTGGTGGAAAGCTCTATGGTTACAGCTTATGTAAAGCCGTTTTTCCCTCTGCAAAGGAATAAATTTGTTTAACTATCATGGTGGTTGTTAAACATTGAGAATGGTTGACAGATTCTCAATCCCAATTAAGTATCATCAATTAAAACCCAACAATATTAATTAAAGTAACATGATGAGATTCACATGATAATCCAAGTACTAGATACTCAAGATGTCCATAATCGGGGACACGGCTAACCATGATTAGTTTGATACACTCTGTAGAGGTTTATGACTTTTCCCCACAAGACTCGATCTCCTCCGCTGGGATTCTCGCACTACATGGTGTTTGAGAAACAGATGACCGAGACATAGTCTTCGTAAGCGCTTAGCACCTTACTTAACGGGTAGACCGTATCAACCTACATCCCCTACATCTGCTAGTCTACCACTGTAAGAGTTCGCACGACTTAGTCAACTATGCTAGAGCCCATAGTAGCTTGTGGCTGCACACGGAAGTTTCTAGCATGAATAATCTCATGATCCCTTTGAGCATGGGTGGCGGTCCAAAAAGAAACAGGCAATCCTGGAATATCCAGGTACCTCAATCCACCCAAATGTGTGTTTAAGTTGCCACCTTAAATAAACCATTAATTAACAATCTCACATCTGTCATGGATACACTCACCCAATCCACGTCTACTAGCATAGCATGTCATAATAAGCAAACATAGAGTAACTCCGAAGGGTTTGATAATGAAACAGATAATAGGTACTACCTCAACTACTTTCCCAAAACCCACAGTTTAATTAGATCCTAATCATGCAATGTTTGAGGATTGATCTAATGCATAAAAACTAGGTATGAAAAGGGATATGATCAAAGTGTTACTTGCCTTGCTGATGATCCGCGAAACCTAGAGATTCGAAGTAGCAAGCGGCGCACTCCGGGTACTCTATCGCAAACAAACAAGCACACAATAAGTACTCATCTAATCCACAGGTAAAACTCAAATAAAAGATCTAACCAGAAAGTTCAACTTAAGAACTCCGGTTTGCAAAAAGAAACAACTCGAACGAAGCAACGAAAGTCAAACTGTGAAAGAAACAGGCTTCATTTTACTAATCTGGACCTAAGTCAAATTTTACAGAGGCAAAAACTTGTTTGAGTTGATTATTCGGAAAGAGGGTTACGAGGCGAAACTCTAGGCGCTTGAATCGCCTGATTTCGATAAACGAGCAAAAAGTTATACTAGATCGAAAATCGGATCAGAAATCGCGATCAGAAAAATCGCGGAATAAATCCGAGAAAAAGAAAAAACAACGAACAGCTTAACGAACGGACGTTCGTTAACTGTAACTAAACGCTGAACACGTTCGTTAAAACAAACGAATGGGCGACGCTCGCTAATTAAACAAAACTGGAAAAAAACCGATCTAATAAAAAACGAATCTAGGTTTTTTTTAAACACCGAAGTGGTTTTTCTTTAAAAAACCGGTCCGGCGGCGGGCTCGGGCAAGACTCGGTGAGGTATTCCGCGGGCGGGCGGGCTCGGCGGGCGGCGAGGGCGGCGGCGACTCACGGCGGCGGGTTCGGCGGCGGCTCGGGCGGCGGGCAACGCGAGGCGGCGGGTTAAGCGGTCAAGGCGGGCGGGTTCGGCATGCGGCTCTGCCCAAGGAGGCGGCGGCGATTTATAGGGGGGGCGAGAGGCGGAGTCCTCCTGACTCGGGCGGCGGCGGCGCTACGCTGGACTCCGGTCCCGAGCCGGTCTGAAAAAGGCGGCGGCGTTAGGCGGCTCTGGTGGGCGCTCGCCACCAAAAGTGCGTGCGTGTTTTTTAAACAACCACGAGACTTAGAAAAATCTAGAAAATAAATAAAATCTAAAAATGCCAAAACAAATTTTCACCGTCTGAATAAAATATTTAGAAAGAGGTGAACATTTTCTTGGCTCTAAAATGCAGTTTTGAAAACGTGCAATTTTTTCCTAAATCCAAATAAAATAGCGAAAAACTCGAAAATAAGAACTTATTTGATTTTTTTATTAAATCTTCCATATTTCTTTATTTTGGGAAAGTCATTTTATTCCCTCTCTCTTATTTTGATAATAGAAATAATTGAAGATAAAATAAATAAAATCAAATGATCCTATTTTCAGAATTTGAGAAAACTCAAATATGAAAATAACGAAATCTCCAACTCTCTCCGTGGGTCCTTGAGTTGCGTGAAATTTCTAGGATCGAGCCCAAAATGCAATAAAATATGATATGCAATTGATGATCTATGTATAACATTTCAAATTGAAAATTTGGGATGTTACATACAATCGCTTGAATCAAGTTGGAGTTAATCTCCCAGATAAGATAGTGATTGACAGAGTTCTCTAGTCATTATCACCAAGCTACTAGAACTTCGTGATGAACTATAATATGCAAGGGGTGATGAAAACAATTCCCAAGCTCTTCGCAATGCTGAAATCGGCGAAGGTAGAAATCAAGAAAGAGCATCAAGTGTTGATGGTTAACAAAACCACTAGTTTCAAGAAAAGGGCAAGGGACAGAAAGGGAACTTCAAGAAGAACAACAAACAAGTTGCCGCTCCCAAGAAGAAGCCTAAAGCTAGTCCCAAGCCTCAAATTGAGTGCTTCTACTACAAAGGAAATGGTCACTGGAAGCGGAACTGCCCCAAATACTCGGCGGATAAGAAGGATGGCAAAGTGAACAAAGGTATATTTGATATACATGTTATTGATGTGTAATTTACTAGTATTTGATACCGGTTCACTTTCTAAGATTAGTAACTCGAAATAGGAGTTACAAAATGAACAGAGACTAGTTGAGGGCGAGGTGCCGATGTGTGTTGGAAGTGATTCCAAGGTTGATACGATCACCATCGCACACTCCCTCTACCTTCGGGATTAGTGTTGAACCGAAAATAAATGTTATTTGGTGTTTGCGTTGAGCATGAATATGATTAGATCATGTTTATTGCAATACAATTATTCATTTAAATCAGAGAATAATTGTTGTTCTGTTTACATGATAAAACCTTCTATTGTCATACACCCGATGTAAATGGTTTATTGATTCTCGATCGTAGTAATACACATATTCATAATATTGATGCCAAAAGATGCAAAGTTGATAATGATAGTGCAACATATTTGTGGCACTGCCGTTTAGATCATATTGGTGTAAAGCGCATGAAGAAACTCCATGCGGATGGGCTTTTGGAATCACTTGATTATGAATCATTTGATAGTTGTGAACCATGCCTCATGGGCAAGATGACTAAAACTCCGTTCTCCGGAACAATGGAGCGAGCCATTGACTTATTGGAAATAATACATACTGATGTATGCGGTCCGATGAGTGTTGAGGCACATGGCGGGCATCGTTATTTTCTGAACTTCACAGATGATTTAAGAAGATATGGGTATATCTACTTAATGAAACACAAGTCTGAAACATTTGAAAAGTTCAAAGAATTTCAGAGTGAAGTGGAGAATCATCGTAACAAGAAAATAAAGTTTCTACGATCTGATCGCGGAGTCGAATATTTGAGTTATGAGTTTGGCCTTCATTTAAAACAATGTGGAATAGTTTCACAAGTCACGCCACCCAGAACACCACAGCGTAATGGTGTGTCCGAACATCGTAATTGTACTTTATTAGATACGGTGCGATCTATGATGTCTCTTACCTATTTACCACTATCGTTTTGGGGTTATGCATTAGAGGCAGTTGCATTCACGTTAAATAGGGCACCATCTAAATCCGTTGAGATGACACTGTATGAACTATGGTTTGGCAAGAAACCTAAGCTGTCATTTCTTAAAGTTTGGGGTTGCGACACTTATGTCAAAAGGCTTTAGCCTGATAAGCTTGAACCCAAATCGGAGAAGTGCGTCTTCATAGGATACCCTAAGGAAACAATTGGGTACACCTTCTACCACAGATCCGAAGGCAAGATCTTTGTTGCCAAGAATGGAACATTTCTAGAGAAGGAGTTTCTCTCGAAAGAAGTGAGTGGGAGGAAAGTGGAATTTGATGAGGTAATTGTACCTTATCTCAATTTGGAAAGTAGCACATCAGAGAAATCCGTTCCCGTGATGCCTACACCAACTAGAGAGGAAGCTAATGATGATGATCATGAAACTTCAGATCAAGTTACTACTGGACCTCATAGGTTGAACAGAGCATGTTCTGCTCCAGAGTGGTACGGTAATCCTGTTCTGGAAGTCATGTTACTAGGCCATGACGAACCTATGAACTACGAAGAAGCTATGATGAGCCCAGATTCCGACGAATGGCTTGCGGCCATGAAATATGAGATAGGATCCATGTATGAGAACAAAGTGTGGAGTTTGGTGGACTTGCCCGATGATCGGCAAGCCATAGAGAATAAATGGATCCTCAAGAAGAAGACTGACGCTGATGGTAATGTTACTATCTACAAAGCTCGACTTCTCCTGAAAGGTTTTCGACAAGTTGAAGGAGTTGACTACGATGAGACTTTCTCACCCGTAGCGATGCTTAAGTCTGGCCGAATCATGTTAGCAATTGCCGCATTTTATGATTATGAAATCTGGCAAATGGACGTCAAAACTGCATTCCTTATGGATTTCTTAAAGAAGAATTGTATATGATGCAACCAAAAGGTTTTTTCGTTCCTAAAGGTGCTACCAAAGTGTGCAAGCTCCAGCGATCCATCTAGGACTGGTGCAAGCATCTCGGAGTTGGAATATACGCTTTGATGAGGTGAGCAAAGCATATGGTTTTATATAGACTTGTGATGAAACCTGTATTTACAAGGAAGTGAGTGAGAGCTCTGTAGCATTTCTAATATTATATGTGGCTGACATATTATTGATTGGAAATAATATAGAATTTTTGGATAGCATAAAAGGATACTTGAATAAGATTTTTTTCAATGAAAGACCTCGGTGAAGTTTCTTACATATTGGGCATCAAGATCTATAGAGATAGCTCAAGACGGTTGATAAGACTTTCAAATGAGTACATACCTTGACAAAGATTTTGAAGGAGTTCGAAATGGATCAGCCAAAGAAGGAGTTCTTGCCTGTATTGTAAGGTGTGAAGTTGAGTAAGACTCAAAACCCGACCATGGCAGAAGATAGAGAGAGAATGAAAGTCATTCCCTATAAGTCAACCATAGGTTCTACAAAGTATGTCATGCTGTGTACCAGACCTATTATGTAACTTGCCATGAGATTGACAAGGGGGTACAATAGTGATCCAGGAGTAGATCACTGGACATCAGTCAAAATTATCCTTAGTAAACCTAAGAGGACTAAGGAAATATTTCTCGATTATGGAGGTGATAAAGAGTTCATCATAAAGGATTACATTGTTGCAAGCTTTGTCACCGATTCAGATGACTCCGAGTCTCAATCTAGATACGTATTGAAAGTGGGAGCAATTAGCTAGAGTAGCACCATGCATAGCATTGCAGATATAGAAATTTGCAAAATACATACGGATCTGAATGTGGCAGACCCGTTGACTAAACTTCTCTCACAAGCAAAACATGATCACACCTTAGTACTCTTCGGGTATTAATAACATGGCGATGTGAACTAGATTATTGACCCTAGTAAACTCTTTGGGTGTTAGTCACATGGCGATGTGAACTATGGATGTTAATCACATGGCGATGTGAATTAGATTACTGGCTCTTGAGCACTGCGTCAAGTCCATGGCACACACCTCCCCAACAATTGGAAAACGAGAGGCAAATGGCAAATAATGTAATGCGAGGGATAAGAGTTTGTGATGGGTACTTGGTATGTCTTGACTTGACTTGGTGCACACCTCCCCGGAAACGGTGCCCGAAATCTTTCTTGCTACCTCTTGAGCATTGCGTTGGTTTTCCCTTGAAGAGGAAAGGGTGATGCAGTAAAGTAGTGTAAGTATTTCCCTCAGTTTTTGAGAACCAAGGTATCAATCCAATAGGAGGTCACGCTCAAGTCCCTTGCACCTACACAAACAAATAAGAACCTCGCAACCAACGCGATAAAGGGGTTGTCAATCCCTTCACGGTCACTAACGAGAGTGAGATCCGATAGAGATGATAAGATAATATTTTTGGTATTTTTATGATAAAGAGTAAAAGCAAATAAAGCAAGTAAACAGTAATGGAAATAACGGGAGATTAATATGATGGAAAATAGACCCGGGGGCCATAGGTTTCACTAGTGGCTTCTCTCAAGATAGCATAAGTATTACGGCGGGTGAACAAATTACTGTCGAGCAATTGATAGAATTGAGCATAGTTATGAGAATATCTAGGTATGATCATGTATATAGGCATCACGTCCGTGACAAGTAGACCGAAACGATTCTGCATCTACTACTATTACTCCACACATCGATCGCTATCCAGCATGCATCTAGAGTATTAAGTTCATAAGAACAGAGTAACGCTTTAAGCAAGATAACATGATGTAGAGGGATAAACTCATGCAATATGATATAAACCCCATCTTTTTATCCTCGATGGCAACAATAAAATGCGTGCCTTGCTGCCCCTGTTGTCACTGGGAAAGGACACCGTAAGATTGAACCCAAAGCTAAGCACTTCTCTCATTGCAAGAAAGATCAATCTAGTAAGCCAAAATGATAATTCGAAGAGACTTGCAAAGATAACCAATCATACATAAAAGAATTCAGAGAAGATTCAAATATTGTTCATAGATAATCTTGATCATAAACCCACAACTCATCGGATCTCGACAAACACACTGCAAAAGAAGATTACATCGAATAGATCTCCAAGAAAATCGAGGGGAACTTTGTATTGAGATCCAAAGAGAGAGAAGAAGCCATCTAGCTAATAACTATGGACCCGAAGGTCTGAGGTAAACTACTCACACATCATCGGAGAGGCTATGGTGTTGATGTAGAAGCCCTCCGTGATCAATGCCCCCTCCGGCAGGACACCGAAAAAGGCCCCAAGATGGGATCTCACGGGTACAGAAGGTTGCGGCGGTGGAATTAGGTTTTCGTGGGCCCTCCTGATGGTTTGGGGGTACATAGGTATATATAGGAGGAAGAAGTAGGTCGGTGGAGCCACGAGGGGCCCACGAGGGTGGAGGGCGCGCCTGGGGGGTAGGCGCGCCCCCTACCTCGTGGCCTCCTCGTTTGTTGCTTGACGTCCACTCCAAGTCCTTTGGATCACGTTTGTTCCAAAAATCACGTTCCCGAAGGTTTCATTCCGTTTGGACTCCGTTTGATATTCTTTTTCTGCGGAACATTGAAATAGGCAAAAAACAACAATTTGGGTTGGGCCGCCGGTTAATAGGTTAGTCCGCAAAATAATATAAAAGTGTATAAATAAGCCCATAAACATCCAAAACAGAATATATAATAGCATGGAACAATAAAAAATTATAGACACGTTGGAGACGTATCAAGCATCCCATGCTTAATTCCTGCTCGTCCTCGAGTAGGTATATGATAAAAACAGAAATTTTGATGTGGAATGCTTCTTAGCATAATTCTCAATGTAAATCTTTTTATTGTGGTATGAATATTTAGATCCGAAAGATTCAAGATAAAAGTTTAATGTTGACATAAAAACAATAATACTTCAAACATGCTAACCAAGCAATTATGTCTTATCAAAATAACATAGCCAAAGAAAGCTTATCCCTACAAAATCATATAGTTAGGCTGTGTTTGAATATTGTCCCACAAACGTTCTCATCATGCATAACCCCGATGACAAGCCGAGCAATTGGTTCATACTTTTAACGCGCTTCAGCCTTTTCAACTCTTACGCAATACATGAGCGCAAGCCGTGGATATAGCACTACGGGTGGAGTAAAGTATAATGATGGGGGTTATGAGAGAAGACAAAAAAGTAGAAAGTCTCACATTGACGCGGCTAATCAATAGGCTATGGAGATGCCCATCAATTGATGTCAATGAGAGGAGTAGGGATTGCCATGCAACGGATGCACTAGAGCTATAAATATATGAAAGCTCAACAAAAGAAACTAAGTGGGTGTGCATCCAACTTGCTTGCTCACGAAGACCTATGGCATTTTGAGGAAGCCCATCATTGGAATATACAAGCCAAGTTCTACAATGAAAAATTCCCACTAGTATATGAAAGTGACAACATAGTAGACTCTCTATCATGAAGATCTCGGTGCTATTTTGAAGCACAAGTGTGGAAAAAGGATAGTAACATTGTCCCTTCTCTCTTTTTCTCTCATTTTTTTTGTTTGGGCCTTCTCCCCTTTTTTGGCCTCTTTTTTTTAGTCCGTAATCTCATCCCGACTTGTGGGGGAATCATAGTCCCCATCATCCTTTCCTCACATGGGAAAATGCATAAATAATGATGATCATCACACTTTTATTATTTACAACTCAACAATTACAACTCAATACTTAGAACAAAATATGACTCTATGTGAATGCCTCCGGCGGTGTACCGGGATATGCGGTGAATCAAGAGTGACATGTATGAAAAAATTATGAATAGTGGCTTTGCCACAAAATACGATGTCAACTACATGATCATGCAAAGAAATATGACAATGATGAAGCATGTCATAATAAACGGAACGGTGGAAAGTTGCATGGCAATATATCTCGGAATGGCTATGGAAATGCCATGATAGGTAGGTATGGTGGCTGTTTTGAGGAAGATATAAGGAGGCTTATGTGTGATAGAGCGATCATATCACGGGCTTGGATGCACCGTGAAGTTTGCACCAACTCTCAAGGTGAGAAAGGGCAATGCGCTGCACCGAGAGGCTAGAAAATTGTGGAAGGTTGAGAGTGCGTATATTCCATGGACTCACATTAGTCATAAAGAACTCATATACTTATTGCAAAACTTTATTAGCCCTCGAAGCAAAGTACTACTACGCATGCCCCTAGAGGGATAGATTGGTAGGAAAAGACCATCGCTCGTCCCCGACCGCCACTCATAAGGAAAGCAATAAAAGAACACCTATGTGTCAAAATTGTCACACAACTTTTACCATACATGCATGCTACGGGACTTGCCAACTTTAACATAAGTATTATTCAATTTCACAATTACTCAACTAGCACACTCTAATATTACCACCTTTATATCTCAAAACACTTATGAAGTATCTAACTTCTCATAACATTCAATGAACTCAATATAGAAGATTAATTTCACAATTAAAGCAAATTACCATGTTGTTTAAGACTCTCAAAATAATATAAGTGAAGCATGAGAGATCAATAATTTCTATAAAATAAAACCACCGCCGTGCTCTAAAAGGTATAAGTGAAGCACTAGAGCAAAGACTATATAGCTCAAAAGATATAAGTGAAGCTCATAGAGTATTCTAACAAATTCTGAATCATGTGTGTCTCTCTAAAAAGGTGTGTACAGCAAGGATGATTGTGGAAAAATAACAAACAAAGACTCAAATCATACAAGACGCTCCAAGCAAAACACATATCATGTGGTGAATAAAAATATAGCTCCAAGTAAATTACCGATGGTTGAGGACGAAAGAGGGGATGCCTTCCGGGGCATCCCCAAGCTTTGGCTTTTAGGTGTCCTTAGATTTACCTTGGGGTGCCTTGGACATCCCCAAGCTTAGGCTCTTGCCACTCCTTGTTCCATAATCCATCAAATCTTTTACCAAAAACTTGAAAACTTCACAACACAAAACTTAACAGAAAATCTCGTGAGCTCCGTTAGCGAAAGAAAACAAAACACCACTTCAAGGTACTGTATTGAACTCATTCTTTATTTATATTGGTGTTAAACCTACTGTATTACAACTTATCTATGGTTTATAAACTATTTTACTAGCCATAGATTCATCAAAATAAGCAAACAACACACGAAAAACAGAATCTGTCAAAAACAGAATATTATGTAGTAATCTGTAACTAACGCAAACTTCTGAAACTCCAAAAATTCTACAAAAATAGGAAGACCTAGACAATTTTTTTATTGATCTGCTTCAATTGGAATCAGTATTTTATCACGTTCTGGTGATTTTTAACAATTGTTTTCGTGAACAGAAAGTTTCTGGAATTTTCAGCAAGATCAAATAACTATCATCCAAGAAGATCCTATAGGTTTAACTTGGCACAAACACTAACTAAAACACAAAAACAAATCTAACCCTAGGCTAGATCAAAGATTTATTCCTAAACAGAACCAAAAAGCAAAAAAACTAAAAATAAAATTGGGTTGCCTCCCAACAAGCGCTATCGTTTAACGCTCCTAGCTAGGCATAAAAGCAAGGATAGATCTAGTTATTGCCATCTTTAGTAGGCAATTCTTCAATAAGGCGCCTATCACCCTAGGAGTTTCTTCCTTTTTATTAGTAATCGAACTTCTAGGCACGAAATCAAAGAAATCTCTTGTGGCAAAAGGTTCCTTAAGGATAGCGAAAAAATTGGGATGAACACTTATGGATTTGTGGTCCGCCTTCCCCTTGCTAGAAGTTTCACCCTTATTTTTAGGAACATACATTAATTTGGCAATCTTAGCATTAGAAGGTGTGTTTTTCACGGAAGAAAAGGCAGATCTTAGGTTGGTAATAATATCCTCAATTTTATCAATTCTAGTGGAATCTTGATCTAACCTTTCATTAACTATGGGTCCCTTTTCTTTAAAAAAATTAAGAGCAACTCCTACCTTAGATCCGTATTGGGTAATTTGGTTATGGATCTTTTTATCCAAATTTCAATCAACTCTATGGTGGCAACTTTACTTTCAACAATTTCAAGCCGTTGCATCACATGTTCCAAAGTTAAAACAGTTCCATTAACCAAGAGAGGTGGCCAGCCAAACAAATCTATCATAGCATTATAAGAATCAAAAGTATGGCTACCCAAGAAGTTTCCTCCGGTAATGATGGTATCAAGAATATATCTATGCCAAGGGGTGACGCCTACATAAAAATTGCGAAGAAGAACGGTAGTAGATTGCTTTCTAGCAGATTTATTTTGAGCGTTGCAAATTCTATACCAAGGATCTTTTAGATTTTCTCCCTCCCTTTGTTTAAAATGAAGAACTTCATTCTCGGGAGACAAAGGAGTAGATAAAGGACTAGCCATAACGACGAAGTAGGCGAAAAAGAGGCAAACGTAAAGAGAGGGCGAATAAAACGGCAAGGGTGAAGTGGGGGAGAGGAAAACGAGAGGCAAATGGCAAATAATGTAATGCGAGGGATAAGAGTTTGTGATGGGTACTCGGTATGTCTTGACTTGACTTGGCGCACACCTCCCCGGCAACGGCGCCAGAAATCCTTCTTGCTACCACTTGAGCACTGCGTTGGTTTTCCCTTGAAGAGAAAGAGGTGAGAAATAAAGTAGCGTAAGTATTTCCCTCAGTTTTTTAGAACCAAGGTATCAATCCAGTAGGAGGTCACGCTCAAGTCCCTTGCACCTACACAAACAAATAAGAACCTCGCAACCAACGCGATAAAGGGGTTGTCAATCCCTTCACGGTCACTTATGAGAGTGAGATCTGATAGAGATGATAAGATAATATTTTTGGTATTTTTATGATAAAGAGTAAAAGCAAATAAAGCAAGTAAACAGTAATGGAAATAACGGGAGATTAATATGATGGAAATAGACCCGGGGGCCATAGGTTTCACTAGTGGCTTCTCTCAAGATACCATAAGTATTACGGTGGGTGAACAAATTACTGTTGAGCAATTGATAGAATTGAGCGTAGTTATGAGAATATCTAGGTATGATCATATATATAGGCATCACGTCTGTGACAAGTAGACCGAAACGATTCTGCATCTACTACTATTACTCCACACATCGACCGCTATCCAGCATGCATCTAGAATAGTTAGTTCATAAGAACAGAGTAACGCTTTAAGCAAGATGACATGATGTAGAGGGATAAACTTATGCAATATGATATAAACCCCATCTTTTTATCCTCGATGGCAACAATAAAATATGTGCCTTGCTGCCCCTGCTGTCACTCGGAAAGGACACCGCAAGATTGAACCCAAAGCTAAGCACTTCTCCCATTGCAAGAAAGATGAATCTAGTAGGCCAAACCAAACTGATAATTCGAAGAGACTTGCAAAGATAACCACATAAAAGAATTCAGAGAAGATTCAAATATTGTTCATAGATAATCTTGATCATAAACCCACAATTCATCGGATCTCGACAAACACACCGCAAAAGAAGATTACATCGAATAGATCTCCAAGAAAATCGAGGAGAACTTTGTATTGAGATCCAAAGAGAGAGAAGAAGCCATCTAGCTAATAACTATGGACCCGAAGGTATGAGGTAAACTACTCACACATCATCGGAGAAGCTATGGTGTTGATGTAGAAGCCCTCTGTGATCAATGCCCCTCCGGCAGGACACTGGAAAAGGCCCCAAGATGGGATCTCACTGGTACAGAAGGTTGGGGCGGTGGAATTAGGTTTTCGTGGGCCCTCCTGATGGTTTGGGGGTATGTAGGTATATATAGGAGGAAGAAGTAGGTCGGTGGAGCCACGAGGGGCCCACAAGGGTGGAGGGCGCGCCTGGGGGGTAGGCACGCCCCTCTACCTCGTGGCCTCCTCGTCTGTTTCTTGACGTCCACTCCAAGTCCTCTGGGTCACGTTTGTTCCAAAAATCACGTTCCCGAAGGTTTCATTCCGTTTGGACTCTGTTTGATATTCTTTTTCTGCGGAACACTGGAATAGGCAAAAAACAGCAATTTGAGCTGGGCCTCCGGTTAATAGGTTAGTCCCCAAAATAATATAAATGTGTGTAAATAAGCCTATTAAACATCCAAACAAAATATATAATAGCATGGAACAATAAAAAATTATAGATACGTTGGAGACGTATCAGCATAGATTAAGATTAGGATTTGTCACTCCGAGTATCAGAGATGTATCTCTGTGCCCTCTCGGTAATACACATCATAAGCTTTTAAGAAAACGACTAAGGAGTTAGTCATGCGGTGATGTATTACAGAACGAGTAAAGAGACTTGCCGGTAACGAGATTGAACTAGGTATGAAGATACCGACTATCGAATATCGGGCAAGTAACATACCGATAGACAAAGGGAATTACGTATGTTGTCATAACGGTTCGACCGACAAAGATCTTTGTTGAATATGTAGGAGCCAATATGGGCATCCAGGTTCCGCTATTGGTTATTGACCGTAGAGGTGTCTCGGTCATGTCTACCTAGTTCTCGAACCCGAAGGATCCTCACGCTTAATGTTCGATGACGATATTGTATTATATGAGTTATGTGATTTGGTGACCGAATGTTGTTCAGAGTCCCGGATGAGATCACAGACATGACGAGGAGTCTCGAAATGGTCGACAGGTAAATATTTATATATAGTACGATAGTATTCGGACACCAGAAGTGTTCCGGAGAGTACCGGGTACATATCAGCTCACCGGAAGGGGTTCCGGGCACCCCCCGGCAAAAGGTATGGGCCTTATGGGCCAAGAGGGGAAACACACTAGCCACAACGGGCTGGTGCGCCACCCATATGGGCCGAACCAGAGGAGAAGGAAAGAGGGGAAGATAGAAGGAAAGGGGGGATTCGGCCTCCCCCTTCCTTCCCTCCTCCCTCCTCATTCCTTCCCCCTCCGGCAAATAAGGAAGGGGGGTGCGCCACTTGGGAGGACTGTCGGTGTCAAAACCGGCGGATCTCAGGTAGGGGGTCCCGATCTGTGCGTCTTAGGCTGATGGTAACAGGAAGCAAGGGACACAGATGTTTACCCAGGTTCGGGCCCTCTCGATGGAGGTAAAACCCTACTTCCTGCTTGATTAATATTGAAGATATGGGTATTACAAGAGTAGATCTACCACGAGATCGTAGAGGCTAAACCCTAGAAGCTAGCCTATGATGGTATGATTGTAATTGTGATCGGCCCTCTAAGGACCAACCTCTCCGGTTTATATAGGCATCGGAGAGGGCTAGGGTTTACATGGAGTCGGTTACAAGGAAGGAAACATAATATCCGAATCGCCTAGCTTGCCTTCCACGCCAAGGAGAGATCCATCCGGACACGGGACGAAGTCTTGAGTCTTGCTTCAATAGTCCGGACGTTGTATACAGTCCGGCTGTCCGGATACCCCCTAATCCAGGACTCCCTCAGTAGCCCCTGAACCAGGTTTCAATGACGATGAGTCCGGCGCGCAGTCTTGTCTTCGTCATTGCAGGGCGGGTTCCTTCTCCGAATACTCCAAAGTACCTGTTACGACGAATAGTGTCCGGAATTCCATCAATGTTGTATTCCTTGGCTTCGGTGCCTCAGTAATGACCATCTCCACGTGTCGAGCGAATGCGAGGAGCCGAGGTATTTTTCGCATTTGCCACCCTCAATCCTTTGGGCTGACCGCCTATTTGAAGAGACGGAGATTCTCAGATCCAAACCTCACTCCTCCCCCTCAAGCAAGCATCCAACATAGCGCTCTGGGAAAAACCATTCCAACATGGCCGGTTGTCGCAACTCTCTGCTCGATCTCCCCGCTCCAAGCGGGGGGAATGGGAAGAGTGTTCAGTTCCCCATAGCCATTTGATTTAGTTACAAACCAAAGGGTTTCTCCCACCAGCATTCATGGTCCCTGTCCGAGCCGGAATAGCCACCTATAATGGTGGGGAGCAAGCGGAGAGATCTCCCAATCCATCTCCAGAGGAGCGGATATGCCTCATCGCGCATCTGTTAAGGGGCGTCGGGTTTCCTATCCACCCGTTCCTTCGCAGGCTCCTGGAGTTCTACGGCCTCCAGTTACACAACTTCACCCCTGCCTCTATACTACATATAGCAGGGTACGTTGCCCTTTGCGAGCTATTTTTAGGCTCTGAGCCTCACTTGAGTTATGGAAGAAGCTGTTCGCTTGTCCCCACAACCAGGAGAATCCCTATGTCAGGTGGGCGGGGCCGAAGTATGGCGCATCGTCGAGACTGGATACCTATCCGGCACTCCCAAGAAGGCACCAGAGAACTGGGCTTCAGAGTGGTTCTATATTGATGATGTTCCCCTTCCGGATCCAGTCCGGACAGGTCTCCCCCAATTCAGTAACGCCCTGCCGAGGGCGCGCCTAAGCTGGCGCCCCCGAGGCCCCCAAGAGGAGGATACCAGGGAAATATGTTACCTGATGAGCAGGATAAAGTTATTGGCCAAATCCGGACTGATGATAGTCGAGGTTATGGCGATATGCATAATACGGGGAGTGCAAACGCTTCAATATCTAGGGAAGCCCATGTGGCACTTCAACGGGGAAGATGATGCCACCCGCTGTGGCCGTAAGGGTCCGGACTCCGCCATTGCTCTGGCAAGGATATTGTCCGATTTATACAAAGGGGAATAGGAGGAATTCCTTCACATCAAACCGCGAGATGGATTCTCCATGTACAACCCCCCAAATTGGGTAACTTGTCATTCCTTTCCCTGCGTCACTTATTGTGGCGTTCTTTGCTAAGATCATCTGCCTTGATATTCCTGAGCAGGAACTGAGGAGGGACATAGAAGGAATCTCCAGCTCCTCCCCGCAGCCAGAGGACCCTGGAAGGGCCCTAGATCCAGGTCTCGAAGAAGATCCGGATATTACCGTGGAGCTTGTCGACGGGATATTTTATCAAGCGAGCCGCGATGGGGCCTCAGTGGCCATTATTGCCGACTATCCCGGACTGCTTCCTACGTCGCGCGTAAGCCAAGTCGAAAAACCCTATCCTCCGAAGAGGACTCCCTTCAGATGTCATGCCTTACCCTTGAAGTGTCGTGTTTTTGCAGAGACGACGGCTGGAGCATGGGGCCGAGCCCCTAGGGACTCGTCGACCAGGGGCGTCCGGATCGGGCAGGCTCAAGAGGAAGGCGGTAAGGGTCGACTCGCCGCTACAGAGGTAAGACAAAAACTTGTGCCGTGATTATGGTATTTTTGAAGTGTGACAGCACCCTTTGTGTCCTGGCAGGAAGAGGAGCAGCCGGACTATATCCGGGGATCCTGCCAACCACGCCTCCACCAGCCGGATTCCAAAACCGGCTTCGAGAGCGGAGGCGGGAGCGGGGCCGATGCCGCATAGTTCTCCGACAGAGAATGCGGATATGCTCTCGGACACGAATTCCGAGGTAGAGAGCGCCATGAATCACCGGCGCCGATGGGCCGTACTTCGGAACAACATCTTTTCCGAAGAGGCATTTAACGCCTTCAATTCGGGAGACACATACATCCAAGCTGCTCAAGGCGGGCTTGCCCGAGCAACGGACCAGTATACCAAAGATATACGGGAAAGAAAATTTTGATAAGCATGTGTAGCAGTAGCCCCTGAGACTTGAAACGGTTGGAACAACTGTTTTAAAGATCAATTTATGCACAGGTCCTTGTAGATAAGAATGAGCAATTGTCTCGGGAGTTGGAGGAGTGCAAGGCTGAACTGAGGGCCGTAGTTGCCAAGTTAGAGGAATCCCAAAAGCCCTCATCTGGTAACAGTTGTCGCAATTGTACGAAAATGCACCAGTTAGTAAATGGCTGATATGACAGGTCTAAAGAAAATTCTGCAGACAATCCCGGGGTGAATCCGGAGGGCGTAAGAGAGGACGACTCGCATCTCAAAAGGCAGCTGGAGGCTGGCGAGCGCATTCTTATGCGAGTTAGGCAGGAGAAGAACAATCTTCAAGATGCCAAAGTCCAGTTGGACGGGGAGTTAAAAGATCTCCGCGCTCAGCTGGCGGACTCCGTGAAGGAGAACAAAAGGCTTCGACGCGGCATTTACGGTAAGTGCCTAGACGAACTGTAATATAGTTCGGCGAGGAAGTATATATTGAAAGAATTTTGCTTGCAGGAATGTTAACGGGTCGCCCTGAAGAGGAGATGCCCTCATCTGCAAGTGATTTACTGCAAGACCTTTCACAACTGCACGAGCGAGCTCGGCAAGTGATGCAGGGTGTTGCTCAGGCTTTGTGGCCATCAAGCCTCCTGCCGAAGGGTATGGCGGAGCTTGTGGATATTCTTCAAGGAGCGCGGCGGCGCTTCCGACTGTGGAAGATGTCCGCTTGCCGGCAAGGCGCAAGAGAAGCCTGGGCTATGGTGAAGACGCGCTACACCAAGCTGGACCCGAACCATATGGCCGAAGTAGGACCGACGGGGCCCGATGGGCAAGAAATTCCCGTGAGTCTGTTATATGACCAGGTAGCGTTAGCCGCAAAGTATTCTCAACAGCATTGTAAGCTAGATAGCCTGTTTGATGGTATAGAAGAGGAATATAGTCAGTCCAAGTGACTGTGTAATTCAATGGACATAATTAGTCCCTAGCCGGATTAAAATCATTTGTCATGGCGGGCCTTTTCGCTTCAGCCCCCGGATCCTACAGTCCGGGGTGTGTCCGAATACCCACTCAGTTATACAAAACCGGGGTATGCGTGGAAACAAGGCGTAGGGGTCATAAGTGCTTGAGCAGACAAGTACCCAACTAGTTATGTTATATTACATGGATAGTAAGAAACATCTTCCAGGGTGAATAGTTCCATTAGGGGTTCCTTTTGCTGGGTACGCGTGCGACAATGCACATGTCCGGACTGCGAACGATGGTGCAGGATACAAGAATTCTGGGGATTTACGTTATAATAAATGAATACATCTTTTGTTCACCGACCGAATATTCTCTCAAGGAAGCTAGCTTTCGGCTTCACCTAGTCTGAGGTACACATCCGGCTGAACCGGCAGTAACAATCGCAGAGGTGCTCCCCTTATGCCCTAGCGAATTAACGAGAACGTAGGGCATAAACACAAGAGCCAGGCAACCCAGCTTGGCCACATCTTAAGTCATATCGATGCATATAATGGTGAAGAAAAGGCACATATGGAAAAAGAATGCATATGTGATAGGCAGAAAGCCATGTGAGTAATTATTTTAGCTTCCGTATAGGAAGCCCCCAGGTATTGCTTACACACCTAGTGCGGCCGGAGTGATCCGGGAATGCGCACTGTATTGAATACTTTGTGTGAAGAGGAAAAAGGTCGAGAAAGGAAAAGGGATGGAGCATAATTAAAAACCAGGGGTTAGGAGACGAACACTGAGTTCGGCGTTAGGCGTAGAATCTCCGGAGTCTGACCGCGTTCCATGGGTTCGGCTCAAGTCTGTTATCGGATGCATTACGTAAGCGGTACGCTCCTCCGGTGAGAACTTTGTCAATGACGAAGGGACCCTCCCACTTGGGTTTGAGCTTGTCCTTCTTCTTCTCCGGTAGGCGTAGAACGAGCTCGCCAATATTGTAAGTTTTGGCCCGCACTTCTCTGCTTTGATATCGTTGAGCCTGCTGCTGATAGAATGCAGAGCGGGCTTTTGCGACGTCGCGCTCCTCCTCCAGGGCATCCAAATTATCATGCCGATCTAACTCGGCTTCCTTCTCTTCGTACATGCGTACGCGTGGCGAATCATGTATTATGTCGCAGGGTAATACCGCTTCTGCGCCGTACACCATGAAAAATGGTGTATAACCGGTGGTGCAATTCGGCGTGGTCCGCAGCCCCCAGAGTACGGAGTCGAGCTCCTCGACCCAGTGCGTATCCGACTTTGTCGAGGATCGCACTAGTCTGGGTTTGATACCGCTCATGATGAGACCATTTTCCCGCTCCACCTAGCCATTTGTTTGGGGATGGTAGACGGAAGCATAATCAAGCTTAATGCCCATTTTTGCGCACCAAGTTTTCACTTCGTCGGCTGTGAAATTTGAGCCATTATCAGTGATGATGCTATGGGGGACACCGCATCGGTGTACGAACCCGGATATGAAGTCTATTACTGGTCTGGATTCGGCCATTTTGACTGGTTTGGCTTCTATCCATTTGGTGAATTTGTCCACCATGACCAATAAATATTTTTTCTTATGGCTTCCACCTTTAAGAGGTCCGACCATATCCAGCCCCCAGACCGCGAAGGGCCAAGTTATGGGGATTGTTTGGAGAGCGGTAGGGGGCATATGACTCTAATTGGCAAAGAGCTGGCAACCAACGCAATGTTGGACAAGGTCCTGTGCGTCTGCTCGGGCCGTCGGCCAATAGAAACCTGTACGGAAGGCCTTGCTGACTAATGCTTGAGCCGTAGCGTGGTGCCCGCCCAGTCCTGCATGGATTTTAGCCAAGAGTTGTCGCCCTTCCTCTTCGGAGATGCATCTTTGGAGCACTCCGGTAGCGCTTTTCTTGTTGAGTTCCCCTTCGTAGACTTTGTAAGCTTTAGAGAGCCGGACGATGCAGCGTGCTTCATTTTGGTATTCGGGGAGCTCCTGCCCATTTAGGTAGGCCAAGAAAGGCTCAGTCCACGGGGCGATTACAGCCATGATTTCGTGGGCCGAGGATGTTATTTCGGTGGTAGAACCTCCGATTATGTCTGATTGTTCGGAATCTGGGGGTGTATTCGGATCCGTGCTAGTACTGCCGGACTCCCCTTCCCATACTACGGATGGCTTGAACAACCGTTCCAAGAATATGTTAGGTGGGACAGGGTCGCGTTTGGCGCCGATGCGAGCGAGGACGTCCGCCGCTTGATTGTTTTCTCGAGCCACATGGTGGAATTTGAGCCACTCGAACCGAGCTGACATCTTGAGGACGGCATTACGGTAGGCCGCCATTTTCGGGTCCTTGGCATCAAAATCTCCGTTTATTTGAGATATTGCGAGGTTTGAATCCCCGCGTACTTCTAGGCGTTGAATTCCCATAGAGACTGCCATCTGAAGACCGTGCACAGAGCCTCATATTCGGCTGCATTGTTGGAGTCTGTGTATATTATTTGGAGGACGTACTGGACCATGTCTCCGGTGGGAGACATCAGGACTACACCTGCTCCCAATCCGGCCAGCATTTTAGAGCCGTCGAAGTGCATGATCCAGTTTGAGTATGCTCCGTACTCTTTAGGGAGTTCGGCTTCTGTCCATTCGGCGATGAAGTCAGCCAATACTTGCGACTTGATGGCCCGCCGTGGTTTGTATGTTATGTCGAACGGAAGGAGCTCAATGGCCCATTTGGCAATCCGGCCCGTAGCATCGCGGCTATTTATTATGTCGTTGAGTGGTCCTTCAGAGGCCACCGTAATCGAACACTCTTGAAAGTAGTGTCGTAGCTTCCGGGATGCCATAAACACCGCGTATGCTATTTTTTGATAGTGTGGGTATCGGGATTTGCATGGGGTTAGGACCGTGGATACGTAGTAAACCGGCTTCTGGAGCGGGTATTTGTATCCGTCAGCCTCTCGTTCGACGACGAGCACTGCACTTACAACTTGATGCGTTGCAGCTATGTACAGCAGCATAGTTTCGTCAATATTCAGCGATGTTAGTACTGGATTACTGGCCAATAAGGTATTTATTTCATCCAGTCCGGCCGCGGCTGCATCCGTCCACACTAAGTGTTCGGTGCGCCGAAGAAGGCGGTAAAGAGGTAATGCCTTTTCTCCTAACCTGGAGATAAAGCGGCTTAGAGCAGCCACGCATCCGGCTAGTTTCTGGATGTGTTTGAGGTCTGTTGGTATAGCCAACTATGACAGAGCTCGGATTTTTGCCGGATTCGCTTCAATTCCTCTATTGGAAACAATGAAGCCGAGTAGTTTCCCCGAGGGGACGCCAAAAACGCATTTTTCCGGGTTCAGCTTGATGTCGTATGTCCGGAGATTATCGAATGTAAGGCTCAAGTCATCTATTAGGGTTTCGACGTGTCTTGTTTTTATGACCACATCATCCATGTATGCCTCCACTATTTTGCCGATTTGCTTTTCCAGTCATGTTTGAATCATGCGTTGGTAGGTTGCGGCAGCGTTCTTAAGCCCGAAAGGCATAGTGTTGAAGCAGAAAGGGCCATATGGCGTTATGAAAGCTGTTGCAGCCTGGTCAGACTCTGCCATCTTTATTTAATGGTATCCAGAGTATGCATCGAGGAAACACAACGAGTCGTGTCCTGCTGTGGCATCGATGATTTGATCGATGCGAGGGAGGGGAAAGGGATCCTTGGGGCAAGCCTTGTTGAGGTCTTTAAAGTCGACACATAGGCGCCAGGATTTGTCCTTCTTTGGTACCATTACCAGGTTTGCCAGCCAATCCGGATGCTTGATATCTCTGATGAATCCGGCCTCGAGTAGTTTGGCTAGCTCTTCTCCCATGGCCTGCCGTCTGGGCTCTGAAAATCGTCTTAGAGTCTGATTGACCGGTTTGTATCCTTTTAGTATATTGAGGCTGTGTTCAGCCAATCTGCGTGGGATGCCTGGCATGTCCGATGGGTGCCAGGCGAAGATGTCCCAATTCTCGAAGAAGTCTCGCGGCTGGCGTCCATCGCGGCTCACCGTGTCCCGGCTGAAGCTGTCTTCATGGGGTCCGTTGGATGGACTTGGAATTTGACTATCTCGTCTGCGTGTTTAAATGAGGTGGACTTGGGTCGCTTGTCGAGTATCACGTCGTCCCTGTCCATGGTGGCCTGCAGTGTTGTTAATTCTTGGCTGCTAGGGCCTCGAATAGTGCCTCGGGGCTAGTGTTGCGGTTTTGTTTTGGTAGCGAAGTCGCGACGTCCGGATCATCGGCTAGAGTGATGATTCCATTGGGCCCGGCATTTTAAGCTTCATGTACCCGTAATGGGGTATAGCTTGAAAGCTTGTAACGCGTCCCGCCCTAGAAGGGCGTGGTATCCGCTGCTAAAGGGGCCACTTGGAATGTGATTTCTTTGGACCTATAATTCTCCGGTGTGAATACCACGTCGGCGTGATTTTCCTGCACACCACGCTTCCCGACTAGGGATAATTCCCCGAAGGTTGTGCCGCTTTGTTCAATCGGCCTTTGTCAATTTCCATCTTGCTGAGTGTCTCTTCATAGATCAAGTTTAATCCGCTCGCCATCCATGAGCACTTTAGTGAGCCGAAAGCCGTCCACGATTGGGCTAAGAACCAGAGCGGCTGGTGCCTGGACAGTCCGGAATCGAGGTTCGTCACTGGCATTGAAAGTTATAGCAGTGTCGTCCCAGGGGTTTATTTTGGCCATATGGCAAATTTCCGCGGAGCTTCGATGAGCTCGCTTGCGCCTACTATTTGAGGCAAAAGTCTCAAAGACTGTTAGTACCGTATTGTGCTCGTTGGCGGGATGTTCTTCTACAAGAAGATCCTCGCCACCTTTTGCAACCTGCCGGAGTATCCAACATGCCCTAAGGCTATGAGTTGGTGTCGTGTCCGGAGTGCTGTGGAGTTTACATGGCCCATTGAGCCATTTTTCCATCTGGTTCCCATACAGGGTGGGCTTTGGTTTCTTGGGGATTGGATCGGCCGACTTACGAGAGTTCGCCCGTTTAGTTCAGACAAAGGTTTTGGTGAGATCCGGACTATCCCAAAATTCAGTTTGGGTTTTCCAGACGCTTCCCATCGCACAGTACTTCTGCACTATGGTTGCTAAGTCCGCAAGGCGTACTATGTCACGGCGACTTATGGCATTAAGGATTCCTTTGTCCGTGCAGTTTTTGCAAAAGAGTGAGACTACGTCCTCCTCGTGGCAGTCCTCGACCTTGTTTAGCGCAAGGAGGAATCTGACCCAGTAATGACGCACTGTCTCCTGGGGCTCTTGCCTGATATCGGAGAGACGATTTAAGTCCGTGTGGGTGGTTATAGCTGAATCCGAATTCTGGTCCGATCTAGCACCCTGGGGCATGGGAGCTTCCGAGTTTGACAGTTCGGGATCTGGGGCGCTGCCCAATTTTTCCGACCCCGTGCCCGATTCTAAGTCCGGGACCAGGGTTATATCCTCCCCTGGGCGGGTGCCCGGCTCCGGGGACTCGGCGATCCGGACATAATTCGTCCTCAAAAAGGAGGGATACTCCCTGTGTGGTTCCTCCGCTACCGCTATCTCATGGGTGGCCGACGGGGATTTAATGTCTCTTTGGTCGGGTTTAAGCCCGATCCGGTCATAGTCCGTTGCGACTCCCAAAGCGCCGATGCGATCCAAGAGCTCATTAAGAGAAGAGAGCTCTATCGGATCCATCTGTTCGGCGAGTTCCGAATTGATGCGAAGTTTATGCGTGATGACCCGAGAGGCCATCGTCGGCGCGACAGCCGATGGGGCGGCCGAAGCTGCCTAGTCGGAGAGTTTGGCCTACAGCCAGAGCTCCCCATGTAATGTTGTCCCGACAGCGAGACGAGCCATCGAGCCTTGCAGCGACGACGCGACGAGGAACTCTCGAAAGCACCAATGTTGGTGTCAAAACCGGCGGATCTCGGGTAGGGGGTCCCGATCTGTGCGTCTTAGGCTGATGGTAACAGGAAGCAAGGGACACATATGTTTACACAGGTTCGGGCCCTCTCGATGGAGGTAAAACCCTACTTCCTGCTTGATTAATATTGAAGATATGGGTATTACAAGAGTAGATCTACCACGAGATCGTAGAGGCTAAACCCTGGAAGCTAGCCTATGAGTGTATGATTGTAATTGTGATCGGCCCTCTAAGGACCAACCTCTCCGGTTTATATAGGCATCGGAGAGGGCTAGGGTTTATATGGAGTCGGTTACAAGGAAGGAAACATAATATCCGGATCGCCTAGCTTGCCTTCCACGCCAAGGAGAGTTCCATACGGACACGGGATGAAGTCTTGAGTCTTGCTTCAATAGTCCGGACGTTGTATACAGTCCGGCTGTTCGGATACCCCCTAATCCTGGACTCCCTCAAGGACCCCAAGTAGGATTTGGCCTACTTGGGGCGCCTTCCTGACTGCTCCCTCCTCCCCCACCTATATATATGTGGGGGGCGCCCCTAGCACACACCAGCCAATTGCCTAGCCGTGTGTGGCGACCCCCTCCACCGTTTACACCCTCGGTCATATTTTCGTAGTGCTTAGGCGAAGCCCTGCGAGGATCACTTCACCATCACCGTCACCATGCCTTCGTGCTGACGGAACTCATCTACTACCTCGACGTCTTTCTGGATCAAGAAGGCGAGGGACGTGACCGAGCTGAACGTGTGCAGAACGCGGAGGTGACGTGCGTTTGGTACTTGATCAGTTGAAGCGCGAAGAAGTTCGACTACATCAACCTCGTTGAGAAACGCTTCCGCTTTCGGTCTACGAGGGTACGTAGACACACTCTCCCCCTCGTTGCTATGCATCTCCATGGATAGATCATTGCCTGTGCGTTGAAATTTTTTTGTTTTCCATGCAACATTTCCCAACATCCGGAATAACTTCTTCAGCAGATTCTTCAGTGGGTATGACATGACATTTCATCTAGCACATGCGGTAGGTGCTCTCTTTGCGAGCCGTTAGTTTCATCGAGCCGCACATCTATAGTTTCAACAACCTTGTTGTGATAGGTGTTGAAGACTCTGTAGGTGTGCGAGTCCTTTCCATAACCAAGCATAAAACCCTCATGTGCTTTCGGTGCAAATTTAGAGTTGTGATGTGGATCCCTAATCCAGCATTTAGCACCGAAGACTTTGAAATAACTCACATTGGGTTTCTTGTCAGTGAGGAGTTCATATGAGGTCTTCTTGAAGAATTTGTGAAGATATACCCTGTTGATGATGTGGCATGCCATATCAATAGCCTCAGGCCATAAGTGACGAGGTGTCTTGTATTCATCAAGCATAGTGCAAGCCATCTCAACAAGAGTTCTGTTCTTGCGCTCCACGACGCCATTCTGCTGAGGAGTGTATGGGGCAGATAACTCATGAGTAATACCAAGTTCATCAAGATAGTCATCAAGACCAGTATTCTTGAACTCAGTCCCATTGTTACTCCTGATATGCTTGATCTTCACACCGAAATTCGTTGAGACCCTTGAGGAAAATCATTTGAAGACTTCCTACTTCAGTTTTGTACATGATGATATGCACCCAAGTGTAACGAGAATAATCATCAATAACAACAAAGCCATATAGAGATGCTGCATTTGTAAGAGTGGCATAATTAGTAGGGCCAAAGAGGTCTGTGTGAAGCAATTCAAAGGGACAAGTGGTAGTCATGATAGTCTTCGAGGGATGCTTCGATCTGGTCATCTTTCTAGCCTCACAAGCCCCACAAAGATGATCTTTGAGGAATTTTACACCCTCAATGCCAATAACATGCTTCTTCTTCACAAGCATGTGCAAGTTCCTCATGCCAGCATGACCGAGTCGACGATGCCATAGCCAGCCTTCTGAAGCTTTTGCAAGTAGACATGTGGCAGGATGTGGTCCTATAGAGAAATCAACAATATACAAGTCTCCTATCCTAAAGCCTTTGAAGACTTTGGAATTGTCAGATTCCATGAGCACTATGCAATGATATTTTCCAAAGACGGCAACCATATCAAGATCACAAAGCATTGAGACCGACATGAGGTTGAATCCAAGAGACTCGACAAGCATGACTTTGTCCATGTTTTGATCCTTTGAGATTGCAACCCTACCTAGACCCATTAACTTGCTTTTTCCTTTGTCAGCGTAGGTGATATGCTTCAGATGTGATGGAGATAAAGCAGAGTCCATCAATAAGTTCTTGTCACCGGTAATGTGATTTGTACATCCACTATCGAGGACCCAGTCAGTAGCTTTGAGTGTTTCATCCTGCAGATGAATTAGTGCATCTTACGAACTCATATACTTCAGAGTGAAGAATATGACATCAACTTTATCAGATAGAATTTCATCAAAATAGTGCAACAGATATGGAAGTAGGAGGATGTGATAAATGAGTAAATCATTTTTTCATGATTAATTAGCTTGCGTCCTTTCAAGCACATTCAGGTCTCCAGCAAATTCTTCAGACGTTCAAGTTCGTCTGGAGACCTGACCATGCAATAGATATTAGTTCTTTTTCTTCACCACCCACATCTGGAGGGGTGGCAAAGAGTTCCTCATTTTGCGAGCTCCATAAGAGATAGGTGGGATTGTAGCCAATGCACTTCGTTTCACAGAAGAGAAGTTAGAGTATGCATATGAATAAGCAGAGAAATTCTTCGAGGACTTATGAACATAATGATTTGAAGAATAATGCACATATTCACGATTCTTAGAGTTGCCCTGCGAAACAGATGCATTAGCATGGTGATGTTCATATGAGGAATTTGATCCATATGAGGACTTGGATCCATATGAAGAATTTGGTCCACATGAAGAATTTGATGTGGGGTTCCTATTCTTCACGGGTGGTGTCATGAGTACATTCACCTGAAGACTTTCCAGGCACCTTTTGGGAACCTAGATTTTCTTCATAGGAGGACCATTCCTGCAGTTAGTTCCAACATATCTAGCAAATACTTCACCATTCTGATTTTTGAACAGTTTATAGTTGGAGTCAAATGACTCATCAGATGAATATGAAGATTCATATGTAAAGCCAGATAAAGTGATGGACCTATGGGAGGTCCTTTTGCAGCAACCCATGTAGTTTTTGGGTACTACTCAGGTTTCCAGTAGGACCCGTCAGCATTGAGTTTCCTCTCAAATGCAATACCCTCTTTTCTAGGGTTCCTATTGAGGATTTGCTTCTTAAGCACATCACAAAGAGCCTGATGCCCTTTGAGGCTTTTGTACATGCCTGTCACATACAATCCTTTCAACCATGCATTGTCAGTGATACTTGTGGTATCCTCAGATGAGGAATTTGTGACCACAGAAATAGTTGAAGAATTTGCAGCAATAGAAGCATTTGAACTTTTAGGTGAGGAATTAGCAGATTCTCGTTCAATGTATTTCAAACATGGTGGAATGAATTCTTCCTGAGCGGAACTAGTCTGTTGAGCAAGCAAAGAATCATATTCCCTCTGAAGATCATCATGACTCACCCTTTCTCAAGGTCTTGCTTTCTTTGAGGAAATTCATAAGAAAGCTTCTCATGATCGGCTAAGAGAGTTTCATGACGACCCTGAAGGTTATCAAAATTAGAATGTAGTCATTGAAGATTATCAGTCAGGGTTTGAGTCCGATTCAATTCCTCACCCAACAGGTCATTGCTTTTGTCTAGCAAATTTTGAATCCTTTCCAAGGCTTTTTTTTGTTTAGTGGAAATATTAACAAGCTTGGAATAGCTGGGTTTGAGGTTTTCATTAGATTCATCTTCACTTGATTCAGAGGAGGGATATTTGAGTACCTTGGCACCTTTTGCCATGAAGCAATAGGTGGGAGCATAGTCATTGTCGCCATCGTCAACGGTGTTGGTGTTGCCAAGTTCCTCAGTGTTGAAGATGGACTTGCTGACAAAAGCAGTAGCGAGAGCTAGGCTCGCCACACCAGAGTCTGACTCCTCAGATTCATCCTCTTCCTCATTTTCCCCAGATTCAGCTTCAGAGTCCATTTCCTTGCCAATGAATGCCTGAGCCTTTCTGGAACTGCTCTTCTTGTGAGATGAAGACCTTGAAGATTTTGAAGATTTCTTGTTTTTCTTTGAGTCATCAGAACTGTCATCCTTATACCTCTTCTTCTTTGATTCCTTCAGCCACCGAGGACAATCAACCATGTAGTGACCAGGCTTTTTACATTTGTGGCAAGTCCTTTTCTTGTAATCACGGGATGAAGAATCTGATCTCAAGTCATCACTTCTTGAAGATTTTCCAAAACAGTATGCCTTGAGAACTTCTGGAATTTCCTCACGAGCATTGCTAGCTCCTGGCTTAGTTCTTCAGGATCACCAAGGCTGCTATCAGAATCTTCCTCTTAAGATGAGGAAACTTCCTTGGCCTTAAGAGCACGTGATCTTCCATAGCTTGGCCTGTAGAGGTCTCTCTTCTCAACTTGTTGGACTTCATGAGTGTTCAGCCTCTCGAGGATATCAGCAGGATCTAGTGACTTGAAGTCTCCACGTTTTTGAATCATCAGTGCCAGTGTATCAAATGAGGAATTAAGTGATCTCAGCAATTTCTTCACCACCTCATGGTCGGTGATGTCAGTGGCACCAAGTGCTCGAAGCTCATTTGAGATGTCGGTGAGGCGATCAAAGCTTTGTTGAATATTTTCGTTGTCGAGTCTTTTGAAGCGGTTGAAGAGATTTTGAAGAACATCAAATCGTGAATCACATTGGGTTGAGATTCCTTCATTGACTTTGGACAACCTATCCCAGATAAGATTTGCAGACTCCAAAGCACTCACTCTGTCGTACTGTCCTTTGCTCAGGTGGCCACATATGATATTCTTCGCTTGAGAGTCGAGTTGCTTGAACCTCTTCACATCAGCAACATTCACGGAAGGAGTAATGGAGGGAACGCCATTTTCCACAACGTACCAGAGATCCTTGTCAATTGCCTCAAGATGCATGAGCATCTTGTTCTTCCAGTAGGGGTAGTTCGTCCCATCAAAGGTAGGACACCCAGCCGAGACCTTGATCATACCTGTAGTCGAAATAACTAAAACTCCAGGTGGTTAAACCAAAATCACACAGAACAAGGGAGTACCTTGCTCTAGTACCAATTGAAAGTGCGTTATGTCAACTAGAGGGGGGTGAATAGGCGATTTTTACAAATTCGTCACTGAGGAAATACTACTTGAGGAATTTTCTAAGTGACGAACTACAAGTAGCAGAATAAGTACTCAGGTGCATTCATAACAAGACAGAAACAATGTCATCATGATGAAATGAAACATATCTGAGCACGGTGGCGTGTAAGCAGGTAAGCGGCGTAAGACAAGATGGTGAAGAAATAGGATTGAGGAAATTGAGAAAGTCTTCGGTCAAAGTCTTCAAACAGTAGTGATCAATTTCATCAACACATGAGCGAGGAAATGAAAGTGTTGAGGAAATAGAACCAATAGCTCGGTGAAGACAATGATTTGGTAGACCAGTTCCAACTGCTGTGATAGTTGTACGTCTGGTTGGAGCGGCTTGGTATTTAAACCAAAGGACACACAGTCCTTACCATATTCTCCTTGAGCCAAGGTCACACAGACCTCACCCAATCACTCGTGGTAAGTCTTCAGGTGACTTCCAAACCTTCACAGACTTGCTCACTCGGTGATCCACAATTCCTCTTGGATGCTCTAGACCATGATGCCTAACCGTCTGGAAGATGCACAACTTCAAATGTAACAAGTGTCGGTTCCACACAGGAACAATCTCTTCAGTGATGCTCAATCACTTTGGGTTGTAGGTGTTGGGTTTGGGTTTTTCCTCACTGATGATTTTCTCTCAAAGTCCTCGGAGGATGGGATGCTCTCAATGACATGTGTCGGTTTCTCTCGGAGCAACCAACCAGCTAGTGGTTGAGGGGGGCGGCTATTTCTATCCAGGGAGCAGCCCGACATGATAAGACATAAATGCCCTTCAATGATATGACCGTTAGGTGGATAAGATATTTGGGACAGCTGGCGCGTAGCACAGCAACAGTCAGAAATTTGAGCTCTCAAATTCCTCAAGGCTATCATGTTACTCACTTGTAGGCAACCCGCACTGGCGAAATCCTAACTCCTCAGTCAGAACAAATTCCTCAAAGACCAGAAGATCTTCGTCTCTGTCACTGAAGAAATTGAGTGAACCGTATGAGATTTCCAAAGGCTTCACTCGAAGGATTGGGTATGTGTAGGCTTTGAGATGAGCATCACTTGGAAACGTTTCCTTAGTTTTACCTCGACCCCCTTTAACAGTACGGTGTTTCCTATGACTCAAGAAAGAGAAAATGAAACTACGAAAAAAAAGTCTTCACGCATCATAATCCTCGCATCAATATCAATGTCTTCAAGGTCACACCAATTTCCTCATTTTCAACGTCTTCAAATGAAGATATTAATTTTTAGGGGTCGACTTTCTTCGGAAATATCAAACTCCTCGGGGACTTATGGAACCTGTGTACACTCACAAACACATTAGTCCCCTAACCTATTAGTCTTCAATACACCAAAATCACTAAGGGGCACTAGATGCACTTACAAGTACTATCCAATGTAATCTTCTTTTGCAATGTGTTTGTTGGGATCCGATGAATTGTGGGTTTATGATCAGAGTATTCGTTGAAAGTAATTGAGTCTTTGTTGTACTTTATTATGCATGATTGTTATAGCTTTGTATTTCTCTCTGATCTATCCGTTTGGTTTGGCCAACCATATTGATTTAACTTTAGTGGGAGAGGTGCTTTGTACTGGGTTCAATCTTGCGGCGTCCTCACCTCGTGACAGAAGGGGTAGTGTGGCATATATTTGTATTGTTGCCATTAGAATGAAGGGGTTCATTCATATTGCTTGAGTTTATTCTGTCTACATTATGTCATCTTGCTTCATGCATTACTTTGTTTGTTATGAACTTAATAACATAGATGCATGCTGGATAGCACTCGACTAGTGGAGTAATAGTAGATGTAGAATCATTTCGGTTTACTTGTCACAGACATAATGCCTATATACATGATCATTGCCGTGAATAACATCATAACTATGCGCTTTTCTATCAACTGCCCAACAGTAATTTGTTCAACCACCGTATGCTATGTTTCAAGATAGAAGCCTCTAGTGAAAACTATGGCCCCCAGGTCTACTTTTATCATATTACAAAAACCAAAAATACATTGCTGTAATTTACTTACTTTTATTTTGTTTTGCAATTTATATATCTACCACTACCAGATTTAATTCTTGCAAGTAACGAGTTCAAGGGGATTGACAACCCTCTTACCCACATTGGGTGCAAGTATTTGCTCTTGTGCGTGCAGGTAGTGTTCACTAGGCTTGGAGTGATTATCCCATTGGTTCGATAACCTTGGTTCGCACTAAGGGAAATACTTATCAGCTACTATATTGTTTCACCATTCCTCTTCGGGGGAAAACCCAACGCAGCTCGCAAGTATTAGAAAGAATTTCTGGCGTCGTTGCCGGGGAGACATCATCCAAAACCTACAAGTGCCTACACTCAAATCATCATTTACTTGCTCTAATTTTTTTTAATTTTTTTATTAGTCTCATTACAAAAATATCAAAAACACAAAAGTTACTTTGCTAGTTTGTCTGCTTGAAGTTGCTATCATGTTTGAATTTGAGAAAGTAAATGTTGTTCCCGCCACTAGTGCGGAACCTTTTGATCATCAAACCATACTTATGGAAAATGAAAACATTAATTGTACTTTTGATGAAGTTGCTAAATAAAAGTTAGATAACCTTGCCAATGACGATCCTAAAGAAGAACCCACTATTATGCATACTAGAAAACTCTGTATAGGTAGTGGTAATATTATTGGAAAGGGTAATGTTCAAGATTTCATTACTTGTGCTGGCTCATTACCTATGTTAAGAGGATCAATTATTGCTAGAACACTAGTCTTGTGGATGCCATACCTTTGCATATAGTTCAATTTGAAAGACAATTTGTGCATATGCATCCTGCTATCCAAGGAGTACTTCTAGAGTTTTCGAACATTCATGACCCTTCTGTTAAGTGCTTAGCCACTATATTCATAGTCCACATCATGGAGGCAAGAGAGATATTTGCTTACTATAAAATAAATAGTGAGTTCCCTCCTATAGAAGAAATTCTTTATGATCAAGAAGAAATGAGGAAATTGAAATCTACAAACTATACTCCTTACAATGAGAATCTTAGGAAAAAGGTTCCCCCATCCATCTTGATTAATAAATTTTTCGAACATAATGATTTGCTATACAAAATAATGGATTGGGGTGCGTTCTTAAGAAAAGGCTAAAGGAATATCTCTATAGAAACTTGTATAAAGAAAAATAATCATCACTTACAAAGGGCCGAAGGAGGAGCCTGCTCCTCCTAAACTTGATCTTACGGATCCATATCGTATAAAATTTAGCCCTTTCGATGACTTTGCCTACCTCTTAGGAACCTCTATGCTGAGAGAAGGGAGTATGAGATGAACATGGATGATCTCCCTTATTGTTATTATGATACTTGAAACAATGCATTATGCCTAGCTAGGGGCATAAAACAATAACGCTTGTTGGGAGACAACCCAATAGTTATCTAATTTTTTTCTTTTACTTTCTATTCTTATGTGTTAACACAATTATTTCTACGGTAATGATTGTGTTTTTCATGTTTTTATTAGTGTTTGTGCCAAGTAAAACCTTTGGGATGATTTGGTTGATAGTTGACTTGATTATGTGAAAATACAGAATCTTTTGTGCACGTGCTGGAATTACTATAATTCACTAGAACGTGACAAAATTCTGATTTTTTTACAAATGATGATATACAAATTGCCCATGTTGTCCTAATTTCTCAGATTTTTTGGAGTTACAGAATTATAGTTTTTGTTCATATCATCACAAATTGTTCTGTTTTAGACAGATTTTGTTTCTATTGCATCGTGTGCTTGTTTTAATGATGCTATGGATTATATCGGGCGGGGGTGGGTATAAGTCATGGAGAAGTTAGAATACAGTAGGTAGTATGCAAGATTAATTATGAATGAGTTTACAACAGTAACCTAAGTTTATGATGAAGGAAATATGCCTTAGAGGCAATAATAAAGTTGTTATTTTATATTTCCTTATTGATGATAAAGGTTTATTATTCATGCTAGAATTGTATTGATTGGAAACTGAAAATACAAGTGTGGATACATAAACTAATACTGTGTCCCTAGTGAGCCTCTACTTGACTAGTTCGTTGATCAATGATGGTTAAGGTTTCCTAGCCATAGACATGTGTTGTCACTTGATAACGAGCTCACATCATTAGGAGAATGATGTGATGGACAAGACCCATCTGTTAGCTTAGCATTTGATCATTCAAGTTTATTGCTATTGCTTTCTCAATGTCAAATACATATTTCTTCGACTATGAGATTATGCAACTCCCAGATACCGGAGGAATACCTTGTGTGCTATCAAATGTCACAACGTACCTGGGTGATCATATAGATGCTCTACAGGTATATCCGAAGGTGTTTGTTGAGTTGGCATAGATCGATATTAGGATTTGTCACTCCGTGTATCGAAGAGGTATCTCTGGGCCCTCTCGGTAATACACATTATAATAAGCTTGCAAGCAAATGACTAAGGACTTAGTCACGAGATGATGTATTATGGAACGAGTAAAGAGACTTGCCGGTAACGAGATTGAACTAGGTATGAAGATACCGCCGATCGAATCTCGGGCAAGTAACATATCGATGGACAAAGGGAACTACGTATGTTGTCATAATGTTCAACCGATAAAGATCTTCGTAGAATATGTAGGAGCCAATATGGGCATCCAGGTTCCGCTATTGGTTATTAACCGGAGAGGTGTCTCGGTCATGTCTACATAGTTCTCGAACCCGTAGGGTCCGCATGCTTAACGTTCGTTGACGGTATAGTGTTATATGAGTTATATGATTTGGTGACCGAATATTGTTCGGAGTCCCGGATGATATATATATAGGATGATGATATTCGAACACCGGAAGAGTTTCGGAGTGCACCGGGTAGTTATCGGATCACCGGAAGGGGTTCCGGGCACCCCAGGGAAGTATATGGGCCATATGGGCCAAAAGAGAGGAGCACACCAGCCCACAAGGGGCTGGTGCGCCTCTCCTATGGCAGCAGGCCCAGGGGAGGAAAGGAAAGGGGGGATTCAGCCTCCCTTCCTTTCTCCCGGAAGCAAATATGGAAGGGGGGCGGCCAAGGGCAGGAGCCCAAGTAGGATTCAGTCCTACTTGGGGCACCTCTTGGCCTCTCCCCCTCCCCCTCCCCACCTATATATATGTGGGAGGGGGCGCCACACATAACCACGACAATTGCTTAGCCGTGTGCGGTGCCCCCTCCACAGTTTAGTCCCTCGGTCATATTTTCGTAGTGCTTAGGCGAAGCCCTACGAAGATAGCTTCACCACCACCGTCACCATGTTGTTGTGCTTCTAGAACTCATCCACTACTTTGCCATCTTGGTGGATCAAGAAGGCGAGGACGTCGTCGAGCTGAACGTGTGTTGAACGCGGAGGTGTCGTACGTTCGGTGCTCGATCGGTTGGATCGCGAAGAAGTTCGACTACATCAACCGTGTTAACAAACGCTTCCACTTATGGTCTACGAGGGTATGTAGACACACTCGCCCATCTTGTTGCTATGCATCTCCTTGATATATCTTGCATGTGCATATAATTTTTTTTGTTTTCCATGCAACGTTCCCAACATATGATTTGTCTATTATACTAACGGATCACATGAGGTTTCTGTTGAGTTTTGTGTGCTGAAGTTTTCAAGTTTTTGGGTGAGATCATGAAGGATGAAGGAATAAGGGGCGGCGAGTAAGCTTGGGGATGCCCAAGGCACCCTGTCGGTGTCAAAACTGGCGGATCTCGGGTAGGGGGTCCCGAACTGTGCGTCTAGGCGGATGGTAACAGGAGACAAGGGACACGATGTTTTTACCCAGGTTCGGGCCCTCTCGATGGAGGTAATACCCTACTCCTGCTTGATTAATATTGATGATATGGGTAGTACAAGAGTAGATCTACCACGAGATCAAGGAGGCTAAACCCTAGAAGCTAGCCTATGGTATGATTGTTGTTCGTCCTACGGACTAAAACCCTCTAGTTTATATAGACACCGGATAGGTTAGGGTTACACAGAGTCGGTTACAATGGTAGGAGATCTACATATCTGTATCGCCAAGCTTGCCTTCCATGCCAAAGAAAGTCCCATCCGGACACGGGACGAAGTATTCAATCTTGTATCTTCATAGTCTTGGAGTCCGCCGTGATGATAGTTCGCTATCCGGACACCCCTAGTCCGTAACTCCTCAAGAGCCCCTGAACCAGGCTTCAATGACGACGAGTCCGGCGCGATATTGTCTTCGCATTGCAAGGCGGGTTCCTCCTCCAAATACTTCATAGAAGGTTTTGAACACCAGGATAGTGTCCGCTCGCAAAACAAGTTCCACATACCACCGTAGAGAGAATAACTTTTGCACAGATCTGCTGACGTATTCCGCGGCGTGACATCACACCACGGCCAGGCCTTTATATGAATCGTGTTTTACTGTTCCACCTCAGCGCGTTTAGCGAGGCGGTTTCCCTGGCACGTCTTATCAAAGAATAGATCGTGCCCCCTTATTTCGGGATTCCCATCAATACGGACGTGGGTAACCCAACCGTGCCCGTTAGCTGGCACGCCTCTATCAAAGGCGAGTCCTAATCGACCACGGGTGGGCTCAGATTCAACCTCTTTATAATGAGACCAAGGCCCTCTTCTTTTTACCCTCCATCGAAGTTCGCCTCGCTCGAGTTCCAACACCCAAAGCATCAGATTTAGGCGCTTGAGACCTTCGACGATGTCCGGCTCCGACCAGCACGACCGATGGATGTCTTCCTCCGTCACAGAAGAAGATGTGTTAAAGTTGCGAGACGCCAGTATCTAACCGGCGAGATCTCGCATAGGCTGCCCGCTCGTGGCAGGTCATTCCCACTCCCGAGCCCGCGAGAACGTGGTGTTCGTGTCTCACTTCCTTCGGGTTTAGGCTTCCGACGGATCCCTTTGTGCGGGGGGCTCATGTTTTATTATGGGCTTGATTTCCATGACTTGAATCCGGAGTCCATCCTCCATATCTCGTCATTCATTGTCATATGTGAGGCCTTCCTCCATATTACCCCCCACTTTGGATTGTGGTTCAAGACCTTCAAGGTGGAGCCAAAGATGATCGAGGGGCAACAAGCAGAGTGCAGAGGGGCGGTCATAAGCAAATGTGCTGATGCTCCGTGGCCCGAGGGCTCTTTTCAAGAGGAGCTTGGTTTGTGGCAACGAGAGTGGTTTTATATCACCGCTCCCAGGGGCACCAAATGGGTGGCGCTCCCCGCCTTCCGCTCAGGTCCACCACAGCGGCTGGCGTCATGGGTCAACAAGGGGCTCGACTGGGGGCCGTCCAAAGACGTTCCTTTGCTGCAGGGCCGCATTCGAGACCTCCAAGAAAGAGAGATCAATCTGGTTGCAGTGGCGCAGGTTATGTTGATCCGGCGCCTTCTGCCCTGCAAACGTCGCCCCCTCCGCCTGTGGGAATTTAATCCGGAGGGACCACGAGCTCTCCAAAATTTTATGGGCACGATGCCCGTGGAGATGTATAAACTGTTCTTCGGATCACAAGAGAAGTGTTCGGACCTGACTGAGGACGCAGGACTAAGCTGCAATCGCCCAGATACTCAAGTAAGTAGTCCTATAACCGGACAAGCTGTTCATTCGTTTATCATATGTATATGCCCTTTAAATGAGCCGTTTCTTGAACATGAGTGGATAGCCAAGGCAAAGTTAATAAGGTGTCCGGCTCCCCTCCCAGAGACCACGCCGGATCCCATGCTGACCAAGATGTTGAAGGCCGCGCCCTTTGAAGAAGGCGAAGGGGGGAGCGGGGAAGCAACTGCCTCTACAAAGGAGGCTATCAAGGAAGGAGGGATTAAAAGTCCCATCTTTCGAGGAGAGAAGAGGACCGCTTCGGAAGATCCGGAGGTCAAGGCCTCAAAGAGGGGAAAGGAATCTTCGTCAGAGAGTCCGGCGCTGGGAAGTAACCCAACCGCACTATTTCCCCAAGGGGATCAGCCCTCTAGCGAGCCGTAAGTAAAAAGAAGGGGTCTTGTAAATAAGGAACATCCCCGTATTTATTTCTAAAGATGACCGAAATTGTACCTTGTAGTTCAGATCTCAGCCCTTCTCAGCAGAGCTCGTCTTCGGGGGATCTTCTTCCGGAGATGATGGAGAGCGAAACGCCTCCACCTGTCGCACCCTCATGTGAGGCGGGCGACCCTGAGGTGTCGTCATGGAGGGTTCCCCCAAGTCCGGCGGGGCCGGAAGGTCCGGCGCCAAGTGGTGTGCGGTCGGAGGAGCTGAAGGATCTGCTCGGGCGAGCGGCTATCTTAGAAGATCACCATGCTCTAATGGGTACGGTGATTGAAAGAATTGCATCCGCGGAGAGCGGATTGCATGACGCCGTCAGAAGCTTACTGACGGGGTTCGAGGTACGCAAAAAATGATGTACCTTCTGACAGTTATGCATATAGAATGCGCCCTGTATAGATAGTAGCCCCTGAGACTCGGTATGTTGTCAAAATTGACAGCGTGCCGAGGGTCAAAATCTCAGTTATAACATATCGCCGCCCTAAACAGGTGGCGGGCGTCCGTGGCCAGCCGGATGATCAAGATGCCAACTAAAGCGGCAACTGGACGAGGCGGATGCGGACATCGCGCTGGTCAATAAGCGGTTTGACGAGTCACAAGGTATGCGACTCCTTTGCGGACACCTGGTAAGGGAGCTTGGCGCCCATGTCTTACTATTTGTATGCTTAATGCAGATGGTGCCGCTGCTATGGAGGAGCTGCGGGCGGAACTCGCCTGAGCGAAAGAGCAAGCCAGAAATAGTAATGCGGCCACTTTAAGGGCGGCCGAAGAGCTAAAAACCGAACGGGCTGCTCACTGCCGAAGCAAAGAGGAATTGCCGATATGGCTAGAAAGTTGAAGAATATTACCGACTGCTGCGAGCTTCTTGAAAAAGAACGTCAAGCGGAGCAAGAGGGCCTAAAAAAGGCCACCGCCGAATCCAAGGATGCCCGTTCCGCTTCGAGAGCTGCCAAGGAGGAGCTGAGTCAGGCCGGGGCTATTACGGCTGGGAAACCATTTTTGCTGCAGAGGAAATATACGGATCCAAGGTATGCTCAGTTGGACAAGTTGTGGAGTTCGGAGGATGCTTATCTGGACTTGGCGGCGAGCGCTGCGGACGCGGTTGATCACTTCCGGGGCCAAAAGGGGCACAAAAGGGAAGAGCTATATTGGTCGCAATTCCATAGTCCGGAGCGTCCTCTTCCGTTGACCGATCGGTTGGCCGAATGGGCCGACCTGAATCGATTATCCGGATTGGCCATGAAGCATATATTGACTCATTTGTGCCCGGGCGGACCCCAGCCGAAGAGTTATTTTGGTTTAGTGCAGCGCTTATTTGGTGCGGTACACGACGACGCAATGAAGCGGTCGGCGTGTATTGAGGGAGCGCGGATGGCTCTGGCCCGTGTCAAGACATACTGGGCAGAGATGAAGGCCACATACGTTGCATCCCAAGATTCGGACAGAAGCCGAGTACCTGCCGAGCACTACTTTGAAGAAGTCCTGCAGGGCGCTCGTTTAATAGAGACGCAGTGCTCGAAGGATATTATGTTTAAATGACATGTATGGTTTGTGAAAACAATGTTTCAATATAATATAAGAGTTTTTTATACTTGTGCGTTCAAGTAGTAAACTACTCCCTGTGCGGCCGTTTATGTATATGTATATATATAACCTGAAACATGGCAGTCCTTGGCTTCAGCCCCCACGCACATAGTGCGGGGGTGTTTGCAAAGAAAGCGCTTTTTCACACTTAATCCAACGTCTTGGTCTTGTTAAGGAGGTGGTAGCGTAGCAAACTAGGCAACTGGACTATAATGCTTTATCACTTTCACTTAGCCATAGGAGTTCGAGGGTGGGGCTACTATATAGCCCCTCGGGGCACCGCACTCTCCCGAATTAGGGGTGCGTATGTGCCTGACCGAAAACCGGTCCTTCGTTAATGTGGAGGAATCCTAAACATTCCGATGAGTCATCGAGTGGTTGACCAGTCTCTCGCTATATCATGACAGTCAGTTTTGGCTTTCATCGAGGTGCTTGCCCGGCCGAACCGGGGCACAATCGCAGTAGTTCTCCTGGTGCCGCGTTAGCCGATAAAACGGAACGTAAGGCAGCAAAACACAGGAGCCGGGCAAACCCAACATTTGACCGAAGACATGATTCGGGGCTGATGCATATAAGGCCTAACTCGAGACGCCGAATACTCCCTAAGGTATTCGGTCTTTATAAAAACGGGCAGAATAATGCCCTAAGCCCCTGGTGTCCAGGTACGCGCAAGAATTCTGGTGTGGCCAATGCCAAAACGCCAGCCTCCTCCTCGGTTATAGTAAGAAACCGGGGGATGTATATCAACAAGAGACAGTAAAGAAGGTTTACGCAGGGTCTTAATCTGAAAAGAATCCTTGCAACGGGTCCCTCTTGCGTCTGCTACCAGTCTCCGTTGTGCCGTATCCTGGACGGGTGTAGCATGTTGTTCATCTGTAAAAGAGAGGAACTTAGTTTAAAAAAGAAAAAAGACCGTGCGAAAGATGTACTTTATATTAAATAAACAGAGTACGATTCGAAGAAGTGAATAAGATTGAGCTTTATTGTCTCTTGTGCTACATGCATGCAGCCCCTTGTATGGGGGTATGGCGCTAGTAGGCACCGGGCTCGTCTAGCCGTGTCCGGGGTTTGAATGACCAATTCAGGTTCTTTGACTAGCGGAGCCGGATAGGTGTGGGGCTGTCAAGGCAGTCTCACGTTCCTCCGTGCTCAAGTGACACTCAATACTTCCTTTTAATGAGATGATGCCGCGTGGACCGGGCATTTTTAAGTGTTAGAGATGCATAATGCGGTATTGCGTTAAAGCGGGCGAAAGCTTCGCGTCCCAACAGTGCTTGATGGCTACTTTTAAATGGGGCGACATGGAAGACTAACTTTTCGCGACGGAAGTTGTCGGATGAACCGAACACAACTTCTAGCAGTAGGGAGCCCGTACAATGGGCATATGGGCCTGGCATTACCCCTTTAAAGGAGGTGTTGCCATGGTGAATTTGGTTTGGGTCTATCCCCATCCTGCGGATTGTGTCCTGATATATCAGGTTTATGTCACTGCCGCCATCCATGAGGACTTGTGTAAATTGGAATCCGTCGATTATAGGATCCAATATCAAGGCAGTCCATCCTACGTTCCGGATACTTGCGGAATAGTCCTGTTGGTCGAAGGTGATTGGTTTTGACAACCAGTGTGCGACGTGCATTTTAGTGGGCGCCGCTCTGTTTTTCCCTTTGATCACGTGAAGTGAGTTTACTGTTTTAACCTCTTGTGGGAAATTCTTTTGTTTTCCGGGGCTCTGCTTGTGGGGCTCGTCGTCATCTTCACTTGGTGTGTCGAGCCCCTTGTGTTCGGCGTTGAGTCTGCCGGACTGTTTGAAGACCCAACACTCTCTGTGGGTATGGTTTGCAGGCCTCCCGGGAGTACTATGGATTTGACATATCTTGTCCAAGATTTTTTTTAAGTTGGATAGCTCATCGCTATTATCCTTAAGGGGCAGTTTTTTATTGTTCTGCCGTGAGCTTTTGAATCCGCGCTGATCGCCGCGCTTTTGGACTGTTCCTTTAATCCGGCGCTGGTCCTTGTTGCGCCGTGGTTTCCGCTTCCATTCCCTGACTTGGATGTACTTGGGTCGCTGGTGCTGCATCTTGCTAGCCAGCTATCCTCTCCGCCGCAAAAGCGGGTCATGAGGCTTGTTAATGCGGCCATTGTTCTTGGCTTTTCTTGGCCGAGGTGTCCAGCGAGCCATTCGCCTCGGACGTTGTGTTTGAAGGCTGCTAAGGCTTCGCGTCCGGACAATGACTATTTGGTTCTTTTTAGTAAGGAACCTGTTCCTGCATTTCCGGCTGATTCTCCGGCTGTTGAGTTATGTGACTTAAATTGTCTCAGATCCGGAGGGCGGACATAGGTCCCCTGAAAATTTGCCCAAACGCATCCTCGAGCTCTTCCCAGCTTCCAATGGTATTTTCGGGAGGCTTTTAAGCCAATGCCGAGCTGGCCCTTTGAGTTTGAGGGTAAGTATTTTATGGCGTGAGATCATCTCCTCTAGCCATGTGTATGTGGAGGATGTAATCCTCAATCCGCACTCTGTGGTCTGTTGTTCCTCGTATGCCTCTATGTTTACGGGTTTGAATCCGCCGAATTCATGATCCAAAGACCTCATCGGTGAAACATAGGGGATGTCGCGCCTGCATTTGGGTGTGCCGTGATGTTCGGATATTTGGCGTGTTGCATTGCTTTGAAGAGCTTGCTTTCTTGGCCCATAGATGGACCTAACTGGCCATCCTTTTGATGCGAATCCTTATGCGGATCGCATATCGGCTTGTGTGCGCGCCATTTGCCGCTCTCTTTTACCGGGGTCGCCCATCCGACCGGTGGCCTTCTTACTTTTTGATTGTGGGGCTCTAAGGCCTCCTCGTCAATTCGGCAGTAGCTTTCTTTTGGGTAGCTCTTTGTTCGGCGATCGTCACCGTGTTTGTCTCATGTGTTGAATACTTTGCTCCATCTGATACTGAGTGCATCTTCCGCTGTTTTGAGCTTCCGCTTCTGCTTTTTCAGGCTACGCGCAGTGGCGACGAGCCTTTTCTGGAAGTTATTTTGCTCCAACAGTTTGTCCGACGTGAGATCGTCCGGACTGTTGTCTTCGTCGGGGACGGGTTGTTTATCCAAGTTGTCTTGTTCGGACGATTGCTCGATAGCTTGTTCGTCGTCCACCGGTTCGCCTTGCTTTATGGCTGGGTCTCTGTTGAGGCGGGACATGGTTCGGCGTTTACGTTGCCGTTTTGACTGCTTTTCGAGGGATTTATCCTTCGTAGCGTCCCGTTGTTCCTCGTCTTCATTCCCTTTAGGTGTATCCACCATGTATACATCATGGGATGAGGTGGTTGTCCAGCATCCTATAGGTGCTGGTTCATTATTGTCTCCTACATCGTCGTCCATACCGTCGATGTCTTCGGAGTCGAAATCGAGCACGCCGTGTAAGCTGGCGATGGCTACGGGGGGGTGGTGGGTGGGTGTTGAATTTCTTCGTCGTCCGCATCCCAACCTTCCCGACCGTAGTCCGCCAGGCTCTCCGGATAAAGGAGAGACTTTAGTGAATTCAGGATGTCGCCAAAGGGCGAGTATCGAAGATGTCCACGACCGTGAGCTCTATGACCGGCGCCAATCGGATTCGATTGGCAGGGGCGCGAGGGTTCGAGTCCAGCACCCGGAGTCGAGGTCTTCGCAGCGACAGGATGGAGTTCGCTCAATCGCCATAGAGATTGTAGCCCCGAGGCGGTGTCCAACCACTCGCCCTCGATCGGGGAATCCGCCCGGATTAAGGGTCGGAGCGGATCTTTGGTGCGGCCTCGTGGCACTCGCTCGGGTCAGCAGAGCTAGATCATGCCCATCGAGACAAGGCGGCATGCTATTGCGGCTCGAATCCATCAAGATCAAGTCTCCGCGGATATCGGCCGATAGTTCAAACTTCCAAATCTGACTGATGGCCAGGGCGAAGCTTTCGATCTGCTCCAGATGGCTGCTTAATTGGCCCGTAGTGCAAAGCCACCGAATCGAATATCTGTCCGGGAGAAAAGTCTCACCGGACCGCGTCGTTGTTGATGATCGAAGGAGCCATCGGGCCTATCGGTGACGCACACGAGGAACTCTCAATGAAAGCACCAATGTCGGTGTCAAAATCGGCGGATCTCGGTAGGGGGTCCCGAACTGTGTGTCTAGGCGGATGGTAATAGGAGACAAGGGACACGACGTTTTTACCCAGGTTCGGGCCCTCTCGATGGAGGTAATACCCTACTCCTGCTTGATTAATATTGATGATATGGGTAGTACAAGAGTAGATCTACCACGAGATCAAGGAGGCTAAACCCTAGAAGCTAGCCTATGGTATGATTGTTGTTCTGTCCTACGGACTAAAACTCTCCGGTTTATATAGAGACCGGATAGGTTAGGGTTACACAGAGTCGGTTACAATGGTAGGAGATCTACATATCCGTATCGCCAAGCTTGCCTTCCACGCCAAGGAAAGTTCCATCCGGACACCGGACGAAGTCTTCAATCTTGTATCTTCATAGTCTTGGAGTCCGGCCGTGATGATAGTCCGGCTATCCGGACACCCCCTAGTCCAGGACTCCCTCACACCCCAAGGTAATATTCAAGGAAGACCCAAGCATCTAAGCCTGGGGATGCACCAGATGGCATCCCCTCTTTCGTCCACAATTCTTTGGTATGTTACTTGGAGCTACATTTTTATTCATCACGTGATATGAGTTTTACTTGGAGCATCTTATGCCATAGTTTCATTTGCTTGCTTGATAGTTTGCCACAATCATTGTTTGCTGGACACACCTTTTGAGAGAGACACACATTCATTATGATTTGTTAGAGTACTCTATGTGCTTATTTTATATCTTTTGAGCTAGGCAGTTGTTCTTGTGCTTCACTTATATTTGTTAGAGCACGGTGGTGGTTATGTTTTATAGAAATGAGTGTACTCTCTTGCTTCACTTAAATCTTTTTGAGAGTCTTAAATAGGAAGTGGTAATGAGCACGGGTTATAAGACTAGTCAGAAAAGGATAGGTATTTAAGATTGATATAATAAAATCTTTCGTGTAGGTCACTAAATATGAAACGTATGGTTTAATTATATGGATGTCGTAATATGAAAGAGTATGAGTTCATGATCATTGGTTAGTAGGAATATAGATATTAAAGCTAGTTATTAACTACTCATTTAAGTGTCTGACATGGCATCACTACAAAAAAATACACTTCCGTGATGATACGTGTTTGTCACAGTAGGTCGCGTTTTTTGTCATGCATGTACATCCATGATGATTTTATGACAGAATCAAGATAGTCATACCTGTGCTGTCGTAGAAGTGTTCCATGACATTATGTCAGGACCCCGATCCTAAGTCACACCGATCTAGCATGTAACACATCATATCACTTTGCGGCCTCACGCACGGTATTCCCACGGGTGTCGCCTTACCATGGCCGGACCGCTTATGCCTTTTGGCTCACGATATGATAGTGTCGCTAGCATCCATATGACAAAGAACCCGGCCGACATGGCTAGTCGTGAACCCAAAGCGGCACTAACCCATGGGGACAGGCATACATGAATCACATCGCGCATGTCGGTCATCAACGATATATTCGGGCTGTAGCACTGGCTATCAGGACTCCGGTATCCCGGCTGTAGCAGGCTAGGCAGGACTCGAATAACACCGCGTGACATTTCCCGAAGGACGTATATAGGAACGGTGAAACACATGCCGCTACCAAGTGTCCAAGCAGTAGTGTCAAGGCTAGCGTGACTCGGTGAACCGGTCAGAAGCGGACTACTATCGCCGTAAGCACAAGACTACATTTCCCCATATGAGAGGCTGCCAAGGATAAACAACTAGTTTGTCGGATCCCACGATACCAAGCATTTCAAACATACACACAATATGCTCAATATGCGAGATACAACATGGCATCACAACATAACTCTACGACTCAAAATATTATCCATTAGGCCCGAGGAGCGAGATATTACAAACATGGGTCTCATGACCCAACACTCGAGCATACAAGTCAAAGCACAAGCGAAGCTAAACATGTCCGGGTATAGACAACTATAAATGAAAAAGGCTGGAAGCTCGACTATCTACCGAGATCCTGCCGAGGTACAAGATCGTAGCTGAGGTAACAAGCTAAACGTCAAGTCCAAGCGAACTACTAGCGAGACCGACGCCTCTCGCAAAACATAAAATAAGCAAACGTGAGTACAATTGTACTCAGCAAGACTTACATCGAAACTAACTACATATGCATCATTATCAAAAGGGGTGGTGGAGTTTGACCGCAACAAGCCAGCTTTGACTCGGTGGCTATCCTGAACTACGATTGCAAGTAACTCTTTTGAGGTGGCGCACACGAGTCCACACATTCACCATATCAATACACCACCATGGACCCGCCCCGCCTTCCCACGAGAACGCCATCCATAGCACTCACGCTTATCTTGCGATTTTAGAGTATCCACTTTCACTTGTCTATGAACTGATATAGGCAACCCAGAAGTCCTTCTCCGTGGACACGGCTATTCAATAGATCATATTAAACCCCGCAGGGTGTACTTCTTCACACACGCTCACCACTTACCGCTCGCTTACACGACATGTACTGCAACCTTCAAGCGGAAGCCCAACGTGGTGTCGGCCACAGCCTACCTAAACACTCAAGTCCCTAGTCCAGTTTATCGCCTATTCGGGTTCCATCCGCAGGAGTCCGCCGAGGTTTCCCATACAGCCCCGAACGATGTGTGCGGGGTTCCCGAGATACCAAACGGGCACTCGGTACACCGCCACGGTGCCTACCGCAACACAACCCACCCCTAAGGTCAGCGCTATGTCATGCCCCCAAAGATGCTACAAACACCGAAACTACTTGCAACTCCCTGACCGAGGACAAGGGTGGTCGAAGCCGAGAGGGTCCATTGGTTTCGGCCCAATGCGTGGTAGTAACTGTTTCATGGATCACAAACACGTAACTCAGTTCTCGAGGACGGCTGCAATGAGACAACCCACCATGTACTCCTACATGGCCTCTCACCGCTACCTTTACCAAATCGTGTTCACACACTTAGCTCACACGCAATAGGACATGTTCATATCAATTCCAATTCATTCCCGATGAATCGACCCGACTCAACTCTAAGCAGAGAGCAGCATGACAAACAACCATAAATGAGTAGGCACAACATGGCTCAAACAACTCCTACTCATGCTAGTGGGTTTCATCTAATTACGTGGTATGACAGTCATGCAAAGGATCAAGGGGTTCAGCTACCGCAGCAAGTAACACATGAGTCGTTGTTGTCCAAATGCAGTAAAATAGAGCAGGAGCGAGAGTGGGATTATATCGGAATGAACAAGGGGTTTTGCTTTCCGGCACTTCAAGATAATATAGTTCTTCATCGGTGTCATCGAACTCATCGTTGGACATCGCTCACCGGAGGGACAATTACCGCAAACAAGAGAGAACACAATCAATGCAATGCACATTCACATGAATGACATGTCATATTAAGGTACTGAATTCACCTAATGCAATAATAATCCAAGTTAATTGAAGTGGAATTCAAACAAGGTTGAACTCCAACTCCAAATGCTATTTCATAAATTGTCCTAATCATGATTCATCCTATTCAGTGAGGTTAACTTGTTCAAACATGCATGATCATGGCATAAACAGGTTCTTCATATTTTTCTGATCATTTTTCATATATAAATTATTTCCATCCGAGTTACGGTTGAATTTATATGATTTTTAGAAGTTTAGAGCATTTTCTCAAATTTCCTGAATTATATTAAATCCAAACTAGTTTATTATACCACCGACGTCAAGGTGACGCCGGCGAGTCAACAGGCTGGTCCGGTCAAACCGGCAGTGGGTCCCACGTGTCGAGTAATTAGTTTAATTAGATTTTAATTAAAACTAAACCTGGTTATTAAATGTATCGGGCCCCACTGCCATTGACTCAGAGAGTCAACCAGGCCCACCCGAGGTCAAGGTCTCGCCGGCTGCGGCGTTTAGCCGCCAGCGAGCGACGCGCGGCGGGAGTGGTTTTTGCCGATCCGGCCACCAAATGGATCGGGGAAAGCATCCACATGGAGCTGAGGATGAGCCGAAGCCCTTGGTGGAGGAGTTTGAGCTCGGGGCGGCCGGAATCGACGCCGGCGGCGACCTATGCGGCCGCCGGAGTTCGGCCGAGGTCGAACACGGTGCTAGGGAGCACGGCGAGGCGCGTGGAGTGGCGTGTTGCGCTCCTGTGAGTGCGGTGAGGGCGGTGGTGAGCTCGGAAGCGAGCGTGCGCGGTTGTGGCCACGGCTACGCCATGGCCGGCGGCGAGGAGCAACCGGCTCCGGTGGAAGTCGGCGTTAGCGAGAGGGAAGGGGCCAGGGAAGAGAGGGGATCGACGCAGCAGCTCACCGCGGATCGAGCGAAGGGGTTGGCGAGCTCGGGGAGGCTTCTGCGCCGGTGAATTGGCGGCGGCGATCCCCGGTGGCCGAGAAGGGGGAAGACGCGTGGTGGCAATGCAGGGCTCTCGCGGCCCAATTGGTTGGTGAAGATGGCGCAGAAGGCCATGGCGGTCCTCCTGGACCCATCGGGGAGGCACGGGATGGACGGTGGCTGCGGTGGAGCTCGTCGGTGGCGGCAGCTCCGCTCGGTGAGCTCGGGGAAGAGGGCCAGGGGAAAGAGAGGGAGCGCGAGTGAGGGAGAGGAGCGAGGGGCACGGCGCCGCGTCGTGGCGCCGCAAGGAGGTCGGGAGGGCCAGCAGGCCGGAAGGGAGGAGGTGGCGAGCTCGGCGCGTCGCCAGTCCCTCCTCTCGCCATCGGGCAGAGGTAGGCGACGAGCGGCGTCGGTTGGTGGGCTGGGCCACCAACCGGCCAGCGAGGGAGGGGAAAGAAGGTTGGGCGGTTGGGCGCCAGTAGGTGGGCTGCGCAGTAACTCTCTCCTCTTTAATTTATTGTTTCTGTTTTCTAATATTCTGTAGTTTTAGGGCTTTATTAAAAATACCAGGGCACTTGTAAAAATCCTGAAAATAATTGTGGGCACCTTCTGAAATATATGCAACAGCCCACATTTAGTTTCAGAATTATTTGAGCATTTAAATTATTTATAGCATTCGAATGCCCAATTTCAAACACTCCATGATTTAATTCAAAAATCCATAAATGGCCAAGAAGTATGCTCATCATTTTTGGCAGAGGCTTTCACCTTTATCAAAATCATGAACATTTCCAAAGGCATTTTGGGTTCATTGAAAATATTTTTATTGAACCTAGTTGAATTCAATTGGTGCTAGGGTTTCAACAATCCCTATTTCAACTTTCTGAGAAAATTAACATGATGACATGAATGCCTTAATGCAACTAATGTCAAACAATTCTAGGGCTGTGACACATTACCAAAATTATCATCACGGAAGTGTCCACTTCCATGATGATAAATCGCGTGTCACAGAAGTGCTTTCGTCAAGGGTGACCGACACGTGGCATCCACCGTAACGGAACACCGTTAAGCTATCGGGTCTGGTTTTGGATCCGATAACCCGTTAACAGCCCCGACCAATGGGGATTTTCCACGTGTAAAATCATCATTGGCTGGAGGAAACACGTGTCGGCTCATCGTTGGGACAGATGTCATCCACTCATTGGACGTATACGCGCCTATGATACGTCGACACGTGGCACGCCCAACAGAGGCCCATTCCTGTGAAAAGGCCAGCCCGTTTGACTTGGTCAAACGGTGGCGGGCCGGCCCATGGAAAGCCTGTTAACGACCTGTTCGCATATAGCCCATTTACAGCCCGCTAACCCAAGGCCTGTTACGCCCTATCTAAATTAGGCCAAGTAGCGTCATCTGGGCCATCCAATATGACTCCAGCCTGTTTTTACTTCTGGCCCATGTATGGCCCATGACGTCTTTCGGCCCATATGAGGCCCTATGTAACTCTTGGCCTATTAACGCCCGTGGTGAAATCGCCCGCAATGAACAAAGGTATCACTTTACACCCATTAACGGCCCGTGGTGAAACGGCCCGTAATGAACAATGTATCACTTTATACCCATTAAGGGCCATTATTCATTGGGCTGTTTCAGCCCATGTTATCTTTCGCCTTCTCGAGCCCATTTATTCTGGGCTCATTTCAAAGATTCGCTTACTTATGGCCCGTTCATCGCTATTTTCGCTAGGGCCAAATTCAGCCCATGGTTACTGATCGGCTGTTTGTGGTCCGTTAATATGTTGGGCCGCTTTCATAGCGCCATCAACACGGATATTAACGATGGGCCGTTATAGTCGGCCCATGAATGCATTTATTCCAACTCTAGCCCGCTTACGGCCATAATGCGGCTCGTTATTGGCCCATGTTTGGCCAATCGATCATACGGCCCGTATAAGGCCCATTGATGATACGGCCCATAGAAGGCCCATTGTTTCTACGGCCCGTAGAAGGCCCATTGTTTCTATGGCCCGTAGAAGGCTCATCGCTTTCTGACCGTAGAAGGCCCATCGCTTTCTACGCCCGTAGGAGGCCCAAAGGTCACTACAAAAATATTAGCCCATGGTTATTGTGGCCTAGTTTTAAAAATAGGTTATTGCAGCCACTAGCAAACCGCGGAAAAGAACTGCACCGACTACAAGCAAACAAATAAACAAGACAACAAGGAAATAAATAAGCAAGCAACTTATGCTAGGCTATCACGGCTATTACACATATTACATCCAATGGGCATCAAAGTTCGCCACCAGTGCAAATATAGGGAACAAAGCAGCATACAAACGCCGCAGCAAAACAAGTCTAGAACTGAAACTACTTGAAAGAGTTCAAGAAACAATATCCTGGTACCCATAATGTCGGGCAAGATGCTTAGCAAGCTTATTAACTTTCTCTTGTTTGGCGCTTAAATCCTCCAAATATTGTCACAGCACAAGAAAGTACGATCTGAATTCAGCAGGACTTCCTCTTCTCCTTGACTTCAAAGACAAATTGACCGATGACTTTCAGATTGTAGCTGAGACTGAAGAAGCCGAAGTGATTCAGGTAGCTAATAACCACTCTTACAAGCGAGATATGATCAAGCCCCATGGGTGTTGAATTCCTTACAATTACATAGTGATGTGAACTAGATTATTGACTCTAGTGCAAGTGGGAGACTGTTGGAAATATGCCCTAGAGGCAATAGTAAAATGGTTATTATTATATTTTCTTGTTCACGATAATTGTCTATTCTTCATGCTATAATTGTATTAACAGGAAACCGTAATACATGTGTGAATACATAGACCACAACATGTACCTAGTGAGCCTCTAGTTGACTAGCTCGTTGATCAATAGATGGTTATGGTTTCCTGACCATGGACATTGGATGTCATTGATAACGGGATCACATCATTAGGAGAACGATGTGATGGACAAGACCCAATCCTAAGCATAGCACAAGATCGTGTAGTTCGTTTTGCTAGAGATTTTCTAATGTCAAGTATCATTTCCTTAGACCATGAGATTGTGCAACTCCGGATACCGTAGGAATGCTTTGGTGTACCAAACGCCACAACGAATCGGGTGGCTATAAAGGTGCACTACGGGTATCTCCGAAAGTGTCTGTTGGGTTGGCACGAATCGAGACTGGGATTTGTCACTCAGTGTGACGGAGAGGTATCACTGGGCCCACTCGGTAATGCATCATCATAATGAGCTCGATGTGAGTAATGAGTTAGCCAGGGGATCATGCGTTATGGAACGAGTAAAGAGACTTGCCGGTAACGAGATTGAACGAGGTATGGGGATACCGATGATCGAATCTCGGGCAAGTAACATACCGATGGACAAAAGGAATTGTATATGGGATTGCTTGAATCCTCGACATCGTGGTTCATCCGATGAGATCATCATGGAACATGTGGGAGCCAACATCGGTATCCAGATCCCGATGTTGGTTATTGGCCGGAGAGTTGTCTCGGTCATGTCTGCATGGTTCCCGAACCCGTAGGGTCTACACACTTAAGGTTCGATGACGCTAGGGTTATAAGGAAGATTTGTATGTGATTACCGAATGTTGTTCAGAGTCCCGGATGAGATCCCGGACGTCATGAGGAGTTCCGGAATGGTCCGGAGGTGAAGATTTATATATGGGAAGACATCATACGGTCGCCGGAAATATTCGGGGGTATACCGGTATTGTACCGAGACCACCGGAGGGGTTCCGGAGGTCCACCGGGAGGGTCCACCTGCCCCGGAGGGCCTTATGGGCTGTAGGTGGAAGGGAACCAGCCCTAATTGGGCTGGGGCGCCAACCACCCTAGGGCCCATGCGCCTAGGGTTGGGGGGGGGAACCCTAAAGGGGGCGCCCCCCTTGGCTTGGGGGGCAAGCCTCCTTCCCCTTGGCCGCCGCCCCCCCTCTAGATCCCATCTAGAGGGGCCGGCCCCCTTCCCCCTTCTCCCTATAAATAGAGGGGCGAGGGGAGGGATGCAGCACCACATCCAAGGCGCAGCCCCTCCCCTCCCCAACACCTCTCCTCCTTCGCAAGAGCTTAGCGAAGCCCTGCCGGAGAACTGCCACTCCATCACCACCACGCCGTCGTGCTGCTGTTGGAGCTCTCTTCCTCAACCTCTCCCTCCTCCTTGCTGGATCAAGGCGCGGAGACGCCTCCGCCTGCACGTGTGTTGAACGCGGAGGTGCCGTCTGCTCGGGCGCTAGGATCATCAGTGATTTGGATCACGACGAGTACGACTCCATCAACCCCGTTCTCTTGAACGCTTCCTCTCGCGATCTACAAGGGTATGTAGATGCACTCCTCTCTCTCTCATTGCTAGATGACTCCATGGATTGATCTTGGTGATGCGTAGAAAATTTTGAATTTCTGCTACGTTCCCCAACAGTGGCATCATGAGCTAGGTCTATGCGTAGATTCTATGCATGAGTAGAACACAAAGTAGTTGTGGGCGATGATTTGTTCAATTTGCTTGTCGTTAACTAGTCTTATCTTGATTCGGCGGCATTGTGGGATGGAGGCCCAGACCGACCTTACACGTACACTTACGTGAGACAGGTTCCGCCGACTGACATGCACTTGATGCATAAGGTGTCTAGCGGGTGTCTGTCTCTCCCACTTTAGTCGGATCGGATTCGTTGAAGAGGGTCCTTATGAAGGGTAAATAGCAATTGGCATATCACCGTTGTGGCTTTTGCGTAGGTAAGAAACGTTCTTGCTAGAAACCCATAGCAGCCACGTAAAACATGCAACAACAATTAGAGGACGTCTAACTTGTTTTTGCAGGGTATGCTATGTGATGTTATATGGCCAAAAGGATGTGATGAATTATATATATATATATGTGATGTATGAGATTGATCATATTCTTGTAATAGGAATCACGACTTGCATGTCGATGAGTATGAAAACCGGCAGGAGCCATAGGAGTTGTCTCAATTTATTGTATGACCTGTGTGTCAATGAAAAACACCATGTAATTACTTTACTTTATTGCTAACCATTAGCCATAGTAGTAGAAGTAATAGTTGGCGAGAAAACTTCATGAAGACATGATGATGGAGATCCCGATGATGGAGATCATGGTGTCATGCCGGCGACGAAGGTGATCATGCCGCGCCTCGAAGATGGTGATCAAAAGGCGCAAGATGATATTGGCCATATCATGTCACTTTATGATTTGCATGTGATGTTTGTCATGTTTTTACATCTTATTTGCTTAGAACGACGGTAGCATAAATAAGATGACACCTCGCTAAAATTTCAAGAAAGTGTTCCCCCTAACTGTGCACCGTTGCGAAGGTTCGTTGTTTCGAAGCACCACATGATGATCGGGTGTGATAGATTCTAACGTTCGAATACAACGGGTGTAAGCCAGGTTTACACAAGCAAAACACTTAGGTTGACTTGACGAGCCTAGCATGTATAGACATGGCCTCGGAACACAAGAGACCGAAAGGTCGAACATGAGTCGTATAGCAGATACGATCAACATGTAGATGTTCACCGATGATGACTATTCCGTCTCACGTGATGATCGGACACTGCCTAGTTGACTCGGATCATGTATCACTTAGATGACTAGAGGGATGTCTATCTAAGTGGGAGTTCATTAAATTAGATGAACTTCATTATCATGAACATAGTCAAAAGGTCTTTGCAAATTATGTCGTAGCTCACGCTTTGGTTCTACTGTTTTAGATATGTTCCTAGAGAAAATTTAGTTGAAAGTTGATAGTAGCAATTATGCGGCCTGGGTCCGTATTTTGAGGATTGTCCTCATTGCTGCACAGAAGGCTTATGTCCTTAATGCACCGCTCGGTGTGCTGAACCTCGAACATCGTCTGTGGATGTTGCGAACATCTGACATACACATTTTTGGTGACTACGTGATAGTTTAGTAATGTTAAACGGTTTAGAATTGAGGCGCCGAAGACGATTTTGAAACGTCGTGGAACATATGAGATGTTCAAAGGGATGAAATTGGGATTTCAGGCTCGTGCCCACGTCAAGAGGTATGAGACCTCTGACGAGTTTCTTAAGCCTGCAAACTAAGGGAGAAAAGCTCAATCATTGAGCATGTGCTCAGATTGTCTGAATACTAAAATCACTTGAATCGAGTGGGAGTTAATCTTCCAGATGAGATAGTGGTGGTTCTCCATAGTCACTGCCACCAAGCTATTAGAGCTTCGTGATGAACTATAACATATCAGGGATAGACATGATGATCCTTGAGCAATTTGCGATGTTTGACACCGCGAAAGTAGAAATCAAATAGGAGCATCAATTGTTGATGGTTGGTAAAACCACTAGTTTCAAGATAGGCAAGGGCAAGAAGGGATACTTCATGAAACAACAAATCAGTTGCTGCTCTAGTGAGGAAACCCAGGGTTGAACCCAAACCCGAGACTAAGTGCTTCTATAATGAGGGAACGGTCACTGAAGCAGAACTACCCTAGATACTTGGTAGATGAGAAGGCTGGCAAGGTTGACAGAAGTATATTGGATATACATTATATCAATGTGTGCTTTACTAGTACTCCTAGTAGCACCAGGGTATTATATACCGGTTCGGTTGCTAAGTGTTAGTAACTCGAAATAAAAGCTATGGAATAAACGGAGACTAACTAAAGGTGAGATGATGATATATGTTGGAAGTGTTTCCAAGGTTCATGTGATCAAGCATCGCATGCTCCCTCTACCATCGAGATTGGTGTTGAACCTAAATAATTTTTATTTGGTGTTTGCGTTGAGCATAGACATGATTGGATTATGTTTATCGCAATACGGTTATTCATTTAGGCAGAATAATGGTTACTCTGTTTATTTGAATAATACCTTCAACGGTCTTGCACCTAAAATGAATGGTTTATTAAATCTCGATCATAGGGATACACATGTTCATGCCAAAAGATATAAGATAGTAATGATAGTACCACATACTTGTGGCACTGCCATTTGAGTCACACTGGTATAAAACGCATGAAGAAGCTCCATGTTGATGAATCGTTTGGACTCACTTGATTTTGAATCACTTGAGACATGCAAATCATACCACATGGGCGAGATGACTGAAAGGCCTCATTTTTCCAGTGAGATGAAACAAGAGAGCAACTTGTTGGAACTAATACATTTGATGTGTGTAATCCAATGAGTGCTGAGGCACGCAGTGAATATTGTTATGCTCTTACTTCACAGATGATTTGAGTAGATTCTAAGTATATTTACTTGATGAAACACAAGTCTGAATTATTGAAAGGTTCAAGTAATTTCAGAGTGAAGTTGAAGATCATCGTGACAAGAAGATAAAATGTCTATGCTATGATCATAGAGATGAATATCTGAGTTACGTGTTTGGTACACAATTAAGACATTGTGGAAATTGTTTCACAAATAATGCCGCCTGGAACACCATAGTGTGATGGTGTGTCCGAACATCATAGATGCACCCTATTGGATGTGGTGCATACCATGATGTCTCTTATCAAATTACCACTATTGTTTATGGGTTAGGCATTAGAGACAACCACATTCACCTTAAATAGGGCACCACGTAATTCCGTTGAGATGACACTGTATGAACTATGGTTTATAGAAACCTAAGTTATCATTTATTAAAAGTTTGGGGCTGCGATGCTTATGTGAAAAAGGTTTAGCCTGATAAGCTCGAACCCAAAGCGGATAAATGCATCTTCATAGGACACCCAAAACAGTTGGGTATACCTCCTATTGCGGATACGGAAGCAAAAGTGATTGTTTCTAGAAACGGGTCCTTTCTCGAGGAAAAGTTTCTCTTGAAAGAATTGAGTGGGAGCATGGTGGAGACTTGATGAGGTTATTGAACCGTCACTTCAACTAGTGTGTAGCAGGGCACAAGAAGTTGTTCCTGTGACGCCTACACCAATTGAAGTGGAAGCTTATGATAGTGATCATGAAACTTCGGATCAAGTCACTACCAAACCTCGTAGGTCGACAAGGATGCATACTGCTTCAGAGTGGTACGTAATCCTGTCTTAGGAGGTCATGTTGCTAGACAACAATGAACCTACGAGCTATGGAGAAGCGATGGTGGTCCCGGATTCCGGCAAATGGCTCGAGGCCATAAAATCCGAGAGAGGATCCATGTATGAAAACAAAGTGTAGACTTTGGAAGAACTACTTGATGGTCGTAAGGCTGTTGGGTACAGATGGACTCTAAAAGGGAAGACAGACAATGATGGTATGTGTCACCATTAAGAAAGCTTGACTTGTCTCTAAGATGTTTTCCGACAAGTTCAAGGAGTTGACTATGGTGAGACTTTCTCACTCGTAGCGATGCTAAGAGTCTGTTGGAATTATATTAGCAGCTACTGCACTATTTATGAAATCTTGCAGATAGGATGTCAAAACATTTTTTCCTCAACGATTTTTCTTGAGGAAAGGTTGTATGTGATACAACCAGAAGGTTTTGTCAATCCTGAAAGATGCTAACAAGTGTGCAAAGCTCCAGTAATCCTTATAAGGACTGGAGTAAGCATCTCGGAGATGGAATATACGCTTTGATAGATGATCAAAGATTTTGGGTTTATACAAAGTTTATGAGAAACTTGTATTTCCAAAGAAGTGAGTGGGAGCACTATAGAATTTCTGATAAGTATATGTTGTTAACATATTTTTGATCAGAAATGCTGTATAATTTCTGGAAAGCATATAGGGTTATTTGAAAGGTGTTTTTCAATGGAAAACCTGGATTAAGCTACTTGAACATTGAGCATCAAGATCTATAAGGATAGATCAAAAACGCTTAATAGTACTTTCAAATGAATACATACAGTGATTTTGAAGGAGTTCAAATAGATCAGTAAAGAAGGAGTTCTTGGCTGTGTTGTAAGGTGTGAGCATTGAGTAAGACTCAAGATCTGACCACGGCAGAAGAGAGAGAAAGGACGAAGGTCGTCCCCTATGCTTTAGACGTAGGCTCTACAAAGATGCTATGCTGTGTACCGCACTCAAGTGTGCCTTGCCATGAGTCACCAAGGGGTACAAGAGTGATCCAGAATGGATCACATGACAATGGTCGAACTTATCCTTAGTAACTAGTGGACTAAGGAATTTTCTCGATTATGGAGGTGGTAAAAGAGTTCGTCGTAAAGGATTACGCCGATGCAAACTTTGACACTAATCCGCATGACTCGAGTAGTAAACCGGATTCAGATAGTAGAGCAGTTATTTGGAATAGCTCCAAGTAGCGCATGGGAGCTGCATCTACAAGATGACATAGAGATTCAGAAGCACACGGATCTGAAAGGTTCGCACTGCTGACTAATAACCTCTCTCACAGCGAGATATGATCAAACCCCATGGGTGTTGAATTCATTACAATCACATAGTGATGTGAACTAGATTATTGACTCTAGTGCAAGTGGGAGACTGTTGGAAATATGCCCTAGAGGCAATAATAAAATGGTTATTATTATATTTCCTTGTTCACGATAATTGTCTATTGTTCATGCTATAATTGTATTAACAGGAAACCGTAATACATGTGTGAATGCATAGATCACAACATGTCCCTAGTGAGCCTCTAGTTGACTAGCTCGTTGATCAATAGATGGTTATGGTTTCCTGACCATGGACATTGGATGTCATTGATAACGGGATCACATCATTAGGATAATGATGTGATGGACAAGACCCAATCCTAAGCATAGCACAAGATCGTAGTTCGCTTTGCTAGAGCTTTTCTAATGTCAAGTATCATTTCCTTAGACCATGAGATTATGCAACTCCCGGATACCGTAGGAATGATTTGGTGTACCAAACGTCACAACGAATCGGGTGGCTATAAAGGTGCACTACGGTATCTCCGAAAGTGTCTTGGGTTGGCACGAATCGAGACTGGGATTTGTCACTCTGTGTGACGGAGAGGTATCTCTGGGCCCACTCGGAAATGCATCATCATAATGAGCTCAATGTGAGTAATAAGTTAGCCACGGGATCATGCGTTATGGAACGAGTAAAGAGACTTGCCGGTAACGAGATTGAACAAGGTATGGGGATACCGATGATCGAATCTCGGGCAAGTAACATACCGATGGACAAAGGGAATTGTATACGGGATTGCTTGAATCCTCGACATCGTGGTTCATCCGATGAGATCATCGTGGAACATGTGGGAGCCAACATGGGTATCCAGATCCCGCTGTTGGTTATTGGCCGGAGAGTTGTCTCGGTCATGTCTGCATGGTTCCCGAACCCGTAGGGTCTACACACTTAAGGTTCGATGACGCTAGGGTTATAAGGAAGATTTGTATGTGATTACCGAATGTTGTTCGGAGTTCCGAATGAGATCCCAGACGTCACGAGGAGTTCCGGAATGGTCCGGAGGTGAAGATTTATATATGGGAAGTCATCATACGGCCGCCGGAAATATTCGGGGGTATACCGGTATTGTACCGGGACCACCGGAGGGGTTCCGGGGGTCCACCGGGAGGGTCCACCTGCCCTGGAGGGCCTTATGGGTTGTAGGTGGAAGGGAACCAGCCCCAAGTGGGCTGGGGCGCCAACCCCCCTAGGGCCCATGCGCCTAGGGTTGGGGGGGAACCCTAAAGGGGGCGCCCCCCTTGGTTTGGGGGGCAAGCCTCCTTCCCCTTGGCCGCCGCCCCCCTCTAGATCCCATCTAGAGGGGTCGGCCCCCTTCCCCCTTCTCCCTATAAATAGATGGGCGAGGGGAGGGCTGTAGCACCACATCCAAGGCGCAGCCCCTCCCCTCCCCAACACCTCTCCTCCTCCGCAAGAGCTTGGCGAAGCCCTGCCGGAGAACTACCACTCAATCACCACTACGTCGTCGTGCTGCTATTGAAGCTCTCTTCCTCAACCTCTCCCTCCTCCTTGCTGGATCAAGGTGCGGGAGACGTCTCCGCTCCGTACGTGTGTTGAACGCGGAGATGCCGTCCTTTGGCGCTAGGATCATCAGTGATTTGGATCACGACGAGTACGACTCCATCAACCCCGTTCTCTTGAACGCTTCCTCTCGCGATCTACAAGGGTATGTAGATGCACTCCTCTCTCTCTCTCTCTCGTTGCTAGATGACTCCATAGATTGATCTTGGTGATGCGTAGAAAATTTTGAATTTCTGCTACGTTCCCCAACAAGGAGTATGGGCCATAGCTACGGAATCTGACCTGAGAACAATTGCTCTTCTGCTTTAAACGTGGAGTTTGGGTTAGCTGTGGTGGTCTTCATGCTTTGGGCACTGCGGTAGGTTTACAAACTACTCTTGTGGGGGTACTCTGTGGTGGACATGGTGCTTTGTCAACTATAAGTGGGTTACTATCCGCTGGGGTTGCGGTTAGATGGGTTGTAGCTAGTTCTCTGCCCAACGGTGTAAGTGTGCAATCTGGAAGAGTCTCGATTATTTCTGGTGGGGCTAGTTTGTGGGCCAGTAGAACCATCGTTCTATCTGCATCGACGGGTAGCACTATCTTTTGTGAAGAACGGGTTTTTGCTCCCTTAGGTACTGCCATCACCCCCTCCAATTCAAATGGCTGATAAACAAGAAAAGAAATTGAACGTACAAACATTGTATGATAGACACATGTGGTAATTCACATATATGTTGTATAACCAAACAGGACAGCATGACACAATTTCACATATATGATGCCTAACTAAACAGGATAGCATGACACACTTTCAGATATATGATGGATAACTTAACAGGATATAATGGCATAATTCAACATATGATGAGTACCTAAACAAGATGACATGACAAAACTATATGATGTCTTTCTAAAATAGGTTGGGATGAAATAATTCACATACATGTTGTCTAAGTATACAGGATGGCATGATATAATTGACATAATTGATTCATATACTAAGCAGCTGGCACTCGCATGTATGATCTCTAAACTAAGCAGATAGAATTCAATATTGTGCGTATGATGTCTAAACTAAGCAATGCAAGACACCATATGCATCATATGAGAAATATAAACATTGCAACTTAGAGCATACGCCTCAGGTGGGATATAGGACTGGTGAAAGAACATGCGGTGCCCCCATGTTTGGTTTTGGTAATTGATGACAATCTCTATGGACTAATGGTTGCCTTGAGTTATATTTGAAGGTTTTGTCCATAGGCTTTTATTGGAGTACATGTATGGTTTCAAGGAGAGTTTGTGTTGACCAAGGTGCTATTAAGGAATTATCCAAAGATTGGTCATGTGAGAGTTGAGCTTATTGCAAGCATGTCTTGAAGAATAAGATTGTGTGATCATTCATGTTTACCTTCAAGACATCATCCAAATGAAGAGAGTTGGAAAGATTCAAGGTTGATCAAGACTAAGCCAAGAGTGAATCAAGCTGATCAACTCACAAAGCGTAGAAGATGTACCGAGAGGGATCAAGTGATCCCATGGTATGGTAAGCATTGTCCATTGTGCTTTGTGTACTAACCCATGGTCTATGTGAGAGTTCTACGTGGGGTTAGGTACGTGTTCAAGGGCTTGCGTTAAGAGGAAGATTTCACTCAACCCATGGAGAGGATGACATCAAGTGGTGATCGTCATCAAGATTGCCCTGTGCAAGTTCAAGTGGAGCATCACGAAGAGATCAAGTGCTTGAAGCTTGCCGTCCATTGTGGTGACAATGGAATTGTGAAGATGTGCCTAAGAGTAGCTCACCCATAGTGGACTATGGGGGAGCAATCATCTAGTCTTCATCGAGCCAACGCAATCAAGAAAGGTGGTCCAACTTGAGGGAGGCAAGATCGTCATCATCTAGCTCAAGTGGACCATGTGCAAGGCAAAGGTTTGCCCTTGATAGGTTTTCTATTTTACCGGTCTCATGGTGGTAGTTGGGAGACCGGGTTATAGGATCGTTTGCCGTACTATCAAGGGGGGCTCTCAAGTTGGTAGCTTGATCGTATCGTTAGTAGAGGGCTCAAACCATTGCATCCTTGCATCATGTTTCTTGGTTTGTGTTTGGTGTTTCTCTTTGTGAGTTTTAGAGCTTGTGGTCTTCTTCTTGACAAGCTCGAGTTCATCAAAAACGGAGTTCATGTGCATCTTCTATGATGTTTTCGATGTTGGAGGTTATGCCAGTTCTTCTCTGTTGGAGGTTTCTCTCCTCTATTTATTAGGCATACCTCACCTGCCACTTCTTTACTATAATCAGCCACTGTTAGATGCCACTCGTCGTCTTCTATCCAACAAGCTTGAGTTTGCTCAATTTGAAGCTCATATGCAGAAGTTGTGGCAGTTTAGGCTTTATTGCATCCTCTGTTTTCTCTGTTGTGTTCCTGAAAGCCTCAAGCGGTAGTACTGCTCTCTAGGGCGGTAGTACCACTTGTAAGCGGCAGTACCGTGGCCCTGTGCCGCGCGTAGTACCGTTGCTTCTGGGGATGCATCTTTTCGTGTCGGGTTTCGCGGTAGTAGAGCGGTAGTACCTCTTATAAGCGGTAAGCGGTACTACCTCTCCACCCGAGCGGTACTACCTCTTGTTAGTGGTAAGCGGTACTACCTCTCCTCTCGAGCGGTAGTACCTCTTATAAGTGGTAAGCGGTACTACCTCTCCCCAAAGCGGTACTACCTCTCTGGCAGAACTTAAACTCGTGTTTTCTCTCTCGTTGGGCTGTTTTGTCCGTGCTAAGCGGTAGTACCGCTCCTCCAAGCGGTAGTACCGCTTGTGCACGACCTAAGCACATAACGGTTGGATTCGGGAGGTCCTATAAAAGGGGGTCTTCTTCCCCAATGAACCTTATCCTTTGAGCTCGTGTTCTTCCCCCATTGTTGACCTTCTTCGAGCTTGCTAACTCTCAATCCCTCCATGGATTATTGCTAGTTTTTGTGGGAAAAGAGAGAGGAGATCTAGATCCACATTTCCACCAATCACTTTCTCCTCTATGTGAGGGGAACCCCTTGGATCTAGATCTTGGAGTTCTTGGTGTTCTCCTTCTTGTTCTTCCTCTCATTTTCCTCCCTAGCATTAGTTGCTTCGGTGGGATTTGAGAGTGAAGGACTTGGGCACTCCGTGTGCCCTTGCCATTGCATTTGGTGCATCGGTTTGAGTTCTCCACGGTGATACGTGGAAGTTACAAGTTGAGAAGCTTATTACTCTTGGGTGCTTGGTACCCTTGAGCTTGTTCCTCTTGGGTGCTTGGGCGCCCTAGACGGTTTGTGGTGTTCGGAACTCAATCACTGTGGTGTAAAGCTCCGGGCAAGCGTCGGGGTCTCCAATTAGGTTGTGGAGATCGCCTGAGCAATTTGACGGTACCGTGACCGCCCCAAGGGTTGCCAAAGTGTACGGGTTCGGTGACCGCCCCCAAGGGTTGCCATTTGTACGGGTTCGGTGACTGCCCTCAAGGGTCCCTTAGTGGAATCACGACATCTTGCATTGTGCGAGGGCATGAGGAGATTACAGTGGCCCTAGTGGCTTCTTGGGGAGAATTGTGCCTCCACACCGCTCCAAACGGAGATTAGCATCCGCAAGGGTGTGAACTTCGGGATACATCGTTGTCTCCGCGTTCCTTGGTTATCTCTTACCCGAGCCCTTTACTTATGCACTTTACTTTGTGATAGCCATATTGTTCTTTGTCATATATCTTGCTATCACATAGTTGCTTATCTTGCTTAGCATAAGTTGTTGGTGCACATAGGTGAGCCTAGTTGTTGTAGGTTTTGTGCTTGACAAATTAACTTTTAGGTTTATTCCGCATTTGTTCAAGCATCTACCGTAATTATTTTAAAATGCCTATTCACCCCCCCCCCTTCTAAGCGACATCCACGATCTTTCAACTGGTCATCTGTCTCTGAATCCTCCTCTGAGGAGCTCCCTGTAACCATCGAGATATATGCTTCAACAGGTACCATTGCCTGCTCTAAAGACCTTGTTTTCACTCCAGATTTTTCATAACCGGCTCAAATGGTTGATACACATGAAGAGTAGTTCAATATACACAGATTGTCGACAAATGGAATACGTAATGAAAAAAAAGATGGCACGAGATAATTCACATATATGATGCCTGGCTCCATTGCGGTGCATAATTCACATATATGATAACTGGCTGAAAAACATGGCATTGCATTATTCACATATCTGATATAGAAAGCAAACAGAGGCATTCACACAAAGCATGTCTAATCTAAGCGAGATGGCATGGCAATGCAAGACACCATATGCATGATATGAGCAATATAACCCAGCCAAATTAGAGCATGCACCTTGGGGGAATACGACTGGTCATCTCTCTCTCAATCGCCCTCTAAGGAGCTATTCAGAATCAGCAAAGAAATCAGATCGACAGGCACTACAAAAAAAGACACATCCGTGACATTTTGGGCGAACAATTTTTTTTTCTCATACATATGACACTTCTATGACGATAATTGTGACAAAACCGGTATCATCACGGATGTGGTGGGCTCCTACTTCTATGACAAAAATCATGACAGAAAATGGGCTTTTCGTCTCCGGCGGGCCGGAGACGCAGCTGCATGACATTCTTTGGGCCGTCCATGATGGAAAAATTGTGGTAGAAGCGAGGGAAGGAAAATTTCGGGAGTTGCGGTTACGGTGGGAGGTCGTGGGCGGCGATGGGTGTTTCTCGTGCACGTGACGCTGCTGCGTACGAGGCGCTGGCTAATCAACCCGAACGAGGCGTTGGGCTCTAATCGAACCCGAAATTACAGATGCGAACTCTGGCGTTCTCGAACTCGAGCGATCGATCGATGGTCGTTAATCGAACCCGATGGAGCGATTCTTCGCTACTCCCGCTAATCAAGCCGATCGATTGATGAACAATGGCGTTGCTATGGGGGTTGGATGAACAATGAGCAAGGGCGTTGCCTCCGATGAACAGGACCCGTGGTGTGGAGGGCTGGATGAACAGAGATCGTGGAGGGTGGCCATGGAGGGTGGTTGAACAGACCCGTGGTGTGGAGGGCTGGATGAACAGTGAGACGGTGGAGGGGTGCCCGTGGAGGGTGGTTGAACAAGAGCCGATGGAGTAGCGTGGTGGAGGCTGGATGAACAGGAGCCCGTGGAGGCTGGAGGAGGTCGACGGTGGAGATGAACAAAGATCCGTGGAGTCCTGTTTTGCGACGCCACACCCTCCCGATGAACAGGACCCCGTTTTGACAGTGGCGCCCAACACAAGTCCGCTTAAATGCATTTTGCGGTGCGCCACACCCCTCCCGATCAACAGGGACCCTCGTTTCGACCGTAGGAGGTCCGTTTCCTCCGTTTTGCGGTACGCCACACCCCTCCCGATCAACATGACCCCCATTTCGACCGTAGGAGGCCCGTTTCCTCAGTTTTGCGGTACGCCACACCCCTCCCGATCAACAGGACCCCGATCCGAACGTAGGAGGTCTTTTTCCTCCGTTGTGCGATACGCCAAGCCTCGTTTCCATCGCCTGTTCCATCCAAGCTCTCCCGATGAACACGACCACGCATTCCGTTCCGACCCAGCCGGTTGGCTCCCCATGAACACGACGACGACGTTGTTTCTCCGTTCCGACCCAACCATGTACGTATGCGCGAGTAGGCGTTCGAGACCCCGCCCGTATGTACACATATGTGTACATGCTACGTGCGCGCCTCTACTACGACACGTGCGCGCCTCTACATCGACCAGTATGTATGTACACATTCGCGATTAGGATGACAACGCTACGTACGCTTCGACCAGGTAGGTCCCGACTGTCAGGAACTTCCTTGCCTGCGAAGATGTAGCTGGTGGGTCCCAGCAGTCAGGGGGGCGAATCGTTTTGTTTTTTTGCCCGGACGCACTTCCTTGCGTGCGAAGGCGTAGCTGGTGGGTCCCAGCAGTCAGGGGGTGAATCTTTTTTTTTTGCCCGGACGCACTTCCTTGCATGCGAAGATGAAGCTGGTGGGTTCCAGCAGTCAAGGGGAAACGTTTTTTCCATGAAATATAGTGGCCCATCCAGTGGGTCCCAGCTGTCAGGTGGAGGAATCATTATTTTCCACGTAATAAGGAGGCACTTCCTTGCTGCGACCGTGGACCCAGCTGTCAGCCTCTCCACGTACAACCCACGTCCGATGGAAGTCGTTCCTTGACCACGTTGACCACGCCGCGCCGAGAGCACCAGGGCGGTGGACGACGGCGAGGCCTAGGAAGGGGACGACGGGGAGCCGGGGAAGACGCGGCAGTGGAAGCCCGCACGAAGAGGAGTATGAGGGTTCACTGGTTCAGCTGCGGTGTGAGGCTGTCGTCGCAGCAGGGCCTGGCCAGCGGTGGGAATAATAGGGGGCGGTGAGGCCTCCGCGGCAGCACAGCCAACCATGGGACGCAGGAGCATGCGGCATGACCGGCGCTGCTTTGGGCGGCCGGAGCAAGAAGACCAGAGGTTGAAGAAGCACTACGGCCGTTGGATGGACATCGTACGGTCACTGGAGCTAGAATCGTTCATATTGACTAAAGTTGACAAAGGCCCCCGTCCCAGTTAACTTAGTAGGCCCACAAGTCAGCCTCCCACCATGGTGTGTCCAGCTAGCAGGGGGAGTATTCATTTTTTTGTGCGTAATAAGGAGGCACTTCCGATGGGTCCGAGCTGACAGCGGGGGGAACGTTTTTTCGCGAAATAAGCTGGCCCGCTCGGTGGGTCCCAGCGATCGAGGAACGTTTTTAGCGAAATAAGGTGGCCCGTCCGTGGGTCCCTCTTTGTCGTGGAGGAATAATTATTTTGCGCTGTAATAAGGAGGCACTTCCTTGCGGCGCCGGACCCACCGTCAGCCTCTCCACGTATAGTACTCTTCCGATGGAAGTCGGTCGTTGACCAAGTTGACCACGCTGCACCGAGAGCACCAGGGCGGTGGTCTGGACGACGACGAGGCCTAGGAAGGGGACGACGCGGAGCCAGGGAAGACGCAGCAGTGGAAGCCAGCGGAGAGGAGTACGAGGGTTCACCGGTTCGGCAGCGTGTGAGGTTGTCGCCGCCGCGAGAATAACGAGGTGTGGGTGAGTAGAGGATGGCACGGCGGCCGGTGGGAGTAGTACGGGCGGTGAGGCCTCAGCGGCATCACAGCCGCCACGGGAGGCGAGGAGCACGCGACACGACCGGGCGCTGCTTTGGGCGGTGGAGCAAGAAAACCAGAGGTTGAAGAAGCACTCGACCGTTGGATGGACATCGACGATCACTTCAGCTAGAATCGTTTATATTGACTAAGTTGACAAAGCCCTTGGTACGCGTCAACTTAGTAGGCCCACACTTCGATTTGGCAGAGAACATATAGCCCATTTGCGATTTGTAAGAATGTACAACCCATTTTTTAATTCTAATGGAATTTACTACAGCCCATTTACAGTTTGTTAAAAGTATAGCCCAACTTCTAGCTAGGACAACGATTAATAATTTCAAATAACCGCCCAAAACAGAATTCAAAAAAAAATTCCCACATTTGATGGGATCCGAAATATTTTTATCCAAAATTTCTAGTCAGGTTAAATATAATTTCCAAATAAAGTTGTATTACGTTAAAATCCAACGAAATATTGTGCGCGCAACAAGTAATGAAATTAAAATTTCCAAATTCCAAAAATAATATATTTTTCAAACTAATTACGCGTTTGGTGCATAGTAATTGCCCAGTTATTATAGTTACATCCCATTTATTATTTCTTAAAGTCCATTTTCTTGTTAAGCCTAATGCATACCTCCTAGGAAACTTTGCAGCCAACAAGGGATATACAAGTTGACCCGGATATTGTGTACAACTGTCGGCCCAGTTGCATTGCTGATGTTGAAAAAAGGCATGTGTAGTATAGTACAACTGAGGGAGTCCCGGATTAGGGGGTGTCCGGATTGCCGGACTACCATCATCGGCCGGACTATCATCGGCCGGACTATCATCATCAACCGGACTCCAAGACTATGAAGATACAAGATTGAAGACTTCACCCCGTGTCCGGATGGGACTTTCCTTGGCGTGGAAGGCAAGCTTGGCGATACGTATATGTAGATCTCCTACCATTGTAACCGACTCTATGTAACCCTAGCCCTCTCCGGTGTCTATATAAACCGGAGGGCTTTAGTCCGTAGGACTACAATCACAACAACCCTTACAATCATACCATAGGCTAGCTTCTAGGGTTTAGCCTCCTTGATCTCATGGTAGATCCACTCTTGTAAACATCCACAATATCAATATCAATCAAGCAGGACGTGGGGTTTTACCTCCATCAAGAGGGCCCGAACACAGGTAAACATCGTGTCCCTTGTCTCCGTTACCATCCGCCTAGACGCACAGTTTGGGACCCCCTACCGAGATCCGCCGGTTTTGACACCGACATTGGTGCTTTCATTGAGAGTTCCTCCGTATGCCGCCACCGATAGGCTTGATGGCCTCTTCAATCAACAACGACGCAGTCCTGGGTGAGACCTTTCTCCCCGGAAAGATCTTCGTATTCGGCGGCTTCGCACTGTGGGCCAACTCCCTTGGCCATCTGGAGCAGATCAAAAGCTACGCCCCTGGCCGTCAGGTCAGGTTTGGAAGCCTAAACTTCACGGCCGACATCCGCGGGGACTTGATCTTCGATGGATCTGAGCCACAGCCGAGCGTGCCGCGCTATCATGATGGGCATGACCTAACTCTGCCGCCGGACAGCACCTTGGAGGCCTCACCCGGATCCGCTCCGACCCATAGTCCGGAGCCGATCGCTCGAATCGAGGACGGATGGCTGGACACCGCCTCGGGAGCCGCAATTTCTACGGCGATGGAGCCGAACACTTACCTTGTCCCACATAAAGCCCATGACTCCGAGGTGCCGGACTCCTGCGGACTCGATCCTCCTGCGCCCGCCACGAATCCGATTACGCCGATCATGGAATTCACCGCTGCGGACATCTTTCAGCACTCGCCCTTCGGCGATATCATAAATTCACTGAAGCATCTCTCGCTATCCGGAGAGCCCTGGCCGAACTACGGCCAGGACGGGTGGGACGCGGACGACGAAGAAATTCAGATCCCACCCACCACCCACTTCAGAGCCACCGTCGGCGATTTAACAACCGACGATTCGACTACGACTCAAGACATCGACGGTAAGGACGACGATGCCGGAGACTACCAAGAACCAGTGTTCACAGGACCTTTGGAAGACCACCTCGTCATACGACATATACATGGTGGACATCCCAAAAGATGGGGACGGCGAAGAAGCAGCGGAGGCCGATTCCTTAAAGAAACAGCCCAAGCGCCCGACGCCGGCGGCGCGCTCTAAATCCCGCCACGGCAAGAATGGAGATTCCGCACAGAGATAATAACACCCCGAAAGTGCCGAAGACAACTCCCTCCAAAGACGATCCAGCGCGGGAGGGGGCAGAAGCAAGCCCTCGGGAGAGGGCGGCATTTAAGAGGTCGAGGATGACAATTACTTACCTCCCTCCGGAGACGAGGCAAGCCTCGGCGACGATTTAATTCGCATGCCTGAAGATCCCGTCGAACAAGAGCGTTTCAGACGCAGGCTAATGGCCACGACAAACAGCCTAAAGAAAAAGCAACAACAACTTCAAGCTGATCAAGACCTACTGGCCGACAGATGGACCGAGGTCCTCGCGGCCGAAGAGTATGAACTCGAACGCCCCTCCAAAAGTTACCCAAAACGCAAGTTGCTCCCCCGATTAGAGGAGGCAGCATCACCAGCGCACAATACGGCAGACCGACCACCTCGTGGCCGTGATAGAGAGGCGTGCAAGCCCTCCACCAAAACCGTACCCCGGCATCGCTCCAAAAGCAGGAAGCCACGGGGGAACGCGCCGGACTTGCGAGATATATTGGAGGACAAGGCAAGACAATCCAGATCTATCTATGGATCACGTGGGCGCCTACGACCCACGCGAATACCGCCGCACGGATACAACTACTCGGCCAAAACACAGCATAACGCTCTCTCGAGCTACGCCGCGATATTGCTCAATACAGAGGCGCCACACCCACTATGCTTCACCGACGAAGTAATGGATCATCAAATCCTAAAGGGTTCAAACCCGTTAATATCGAATCCTACGATGGCACAACAGACCCTCGGGTCTGGATTGAGGATTATCTCCTCCATATACACATGGCCCGCGCGACGCATCTTCACGCCATCAAATATCTCCCTCAAGCTTAAAGGACCAGCTCGGCATTGGCTTAACAGCCTGCCCGCAGAGTCAATTGGATGTTGGGAAGACCGGAAGCCGCATTCCTCGACAACATCCAGTGGCACGTATGTGCGACCACCGGACGCAGATGACCTAAGCCACATAATCCAGCAGCCGATTTAATCGGCCAGCAATTCGACACGGTTCTTAACAAAGAAAATCAAATCGCCGACCGTCCGGATGCGTAGCACTCGCTGCCTTCAAACATAACATCCGCGACGAGTGGCTGGCCCGCACCTAGGACAGAGAAGCGAAATCCATGGCAGCCCTCACATCCCTCATGACCCGCTTCAGGCGGTAGAGGATAGCTGGCTCGCTCGCGATAACAACCTCAAGAAAAACGCCGCAGTCCGGATACCAAGGACCGCAATGGCAGGTTGCGTCGAAACAAAAACAAACGCCGCGTTAACGGCGACATCAATGAGGATACGGCAGTCAACGCCGGATTCCGAGGCTCCAAACACGGTCAACGGAAGAAGCCATTCAAAAGAACCACTCCGGGCCCGTCCAATTTGGACCGAATACTCGACCGCTCTTGTCAAATACATGGAACCCCGAAAAGCCAGCTAACCATACCAACAGAGATTGTTGGGTATTCAAGCAGCAGCAAATTAATCGCCGAAAATAGTGACAAGGGCTACACAATGATGACGAAGAAGAGACCGGCGCCCGAACAACAGAGGACAAAAGGATTCCCCCTCAAGTTCGGACGGTAAACATGATATACGCAACGATATTCCCAAGAGGGAGCGGAAGCGTGTACTAAGGGACGATACGCGATGGAGCCATCGCCCCAAAATTCAACCCATGGTCCTCTTGCCCGATCACTTTCGATCGAAGAGACCATCCGACCAAGATCCGCCATGGCGGATTCGCCGCATTGGTTTTAGACCCAATCGTTGATGGATTTCACCTCACGAGTCCCGATGGACGGCGGCAGAGCCTAAACCTGCTTTATCGGATACATGTGCAAGATGGGCATAGACCCTTCAAGGATTAAACCTACAACGCGACCTTCAAAGGCGCCATACCAGGTGTCGAGGCCAATTGTACAGCTCGCTTACTCGAAGTGGTCTTCGGATCCCGGATAATTTCGAAGCGAGGAGTTAATCTTCGACATAGTCCCGCTCATGCGGCTATCACGCTCTGCTTTCGGACGAACGCGCTTGTAAAATTCAACGCGTGCCGCATTATGCATACCTTAAGCTCAAGATGCCAGGCCCTCGTGGAGTCATCACGGTCAATGGAAACACGGAACGCTCCCTCCGAACGGAGGAACATACAGCGGCTCTCGCGGCAGAAGTAAAGAGCAGCCTTTTAAGGCAATTATCGAGTCCGGCCGTTAAACGACCGGACACAACCAAACGCGCCCGGAGCAAAATCAACCAAGACCACAGCACGCCCGTGCACACGTAGTAATGCGCCCCCAACCCCAGCCCTCGCAAAAATTGTAAGACAAACTCTCCACAGACATAATTACATACGGAGATACCATGGGCATAGGGGAAGGGCACAACCACAACAGACCAGAGTGCGGTTCGACCACACCGGGGCTCCCAAGTGTGTCGCTTTTTTTCTTTTATTTTTCTTTTTATATATGAACTCAGTCCGCGCGAACCTACCGAACTCATGATGCAACAGCCGTGGAAGGATAAAGGCCGCGATTTAACACTCAGTGGTCTCCATCACGAGCATTAAATTTTTTAAATACAACATTCCGCTGCCTACCCTCGAGGGAGATGCCTTTAATTCGTCCAATCCCTTGCTTTCCGCACTATTTGTATCATTCCGCACTGATAGCATATCTTCTCGAATAAAATGCAGCACTTTTGCCTATAATTGCATCACTTTATATATATATATATATATATATGTTCATTTACAACATGTTGCACCCGTGCATCTTGGTACGGCCAAATACACCAGGGGCTTATGTCCTCCGCTTTATGGTGTGATAAAGTCCGCACACTTTCACAAGTGCGGCACCCGAACTTATAGCATTATATGAATCAGCTCGAATCATGTCTTGGGTCAATAGTTGGGTTTGCCTGCCCCATGTTTGGCACCTTACGCCCGCTCTATCGGCTAAGGTAGCACTAGGAGAACCACTACGATTGCGCCCGGTTGAGCCGGGTTAACGCCTCGATGAAAAAGCTAAACTGACCGGCATGATAAGGCGTGAGACTGGTCGCTGTTCGAGAGGTCCTTTCGGTCCTTAAAGACCTCGCCGCTTGAGCGAAGTTCGGATTATGTCCGATGAAGGCGTGATAGCGCCCAATTCGGTCTTCCGAATACTAGGGGCTTCACCAAATTTAAAATTATAGAATTATATGGCTAAGTGAGAGTGTTCAAGCACTATAAGTCCGGTTGCCTTGTTCGTTGTGTTGAGCGCCCCTAGATGGACCCAAAATGGGAACAAGAGTGCTCAAGTTTATCCCGAACACCCCAAAGACTGTGGCATGGGGGCGGCCGACGACTTGCCATCTCTCGATTTAATAAACGGCCGCATGTAAGGTAATATTTTAAATTAAACAAGCGTTGCTTAGCGATATGAACAAAGTTTTCAGCGCACAGGATAACGCATTGCGAATTCACTCAAAATTACATCCACGGGGCACTCATCCGCAATCTTGCGGGCACCCTTCAGACAGCCTTATAGTAAATTTCGGGCGACGATGCTCCTTGCCCACCGGTGGCGCTCGCTGATTATCTTCTCCGCATCCAGCTTGCCCCAATGCACCTTTGCGCGGGCAAGGGCCCGACGAGCACCTTCAATACAAAGCGGAGCGCTTGATAACCTCCACCTGGGGCACGATCCACCAGCCGTCGCAGACGAGGCCGGTAGCTCCTGTGCATGGCCTCTCCAGCCACAAACCGGACTATGAGGCCCTTCATGGCCTGCTCGGCCACCTTGTGAAGTTCAACCAGCTGCTTCACTGGTCGCTAGGGGCACTGGATGGCCGGCCTCAAAGATACCGAGACCGTAAGACCTTCTCCGTTGAGCTCCCTCCTCGGCTCGGTAGAATGCGGCGACATCGCATACATCGCGAGGCAGATCTGCAAACGCCTCGAGAGCTCGAACCGGGTAAGTAACACGTAATTTACATTCACATGCTTGCTTTGCAAGAAAAATGCCTTACCCGCCGCTATCTTCTTCATCAATTCAACCTCTGAAGGGACTTATGGGCCTCGCCCTTGGCGGTTTTACACTTTCGAGAGCGAGGCAAGCTCGGACTCGAGTCTTTGAGTCACGCCCAAACTCTCATGCTTTTCCATGAGAGCCTCGGAGCTCTTGCTGAACCACCGCCACCCGCGCCTCCTGCTTTTCGCTCCCCCGTTCCGTGGCGCATTATGCTCGGCACAGACACGGCCTCCTTCAGGCCGCCACCTCGCTCGTGGCCCTGCAGTACCCATGTTATCCTTGTTATTTTTGTCGCAACCTAAATCCTTTTCTCAGAAGGTACAAATTCAAAGTGGTGTTACTCACCTTCTTTGTCTTGAGCTGCTTCTGGCGTGGCGAGCTCTTGCCCGACCACTCGAGCTCCTGCTTCAACGCACCGACTCCGCAAGATCGGTCGGCAGAGGTCAAGCAGCGCAGCCTCGCAACCCATATTGACATAATTTTTAGCAACCTCACAGATATCTTGTTTCAGATCCTCATCCGCTTTTCTTTCCAACACCGAACCGAGCATCGGGGCTACCGTCTATGCGGTATTACATTGCATATTTTTAACTTCTTACCTCAAAGCCCGATAGAAGGCTATTGCAGCTTGGTAAGCCCACCTTTGGTGAGCTGCACTTTTGAATCACCGCACTCATAATAGTGCGGTGTTCTTCCTCGATGGAAGCGCCTGCAGCGCCTCAACAAATTACCCGCGCCTCGGTTGGGCGGAAGCCGCCAAGATCACGGTCTTGCCCTTCGCTCGAAGGGCCGCGGCGGACTCCGGAACCACTGCGGTTCTGCTGTGAGTCCGGCGCAAAGTCCGGGAGGACGCCTTGTGGCGCCTCCGGAGCCTCCCCCTGATGGGTCCCTTCGAGGGATCCCACCTCGGCGTCCTCGGTGTCGCGAGGGGTGGAGGCGGTCGGGATGGAGTCTACATCCGACGAAGCCAACGACCCGCTCGATGAAGCGGGGAGATCATCACTGGCCGGACTACAGGCAGCATGCGGCATTAGAATGACACTATGTGACGCAGAAAAAGAAATTATAAATCATTCAGGAATCCGGATACTTACGATCTCGCCGGAGGCCTGGCCCTTGAAGGCCATTCTTCCTCGCCAACGTTGATGTTGGCAGAGCTGTCCGGGAATAGTCCTTCCCTCTTGACCCTCCGCCTCCCCCCGCTTGGGGAAGCCTTCCTCTTCCTCGAGGGAGTCCTCTTCCTCCTCCTCATTTTCGGGGGAGGAGTCAGCCCCGGAGTCATCGGACACTTGAAAACGGGCACTCTTTCGAGCACCCGTGGCCTCCTTCTTGGCCTTCTTCTCTGGCACCACGTGCGGTGCCGGAACCAGCAGCCTCGCTAGACAAGCGTCTCATCGGATTTTCGGCATAGGAGCCGGACAGTAATCTGCTCCGCCTTCTTCATCCAGTCCCGCAAAGGAAAAGGGAAATTAAAACCCGAATAGAGTCAAACTATGGAAAACGAAGTGTCCCGTAAAGGGTAGAATCACTTACCTCGTCACCTGGCATGGGCGAAATCACGATCTTCATCATGGATGCGGGGCTTGCGCCTTGAACAACACCTTCCAGCGCCTTTCAGACGTTGTGTCGAAGAGCTTGTTCAGCGCTGGTGCTGTTCCGGATCGAACTCCCATAGATTGAATGCCCGCTCTTGGCATGGGAGAATCCGCGACGAGCATGACTTGGACCATGTTAACCAGCCTGAGCTTCTTCACCAACTTCTTGATACAGGTTTGGAGTCCCGTCAGCTCCTTCAAACTGCCCCACAGCAAGCCCTTCTCTTTCCGTGAGGTGAGCTGCGTGGGGATACCAGATCTAAACTTGGGGGCCGCCGCCCATTTAGGGTCACGCTGCTCGGTGATATAGAACCACCCCGATTGCCACCCCTTGACGGATTCCACGAAGGCCCTTCGAACCAAAGGACGCTGGGCATCTTGCCCAACATGGCGCCCCGCACTCCGCTTGAATGCCCTTCACTACCTTCGCTTGACATTGAAGGTCTTGAGCCACAAGTCAAGTGGGGCTGGATGCGAGAGGAAGGCCTCGCACACCCACGATAAACGCCGAGATGTTGAGGATGAAGTTCGCGCCAGATCATGGAAATCCAGGCCGTAGTAGAACATGAGCCCCGGAGAAAGGGGTGAAGTGGAAAGCCCAGTCCGCGGAGGAAGTGGGAAAGAAAGACAACCCTCTCATGGGGCCTGGGGGTGGGGATGAGCTGCCCCTCGTCGGGCAGCCGGTGCGCGATGTCGCCGAAGAGGTATCCGGCGCCGTGCAGTTTGGCGATTTGCTCCTCCTTAATGGTGGAGGCCAACCATTTACCTCCCGCTCCAGACATGGTCGGAGAAGGTTGAGACGAGATGCGCGGACTTGGGCGCTGGAGCTCGAAAAGCTTGGAGATGGATAAGCAAAGGAGGAAGAAGGCGAGGGTGAGAAGGTGAATCCTTATCCCTTATATGGGCGGGCGAAGTCTTACGCGTCCCCACCGCCCGGTAAAACTCGCTATCTCCCAAGCGCCACCATCAATGACGCGTTGGGTTACCCACGCCCGTATTGATGAGAATACCGGATTATGGGGAAACATGATCTCTGCTTCAACAAGATGTGCCAAGGAAACCGCTTCGCTAAATGCACTGAGGTGGTAAAGTAAAAACAATTCGAGTAATGGCTTGGTAGTGGTGTGACGTCATGCCACGGAAAACGCCGGCAGATTGAACTTGTGTATATATTATTATTCTCTATGGTGGAATGTGGAATTTATTTTGCGAGCGGACACTATCCCGGTGTTCACAATCTTCTATCATTTGAGGAGGAACCCGCCTTGCAATGCCAAGCAATATACACGCCGGACTTATTGTCATTGAAGCCTGGTTCGGGGGCTACTGAGGGAGTCCCGGATTAGGGGGTGTCCGGATTGCCGGACTACCATCATCGGCCGGACTATCATCGACCGGACTATCATCATCAACCGGACTCCAAGACTATGAAGATACAAGATTGAAGACTTCACCCCGTGTCCGGATGGGAATTTCCTTGGCGTGGAAGGCAAGCTTGGCGATACGGATATGTAGATCTCCTACCATTGTAACCGACTCTATGTAACCCTAGCCCTCTCCGGTGTCTATATAAACCGGAGGGCTTTAGTCCGTAGGACTACAATCACAACAGCCCTTACAATCATACCATAGGCTAGCTTCTAGGGTTTAGCCTCCTTGATCTCGTGGTAGATCCACTCTTGTAAACATCCACAATATCAATATCAATCAAGCAGGGACGAGGGTTTTACCTCCATCAAGAGGGCCCAACACGGGTAAACATCGTGTCCCTTGTCTCCTGTTACCATCCGCCTAGACGCACAGTTCGGGACCCCCTACCCGAGATCCGCCGGTTTTGACACCGACAACAACCTAACATGGTTACTCAACCCACATTCAGCGACGCCGGAAAGGACCAAACAAGGCTTCTGTACAACTTCTTTAAGTCACTGAGCTCAATTAATAACTTAAGAAAAAAGTTAGATTACAGTGGAACCTAATTAAAAGTTGTCACGAGCAAATAAATAGTTCAACGGGTCACACTTGTGCGTGTGCGCGTGTGTGTGCGTGTGTGTGTGTGTGTGTGTGTGTGAGAGAGAGAGAGAGAGATAGAGAGAGAGACCCATCGGTCGATGCTCGTAAATACATCTTTCATGCATTGCTGATGCTCAGTAAAAACTTATATAGTTGACACAATCATATAGAACATCATAGCACACTGAACTTGCATACAAAAATTTCACGTAGGCGGCACAATCAGGATGGAAGCAGTGGATCGCTACAGGAAGGGCTATGTTGAAACCAACGAAGTCGTACATAACGGTTCATCGTCTTTATAAATGACGGGGAAATATCTTGAATGTTGTGCAAAGAAAATGATGACAACACAATAAGTTCTCGCTAGCACATTAAGTTGACGACAGCCCTTTCTAAAAAAGTTCATGTACAAAATTAGAACAGGTCACAATCAAACCCATCGGCATATCGCTGTTTTGCACCCATAGCTCGGATTTAACTAGTACTCTCGACAAGATTCAGCTTGTTACCTCAAATTAGAGCACATCCAGCAGCCAGCCCCGCCTCTTCTCCCAAAGAAGCAGTGGCCTCTCCGCGCGATGGAGTAGGCCCCGCGCCATCCATCGCTCCGAGCAACACGGGAAAGTCCGACGTTGACTCCTGTAATGGACGTCGTGGACGGACCCTGGCACCAGCGGCGGCGGCAGGACTTCGATTGATGGATTGACCACTTCTTCGACATGCACGAACACTCGATACAGGTACATCCCTAACATGGTCCACGGCGGCCTTGGTGGCGGCGAATAGTACAACCCCGGTTCCTGCACCGGTATCTCGACACCAATCACCTTCGGTATGGTGGACGGCTTCTTCATCCATGCCATAACCATTAGAGCCCAGCTATCTGGAGGAACAAACATACTTACGAGCTCACCTCCAAGGTCGTTAATAAGCTCGTTCATGGACTCGCTGTTCCAAGCACGTCGAGGCATGCCGTGGAAGGTAAGCTTTGTTAAAACTCAAGCTCGAGGGCACCGAGCCCCATCCCGGTGCCACCGATCAAAGCTCACCAGCGCCATCGCAAAACAAACGCCGGAAGATTCGAACACACAATCTGCAATGAAAGTTGTCCGAACCCGACGAAGAAATCAGCGGTGGCGGACGACTTCGACGAGCAAGTCACTTATTTGGATGTCGTGCGCAATGCCAAGAGCTTTGACAAGGTCGTCCAGCGAGACGGGAGGCCGGTTGCTGTTGATGGTTACCATCAGCACTTTGCCGGCAAAGTGGTCGTCAAGCGCCGCCATGCCACTGTTGAGCGACAACACGCAGCGACCGAAGGCAGGATGGACCTCAGGATCTCCGGCTCGGAGATCCGCGTTGACCGGCGACATGATAGTGTGCTTGAGTACAGGGACTATAGTATGGGGATTTGGGGGAACTGGAGTAGGAATCAAAATTCTAGAGGTAGGGGAGGGGCGGGAGACTGGGGATGAAAAGTTAGCATGAATTTCGAGCACGCGCCAATATGCTCTCGGCGCGCAAGCACACGAAAACACCGGTGGTGCCCACACGTCGGCCTAAGAGTCCTTATTCTTTCTTTTTTGGAGAGCCCGCCTTTTTTCAGATCTTTTGAGAGCCCGCCCGAGAGTCATAATTGACCTGTTTGGCATTGCGCTACTACTCGCCCATATTCAACGACACCTCACTGCCCAAACAAGTTTACATCATCGAAAAGACAAGGAGCTCAAATTATATAACTTGAAAAAGGAGATATACTCAACACCGGAGAATGGTGATGCCCTCATTTAGCCCACCAAGAGTTCGAGACAATAAACAGTTCAAACAACGATATATACAACATTCAAACACCGACTAGTGACTACTATCGACATAAACAACAAGACATGATAGTTCATAAGAAGTCTTGCTACACCACCAAAACGCACCCATCTCAGCAAGCTAAGACTCTCGTGATCCGCATTTAGAATGACATTCTAAATGTAAGCAACTATTACATAGAAAGAGTGACATAGACGAGGATGACCAAATGACAAGGAATATGCATAACAAAAGAAAGAACTACCCATCTAGAACCAGCAGCAAAGACAACAAAGTCATTCAAGAGATGATCCAACACCATCATAATTTGCAGCCCCGCTCAATGACCAAAGTGATCCGGAGACACCAAGATTCCACCCTTTGATGCAACAGCCCAATTACCTATCAACCTCAAGGCTTGAACCACATCACTGCATGTCGAATTGAGACATCCAAGGATCAAAGTTAATCCGATGCCTTTGTCATTCTCACCTTCTTTGGCTGCAGGCTGTATCGTTGACAATCGGGGAGTTTGCTCCCGAACTCCTAGGGCTCGCTGTAGACCCAGCTTTTCCATAGCAAACAGAGCCTCTCTGCCATCAAGGTCCTTGCCAACGGTGATCTCCTGGTTAATTGGATAATTGAGTCCGAGAAACAGAGAGTGTAAACCAAGGCTGTTTACCCGCCTACAACTAAAAAATCCTAAAGGTCCCAACAAGCTGGTATCCTGCTCATAGACATAACAACCGCTGTCCGGATACTCACGTATTACACGGTGCTTGTATACAGTGGGGTTTTTGCAATATAACTTTTCCGCTCATGTGTCCGAATGATCATCGCCTTTTGCCGTCAGTCGATCGAGCGAGGAACCAGTTGTGCTTCCCTGTTTTTGGCAAAGGTGGTGTGATTACAAAGGGCAGAATCGAGGGACACCGCATCATATCAAAAAGGACAGGCATTGTTAATGTAAGATCAGCATTGTTCAGAGTATGAGTAGGATAATGCAAGGAACAGTAGTGATATGTCCCTGTTGGAACTGGGAGGAAAATACAGGGAAATGTATACTGGGCTCGAAAATATAGAAGTGACATGCATGGTTATACTCATGTTATCTTGCAATCGATTCTTCACAGGGAACTACCATGTCATGCATGTTATGTAATCATGTTCTGTCCTCACAAACAAATTCTTCAAGGTAACTAACAAACCATGCATTGTTATATAATCGTGTTCTGTGGGCAAAATTTTTGTGAGGATATTATTCTAGCCATTGATTGCTGAAGGGCGAATATAGGTATGTACACATGGTAAGCATTGCAGGATTTCACTACTTCCAAATATAGAGTTCTCCATATGCACATTTACTTCCCTAATGTATGGTTAGATGAAACCAACAGTGTGGTGCATGTTTCTACATCATGAAAATGAGGAAACTAACATGGCCATTGATACACACTCATATTTAGTAGTAGTATATATATTACTATAAAATAAGGATAATATCCATATATTCCTAACCGCTTGATTATTCAGGTACAAATTGGCTGTAATGACATGGTCACAATCGCATGAATTAACTCATTCCAAATATAGCTGATTTACGGCGTCTCTAATATATTGCCATAGTTCTACTCAAATTCTGCTCAAACAGGATATGCCAATCATCACAAAAGTTCAAACAGTGTCATGGCGTCATCATTAACATGAGAGGAAACAACTTACATGCGCCGTCCCAAGAATACGTGGTGCCATCTGCTTTGTCGATCACGTAGATGATGCCATTGTGTTCAATAGCATCACGTATGTGTATCAACTTTGACGATGATCCACTGAGCCGAGTTGTCTCCAGCTAAAGAAGGCACCGACATAAAGATAGGCGAGTCCGCGGTCGAACAAGGCAATTAGCTTGAAGTCTGCATAATTCGCATGTCGTGTGGGCACTTGGCAGATTACAATCTTCTGCAAAACAAGGTCCGTCCAACTGACGTAGTAATCTAGATGACTTGGACTGCGATGGTAATACTCTATATAATCCAACGGAGGAAGGATAATCTCATGGAGGTCCGGAAGTTCACGAGCACCAACTTTTACCGCCTTCTCTCAAGGCAGCCATCCAAAGGGAGTTCATGCCGACCCAGTACATACCTGCCAAGAAGTTTCGGGTGATGGTGATCGGATCGATGTCGAGGGAAATGATGTACGGCGACACACCACATATCTGCAAAGAAGTTTCGGCTAATGGAGATCGGATTGAAGTCGAGGGGCATCATGCACGCCTCCGTATCATGGTGAGCCAATCTCGCAAGACCAGATAGCAGCAAGCAAGGTGTCTTGAAAAGCTTACCTCGCTTCGACGATGGCCGTGTGCATGTCCCTCGAGCATGCAGCCAGCCACAGGGCGGTCAGCATATCCATACACGAACAACAGAGGTCGAGGATGTCACTGGGGAGATTGCTCCAATCGTGGCTCATATGGATGCTGCGCGGTTCGCATTCGGCCATGGTGGAGTTTGGAAGGGGGCTTGATTTACGGGGGAGAAGGATGTCGGTGCTGGAGCGGCTAGCGAGGGAATAGTGGTACTGGGGGAGGCGAGCGAGGCGACGGTACACGGGAGCATAGTGAGATGGATACGGAGACAGAGACGGAGAAGGAGATGGAGGAGGAGATGGAGTGGTGCTATGGGAGCGGAGAGGGAGACGAGGCGAGGCGCCAATGTGTTGTATAAATAAGTGGTGACAGACTGCATAGTGCATAGGGTGAGGCTGACTTTGGTAACCCGAACACGCCGCCTCGCCTGGACTAGTGTCAGGTGCAGGGTGTTGTCACTTCACTGTGAGGACCGGATGAATAGTATTCTGACCATCAAGTGTACCACAGTTGTACTACTACTACTACTACTAGTAGTAGGAACATGAGTACTCCAGTATTGTATAGAGGAAATAGGTCTCCCGTGCTAGCATGCCTATTCACTTCATCGTTCAGGTATCATCCATATTGTGAGCGTAACCAAATTCTCGTGCATGCCCAATCAACGCCTCTGCCGTGATGCATGCAAAGGGTCGCCTGTGCATCAAGGATGGCATGCAGATCGCTCCACACTTGAGAAGAGGAAAATGGAAAGGTAGAACGCGGCAGCAGGAAGAGAACGCTGGCTAATGAGGCTGGGAGGATCGAGCAGGAAGTTAATGCTCCACGCCTAAAGGTTTTGGGAAAACCTGATTTTCATAAGGTGACTTATACTCACCTAAACGGAGGGAGTATTCCTTAACCGTAGAATGTTGTGTCTCCCACTCGCGCTCAAAAAAAAAGCTACGACACATTTTTTATCTGTTTGCATAGGTCCCACCTATCGTGAAGGATGGCACGATACCTAACAGGTACGACTCCTCGCCTACCCACATAGCCTTTTCGCTTAGTCTACCTAGCCGCCTAATCAACTGCCTCGCACGCCACTTCTCCCATTTACTTCCATCGGGAACCGATTCGCCTCGCTTCTTCACCTCCCCTTCGCCTTCATTTGCATCCAAACCCCACTGCGTTCACATTGTTTTAACCTCTTTAAATAATCATCTACTACTTCAGTTAGACTAGCCATCTAATCCTAATTCTCCAAACCATAGCCCTCCGCTCCAGCGGTTCCAAATGGCGAAAGAGATCGAGATGCAGGTTTTAGCGTCCAACATGTCCTCGTCAAGGCTCGATGCACATAGTTGCCACCGTCACCGTCCACCCAAGGGTTGTTCGATAGTGGATCAACAATGTATCCAACTCCCTCAAAAAGGTAGAGACGAGGGTCATCGGTCTCGATGCAGAGTACACGGAGCGTGCCCCTGGGAAGATCCAGCGCACCGCCGTCCTTCAACTGTGCCTCGAAGATGATGTTTTGGTGTACCACATCATACACTCACCCACCATACCAGGTGAGCTTCACGATTTCTTGTCTCGGGAGGACGTATACTTATGTGGGGCAGCCATCGAAGGGGACAAACAGAAGCTAGAGCCGTACAACCTTGATTTGAAAAGCATCACGACCTACAAACCGTAATCAAAATTCCTGTAGAAGATTGTGCTAAACAGACACCATCCCTATTCGACGTAGCAAATTTTGTGCTCGGTACAAATCTTCAGAAGGGTGACGAGACGGTGGCATTAAGGTCGTCTGGATGGGAGAATTATCCCTTGATGTACGAGCGGATAAAATATGCTGCCCTCGATGCCCGTGTGAGTTTCGAGATAGCTGCAAGGTCCAAAGAGCTTGTTGGGAAGCTGTCTCCCACAGAGAATGAGAACAAGAAGAAGAAGAAGAAGAAGAAGAAGAAGAAGAAGAAGAAGAAGAAGAAGAAGAAGAAGAAGAAGAAAATGTTGCACCAAAGAGGAGGGCATTATGGATGGATGAACTATTTCCTCTCTTGTAAAAAAATTATTCCTCTCGGTGTATTTGATATAGATGGACTATTCGATGGTGTGCATGTCTTTGGAACAGAGTAGTAGCATGGGTCCGCTTGACTATAAGGAACTATTTATCCGCATATATAGCTTTCTCGCTACTCCTTCCAAAGGATCGGTATCAGATGCATGTGTCCGTGAGACATGACAGCTTGTCCATGGAAGTTCAACTCTGGCGACCATCACGCTTCATCTCGCGATTCCCATGACGCCTCCAACCCACGGCACCACGCCCGACATGCGCCTCACCCTCTCACCGCACCGCCTCTACCTTTGTGTGCATGACATGTGGGCCACCTAAAATGTGGCGAGCATCAAGTTTCTACCACAGCCACCAGCGATTCCCACGACGCCGCTCGAACCCATGAAACCACATGTCCCTCGACCTGCGGCTCACCCCTCTTGGCCCCACCGCCTCTCGCCGGAGGATTACATGTGGACCAGTCACCCATCGGGTCCACATGTTATTGACTCAAAGGTAGGTGTAGTAAGGCGCTGAAGCTCACCCCAACGGCCCTAAGAGGAAATGTAACTCCTCAAGGCCAGGCTTGTGGTGCTCCTGCAGCACGAACTCATGCCAAACTCGAGATTTGTTTATTTACTATACATGCACGCAACGATTTAATGGACATTGTAATCTCAACATGTGATGGGGAGCTCTAGATTTGAATTTGAAACTTATAAAATGAATAAACTGGGAGAGAGGGAGTATATCGTAGGATGTGTCCCATACAAAATAAGTCCCCTAGTTTGTCACCGTGAAGATGCGGTTAGAAAGGAGCATAGCGTCTTCCTACTCGTACGACAACAAATCGGCCGCAGACAGCATGGTCCGCCTTTGACCGCCATGTGCAAGGTTCGTGCTATCTTATTCAATCTCACCGTGGTTCCATCGTACCAATTCATGCGGTGGCCCGTTGCATGGCTGATCCCAATGTTGGACAAAGGTTCTACGGGAACAGTGTCACCGTTGTAAATGTTGTGCAAATTGATGTTCGTACCCTCCCGTACATATGCAAGCCAATCTCCACTGCACCGAGCCTAGCTCGTGAAATAGTGGGCGGGGGAGAATTAGGAAATGGACACGAAGTAGTCTTTATAATGCATTTACTACGTGATCAAACTCATCTTACCTGCTCATCGGAGGAATTCGAGTGCCCTCAACGTCGGCATCTCAAGGGCGCCAACTTGCAACTACTGACCACGCCGCTACCGGAGAGACCCCCAAGGAAACATCCTCGTGCATTCCACGGAACATCAAGATGCATTTGTATGAGTAGTTTATCTTGTGAGAGAAAAGGATGTACGAGGGAAGGCCTCTAGAGATAGAGATGGACACTACTACTACCAATGTGCTAGCCCGTGCGTTGCAATGGATCCAAACTAGTAGAATAATACTTGTTCACGTGCTTGAAATATAAACACTCTAGTTTTGATATACATGTTTCAGCTGACACGACAGCTTGTCCATGGAAGTTGAACCACGGCGACCATCACGTTTCTTCTTTCTACCACTGCCACACCCACACCCGATTCCCACGACGCCACTCCAACCCATGACACGACGTCCCCCGACGTGGACATGGATCCTCCGACGTGGTTATCACCGCCTTGCCTGCGCTTTTCTTTCACAGTGGGACCCATGCTTATTGGTCCCACATGTCGCGATGTAATGGTAGGATTGTTCGTGCCCTCATCCCTCTCGGCCCCACCGCCTCCGCCTTTGTGTGCATGACATGCGGGCCAGCTGAACTGCGGCGACCATCAACTTTCTACCACAGACACACCCGATTGACGCGGTTTTCCGCTCCGCTGCGTGCTCGATCCGCACTCCCGCACCCTCGAATTTTCATCCAACGGCTGTGACACATTTCGTCCCGGGCATCAATCCTCAGCTGGAGTACTTATGTACTACAGGTAGTACCCGTTGGTGTGGCCATCTACGCCTCGTAACGCCCTGATGCCCAGCTGTGGCACCCTCGCCACGGCCACGCCACCACCGGCCGGTTCATCTCGAAGGAGTAAGTTGCGAACCACGCCACCACCATGAGAATGACATGTGGGCCAGCCGCATTTAAGGTCCGCATGTCATTGACTCATAGGCCGGGCACTAAGCCACCAAAGTTTGGTCCCGTGGGCCCCGAGAGGGAAATGTAATTCCTGCGGCAGGCCTTGTGGTGCTCCCGCAGTACGAGCTCGTGCCAAAACTGGAATTTGTTTCTTACTAGTACTACCAACTGGAGTAGTACTAGTAAGGTACAAGTGCATTGCACGCATGAGATTCTGGTGGTTTGTGCATTATGCTTCTACATGTGAAGATTTCTGGATTCTAACATGTGGCAAAATCTGGTGGAATGTAAGGTTAGGCAAGTTTGATTAACTTAGGTGAGTGTTTGGTTCAAGCCACACCTTAGGCAAGCCACACTAAGGCCCCACATGACATACACACAAAAAATGTGGCAAGATTCCCTTAGGCTTGCCAACTTGTGGCTCTCATTTTGAAGAACTAATAACTTTGCCTAAGCTTAGTTGTGGCAAAGTTAGTCATGGATTAAGTTCAACCATGGAGTCTTCTAGATTATACATGTGGCAGAATCTGGTGGATGATATCCAACGGCCAGTAGTGCTCGGATTTGCCATCTTTGTACCGTCGGATTGGCTTCATAACGACCAACTTTTAAAGTTTTTCACACACTATATAGGGGGTGTAGATATAGATGTGCCGGTCCGTTGCAATGGATCCAAAGTATATCTATTTAATGGGGTGCACTCTAAACACATTATCTATTTATTTTTCTCTAACCTTCCGTAGCCATGCAACCAAGCCACATAAGCTTCATGGGTGCCCCCCACATCATATTATTCATACTACGTTGATTGAAAAAAAGATAAATCACCGAAAACAAGATCTTCCCGTTTTTTGTTCCTACGATGTTGTGTCGTGCACGTACCTACTAGTTGTATAGTGGTAGTACTAGTAATGTAGTATTATGAGTACAAACTTGGTACTAGTAGGAGTAGTACTAGTACAGAATGCTCCTACTCTATCAACAAGCCCCGTCTGACACCAAATTTCTTGGCTTCCGTGCAACAGCTAGATCTTCCCCTCGTTTCTGTTTTCCAACCCGACGGCGGGCGGGGTGTCGGTTTTCTCAACGGCGGTCCCACATGAAAGTGAAAATGCTAGGCAACACGCCTTCCCTAAGCTATGTGTCGTGCCGGACGGGCCGTGTTGTACTCCCGATTCCTGGGCGTGTCGGGGTGCGACGCAAACGCGGCAGGCCTTTTCCTTTTACTAGCAATGTGCCCATGCGTTGTGACGGATCCAATGTAGTAGAATAGTAGTATTTGTTCACAAACTTGAAAGAAATCACTATTGTTTTAATATACTCCTAATATATTACCCCTCCGCACTCTAAATATTTGTCTTTTTGAGATTTCAAATGGACTATCACATACGGATTATATAGACATATTCTAGTGTTTCTAGTAAGATTCCTGCGTTACGGTTAATGGAAAAGGTAAGCACAACTTATAGATCGACGGATGGATGTAGCGACCGCACCTCAAACAGTCTGATCTCGTGCTCAAAGTGTCATGCTCGGATCAAGAATGCCGACACCACACAAGACTCGGAGGATTTATAACAGAGTAGCAATCACACACTTATTACAAAACGAATGTCTCAAGAGAGAACTTAATAAAAATAAATATGGCTTCAAGGCCATCTAATACGATAACAACGGAAGGCTTGGAAGAATAAGCGAGTCCATCAACTCCAACGGCATCACTGAGTATAGAACCACGACCTATGCACCTTACTGTCGTTCGAAAAGTCTGCAACATGAAACGTTGCAGCCCTCAAAATGGGTCAAGACATGGAATATGCCGCAATGTAACACATAGAGAATAATGGAATAATAAGCCTATACTACATGCATATATGGCTGGTGGAAAGCTCTATGGTTACAGCTTTTGCATAAAGCCAATTTTTCCCTACTTCAAAGGAATAAATTTATTTAACTATCATGGTGGTTAGAAACATTGAGAATGGTTGACAAGATTCTCAATCCCAATTAAAAGTACTCATTACCAAACCCAACAATATTAATTAGAAGTAACATGATGAGATTCACATGATATCCAAGTACTAGATACTCAAGATGTCCATAACCGGGACACGGCTAACCATGATTAGTTTATACACTCGAGAGGTTTATGACTTTTCCCCACAAGACTCAATCGCCTCCGCTGGATTTCTCGCACTACATGATGTTTGAGAAACGGATGACCGAGACATAGTCTTTCGTAAGCACTAGCACCTTACTTGTGGGTAGACCGCACACCTACTTTCCCCTACATCCGCTAGTCTACCCGTAAGAGTTAGCACAACTTAATCAACTATGCCAGAGCCCATAATGGCTTGTGGCTACACGGAAGTTTCTAGTTTGAATAATCTCATGATCCCTTTGAGCCCGGGTGGCGGTCCAAGAAATACAGCAAGTCCTCGATAGAAACCAGGTGCCTCAATCCACCCAGATGTGTGTTTAAGTTGCCACCTTAAATTAACCATTAAATAACAATCTCACATCTGTCATGGATACATCACCCAATCCACGTCTACTAGCATAGCATGGCATAATAAGCAAACGTAGAACTAACTCCCAAGGGTTTGATAATAAAACAGGTAATAGGTACTACCTCATCTACTTCCCATCCCACAATTTAATTAGATCCTAATCATGCAATGTTCGAGGATAGATCTAATGCATAAAAACTGGGTAGTAGAAAAGGTATGATCAAACTGTTACTTGCCTTTGCCGATGATCCATGAAACCTAGAGACTCAAGTAACAAAGCGCGACTCCGTATTCTATCGCAGACAAACAAAAAGGCATACAATAAGTAATCATCTAATGCATAGGTAAAACTCAATAGATCTAACCAGATAGTTCAACTTAAGAACTCCGGTTTGCAAAAAGAATCAAATCAAACGAAGCAACAAAAGTCAAACGGTGGAAGAAAACAGCTTCGTCTTACTAATCAGGATCTAGGTCAAATTTTACAGAAACAAAAACTTGTTTAAATTGGTTATTCGGAAAGAGGGTTTCGATACGAAACTCTAGGCGCTTGAATCGCCTGATTCCGATAAACGAGCGAAAAGTTATACTCAAACGAAAATCGGATCTGGAATCGCGATCAGCAAAATCGCGTATTAAATCCGAGAAAAAGAAAAACGACGAACGGGTTAACGAACGGACGATCGTTAACTAAACCAATCTGACGAACGTGTTCGTTTAAACGAACTAACAGACGAACGTCCGCTAATTAGCCTAAACCGAAAAAACCGAATCTAATAAAAAACCGAAACTAAAAAACCGAAATAAAAACGGAAGAAAAACCGCCCGGTTTTCTAAAAAAAAACCGGCGGCACGCGGATCGAGGCGGCGGCGAACCTCGGCGGCGGCGGCGACGAAGTCCGGCGGTCGGCGGCGGGCGCGGGTACGGCGGCGGCGGCGCGGCTAGAGTTAGGGTTTGGGGCATGGCATGGCGGGCGCTGGGCTCAGCATGGGCGCGGTGGCGGGCGGGCGGCTGGCCTCCAGGGCGCCGGGCGGCGCTATTTAGCGCCCGAGCGAGTCCCGCCGGCACGACCCAAAGGCGGTTTTTTTTTTTTTTTAAATAATAACGCGTAGAAAATAAATAAAAAGAAATACTAAACGGACTCCAAAAATCCCGAAATGAATTTTCCTCGGCTTCTAAAATCAAGCCGGATTTAATGAACATTTATTTGGGGCCTAAATGCAATTTTGAAAAACGTGCATTTTTCCTAAATTCAAATAAAAAGGCGAAAAACTCCAAAATAAAATCATATTTGATTTTATTATTAAATCTTCATTATTTCTTTATTTTGGGAAAGTCATTTTATTCCCTCTCTTATATTTTGGTAGTAGAAATAATTGAAGATAAAATAATTAAAATCAAATGATCCTATTTTCAAAATTTGAGAAAACTCAAATATGAAAATAACGAAAATCCCCAACTCTCTCCGTGGGTTCTTGAGTTGTGTAGAATTTCTAGGATCGAGCAAAATGCAACGAAAAAAATATGATATGCAATGATGCTCTATGTATAACATTCCAAATTGAAAATTTGGGATGTTACAAACCTACCCCCTTAAGATGAATCTCGCCCTCAAGATTCGGGTTGGCTAGAAAATAGGTGAGAGTGGTCCTTAAGCAAATCCTCCTCTCGCTCCCAGGTGGCTTCATCCTCAGTGTGGTGGCTCCACTGAACTTTGCAAAACTTAATGACCTTGTTGCGGGTGACTCGGCTGGCATATTCCAGAATCTTAACCGGTTTCTCCTCGTAGGTCAAATCATCATTCATCCGAATCGCTTCAGTGGCAATCAGTATCTCTCGGTGGTATATCGCCATCTCTCGTGACACTTCTTCAACCGAGAAACATGAAACACATCATGAACTCCTCGACAATCCTTCGGTAGTTCCAACTTGTACGCAACTTCTCCCATGCGTTCCAAGACACGATAAGGTCCTACAAATCATGGCGCTAACTTTCTTTAACTCCAAAATGCTTAACTCCTCGAAGCGGCGATATCAAGATAAACTCGCTCCGACTTCAGATTCGTCTCCTTGCGCTTTGAATCTGCATAGCTTTTCCGTCTTGACTGGGCTACCTTGAGCCTATCGCGAATCAACTTTACTTTCCGTTCAGACTCCTTAATCAAATCCGGTCCAAACAACTGGCGGTCTCCAACTTCATCCCACAACAACGGGGTCCTGCACCTCCTTCCGTACAAGGCTTCGAAAGGGGCCATCTTCAAACTGGATTGATAACTGTTGTTGTAAGAAAACTCCGCATATGGCAAGTTGTCATCCCAACTTGATCCATAATCCAAAGCACAAGCTCTAAGCATATCCTCCAAAATCTGGTTGACTCTCTCGGTTTGTCCATCTGTCTGTGGATGAAAAGTCGCTAAACTCCAGCCTGGTTCCCAAAGTTTCGTGCAACTGCTTCCGAACTTTGAGGTGAATTGGGTTCCTCTATCTGATACGATACTCCTCGGAACTCCATGCAAGCATACAATCCTGGTCATGTATATCTCAGCCAATTTGGCACTGCTGTAGGTAGTTTTTACGAATGAAATGAGCTACCTTCGTCAAACGATCGACTATAACCCAAATTGAGTCATAGCTCTGAACGAGTCCCGGGCAATCCTGTGATGAAATCCATACCTAGTTTATCCCACTTCCATTCGGTATAGGCAATGGTTGTAATAACTCCTGGGCTTCGTGTTCAGCCTTCACCCTCGACATACATCACAAACTGCTACGTACTCGCAATATCCTTCTTCATTCCGTCCACCAAAAGTATTCTTCAAATCCAAATACATCTTGGTATTTCTGGGTGAATCGAATATGGTGAATCATGTGCCTCTTGTAGAATCAACTTCCGATCTCCGGTCATTGGGCACATAAACACGGTCTTCAAACCATAAGGTATCGTGCTCATCCTCACGAAATCCCTTAGCCTTTCCTTCGCCATTTTCTCCTTTATAGAGGCAACTTTGTCATGGATCTTCCGAGCTTCCCTGATCTTGTCCATCAAAGTTGATCAATCTCCAATGCTGCTACATAGCCTCTCGAACTATTTCCAAACATAGCTCTCAAGATCTTCGGCTAACTCCTTTGGTATTTCTCCGTCATTAGGGTGTTGACGTGACTCTTACGGCTCAACGCGTCTGCTACAACGTTAGCCTTTCCGGGTGATAATGTAATCTCATGTCATAATCTTTGATGAGCTCCAACCATCTCCTTTGCCCGAGATTTAGCTCCTTCGCGTGAAGATGTACTTCAAACTCTTGTGATCCGATACACCTCACAATGATTTCCAATGAGGAAATGTCTCCATGTTTTCAACGCATGCACTACGGCTGCTAACTCCAAATCATGCGTAGTATAATTTAGCTCATGAGGCTTAAGTGTCGTGAAGCATACGAAACAACTCTCCCTCCTGCATAAGCACCGCTCCAAGTCCTCGACGTGAAGCGCCGCAATACACCTCATAATCCTTGGTCCGATCTCGCAGAATTAACACCGGTGAAGTAACCAAACGCTTTCTTCAACTCTTGGAAACTAGCTTCACACCTCGGTCCAAATGAACTTGGTATCCTTCTTCAACAATTCTGTCATAGGCTTCGCAATCCTTGAGAAATTCTCAATGAATCTCCGGTAGTATCCCGTGAGTCCAAGGAAACTCCGGATCTCTCCAACTGTTGTTGGCGCTTCCCAGTTTGTTACAGTGACAACTTTGGTGGGGTCTACTGCTATACCTTCTCCGGATATAACATGTCCAAGAAATCCAACTTCCTTCAACCAAAACTCACACTTGCTGAACTTGGCATATAACTAGTGTTCTCTGAGCTTCTCGAGTACCAAACGCAAGTGCTCCTTATGTTCTTCTTCATTCTTCAAGTAAACCAAAATATCATCAATGAACACCACGACGAACTTATCCAAAAACTCCATAAACACTTTGTTCATAAAATAGGCAGGTGCGTTAATCAGACCAAATGACATAACGGTATACTCATACAGCCCGTACCTGGTGGTAAAAGCCGTCTTAGGTATATCCTGCTCTCGAATCTTCAATCGATGGTACCGATCGCAAATCGATCTTGGAAAACACCTTAGCTCCTTGCAATTGGTCAAACAAGTCATTGATCATCGGTAACGGGTACTTGTTCTTGATGGTCACTTCATTCAATCCGTGATAATCAACAACCATTCTTAATGATCCATCCTTCTTCTCCACTAGAAGTACTGGTGATCCCCAAGGCGAAGAACTTGGGCAAATAAAACCTTTATCCAGTAACTCCTTAATCTGCTTCTTAATTTCCTCCAAATCTTGGGCTGGCATCCTATACGGTCTCTTAGATATCGCCCGGGTGCCCGCAATAGTTCAATCAGAAATTCAATGTCTCTATCCGTGGCATGCCCGCAACTCTTCCGAATACATCGGGAAATCCTTTACCACCGGTACTTCCTCCCGCACAACTCCCGATAAGGAATTTACATGTGCCCTTCTCGCTCATGCCGTGATACATACTTGATTCTCCTTCCTTCGGTGTCGTAAGCAAAATTGTCTTATCGGCGCAATCGATGTTTCCTCCATACATCGACAACCAATCCATACCAAGAATTACATCCAAACCTTGGGATTCCAATATAATTAAATCCGCTGGGAAAACATGCCTCCCTATACTTAATGGCACTTGAAAACATCCTTGATCGCCATATACTCCGCCTCCCGGTGAGCTTACTAGCATGGGTGTCTTAAGAGTTCTAGTGGGCAGGCTAAACTTATCCACAAATCCCTTGATATGTATGAATGCGATGCACCAAGATCAAAAAGAACAACCGCAGAAATGACTTAACCAAAAACTTACCTATTATCGTGATCCGGCTGAGCTTCAACCTCCTCCACGGTAACGTGGTTCACTTGTCCTTTTTGAAAGGGTTCGCTTCTTTCCCGAGCTTCCATTGCCATTTCCATTTTGGCCTTCTCGACAATCATTTGCATAATGCCCATCTTGCGGCACTTAAAGCAAGTGATGTGGCTCAGTCTACCTTGGATGGTGTTGACGGTTGGTGCGGTTTTGTCCATTGCTTCCTCCATTCCCTGCTCCCATTCTTGGTGCCATTATGGTTGTGCGAGCTACCTCCATGGGTATGCTGAAATTGTCCTCCGCCTTCGGGTAAAGCGAAGTTTCGCTGAGCTCCGAGTTATTCTTCCCCGTCCATACTTCCTCTTGCGATAGTCAATCTGCTGATGCTTCCTTCAATCATGAGAGCACGGTCTACTAACTCCTGGTAGTTATTGAAAGTGGCTACCATCAACTGCATGCTCAACTCATCATTCAGTCCTTCTAGAAACTTCTCCGCTTAGCTGCATCCGTAGCGCGTCATCTGGGGCATAACGTGCTAGCTTATCAAATCATCTACATACCGCCAACTGTCTGGTCCTCCTTGGCGTAAGTTGCGAAACTCACGCTTCTTCATGGCCATAGCTCCCGCTGAAACATGGGCAGACGGAAAGCTTGTTGAAATCGATCCCATGTGACATGTGGTTCAGGGTAAGTGGATGTAAAATTCTCCCACCATGCTGCCGGGTCCTTCAAGCTGATGTGGCAAATTTAACCCTTTCTCCATCTCAGACATCCTGCAATGGTCAACTCCTCCCTATCTTACGGAGCCAATCATCTGCAACAATCGCTCGGTGCTACCGAAAACACCGTGGATTCAGCCTTAAGAAACGGGTCAAATGGTCAACAGTGGTGGTGGTGGCGGTTGTTGTTGTTGTTGTTGTTGTTGTTGTTGTTGTTGTTGTTGTTGTTGTTGTTGTTGTTGTTGTTGTTGTTGCCTTGGTTCTGCATCAATGTTTGAATCAAGGCATTCTCGTCTGAATCAACTGAGTGATCTCAAGCGGAAAACAAACCGGGTCGCGCCTGAGGCATCCGAGGGTTTAAAGAAAAGACGAGAGTTAAGAATAGAATGAGGTATAGAGAGAAACACTACCCATATGCACATGAGACAAATCACACAATATCACTCCAATCAATTCAAACAAGGGCATACAACGGTCTATCTATCGTTACAAAGTGCTGAACTAAAACTAAATAAAAAGGGAAAATCTACTATCGTTATGGTGGTCAACTTGAAAAACTGTCCGATGAAGACTCCATGATATCTGCTCCACTTCATCTTCAAATCATCATCACTAGGATCGGAATCGATGTCGCCGATGATGATGTAGTTCTCGGACATGTGTTATCTTCATCTTCCTCCGGTGCTGAATTTCCCATGAGTTCTTCAATCTTCTCCTTAAGATCGCTGCTTTGTCCCACTAGAGCTACAATATCCTCCATGTAGTCCTTGCGAGTGGCCTTAGTTCTCCTTCTAGTTCGATAATCTTGGCTTTTGCTGTCTTCAACTCCATCATGTCTCACAAGACATCCTGGTTCTCCTGGCGTCGAATGTGCTGATTTAACTCCTGGATGAAAGCTGCAATGGATCGATCCTTCTTAGTGCCAACTATCTCCCATTGTTCATCTCGGCGCCCGCAAATCTGGTAGATAGTATCCTTGAGGTCTTCTTTGTAAACTTCTCCAATGCGCCCCATGGTTATGTGAGCTGCCATGCTCTTTCCCAGACTCCAAGTTGGTGCATTGAAAACACACTCTATGGGCTCCGTGATTGGCGCAAACGTCCTTCCGAGAACTTGAGCTTGAATCTTCCAGCGCTCTTCTTTAGGTAAAGTGGAATTGTAGGTCCCGGTGAAGCTTGGTAATCTGATGTTAAGGTACTTAGTGACTTCCTTCAGGTGTCGTCCAAAGGGTGTATCTTCATCCGGCTGGGTGAACTTGATCCTCGCTTCCGTCATCCTAAAAGAGTAGAAAAGATGAGGAGTTAGAAATGAGAAGAGAGAGTAGTGATCTAGGGTTCTATCTTAGTGGTCGTGTCCTACAAATGCGGTGGTGCTCGACACTATCTTTGTAGCGACTCGACCTCAAACAGCCTCGATCTATGTGCTCAGTGTCATCCTCGGATCAAGAATGCCGACACCACACAGACTCGAGAGGATTTATAACAGAGTAGCAATCACACACTTATTACAATCGAATGTCTCAAGAGAGACCTTAATAAAATAAATATGGCTTAAGGCCATCTAATACGATAACAATGGAATGCTTGGAAGAATAAGCGAGTCCATCAACTCCAACGCATCACCGAGTATAGAACCACGACCTATGCACCTTATTCGTCGTTCGAAAAGTCTGCAACATGAAACGTTGCAGCCCGAAACGGTCAAGACATGGAATATGCCGCAATGTAACACATAGAGAATAATGGAATAATAAGCCTATACTACATGCATATATGGCTGGTGGAAAGCTCTATGGTTACAATTTTGCATAAAGCCAATTTTTCCCTACTACAAAGGAATAAATTTATTTAACTATCATGGTGGTTAGAAACATTGAGAATGGTTGACAGCATTCTCAATCCCAATTAAAAGTACTCATTACCAAACCTAACAATATTAATTAGAAGTATCATGATGAGATTCACATGATATCCAAGTACTAGATACTCAAGATGTCCATAACCGGGGACACGGCTAACCATGATTAGTTTATACACTCGCAGAGGTTTATGACTTTTCCCCACAAGACTCGATCGCCTCCGCTGGATTTCTCGACTACATGATGTTTGAGAAACGGATGACCGAGACATAGTCTTTCGTAAGCACTAGCACCTTACTTGTGGGTAGACCGTACACCTACTTTCCCTACATCCGCTAGTCTACCCGTAAGAGTTCGCACAACTTAATCAACTATGCCAGAGCCCATAATGGCTTGTGGCTGCACATGGAAGTTTCTAGTTTAAATAATCTCATGATCCCTTTGAGCCCGGGTGGCGGTCCAAGAAATACAAGCAAGTCCTCGATAGAAACCAGTGCCTCAATCCACCCAGATGTGTGTTTGTTGCCACCTTAAATTAACCATTAAATAACAATCTTACATCCGTCATGGATACACTCACCCAATCCACGCCTACTAGCATAGCATGGCATAATAAGCAAACGAGAAGTAACTCCCAAGGGTTTGATAATAAAACAGTAATAGGTACTACCTCATCTACTTCCCATCCCACAATTTAATTAGATCCTAATCATGCAATGTTCGAGGATAGATCTAATGCATAAAAACTAGGTAGTAGAAAAGGTATGATCAAAGTGTTACTTGCCTTGCCGATGATCCGCTAAACCTAGAGACTCAAGTAACAGCGGCGACTCGGTATTCTATCGCATAAATAAACAGGCATACAATAAGTACTCAAGTAATGCACAGGTAAAACTCAATAGATCTAACCAGATAGTTCAACTTAAGAACTCCGGTTTGCAAAAAGAATCAAATCAAACGAAGCAACGATAGTCAAACGGCGGAAGAAAACAGCTTCGTTTTACTAATCTGGATCTAGGTCAAATTTTACAGAAACCAAAACTTGTTTAAGTTAGTTATTCAGAAAGAGGGTTTTGAAATGAAACTCTAGGCGCTTGAATCGCCTGATTTCGATAAACGAGCGAAAAGTTATACTCAAACGAAAATCGGATCTGGAATCGCGATCAATCGAGGATTAAATCCGAGAAAAAGGAAAATGACGAACGGGTTAACGAACGGACGTTCGTTAACTAATCCAATCTGACGAACGCGTTCGTTTAAACGAACTAACGGACGAACGTCCGCTAATTAGCCTAAACCGAAAAAAACCCGAATCTAATAAAAAAAGAAACTAAAAATCAAGAAAACCGCCTTTTTTTTAAAAACGGCTGCACGCGGATCGAGGCGGCGCGAACCTCGGCGGTCGGCGGCGGCGGCGGGTCCGGCGGCGGCGGAAACCGGCGCGGGCGGCGGCGGCTGTCGGCGCGCCTAGGTTAGGGTTAGGCGGCAGGCGGCGGCGGCGGCTGGGCGGGCGGCGGGCGCGGGCTGGTCAAGGGGCGGGCGGCTGGCTGAGGGCGCCGGGTGGCGCTATTTAAAGGCGCCGAAGGAGTCCCGCTGGCACGCCCAAAGGCGGTCGTTTTTTTTTTTTTTTAAATAATAACACGCAGAAAGAAAATAAAAGAAATACTAAATGGACTCCAAAAATCCTAAAATAAAATTTCCCCGCTTCTAAAATCAAGCCGATTTAATGAACATTTATTTGGGGCCTAAATGCAATTTTGAAAATGCACATTTTTCCTAAATTCAAATAAAAGGCTAAAAACTCCAAAATAAAATCTTATTTGATTTTATTATTAAATCTTCATTATTTCTTTATTTTGGGAAAGTCATTTTATTCCCTCTCTTATATTTTGGTAGTAGAAATAATTGAAGATAAAATAATTAAAATCAAATGATCCTATTTTCAAAATTTGAGAAAACTCAAATATGAAAATAACGAAAATCCCCAACTCTCTCTGTGGGTCCTTGAGTTGTGTAGAATTTCTAGGATCGAGCAAAATGCAACGAAAAAAATATTATATGCAATGATGCTCTATGTATAACATTCCAAATTGAAAATTTGGGATGTTACAATGGAGTACTAGTTACAGTGATGCATATAATTAAGCAAAGGGATCGCACATGTCGGTATTGACCTGAACGAGAATACAACAACACAATAAGAATTAAGGCCATGATGATGCAATCGCAGGGTGGTTATGTAAGGCAAGAAGAAAGATGGATCCACGAACGCATTTACCTCCTCCTCCTCAACTTAGTGTGTCGGGCCACCGACCGGGCTGCTAAGGAGCGCGGCTTTTGTGGCGAGGTCGAGGTGCTTGTCGCCAGTTACGCCCAAGGCTTCCACCGCTGAGGAAGGCCAACGTCAGAAGCGCCTCACCGCCTTGTAGATACCTATGTACACACTTTGCTCGTACACGTGGACGGTAGGTCGATCAATTTGCAGGCGAGGCGGCGAGCGCAACGCCCGTGTGGACATTCTTCGTGGCGCCGCAACGGCAACAAGGGGCCACCAAAGTTTAAAGAGGTTCCGCCATGGAGGCCGATTAGGTGGTAGGCAATGAGGATCCTGGCGCGCTGGCTGGAGGAGTACGGTGATGTCGCCCGCGAGCTTCTTGAGGACGGTGAACTTGTTGCTGGTGGGAACGATCATCTAGTCCAACCGAGAGTCGAGTTGGCGCCGACGGCGCCATCCACCACCGGGTCTCCAACACCGCTCGAGACGATCTCGGCGCCATGCCGCAGCCTCGCCAGGACCATCCGGCGATTAAAGCCGATTGGAACCGCACCGCCATTGCCAAATATAATACTCCTCCGCCCGTGTGAGTATTAAGTCATCTTACTAAAACCAAATAGTAAACACATAGGCGTGGTGCATTAACTCACGTTGTTTCTTATTTTTGACATAAATAGAGGAATGGCTTGTATGCTTTAATGACTTGAGACTATCAAACATGACATGCAGAGGTCAGTTCGGCTGCACAAGAACAAATACAACCCACGCCAAGACACACACATCTTATAGCAACACATCCAATGGCTATAAAAGATGAATGAGACCAAATTATATCTCATCTAGATGAGTTCTAGCAAAACTGTATTAATAATACTTAGGCTGGTCATAGTGGGGAGTAAATTAGACTAGTAACACCTATATGTTACTAGTCTATGTTACTACCTCTATAGTGCATAGTATCATAGATTAGGATCAGGGTGGTCTCATTTATTTCCATGCATGACACATAGTAGCATCAGATTTATTATGTTACTAGATTCACCTATGTTACTATAACCGCTTTTCTCTTCTTTAATTGCCTGCCACATAAGCATGTTTATGAGTCCCAAGTGCATGTTACTACTTATGTTACCCCCACTATGGCCAGCCTTAGTACTCCTTCGCCATGTATCATATATTAGTATCATGTAGTATTTATTGCCATGTATGACACATAGTTCACGAGCGCTCTCTATATGTACCGCCTTTTTTTAATTTCAAGTTTTTCTCCATGGCGCAATCCATCGATACTACTACTATACAAAAGTGGAGTATATACATTTTCTAAAAGGCTAGAGGGCGGGGCAGTCTAGCTCGGTCGGTTTCACGAGAGGTGAGGGCCTTTATGATTTGACGGCTCATTAATGCCGCCAAACGAATAGTATCAAGGCCGCCACGCACGCACGCCCGCACCTCCATTAAACCCTCCGTTAAACCCGCATGCAAACCGAGAATCTTACTCCGCCACACATCCGCTCATGAGCGAGCCGAATTAAACGCAACACCGGGCGAGCTCTCCCGTCCGCTTTCGCTTAAACGAGGCGACGCCGGCCAAGCTCCCACCGTCCGCCTCTATTTACACGAGGCTGCATGATAATGGCAAGAATCGCACCTCCGCCGCCCCCATCTCCTCCTTCACCATTTTCCACTCTTCCGATGGCTTCCGGCGAGCCGCTTCTCCAAAGATATTACCCGGCTGGTGGCTCGCCGAGCCCTCCGGATACGGGCGAGGCCGCCGGTGCTTCACCAACCTCGCTGGCCCGACGGATCCAGCTTGCCGCCCAAGCAAGCGCTGGGTTCAGAACTCGCCGCCCAGCTTCAGCTCGATGAGAAGTGGCGAAGTTGTTCCACGCCGCACGGCGGCGATCACGCTGCACGGGCGTGCGCTGCCGCTGCCGCCGCCAGGTCGCATCGCGCGCCACTGTCTCGCGGTGGCCGCGCCTCCCGGGTCTGTGGGCGCCCTGCTTTGCGGCAGCGCCATGCAGGCAGAGACAGAAGCCGGGTGTGTGGAGAGCGACGAGTCGGTGGCCAGCTTCTCCGTGTGCGCCACCATCATCGAGGAGAAGTAGAACACGGGAGGCCGCCGCCACTTGGGACCCATGAAGGCCACCGCCGAGGCGACGCATCATGATTCGTGGTTTCTTTCCTGCTTCGTCTCGTCCGAGGAACTTCGTCGACCCCGCAAGTGTTTGACGGACATGAGAAAGACAAAGGGATCCACGGGTGGCCATTTAGAACTAAAATAAGTCTAGATATATCCATTTCTAGGATAAGTATTTCCGGACGGAGGGGGTATTAATTATACAAGAGAGCCGGATTGGCACCTCTTAGTTCATGTAAATGTAATGAAATCCATCATGTTTATATGAAGATCCGGCTTTTTTATACAAAATCCTTCATGCTTATATGAAATCAGTCCGTGTTTGCACGAATTTCATTTGGTTGGTTAGAGTTGTAAAAATGTATGCCACTCGCTTGATGTCGCCCTCCGAAGGAAGCGGAGGAAATTTGTCGCCGCCGTTGGAGATGCTCTTTATGTTGGAAATAATAGAGTGACATCCAATCCATTTGAGTTAATTGCATGTATGATTGTCCTCTATAAAAGCTAATTGCATGTACAAGGTACACGTGACTTGCAGTGGTGGCTACAGATTCGCATGTAAGTTAAAAGAAACCAGTCCATCCTTAATATTCTAAGTACTATGTGGGTTCCATCACAAGACAAGAGCAAAAGAAGTACATATTAAATAAGTAGAGTAATATATAATATAAAAATCTAAAGTTAAAAGACAGAATTCAAACTCATGTCATCGCTATGCATCCCGCTAACCAGCCCAAAGACATTTTTGTTGTAGACCATGCCGAGATATATCTCCATGTCTTCTCTTATATATACCCATTCGCTCCTAAATATTTGTCTTTTCAGATTTCAAATGGACTACCACATACGGATGTGTATGTAGACATATTTTAGAGTGTAGATTCACTCATTTTCTACGTATGTCTTTTCGTGAAGGGCCGATTTGTCCTTGATTTATTTATGAGGTATCCAGATGGCAATCGCACCGCCAAGAAAAGAGGGTAACATCACAATTATGGACTACTTTTTGAGTATGTTGGTAAGGTCCGTCATAGTCACTTGTTGAAATCTCTAAAGATAATATTTTTCGTTCGAATATTTGTTATCAAAATGGATAAAAGGAAATGTATCTAGACGATTTTAGTTTTAGATACATCTCTTTTATCCATTTTGATGACAAGTATTTTCGGACGAAGGGAGTAGAAAACAGAGTTGGTGATGATGGTGTGCGTGCCATCCTGCAATATAGGCCGTCGGATTTATATCTAACGGATAGCAAAGAAACTATGGCAATTTTGCAAAAATATACCCACACGTCTCTCCACGTTCGCAAATAAGTCCTTCCCTAGTTCAGACTTTTCTCTCACAAGATAAACTACTCATACAAATGCATCTTGATGTTCCGTGCAACGCACGGGCAGCTAGCTAATTTCTTTTAAATAGTTGCTGCGATAATTGGGTTGAAGTGATATATTTTATGTCTGCCCCGAATGATTTCGGATTCACTAGTAGTAACAAAGAAAAGGTTGCCTTGTTAATTAACAGAAAACAGGGTGAAAACTATCACATGAGGCCGGTAAAACAAGGCACACTGGGTTCAAGGCCATCGCCACTACAGCTTGTGCCACCGAGAAGTCTACATATCGAGGGGGCTACCGAAGCGAGGCACCGAGACACAATGTCCGAGAGAGAAACCAATTGATGATTATGACCAGATCGAGTTGTCACCCTTCTCATTGTCATTGTTGGGGGGGAGAGAAAGACGAATCGAGAGTGTGCGCGGTAGGCACAGAGGCACAACTAGCGAGTGTGTGTGTGTGTGTGTGTGTGTGAAAGAGGATTAGCTAGATTATTATCAAGATCGAGGTGCCACCCTACTCCTTCGGTGCCGGGTAGTGTGTGTGTGTGTATGTTTGAGAGAGAATCCAATGATAGATTAGTATCAAGATCGAGGTGTCACCCTACTCCTTCAAAAGGGTAGTGTGTGTGTGTGTATGTCCGAGAGAGAAGCCACCAATAGATTAGTATCAAGATCGAGGTGTCACCCTACTCTTCAAAAGGGGTAGTGTGTGTGTATTTTGAGAGAGAAGCCAACGATAGATTAGTATCAAGATCGAGGTGTCACCCTACCCTTCGTGTCGGGAAGTGTGGGTGTGTGTGGGGGGGGCAGTGACACTCACATATCTCTACTCTTATAAAAAAATAGAGTTGGTGATGATGGTGTTCCTGCCATCCTGCAATATAGGCCATCCGATTTATATCCCATGCATGTGAAGGAAAATATGGCAATTTTGCAAAAGATACCCACACCCCTCTCCGTGATTTGCAAATAAGGCATTCCCTCGCTCATCCTTTTCTCCCACAAGATAAACTTCTCATACAAATGCATCTTGATGTTCCGTGCAACGCATGGGCATCTTGCTAGTAGGGAGAAGGAGTTTGTGTGACACATATCTAGCTATATTAAGGGATAGGTAGATAGCATATGTGTGAGAGACATTATTATACTTTGAGACATTAGTGGTCAGGGTGGGCGGAATTAAAGGGGTGGGCGTTTAGACATAGAGAGCGTGTGTTTTTGTGTGAGAGACTTGTAGGACGGGTAGAAAGATTAATTTAACCCCGACGGAGGGAGAGAAATACATGAAGTGCGCGTGTGTGATTCCGATGCCCACAGGAAATGAGATATGTATGTGTGTCGAGAGATTGCACAATTCATTCACGATCACTATCTAGCGATCGTGGACGTGCATCACTTGAACATAAGTCAATATCTACTTCAGATCGTGGCCAAAGGTACAATATCGATTCAACGCTATAAAGATTGGACACTCACATATCACATTTTTTCTATTTAAATAAACCTTTTCAGTTGTGCATGCCAAAGTTACGTTGATGTTTCTTCAAACAACCAATGTAGCTATCATGTACATGCACCATTGTTACTCTTCAATTCAAATTCATTAGTCTTGGATGATTTAAGTTTTATTTTGAAGTAATATATATAATATTCATATATGAATTCAACGGTACGCAATTTATGAAATGGAGGCTATGTAATCATATGAGGTAACACTTTTAAGTAGCTAACTACAATATCCATTTCTTTTGTGCGCTTCACACTAACACGCCAATGCATTATGTTTAAAGTAAATAACCAATGGCACTAAATTATCTATTTACACGAGAAATACATAGGCTGAGCGCTTGATCCTTTTTTGTGAATGCGCCACTACACCAGACGATTGGTCGCGCTCGTATGAACGCCCAAGTTATCGGCGATCATCCCGAAAGTTATTGTCTTTTTTTCTGGGTGGACTTCACACCAGCTATTAATCGCTAACGCGCCCCTGTACACAGCCTAGCATGACCTTCCCGCTAGCACGGTCCAAAATTAGTTGAAACTGGATACGAACGATCCGCTGGGCGGCAAAATCTCCCGCCTCCTTCTAAAATTTCCGCCACCTTAGTCTTTAGCATGCGAACCTCTTTGTCCTTGGTGCATGGAGACCAACAGCTATAATACCACCTCATCTACATGATAGGTCGGGCTGCTTTGGTAACTTCCGTTCCCCACTACACGGCACCCCATTTCTCTCCCTCCCGCAAAAACAACTAACTCCACAAAGACTAGAGCATCTTACATCACGCCGTCTGCATTTCATCGCCTCTTTCTCCTCCCTCTCAAAACCCTAGATCTGCTCATCCACCGCGCATTATAGCCCATTCATCGCCAACAAGCGCCCACCTCGCCGGATCTACTCTCATGTCAGATCTACCTCTCCCACCTCCCTAGAAACAAGTAGACTGCTCATCCACCACTGTATTCACAACCCATTTAGTGTCGGCTTTGTCCACGGCGCCGATCTGCTTCGCCGGTATTTCGCCAACCGCCAAGATCCAGCAGCTGCTCATTCAGATTCCCCACCGAGACGCTTCGCCCACACCCTCCCCGAGCCGCCCCATCGACGCTTCTGCCGACGGCCTCTCGATCCTCTTCGCCGACACCTTCTCAACCCTACCGGAGCCGCTTCACGACACCTTCCTCAACCCTACCGGAGTCGCCACGACACCATCGCTAACCCTCACGGAGTAGCTTCGCCATACCATTCTCAACCCTACCGGGCCGCGGTTAACTCACAAGTCCACGGCCTCGATCCGCTCGCACCTCATCCAACCTACAGAGCAGCTTCGACGCCTGGCCCACGGCCGCAGATCCGCATCGTCGACACCACCCTTAACCCAACCACCGGAGCAGCTTCGACACCCGCCCACGGGCGCAGATCCGCATCGTCGACACCATCCTTAACCCAACCACCGGAGCAGCTTCGACGCCTGGCCCACGGGTCAAGAACCGCGCCGTCGACACCATCCTTAACCCAACCACCGGAGAAGCTTCACCCACGCCTCGCCCACGGCCACAGATCCGCTTCGCCACACCGTAGTCCACCCTACCGAGCCGCTTCCACAAACACCCTACTCGACGGTTCTAGATCTCCTTATCGGACCTCGACACCAAATAAGAGCCATCACCTCGACGCTTCTAACCTGATTCCCACTGTTCGAGAGATGCTAGCACCCGCCACGCCTAGGTACTTGTCACTTTAAACCCGCCCAAAGATCACCGGCCGATGTACTCCAAATATACTAACCGATCATCATATTCGTTATACAGCCGGCAAAAACTACAAGGACGATGTTTCTTCCGGATCTAATAGCTTGGCCAACCAAGATCCCGGACCGAGGCATTGCTATGATCTTGTAAGCGCTGCTCTCTCTTGTATTGTTCTCAGGCTCGCCAAATAAGTGCTTTTCTAGGATTTTCACCAAGAATCCCTTTGTGTAGACAATGATTTCTACTATCGCTGCTAAATTACTAAATTAGATATGTAGATGTCATACATGATACTACCTCGCACTGCTCCTAAATATAGGTCTTTCTAGAGATTCTACTATAGGCTACATGCGAGCAAAATGAGTGAATCTACACTGAAAATGCATCTATATACATCCGTATGTGGTCCATACTAGAATCTCTACAAAGACATATATTTAGGAACAGGGAAGTACATTACACAAAATCATAGGTGGCATGTAGGAATTCCAAAGGCACTACATTAGGCTCCCTTAGAGTGCCTGCTAGTCCAAAGATACAGAGTCATGGCTAGTTTATGGTACACACAATCATTAATTGGTGGTTTAAATATGCAAGGGATATGCAATGTAGTATCATGTAGAGATGTCTCAAATTAGCCGTGTCAACTTGCGATAGGGTTACACAATGAAAAATACAAGATGTATGTGGTAATTTCATGGAACATCGCAAAAAAGGAGAGGCAGCGGTGAGCCTATACAATGTGCTATGGTACGCACTCCTCCATTGCAATAATCGTGACATGTTATTTGTATGCCATTTATTAGCCAAGTTTCTTAGGGATAGTTATTACAAGTTATCCTAAGAAAATAAGCACATGTGAATATAAGCTCCATGTAATAAGCCAACCAGTTCTTTTCATTATGCTTTTCAGCTTATCTTTGGTATGATCATGGAAAGTCTAGATTGCATTATATATATTTCATTTTGCTGCCCATATGGAAATTAATTTGACTTGCAAACATCACAAATTGAACCCAAGAAGTAATTAATATGATAGGAAAATGACCATCACTATTTGCTCAAAATGCAAATACAAAGATACCATCTACTTGGCACAATCTACTTTGGTCAATGTTTTCCATAGAGATCCCATTGCCTAATTTAAACAAAGAACGATGACCCACATTTAAATGAAGAACAATTATTTATTGAAATTGATGGTCCAAGTGGCTAGTTATTATCATATAGCAAGCACCACCGAAAGCATCATATAGCAGCAACAGCTCATAGCAACTCATCATACAAAGCAGCAGAAGTCTGCAATTCATCATATACCAAAGAAGAACTCATAGCAATTCATCATATAGCAGCAGCAGGAACAGCTCATAGCACCATCATATTGCAGCAGCAGGAGCAGCTCATAGCAATTCATCATATAGCAGCAGCAGGAGCAGCTTGTAGCAACTCATCATATAGCAAAGAGCAGCAGCAGCAGCTCATAGCACCATCATATAGCAGCAGCAGCTCATAGCAACTCATCATACAACAGCAGCAGCTCATAGCACCATCATATAGCAGCAGCAGGAGCAACTCATAGCAATGCATCATATAGCAGCAGCAAGCAGCTCATAGCAGCTCATCGTGATAGTGGATCATAATGAAAATTTGGCAAAATCGAGGAGATCCTCACCTTGTTGGATGAGCTCATCCTTCAACAAAGACCTCAAGGCCATGGCCCGGGAGGAGGGGAGGGGAATAAGGTGCCTTCGCCACGCAGCAGTGGCATCACCAGAGTTGTGCAGCGCTCACCGAGTAGTGCTGGACTAACCACAAGGAGCAAAATTGCCGGAGACCATGAGAATGAGGGGCGGCGCCAGAGGGAGGAGCAGCCAGGAGATTTTCCCTACTCACGCCATGTAGCCTAGCCGACATAGCATTGTCGAGGACCAGGCCAGATGGGACCAAGGGCGACGGCTCACTGGAGGAACCCTAGTGCTACAGTGTGGGATCGAGGTAGAGGGAAAGGGAGAGGAGATGCAAGCAAGGTGGCAATGAATGCTTGTGTGTTTGTTTTACTTGAGGGTCGTGTGACACCAAGGCCAAGTAGCTTGCATTTTGAGTGTAATATTAGGCGCATAACAGAGTCATTTCACTATTCCCTTCCTTCAATTTTTAGCGAGGTTCTACCCAAACACCCCCTCCAAAGCAAAATTAGTTAAGCCCAAGCCCATAACTCAAAAATGACTTCTTTACATCTTTTATGGCTTATTTTGACAATATGCCCTAAAAGGCGGAATCGAATCGGCCCTTAACCCGCAATTCAATTGTGCGTGCAATGATGAATCACTCCCGCTCGCTATCTCGCACATTTAGGCATCATCATACATGGCATAACCTAATACATGTGCATTCCATTGTAGAATCTGGAATATGCAATGTTTATGTTAGTTCATACGCTGCACGTGATGTTTAAATGCCCCTTAAATCTGGTCACCAAGTGATGGTCTTTAAGCCTCCTTCTTGCTTCTTTTCTTGATATGTAAGATTTGCTCACACATCTGCTCAATTGCTTGTTTGCATCAGCCAGCCATACTAGGACTGTTTGCTTTAATTACTTGTTGTTCTTGACCTAACACTCTAACAGAGCTTGTCAACGATTTAAACACTAAGGGCTGCTGTAGTGGGGCCTTGTCTAACTCATAGGTGACATAAAGGTTTGGTCAGACACTCACAAAGAGGGTCTCCAAGAGTACCGGAGATCCAGCTCAAGGTATGCCTAGTTTTTACATAGTGCGTATATAGTAAATGCTCATTTCATTGTGTGCAAGTGCAAGAGATGCATGTTTCATTATGTGGTGTTGTTTTGTTATAATCTCATCCTTTGTGTTCACAGACCGAAAGTATGCATATTTATCTTCCAAGGAGACGAGTAACTAGTTTGTGTCACCTTGCGAGGGGGTGCAATGAAGATAAGATTGAGGATTTCCAAGTACAAGATGTTAGGAAGGAGCCTTGCAAGAGAAGTAGGAGTTATACCGAGCCTCTTCAACCTGCTAAGGTAAGTCACCGATGCAACTCAACAGTTCAATTCCTTGTTTGTTTCAGCATATTTAATTTTCTTTTCAATTGCTTTATTTGTCCTCGCTAATGAGATGCCCAAATAATCATGCCCGATGTTCAAGACTTGTATCACTATTAGTTGACATAATTAAAGGCCTTACCATTTAATTACTCTCGCCAAGTGTGCCTCAAGCTTTGAAGTCTATTAACCAACTATTATTGCATGAGGCTCACAATCTAGTTTATACTACGCTAATGATTGCATAGTTTTGCCCGCTGTAGTATGTTTGTATGAAACCCTCTCGTTGTTCATTATGCTCCCTAAGACTTTAATTGAGGTACGAATGGCCAACTGGTTGCTTACTTATACGCAACATGCTGTCTAAATTTGTAACTTGTCTGTGTTTTCATTGGGCCCCAACATCATGCTCCTCTCGGTGAGCTAAGAGGATTTCGTATGCAGGCTGCATGCACTATCTTTTTTATAATTTTTAAAATATCACCCGCTTATGCTTCATGACGGTAACATTTTTTTGTGTGAAAGTGACGGTAACATTATTGTTAGTCCTGTTTTGCCATGTAGTACAAAATAGTGTCTTGTTCGCTTCACTTTGTAACTATATTTTTGCCATAGTCATGTGTACTTACAGAAACATTTCAGGATGAAGTGACATCAACACAAAAATCTATTTGAGCAAAGGCGGCATGGCCGTATGTAATGATTATGGATTGAAATGGAATGTGCTGATGTTCTCGAGCATCAACTAGAGGTGGCAAGGCAACGGTACATGATTGTCAACGATAATCAACAAGTTGAGACTGGACATGCAGTGTATTAGATGCAGGAGTCAAAAAATGAAACAAGACACCGAGGTAACCATGAAGGAATTGGAGATTTTGCAAACTGAAATTTGTGCTATCTCGAATCCGCCAATCCTATTTTCTTAAGATATTATAGTTCAAATGGAGTTAAGTTGGTGCGCGCCCATGATGTATGAGCTGTATTTGCCAAAGGTATGTAATTTGTTGTTTGTGTGTGCTTTATTATCACCGTGTCGAACCATAATGCCCAAAGGGTATAATCTGCTGTAATTTCTTCATTGTATAGTGTAGGATTATTCTACCTTTCTATGCCTTGATCTCTTTGTTGTATAGTGTATGCTTTTTAGAGGTGATAGTATTGCGAGGATAATTCTTTGAATATGCTATATCGCTCAAACGGGGCCAACTCACCCCACCATGGCCCTTCACGGGTCGTCGGATCCATGGGACTTTACATCTCGTGAGGATCCATGGGCCTTCACGCCTCGTAGATCCATGGGCCTTCACGCCTCAGGATCCAAGGGCCTTCTACGCCTCGTAGGATCCATGGGCCTTCACGCCTCGTAGATCCATGGGCCTTCTACGCCTCGTAGGATCCATGGGCCTTCTACGCCACGTAGGATCCATGGGCCGCCAACTCATTTATGGGTCTTGTACGGTTTTTAATGGGCCGAGACGGCCTATAATGGAAATCGTACATTTTATGGGCTGACCATAACGGGTCGTTAATAGGACGTATTTGGTGATGCTATGAAAATGGCCCAACAGACTAATGGACCACAAACGGGCCGACTGTAACGACGGGCTGAATTTGGCCCACAAGCGTAAAATGACAAGAACGGGTCGGTAACCGAATGCTGCAATGAGCCCAAGAATAAATGGGCCCTCAAGGCCGAAGTTAACTTTGTTGAAACGCCCAACGGAATAACGCCCGTTAATGGGTATAAAGTGTTACATTGTTCATTACGGGCCGCCACACGCGGGCCATTAATGGGTGTAAAGTAATACACCGCTCATTACGGGCCGCCAAAGACGGGCCGCTAATGGGCCAAGAGTTACAAAGGGCCTCATATGGGCCGAAGACGCCATGGGCCATACATGGGCCGGCGAAAATGGGCTGAATTGTTGGGGAACGAGTAATTTCAAAGAAATTCCTACGCACACGCAAGATCATGGTGATGCAAAGCAACGAGAGGGGAGAGGTTGTCCACGCACTCGTGAGACAAGAAGCGAAGCGCTATGACAACGCTGGTTGATGTAGTCGACGCCTTCACGATCCGACCGATCCAAGTACCGAACGATGGCACCTCCGAAGTTCAGCACACGCTCAGCTCGATGACGATCCCCGACCCGATCCAGCAGGTGTCGGGATGAGTTCCACAAGACGACGGCGTGGGGACGATGATGATGTTCTATCGACGCAGGCTTCGCCTAAGCACCGCAACGATATGACCGAGGTGGAATATGGTGGAGGGGGCACCAAGACACGGCCAAGAAACGATCACGAAGATCAACTTGTGTGTCTATGGGGTGCCCCTGCCTCAGATATAAAGGAGTGGAGGAGGGAGGGCTGCCCTCTCTATGGCGCGCCCTAGGGGAGTCCTACTTCCACCGAGTAGGATTCCCCTTCCTAGTCCAACTAGGAGTCCTTCCAAGTAGTAGGAGTAGGAGACAAGGAAGGGAAGAGAGAAGAGAAGGAAGGAGGGGCGCGCCTCCCCTAGTCCACCCGACTAGTCAATGGGGGCGCGCCTGCCTCTCCCTCTCCCCAAAGCCCAATAAGGCCCATATACTTCTTCCCCGTATTCCCGTAACTCCCTAGATTCAAAATACCCAACCACTGAACATTTCCGGCGTCCGAATATAGTCGCCCAATATATCGATCTTTACGCCTCGACCATTTCGAGACTCTCGCCATGTCCTCGATCTCATCCGGACTCAACTCCTTCGGTACATCAAAACTCATAAACTCATAATATAACCGCCATCGAAACCTTGTTGCAAGGACCCTACGGGTTCGAGAACAATGTAGACATGACCGAGACACGCCTCCGTCAATAACCAATAGCGAACCTGGATGCTCATATTGGCTCCTACATATTCTACTTAAGATCTTTATCGGTCAGACCGCATAACAACATACGTTGTTCCCTTTGTCATCGGTATGTTACTTGCCCGAGATTCGATCGCTTCAGATCTTAATACCCAGTTCAATCTCAAGTTACGGCAAGTCTCTTTACTCGCTCCGTAATACATCATTCCTTAACTAACTCATTAGCTACATTGCTTGCAAGGCTTATAGTGATGTGCATTACCGAGAGGGCCCAAAGATACCGTCCGACAATCGGAGTGACAAATCCTAATCTCAAATACGCCAACCCAACATGTACCTTTGGAGACACCAGAGCTCCTTTATAATCACCCAGCATGCCAGGACGCTTGGTAGCACACAAACTGTTCCTCCGGTAAACGGGAGTTGCATAATCTCCTAGTCATAGGAACATGTATAAGTCATGAAGAAAGCAATAGCAACATACTAAACGATCAAGTGCTAAGCTAACGGAATGGGTCGAGTCAATCACATCATTCTCCTAATGATGTGATCCCATTAATCAAATGACAACTCATGTCCATGGCTAGGAAACTTAACCATCTTTGATTCACGAGCTAGTCAAGTAGAGGCATACTAGTGACACTATGTTTGTCTATGTATTCACACATGTATTATGTTTCCTGTTAATACAATTCTAGCATGAATAATAAACATTTATCATGAAATAAGGAAATAAATAATAACTTTATTATTGCCTCTAGGCATATTTCCTTCAGGCCTCCCACTTGCACTAGAGTCAATAATCTAGTTCACACCGCCATGTGATTTAACACCAATATTCATATCTCAGATATGATTAACACCCATAGTTCACATCGCCATGTGACCAACACCCAAAAGGTTTACTAGAGTCAATAATCTAGTTCACATCGCTATGTGATTAACACCCAAAGAGTACTAAGGTGTGATCATGTTTTGCTTGTGAGAGAAGCTTAGTCAACGGTCTCACACATTCGTAATCGTATGTATTTTGCAAATATTCTATGTCTACAATGCTCGCACGGATCTACTCTAGCTAATTGCTCCCACTTTCAATATGTATCCAGATTGAGACTTAGAGTCATCTCGGATCGGTGTAAAAGCTTGCACCGATGTAACTCTTTACGACGGGCTCTTTTATCACCTCCATAATTGAGAAATATTTCCTTAGTCCTTACTAAGGATATTCTTGACCAATGTCCAAAGGATCTACTCCTAGATCACTATTGTACTCCCTTGCCAAATTCGAGCAAGGTATACAATAGGTCCGTACATAGCATAGCATACTTTATAGAACCTATGACCGAGGCATAGGGAATGACTTTCATTCTCTTTTCTATTTTCTGCCGTGGTCGGGATTTGAGTCTTTACTCAATTTCACACCTTTGCAACACAGGCAAGAACTCTTTCTTTGACTGTTCCATTTTGAACTATTTCAAAATCTTGACAAGGTATGTACTTATTGAAAAACTTATCAAGCGTTTTGATCTATCTCAATAGATCTTGATGCTCAATATGTAAGTAGCTTTACTGAGGTCTTTATTTTAAAGAACTCCTTTCAAATACTCCTTTATGCTTTCCAGAAAAATTCTACATCATTTCTGATCAATAATATGTTACTCACATATATTTATCATAAATGCGGTAGTGCTCCCACTCACTTTATTGTAAATACAGGATTCACCGCAAGTCTGTATAAAACATATATGCTTTGATCAACTTATCAAAGCGTATATTCCAACTCTGAGATGTTTGCACCAGTCCATAGATGGATCAAAGGAGCTTGCATATTTTGTTAGCACCTTTAGGATTGACAAAACCTTCTGGTTGCATCATATACAACTCTTCTTTAATAAATCCATTAAGGAATGCAGTTTTGACATCCATTTGCCAAATTTCATAAAATGTGGCAATTGCTAACATGATTCGGACAGACTTAAGCATCGCTATGCTTGATAAAATCTCATTGTATTCAACACCTTGAACTTGTCGAAAACCTTTTGCGATAAGTCGAGCTTTGTAGATAGTAACACTACTATCGTCAGTCTGCCTTCCTCTTGTAGATCCATTTATTCTCAATGGCTTGCCAATCATTGGGCAAGTCAATCAAAGTCCATACTTTGTTCTCATACATGTATCCCATCTCGATTTCATGGCTTTAAACCATTTTATGGAATCTGGCTCATCATCGCTTCTCATAGTTCGTGAGGTTCATCATGCTCTAGTAACATGACTTCCGTAACAGGATTACTGCATCACTCGGTGCGGACTGCACTTTAGAAGACCCACGAGGTTCTCAGAGTAACTTGATCTCAAGTTTCATGATCATCATCATTAGCTTCCTCACTAATTGGTGTAGGAATCACTAGAACTGATTTCAGTGATGAACTTTTTTCCAATTCAGGAGAAGGTACTATTACCTTATCAAGTTCTATTTTTCTCCCACTCACTTCTTTCGAGAGAAACTCCTTCTCTAGAAAGGATCCATCTTAGCAACGAATAACTTGCCTTAGGATTTGTGATAGAAGGTGGGGATGAAAATGGAGTGGAAACTTTTCGTTTTTCCGGAGAAAAAATGGAAACGGAGAGGAAATATGAAAACGGAAACGGAAATTTGCAAAACGGAAGTGGAAATGGATTTTTTATGCGAAACGAAACAAAACGAACGGTGTTTTCCGTGGAACATGCATGGAAATGGAACTTTCCGTTTCCGTGAATATGGAATTTCTGTTTTTACTATAGACCTATAGTTGTTTTGTAGCCCAACCATCAAAGAGAACACAATGACACAATTAGTAGATGGATCTAAGGCCCAACTCCTACTACCACACATGTACTCAGCTTGACCCTATACGCAATTGTCCGATACCACTACAATACTATGCTAAGTTGCTAACATAATGATATTATTTTGTAGTCATGTTAACAACTCATTAAATTTGTTTGTTTTGTGTGTATTTCTATGATTCAAGGGTTTTAAGTCCGATCAATGCCTATTTCTGCTTTCCGATCCGCTTTGTATTCGCCTCCGCTCCGCTCCTGTAGTATCTGCTTCCGTATTCATTTCCGGGTTTCAGATTCGCTTCCGCTTCAGCATAGAAATGTGAAAACAAATATGATAGCACCAGTTCCATCTGCTTTAGTCCGCTTTCATCCCTAATAGAAGGTGTACCCAATAGTTACCTTTGGGTATTCTATGAAGACGATTCTCGATTTGGGTTCGAGCTTATCAAAGTTGAAACTTTTTCACATAAGCATCGCAGCCCCAAACTTTAAGAAACGCATAACTTTGGTTTCTTGCCAAACCACGCTCATAAGGCGCCGCCTCAACGAATTTCGATGGTGCCCTTTTTAAAGTGAATGCAGCTGTCTCTAATGCATAACCCCAAAACGATAGTGGTAAACCGATAAGAGACATCATAGATCGCACCATATCTAGTAAAGCACGACACGACGCTCGACACACCATTACATTGTAGTGTTCCGTGGCGGAGTTGCTAAACCATTTCACATTATTTTAAATGAAGACCAAACTCAGAACTCAAATATTCGCCTTCACGATCAGATCGTAGAAACTTTATTTTCTTGTTACGATGATTTTCCACTTCACTCTGAAATTCTTTGAACTTTTCAAATGTTTCGCACTTATGTTTCATCAAGTAGATACACCCATATCTGCTCAAATCATCTGTGAAGGTCAGAAAATAACGATACACGCCGCGAGCCTTAACACTCATCGGATCGCATACATCGGTATGTATTATTTCCAATAAGTCAGTATCTCGTTCCATTGTTCCGGGGAACGGAGTTTTAGTCATCTTGCCCAAAAGGCACGGTTCGCAAGCATCAAATGATTCATAATCAAGTGATTCTGAAAATCCATCTTTATGGAGTTTCTTCATGCGCTTTACACCAATATGACCCAAACGGCAGTGCCACAAGCAAGTTGCACTATCATTATTAAGTTTGCATCTTTTGGCATCAATATTATGAATATGTGTATCACTACGATCGAGATCCAACAAACTATTTTCATTGGGTGTATGACCATTTGAAGGTTTTATTCATGTAAACAGAACAACAATTATTCTCTGACTTTAAATGAATAATCGTATTGCAATAAACATGATCAAATCATATTCATGCTCAACGCAAACGCCAAATAACATTTATTTAGGTTTAACACTAATCCCAAAAGTATAGGGAGTGTGCGATGATGATCATATCAATCTTGGAACTACTTCCAACACTCATCGTCACTTCCCCTTCAACTAGTCTCTGTTTATTCTCAGAACTCCTGTTTCGAAGTTACTAATCTTAGCAACCGAACAAGTATCAAATACTCAGGGGCTACTATAAACACTAGTAAGGCACACATCAATAACTCAGATATCAAATATACCCTTGTTCACTTTGCCATCCTTATTATCCACCAAATATTCAGGCATTTCCGCTTCCAAAGGACTATTTCTTTGCAAAGTAATCACTCGGGCTTCAGGCTTTGGTCCAGCTTTTGGTCTTCTTCACGAGAGTGACAACTTGTTTGCCATTCTACTTGAAGTTTCCTTTCTTCCCTTTGCCCTTTCTTGAAACTAGTGGTCTTTTCAATCATCAACACTTGATGCTCTTTCTTGATTTCTACCTTCACGATTTCAACATCACGAAGAGCTCAGGAATCTTTTTCGTCATCCCTTGCATACTATAGTTCATCATGAAGTTCTAGTAACTTAGTGATGGTGACTAGAGAATTCGTCAATCACTATCTTATCCGAAGATTAACTCCCACTTGATTCAAGCGATTGAAGTACCTGCATAATCTGAGCACATGCTCACTAGTTGAGTGATTCTCCTCCATCTTTTAGCTATAGAACTTGTTGGAGACTTCATATCTCTCAACTCGGTATTTGCTTGAAATATTAACTTCAATTCCTGGAACATCTCATATGGTCCATGACGCTCAAAACGCCTTTGAAGTCCCGATTCTAAGCCGTTAAACATGGTGCACTAAACTATCAAGTAGTCATCATATTGAGCTAGCCAAACGCTCATAACGCCCGCATCTGCTCCTACAATAGGTCTGCTACCTAGCGTGCATCAAGGACATAATTATTCTGGCAGCAATGAGGATAAACCTCGATCAGATCCAATCCGCATCATTGCTACTAACATCTTTCAACACAATTTTCTAGGAACATATCAAAATAAACATATGAAAGCAACAATGTGAGCTATTGATCTACAACATAATTTGCAAAATACTACCAGACTAAGTTCATGATAAATTTAAATTCAATTAATCATATTACTTAAGAACTCCCACTTAGACGACATCCTCTAATCTTCTAAGTGATCACGTGATCCAAATCAACTAAACCATAACCGATCATCACGTGAAATGGAGTAGTTTTCAATGGTGAACATCACTATGTTGATCATATCTACTATATGATTCACGCCGAACTTTCGGTCTCAGTGTTCCGAGGCCATACCTGCATATGCTAGGCTCGTCAAGTTTAACTCGAGTATTCTGCGTGTGCAAAACTGGCTTGCACCCGCTATAGATGGACGAGAGCTTATCACACCCGATCATCACGTGGTGTATGGGCACGATTTAACTTTGGCAACGGTGCATACTCAGGAGAATAGTTTTATCTTGAAATTTAGTGAGAGATCATCTTATAATGCTACCGCCAATCAAAGCAAGATAAGATGCATAAAGGATAAACATCACATGCAATCAATATAAGTGATATGATATGGCCATCATCATCTTGTGTTTGTGATTCCATCTTCAAGCACCGCCATGATCACCATCGCCACCGCGCCGACACCTTGATCTCCATCGTAGCATCGTTGTCGCCTCGCCAATCTTATGCTTCTACGACTATCGCTACCGCTTAGTGATAAAGTAAAGCATTACAGGCATTGCGTTGCATACAATAAAGTGACAACCATATGGCTCTCGCCATTGCCGATAACTCGTTACAAAACATGATCATCTCATACAATAAAATATAGCATCACGCCTTGACCATATCACATCACAACATGCCCTGCAAAAACAAGTTAGACGCCCTCTACTTTGTTGTTGCAAGTTTTACGTGGCTGCTACGGGCTTAGCAAGAACCGTTTTACCACGCATCAAAACCACAACGATAGTTCGTCAAGTTAGTGATGTTTTAACATTCGCAAGGACCGGCGAGCCACACTCGGTTCAACTAAAGTTGGAGAAACCGACACCGCCAGCCAATTGTGTGCAAAGCACGCCGGTAGAACCAGTCTCGCAGTAAGCGCACGCAGTAATGTCGGTCCGCACCGCTTCATCCAACAATACCGCCAACCAAAGTATGACATGCCGGTAAGCAAGATGACTTGTATCGCCCACAACTCACTTGTGTTCTACTCTGCATATAACATCTACGCATAAAACCTAGGCTCGGATGCCATCATTGGGGAATGTAGTAATTTCAAAAATTCCCACGCACACGCAAGATCATGGTGATGCAAAGCAACGAGAGGGGAGAGTGTTGTCCATGTACCCTCGAGACCGAAGCGAAGCGCTATGACAACGCTGTTGATGTAGTCGACGCCTTCACGATCCGACCGATCCAAGTACCGAACGCACGGCACCTCCGAAGTTTAGCACACATTCAGCTCGAAGTCGATCCCGGACTCCAATCCAAAGATGGTGTCGGGATGAGTTCTCACAAGACGACGGGCAGGACGATGATGATGTTCTACCGACGCAGGGCTTCGCCTAAGCACCGCAACGATATGACCTAGGTGGAATATGGTGGAGGGGGGCACCGCACACGGCTAAGAAACGATCACGAAGATCAACTTGTGTGTCTATGGGTGCCCCCGCCCTCAGAGATATAAAGGAGTGGAGGAGGGAGGCCGGCCCTATCTATGGTGCGCCTAGGGAGTCCTACTCTCACCGGAGTAGGATTCTCCCTTCCTAGTCCAACTAGGAGTCCTTCCAAGTAGTAGGAGTAGGAGACAAGGAAGGCGAAGAGGGAAGAGAAGGAAGGAGGGGCGCCGCCTCCCCTAGTCCACCCGGACTAGTCAATGGGGCGCGGCCGCCTCTCCCTCTCCCTAAAGCCCAATAAGGCCCATATACTTCTTCCCCAGTATTCCCGTAACTCCCCAGATTCAAAAATACCCAACCACTGAACCTTTCCGATGTCCGAATATAGTCGTCCAATACATCGATCTTTACGCCTCGACCATTTCGAGACTCCTCGTCATGTCTTCGATCTCATCCGGCCTCCGAACTCCTTCGTACATCAAAACTCATAAACTCATAATATAACCGCCATCGAAACCTTGTTGCAAGGACCCTACGGGTTCGAGAACAATGTAGACATGACCGAGACACGCCTCCGTCAATAACCAATAGCGAACCTGGATGCTCATATTGGCTCCTACATATTCTACGAAGATCTTTATCGGTCAGACCGCATAACAACATACGTTGTTCCCTTTGTCATCGGTATGTTACTTGCCCGAGATTCGATCGCTTGTATCTTAATACCCGCTCAATCTCGCTACGCAAGTCTCTTTACTCGCTCCGTAATACATCATTCCGTAATTAACTCATTAGCTACGTTGCTTGCAAGGCTTATAGTGATGTGCATTACCGAGAGGGCCCAAAGATACCTCTCCTACAATCGGAGTGACAAATCCTAATCTCGAAATACGCGAACCAAACATGTACCTTTGGAGACACCTGTAGAGCTCCTTCATAATCACCCATTTACGCTAGACGCTTTGGTAGCACACAAAGTGTTCCTTCGTAAACGGAGTTGCATAATCTCATAGTCATAGGAACATGTATAAGTCATGAAGAAAGCAATAGCAACATACTAAACGATCAAGCGCTAAGCTAACGGAATGGGTCGAGTCAATAACATCATTCTCCTAATGATGTGATCCCGTTAATCAAATGACAACTCATGTCCATGGCTAGGAAACTTAACCATCTTTGATTCACGAGCTAGTCAAGTAGAGGCATACTAGTGACACTATGTTTGTCTATGTATTCACACATGTATTATGTTTCCGTTAATACAATTCTAGCATGAATAATAAACATTTATCATGAAATAAGGAAATAAATAATAACTTTATTATTGCCTCTAGGGCATATTTCCTTCGAATCATATTGATGGCCCAGATGACGCCATCGGGCCTAATTCAGATAGGGCGAACGGGCCTTGGGTTAGCGGGCTGTAAATGGGCTATATGCTAACAGCCGTTAACAAAGTTTTCCATGGGCCGCCCGCCACTTTTGACCAAGTCAAACGAGCCGCCTTTTCACAGAATGGGCCATCGTTGGGCAGTACACGGTCGACGTATCATAGGCGCCTTCCGTCCAAAGGAGTGGATGGCATCTGCCCCAATGATGAGCCGACACGCAGCTTCCTCCAGCCAATGATGATTTTACACGTGGAAAATCCCCATTGGTCGGGCTGTTAACGGGTTATCGAATCCAAAACCCGACCCGATAGCTTAACGGCGTTCGCTACTTGCGGATGCCACGCGTCGGTCACCCTTGACGAAAAGCACTTCTATGACGCGCGATTTATCGTCATGGAAGTGGACACTCCGTGATGATAATTTTGGTAATGTCATGGAACACTTCTACGACAAAGACATGTATGACTATCTTGATTCTGCTATAAATTTGTCATGGATGTACATGCATGATGTAAAACGTGCCTCATCGTGACAAACACGTATCATCACTAAGTGTATTTTTTGTAGTGAGGTAGCACCGATCGCTCGTAAGACCTTGTTTTCACTCTAGATTTTCCCATGACCGACTCAAATGGCTGATGCACAGAAGAGTAGATGAATGTATAAACATTGTTGACAAATGGAATACATTATGGAAAAAATATGGCACGATACAATTCACATATACGATGACCGGCTAAACAGATGGCATTGCATGATTCACGATATGATGCCCGCTAAAGAAGATGGCATTGCATATTTTATATACTCCTCCATTCCTGAATATTTGTCTTTTAGAGATTTCAAATGGACTACCACATACGGATGTATATAGACATATTTTAGAGTGTAGATTCACTCATTTTGTTCCGTATGTAGTCACTTGTTGAAATCTCTAAAAATATATTTAGGAATGGTGGGAGTATGATATAGAAACCAAACAGGTGGCATTCACACAAAGCAAATCTAAACTAAGCTGATGACATATAACATGTATAATGTAAGCAATGCAAGGCGCCATATGCATGATATGACCAACATCAACATGCCAGGTTAGAGCAAACACCTCGTGGTAAACAAGCGTGGTCGGCTCCTTCCAATCTCCATCCTAACAGCTTATCTTCCTCTGTAATACTATCTGAAATGCAGAGAGGGGGGGCACTTCACCACCATGGAGCGGCGCGTCAGATGACATTATATTCAAGACGCAACAGTCTTCTCTTTTTCTCTACATGTTCAAGACGATTGTGTACAATATCCACATGCATAATAAAAAATAGTTAGATTTTGTAAGGCCTAAGGGTATGCAAAATCAAGACCGATGGTAGCAAACGAGTGGATGGATCCAAAACTAATGATAGAAGGTAGATTATAGCTTCAGTTTAAAAAGATAGAAAATGGATCATCTATTGTTTGTTGCCCACCCAACATGAACCACATAGAAGACCCCAGATGAACCAGATAGTAGAGATACTATTCATTGTCTGGCTCGATATGAGACCCATGGGCAATTCAAAACTCAAGATTGAACGATAAAGTAGCAGGTAATAATAACCGATGTATAACATAAGCAAACACGAAAGATCGCGACCTCTCTTCCGAACTGTAGTCCTCTCGTTCATCTCGCCACCGATGATGGTAATGCAGTTGGCGGGCTGCCGCAATGGGGAAGATGATTTGAGGCGGCAAAAGAAAGTCTGCAGGGGGATCTCTACCGCAGTGAATGCTTCGCCGATGGTGCACCTGTGGGGTGGATGACGGCACGGCAGAGAAGGACACAACACACGAGTTTTTTTTACGCCAATCTGAAAATGAAGTAAATTTGTAAGGGCTCCTTAGAATTGGAGGATTTTATAAACGAGGGACAGGAAAACACAGAATAGGATAGGAATGCACGTGCAAAACAGAGCATTTGGAAACATAGGATTTCACCAACCCGGTGTTTGGCTCACATGAATTGGAAGAATAGAGGAATGGAGAAACAAAGTGATGCGACGAGTGTACAACCTCTTTGGCATAGCCTTGTGGACCTCAAAGATCATTGGGTTGGACGTGGAGGATGGTGATGATGCTGGTGTGACTGCTTGGAGGCGGGAAGAAGATCCGAGGCCTCTGGAACGGCGCCAATGGTACTGCTCCACCGTGATGGATGGTTCCGCTGTTGGAGCAGCTCCGCTAAGGTGTACGGCGACGAGGCTGAAGCATGACAAAATGCATAACCTTAATCCGGCGGGACCCTAATATCATCTCGCAATAGATGATGTAAAATACATCACCAAAAGTTCTAGATGTAAACGATCAGCCGCGCCACGGCCGCGACCGACAGATGCTATAAGTACTGTTCACTCAACTTAATCAAGAAAATGAACTTCACAAATAAACTGAATTTTACCGTCGAAACTGATTGAACTAGTAACAGAGCATTGCAATAGATGTTTAGGGCGCTCGAGCACTAGTAGCAGAGAAGCAAGATCTAAATCAGCAGACGCCGAGCAGGAACGACTAGCAGAGAGAAAGTCATGCAAGAGCACCGCGAAGCGAAAAGCTAAAGCAGCAACTCCCGAGCTGCCGGAGGTCGTGGCAGCAGCAGCAGCAGCAGCGCAAGCGAGAGCAAGAGCAGAGCAGCAACACGAACGAAAGCAGAGCAGCAGCAGCAGCGACCGACCAAGAAGAACAGAGTCGCAGCAGCGAGCGAGAGCCGAGCAGCTGCAGCTAGTGCCATAGGGAAGTCGCCACGAGGAAGCAACGACATGGGGGAGAGACGCCGTGGATGATGTGGCCGGCGACGGCACCATCGATGGAGATGCCATGTCTGCTCGGTATCGAGCACCGGTAGCCCCGTGAGAACGAATAAAAGATAAAATGCAGCGGTGAGTGCAAAACCTCCTTGGTGGCGCCGAGTTGGCCTCGACTTCATCGGAGGAATTGGTGAGGGTGCTGCGGTTCCGGTGGGGCAGGTCAAGACGGCGTTGTGGGGATTGAGGTGGCGCGATAGACGAGACAAACATCGGGGCAGCTCCTTGGAGGTGGAGGACGGGGCGGCAGATCCGGCGGGACGACGAGATCGACAACGGATCCTCATCCGGTGCGGTGGATGAGGAACGGCGAGCTATTGCGCTGGACGACGTAGTCGGGGAAGAGTCTTCGGCTGGGCAGCGGTCGGAAGGCCGACGGAGGAGCGTGGGGTTTCGCAGGTTTTGGCGGCCTCGGTGTACGAATGGGGGGGCAAAGGGGGAGGGGGAGCCAAGCTTAGGGACGCGCTTGTCCGAAATGTAGGGTAAGTTACGAGCGTACCCCCACCGGTTTTGACACCACGACGTGGAGCTTCATTTCTGGCTGAGGGGTAGAAGGGGGATTTCGCGTGTCTGGGTTGCGGGAGCGATTTGGATGAGGAGGGAGTTCTCACGCACGCCCAAATTTCGGATAACAAGGCGCGCTGGTTGAAGAAGCGGAGTTTCAAAGCGTGTGAGACAAAAGATACTCGAGCTTGAAAATTTCGGGATAACAAGGTGCGGATTCCTTGTTCGGTAGAACAAACTTAAATGTAAAAAACAATTCATACAAGACACAAGAGAGTCATGTCCCTTTACTATATTGCTATAGATGCCATTGAAAAACTACAAGAAAATGTACAAAAATCGGAGAACAAGATTACCCTCAAGCACAAGACCAAATCGATTCGCACTTCCTCAACAACAACAAAAACAAATCAATTCCCACCAAAGAAAGAGTAATGTCCCTTTTATATGATTACAGATGCCATGATCTCAATTTCAATTTTTGAATCCACGTTATGTTGAATTCAATATATCATTAGGTGACCTTGCGGTTTATAATTGATGTAGTCGTACATTTTGATCTTCCATCATATATGAACATTTTACTCCACCATGTGAACATATATATTGTCGCTCACCATATGGACTAAATTTGAATCAATTTTCCTTATTTGAATATCATTGTTGTCAAGTTATACAATAATTTAAATATTATCTTGATAACAAAAAGACATGCATATAGCAGTAATCATATTTCACTATGAACTACATGTACCATACGCCTCCAATTCAAATATTTGTATCCATTTTATGTTGAATTCAAATCATAGTACATTATTGGTCTAGGTAGCTAGATGTTCGGGATAATCTAAACCCTGTTTTCATACGATAATTTTTGGCTGAATTGGGACAAGTTTTGGTATAAGCCTCTTGCAAAACCGGAGATTCTCTCAACAAGCCTCGTGGTTCCGAGAGGGAACGTGTCACCTTTGTGTGCTAAACGATATACGCTGCCTCCCCTGATTTTATTTACAGAGGCAACATAGAACTATATGAGTGCCTGTTAAATTTTGGAATTATTTCGGGTTCATTTGGCCTTTTATACATTAATTGAGTTTCGGACTTTTAATGTGCATAATCTAAATATGAATTGCATGCACATGCTCCGTGCACCAAAGTGGGTTGAAAATCACATGTGTGTCCTTGGTTGAATTTCTAGGTCCCATGGAAGAAATGAGAATGAAATTCAAACATCTGGGCCATGACTCGCCGAGAACATCGAGAAACTTAGATTTTAAATTCATGTAAATCCAAAACTCGGCTGGAAATCATGAAACTTGGCATGGTGTCATGTCATGGCACTAACATGTTGTGGTAAAAAATTGGGCCGATTTGGAAGCTCGTGGTTCTAAGAGGGAACGTGCCACCTTTGAGTGTGAAACGATATACGCTGCCCCCCTTGAGTTTCTTAACAAAGGCAACATAGAACTACATTAGTGCCCTATTAAATTTTGGAATTATTCCGGGTTCATTTGTCGTTTTTTATACATTAATTGAGTTTCTGGTCATTTAATGTGCATAAGTCAAATTTGAACTACAAGCACATGCTCTCGCACCAAAGTTGGTTGAAAATCACATTTGTGTCCTCGGTGAATTTCTAGGTCCCATGCAAGAAATGAGAATAAAATTAAAACATCTGGGCATCGTGGCTCGCCGAGAACATTGAGAAACTTGGTTTTAAAATTCTTGTAAATCCAAAACACGCCTGAAAATCATGAAACTTGGCATGGATGTCATGTCATGGTACTACCATGTTGTGGTAAAAAATGGCTGAATAGGAACAGATTTTGGTATAAGCTTCTTGCAAACCAAGCTTCTCTCAAGAAGGCTCGTGGTTCCGAGAGGAACGTGCACCTTTGAGTGCTAAACGATATACGTTGTCCCCTTGAGTTTATTTACAAAGGCAACATAGAACTACATGAGTGCCTGTTAAATTTTGGAATTATTCCGCTTCGCTTGGCCTTATTTACACATTAATTGAGTTTTTGGTCATTTAATGTGCATAATTCAAATTTGAACTACAAGCACATGCTCCTGCACCAAAGTTGGTTGAAAATCACATTTGTGTCCTCGGTGAATTTCTACCCTCCTTCCATCTATATAGGTCCTAATGCGTTTTCGAGGCTAACTTTGACCAAACGTTAGAGCAATAATATATGACATGCAACTTACACAAAGCATACCTTCAAATTTGTATGTCAAAGGAGCTTCCAATAATATAATTTTCATAGTATACATCTCATGTGCTATTAATCTTGTCAATAGTCAAAGGCTGTCTTGAAAACACATTAGGCCCTATATAGATGGAAGGAGGAGTAGGTCCCATGCAAAAATGAGAATAAGATTCAAACATCCGGGCATCGTGGCTCGGTCGAGAACATTGAGAAACTTGGTTTTAAAATCATGAAACTTGGCATGGTGTCATGTCATGGTAGTACCATGCCGTGTAAAAAAATTGGCCTAATAGGAACAAATTTTGGTATAAGCTTGCAAATCGGAGCTTCTCTCAAGAAGGCTCGTGGTTCTGGAGGAACGTGTCACCTTTGTGTGCATAATTCAAATTTGAAATACAAGCACATGTTCCAAAGGCACCAAAGTTGGTTGAAAAATCACATGTGTGTCCTCGGTAAATTTCTAGGTTCCATGCAAGAAATGGGAATGAAATTCAAAATTCAAGCGCCGTGGCTGGGTTGGAAACATTGAGAAACTTAGTTTTTAATTCCTGTAAATCCAAAACACGCATGAAAATAATGAATTTGGCTTGGTGCCATGACATGGCACCAACATGTTGTGGTAAATTTGCAGTCCGATTTGCGAAGGCGCATACATTAACAATCAACAAAGTCATTTTGGAACAAGTGTTGTCACGCTACAATCGGAAACACAAGTATTATTGAAACCGTATGCTTCTACTTACTAGTACCATTTACGTGCCGCCACGCGTCCCATTTTTTATTAGCTAGGAGGCGCGCGTGGTAGCTATTTGAGTACGAGAGGCGGCGATCGACCCTCACAAGATGCTTATCGGGAGGAGAGCCCTTGACCTCCATCTGCCGCCCACCTCTCTCCCAAGGTCTCCATTAATGGTGCCTGAGCCTCTCTTTAATGGCGTGGCTATGTCTCACTCGATCGAGATTTAAGAGAGAAAAAGAAAATCTGAAAGCACGGATCTTGATGTAAGATCCGACGGACCTATATAGCATCTATCGTGACTTATAGCAAGACCGATGAATATATAAGGATGATTAAAAATTTGATCAAAGAAGGGCTTTTCCTTCCGATTTTCATTATCGAAAACCACCACAATTCACAAGAAGTTCAACACAACTCCAGCCTAACACGAAGGACTAAAAGCTACCAGATTGAAATCGCAACATCCCAAGAGGCCAACAAAGGCCAAACATCCGCTTAGAACCCAACATTTCACAACCGATGACACAATCCACATCCTAAACCGATTATTACATCAAAAGAAACCAGAAATCAAGGAAGCCCAAAGAAGAACTAGAAGAACAAAGAACGCTGTGGTCGCCACAAAGAAGAGTTTTCTTCATTCCAGCCTCGCAACATTGATCTTCCACAGAAAGATAAGGACGATTAATTGTCTTACATAATTAGAAAGATAATTAAAAGCTACATGCGGCTACGCCCAAATACACAAGGGCAAAAGAAGAAGGAAGACAAGGATCCGCTCACTGATCTCTACTTTCTTGATGCGTTGTCGCAGTCATGCGGAACTAGTCTCCGGGCGAAGCGGCGATGAGCTCTTTTCGTGTCCTCAAGACGCTGCTTGAGAACATCCACGGATTCTCCACCAGCCTTTGGCGCCGCTAGGAGCATGTCATTCTCGCCCATAAGTTTCTTGACGATGACGCCGTCCTCTTCAACAAGGCACCGGTCTCCTCCTCGCTGGTCGCACTTCGGACGATCTTCTCCCTCAACAGGTCGCGCTCGGCCCGGAGCCTCTCATTGCCCTCCCTTAGTTGCCGGATGATGCCGGTAGCCTGTTCAAATGAGGCTTTCACGTTGTCCGGCAACCTCACCCAGCCGGAGATCTGAACCATCTGGCTATGGACGATCACATGCATGCGCCAGAATACTGCCGCCGCCCGCGAGAATTTTTCCCCAGCCGCCGCGCGCAGCGGGACATCTCTCGCTGCATTCGTGGCGGCGGGACATCTCTGCTGCTTCAGCGCTGCCGACGGACCATCTGCTGCATCGACGGTGCGATAGGACCTCCGTGCTACTTCAGCGGCGCGGCGGGACCTCAGGTTGCTACTTCGCAAGGGGATATGTCGGCTGCTCGCAGCGAGGCGGACATCTCTCGTGCTTCCGCTTCCATGCTCGCCTCTCCGGTGGCAATCTTCGACCTGTAACTCACGCTGGCCATGGCGATTTAAGGGAAGGATGCTGAATGACTTGTTTGTTTTTGTGGATGAGGAGTTGAGGAGGAATGTGCAGTCATCTTGGCATACTAGTATTTATAACCGAGTACTAATACGCCCTAAGTGGGAAACCGCTTAGGTTGTGATCGGTGTGAACAGGTTTGGAATTCAATATAGCGTGGTACTAATACGCCCTAAGTGGGAAACCGCTTAGGTTGTGATCGGTGTGAACAGGTTTGCAATTCAATATAGCGTGAGTAATTTGGAACGTGACGAGATGCAAGCTACTTTATGCATGCATGCATTGCAATTAATGCATTGATAAACATAATTTTTTGAGAAAAACAAGAGCATTAATTAGGTGCTTTTGCAAACTACAAAAATATTCCACCACTCACCATCTTGGTTGGTGAGATTTTGAATTAAGCCCTATGAACCGGAAAGGAGGGAGTATCATGCAGTACGCGCAATAACCGCACCATCGTGATACATATCTTACGGTTAATGGGGCGCTCGACAGGATAGCTGCATGGCGAGCTCTAGGCTAGTCCTTTTTCGACGCATTAAACCTATCTCTCGACTTTTCGCACGCACCATCGTGCCACCCACAAAAACTTGTACTCGAAGTTTAGTAGTACGTTATACAGAAAAGAAGAGGTGCACGACGCACTCGCCCTCTCACACACGCTGCCTGTTTTTTCTCGAAAAGGAGGATGATGACCCCGCCCTCGTGATCCGGGAGTCACACATGCATCTCAGTAGCTACGAATTGTAGTGTTCTCAACCATCCGATTGGATCTATCATGGATGTACCTATATACTAAAACATGTCTAGATACATCTATATTTTGACAAATGGAAGGCATGTATTGTGGAACGGAGGAGTGCTTGGCATCAAATGGATAAAAGGGACGATCTAGAACTAAAATACGCCTACATACATCTCCTTTTATCCATTTTGATGACAAGTACTACTTCTTACCCAAAGGATGTTTATATCCAATGCATACAAAATATTCCGCTCGATCGCTGGAAATTACCGATCGATGTCGAAGTAATTGTTGCATCGCCACCAAAACCCACCATTTCTTAAGCTAAAGTAGACCAAGGTAATCCCTATATTAGCATATTACTAAGATAAACAGAAGGCAATCAGAGAAACATTTAGGACGTGAGCTTGTCAATCTGAATGTGGAGGGACACAAGCTTAGCCCCGCCAGCAGCTTGGGCGGAACTGTCAAGAAGGCCAGCCTCGCACGCCGACGCTGCTGGGATCCTTGCTGCTTGTCACCTCCATTTCCACCTTGATGGCGCTGGTCGTGCCTTTGGGCTCCCGGCGGGCCGTCGCCCACAGCTTGGCCAAGTAGTGCGGCAGGGGGGACGCCCCACTCGATGCGCAGATCATCGACACGACGATTGGCGCTACCGATGTCGAGCACGCCACCGACCAAGAAAAACGCGCGGTGGTCCTCCTCCACGAACAGCAAGAGTCGTGGTTCGACAAAGGGCACTTGCAGCTGGACCACCTTCCATATCGGATCCTGTGCACGGCATGGGATGCGCGGTGCTGATGTGGTGGTAAAGCACCAGCGCGGCCTTCGAGCCGCAGACGGCACGGGCATTTGCGGGGAGCGAGCGGACACACGCCTCGGTGATCGGCGAGCTTGTGGTAAGTGACGAGAGCCCACAGCCTTCGTGCGGGCACTCCACCTCACCGACGAAAGGAGGAGTCCACCACCGTGTTCTCGCACGCCGGCCACCGCCGCACAGCACTTCCGCACCGCCGCTGGTTCCCGGGTGCTCGACAAGGCAGTCACAAGCAGCCGTGCCCTCCCTTGCACCGCAGAAATCAATCGAACAAGACATCAATCAAGAAACCTGCACCTTGCTCAATTAGCCGAACGGATGAGGTGTATTCAACCTCATACACCGGAGGCGCTAAGGGCGGAGGCACAAGGGTAGTGGAGCACGGTGAGGTCCATCGAGACCTTAGAGAGCTCCATCGTCGGGTCCTGTTCGATCTGCATGATCTCGCCCACCTTGTGCACAACCATCTCTCGACTTGGGCCGGGGTATTACAAAGCTTTACCGTCACATATTTTATAGTACTACTTCAAGGTGCATTAAATCAACACATGCAAGTAGTATCAAAAGAAGAGTCACGGCATGCATGCATGCGTTGTAATTAATGCATCGGTAAACGCAAATTATTGAATCCCTTCCGGTTTCTAGGGCTTATCTCAAAATTTCAGTTTTTCCATTTTATAAGACTCAATTTGGTTGTTCCCAATCACATGTTCAGATTCCAAGGTGCATTACATCATTGCATGCAAGTATTAAGAGAAAATTGACCAATGCATGTAATTTATGCATGCATGCATTGCAATTAATGAATTGATAAACATACTTTTTTGAGAAAAACAAGACCACTAATTGGGTGCTTTTGCAAACTATCTACAGTACCTTGGTTGGTGAGATTTTTGAATTGAGCCTTATAAACCGGAAAGGAGGGAGTATATCGAGTGCAGTGCTTTGATGTGTCGCGTCAACTCGCACATCAACGAGAAGTTTGATTATCCTCTCCTCGCGACTTAATCGCACTCTGCCTTTGGCTGTATGACAGGTTGGCCACACACTGCCGGGCCCACTGTCATACACGCAAAGGCAGGAGCGCCCCTCCTCGCCCATGAGCGTGGTGGCTGGCAAGACTAGGAGAAGCTTTGCTACACGCCTCCCTCTGCACGCCGTGGACATGCAGCAGTTCAATCGGTGTCGATGGCTGAAGCGCATCAGAGTACTCCTCCAAAGGCAGTAGTACTCCATCATTGTTCGACTTCCCAAGAGGCGAAGAGCCAAGCGCAGCCCGGACGCCGTGTGGCAGTTTCATGTGTAGAGTAGTCTAGGATAGCATGTACCATGCCCGTAAGCTTAAAATCGCTGGGGTCGGCTCCATGCTATGTGGCCTTCAAGTTTTTAAAAAATTAAAATAGTCTTCGCCCTACCACACCTCGATGATTGTAGTTTGCACGCCATCTGGTCAAGACAGGAATATATATTTTAATTTGTTTTTTTTGAAAAGGGGACTCCCGCCTCTCGTGATCGTAACGATGTATATGGCCACATATATTTTAATTTGTGGTGGGTAAATGTTAGAGGTTGCAGCAAATATATTGTACATCATGGGTCTTTCAGCCAAGTTTAGAGGCAAGCATGTGGGGCCAGTGCTATGATGTGTCGCAATAACTCGCATAACGAGGAGAAGCTTGATTTTACTACACGCCTTCTCCTCGCCCATGCGCTGTTGCTCCTCAAACGAGGACAGGCTTTTGCTTAGTAGTACTTCTACAACAAGTTATCCATCTCGGCCATGTGGACGGACATGGAGTAGTGGATTCAACACTATAGAAGCAGTAGTAGTAGTAACATCATTGTTCGCCTTCTCAAGAGGCGAAGAGCCAAGCGCCAAAACGAACGCTGCAGCTATAACATTGAGCACGATATAGCCGTGCTCTTGCATGAGACAAAATTGCTATGTGAGCCCACTATTGTACTAGTACGCATAACTACTTGCTAGTATAGCCCTATAAACCAGAAAGGAGTATTTGCCCTTCTAGAGATTTCAACAAGTGACTAGACTACACCGAGATGGAGTACATATGGAGCAAAATGAGTGAATCTGCACCGTAAACAAATACGTACTAGTTCTATCGTTTTCCTCTCCGAGGTGCACAATATTGAGTATACTGACTAGTCTCTTTTTGACATGCATTTACGTTTTTTCTTTTGACACATTACAGACGCAAGCGCTCATATACACGTGCATACACTCACCCCTATGAACGCACACACGCACGGCACTATCATCTTGAAATTTATGAAGTCACCATAGGCACCTCGTCGTCGACGGGTCCATAAGTGCTTGAATGCCAAGGAGGAAGAGGGTAGTCGTTCCCGAGACGTTGAACGGTCAATGATGCATCCTCAATTACATGCAGAGGGAATTAATTGGAGAAGCAGAATAGAGCCAAGACGATGTGAATGCAATGAGTTTGACTCTCATATAATAAAGGCGCCCACCACTCCAATCCATCTACTCCCAAGTCTCGGGCAACACCGCTCACTCCAATCCAAGACCAAGTGACCGAAGCCACAAGCACCTATGGAGGCGATGGACGCGAGCGCAATGGGCAGTGCTAAATCATCCAAGGCGCCGCCATGCCCCTGCACCGCAGAAGCGTTCAGACAAAGGCTGGAGACCGAGGCATCGTAGCCTCGCCGACGCCGGCTTCGCCTCGCATGGACGACGGATGGTCAACTCCATCCGCAAGTTCACCGCCAAGAAGCGCGCGGACGACCTTGCCGTCTCGCTCCAGCCCGCGCGCCTAGGCTCCTCATTGCCTGCCACCTCATCGCCCTACATGGAGATGAACTCTTTCAAGCCCTCGTGGCCTCTGCAGCCGGAGGTCACGACGAAGAATGTGCACCTTGAGGCCGCCGCCGCAGCGCCGCGCCATGCAAGAAACCGTCGACCGCACATCCACGCTCACGAGAAAATCATCTACATAGGCCACTACAAGGCAAGCAAGGACGAGAGACGTTGGCCTTCTTCCGGTAGCTGGAATCTTTGGACGCCATTGTTCAAGCACGCCGACCGCCACGAAAGCCGCTGCTACTTAGGCGCTGCTCGGTGGGCGGCGCCAGAGTCGAGGAGGTGGACGCCGTCGATGGATGCATCTCTTCTTCTTGCCTCCTGTAACCAGCACTGCATCTCCTCGTGGCCTTAATGTTTTATTAGTATAGTACTCCCTCCGTTCCCAAATATAAGTCTTTCTAAAGATTCCAGCAAGTGACTACTACATACGGAGGAAAATGAGTGAATCTACACTCTAAACTATGTCCACATACATCTGTATGCTGTATTCCATTTGAACTAGTATCTAAAAAGGCTTATATTTATGAACGGAGGGAGTATATGGCATTTTTATTCCAGTTGTAACATTTTCACCGTGAGGTGGGGTCATAGCTTGAGCAACCCACCCGCCCACCCAAGGCCGGCCGAGTTTAGAATTAGAAGAGAGAAACGAGGGAGGAGAGCTAGTTGTAGCACGGACGCTGTTGTCAGATGGGACTCGTGTTTAGACTAGTCACAGTGGGGAGTAACTTATGTTACTAGTCTATGTTACTACCTCCATAGTGGGTAGTAACATATGTGTTGTGTCATGCATCACTTCATTTATTATGTTATAGACTCATCTTTTCTTGATATGTGTGATGTTACAGTAACTAGTTATGTTACCACATGCCCCTCTTTTTCTTCATTAATTACATGCCACATCATCTATTTAGCCTAGATAAGTGTGATGTTACCACCTATGTTACACCCACTGTGGGTAGTCTTATAGAATAGGAGTACTGAGCACTCGTGCCTCTTTTTTTTAGGGGAAAATTAGTCGTATGTCTAGTACCACTAGTTGGGTGCGTGCGACCTATAGCTGTCATCACTTTAGGTCTCCTTTTCAACATGCTGCTACGCTTCACAATACATATTTTTTCACGATTTATCCTCCTATATGTACTCCTAGGCTATTTCCACGTGCTCCCATTCGCCGACATGTGGGACATAGAGCATCCGGTCGAGTATGCACGACTCGGAGCATATGCCGGGGTACTTTACATTTCAGACCTCACAAATTACATGCAAACCCCCCGCAGAAGAATAAATAAATAAATGAATTACTACATGAAACCGGATTATTTTCGTGGAAACCGGAGCACGTTCATTAAATTTTGGACATAACACGTTTATAAAAAATGACCGGACCTAAACCAGTCTAAGGACCTCTTTGATTTTTCCCGCAAAAAAAGGGCCTCTTTGATTTGCAGGATACTGAAAACACAGGAATGGGGAAAGTATGATGCGATGAACCGAGACGAGGAGAACTCTAACTCGGTTAGAGGTTAGAGTTAGATTCTAACCCTGAACTAACTCTAAACCAAAGAGGTGTATGGATGGTAGGGTTAGATTGACAATAAATGCTCTATCTCAATCATTTGACTACTTTGGACCCTATTTTTAGTCAGACTAAAATAAGTCCCTTGGATCCAAGCACCCTCTTGGTGTGGTCGGCTCTTCTGTGGCCTCCTCCCGCTCACAATTGACATAAACGAACCATCTATACAAATCAAGCATGCAAAACATGATAATTTTACTTTGTCAATACAAATAAGATATCCCACTTAAACATACAAGTCGTCAATCAAGCTTCACAAAATAAAAAACACTTCATGAAACAAAGAATGAGCTAAATCATCACGGAAGTCATTCACGATAGGGAGGGAGCCCGAGCCCTCACGCACCGAGGAGGAGCTCTCCATCGCCGCTCAGAGGAAGGCTCAGAGAGCCCAAGCCCCGAACCCTCCGACGCTGCCCCATGCGAGTTGAGGTCGACACCGCATGGGTAGCAGGCCGCTTCGCCGATCGGGAACTTAATCTTTGGGCCTCTAGAAATAATGCAAGCTCAGAATTAAAATACCTAGAAAGGTGAACTCAATCTTTGGGCCTCTAGAAATAATGCAAGCTGAAACTGAAATACCTAGAAAGGTGAACTCAATGTTTGGGCCTCTAGAAATAATGCAAGCTCAAACTAAAATACCTAGAAAGGTGAACTCAATCTTTGGGCCTCTAGAAATAATGCAAGCTCTGAAACTGAAATACCTAGAAAGGTGAACTAAATCTTTGGGCCTCTAGAAATAATGCAAGCCTCTAAACTGAAATACCTAGAAAGGTGAGCCTGAAATTGAAATGCCTAGAAAGGTGAACTCAATCTTTGGGCCTCTACAAATAATGCAAGCCTGAAATTGAAATACCTAGAAAGGTGACCTGAATCTTTGGGCCTCTAGAAAGATTTATTACCTCCTCAAGCAGCATCAAACAATTCCATGCGTGCACCACAAATCTATAGCAAGTTTGATCAGATCTACTTTTCCAAATCAGAATTAGCGCTAGAGCAAGCAAGATCAATGATATGGCTGTGAGATGTTGAAAGGAACGAACAAACTCACCCTCTCGCGACCTCCCCGGTAGATGCGCCACAAGCACGACGAGGGAGAAAACGACCGTGAAGGGGGAGCGGGTGACCTTCAAGGCCGGAGGAGAGGGCGGCCGGATTAGGGCGGCGGAGGCCGGAAGGAGAGGGTAGCCGAGGAGAGAGGGCGAGCGGCGCTTGGGCGGCGGCCCTATGGGGAACAGAGAGGAGTCGTGCGAGAGGGGGGAGCGATCTGCAAAAGGGCAGGTGAGATTTTTTAGTTCTCTTTAGTGGGCCCGAGGATAACTAACCCAATTAGAACCTCTCCACCGGCTAGTTTTTTAGCTGGGTTAGAGCAAACTAGCTCAAACTAACCCCTCTTGTTTCGATAATTTGAGTCTATTTCAACCCAAACTAGCTCTAACTCGTGGATCCAAACAAAGAGGAGTGTTATCAGACATGCTACAAAGGTGGACCGTAGCACATTGTTTTTATGGCCATATCACCACATTGTTTTCTCTGCTGGGTTCACTGGCTACCGTGGTTCGTGACCGCTGGTTCACTGGCTGCCATGGTTCGCACTCCTCCGACTGAGTAGTACTCCTCCGCTCCTAAATATAAGACTTCAGAGATATTTCACTGTGGACCACATACGGATGTATATAGATGCATTTTATGTGTAGATTCACTCATTTTTCTCTGTATGTGGTCCATAGTGAAATCTCTCCAAAGACTTTTATATTTAGGAACAGAGGGAGTAGTATAGTACTAGTATATACCGCATCATTCTTTCCTCCTTCTTACTATTCCAACATGTGGGAGAGCCCACATCCGGGTCGACGTGTCATGCACCAGATTAGAGCGCGGAATGGAAGGGGGGCATCACCCTGGTCGGAGCGCCGGTAATTCATGAATATAGTGAGTGGTCATATCACAAGTCTTTCCAGCAAGAACGCCACAAATCGCACATCCCCACTCGCCACCCTCCTCGCCTCTCACAAACCGCCACCCAAAAATTGTCACAGATCGCTCGGGAAAATCCCGACCTCAACTTCTAACTACGTGAAAATAGTCCGAGCTTGTTCGTTTCTATATAAATACAAGATTTCATCAGTATGTTCATTCATCCGTGGGGTTGTTCAATGAATGGAGGGCGGGAGCACAAGTGAACCTTAAATAGAGAGTTTTTTCTTTAATGCCACGTACACAAATTGAAACGCTTGTTGTGGAGAGAAAAAGATAATCACTCCACTATATATGGACGCATGGGCCCGAGCGCTTGCTTTACTAGGGTTGCTCTTCATTCTCTCATCCTCTCCAGATATAAACAAGACAGCGGTAGTGACATTTTCTCTCTGCTCACCGCTGGTCACAGATCCGGCCGGATCCCTTCGGCCGGTGTGTGTGGAGGACTAAAAGGTGCATAGTTCACGCGGTCATCGCCACCGAGGGAGGAAACCCACAGCTGCCGGAGGGGCCCGATCTTCCGCTTCGTGCTGCTCTTCTCGACACAAGACTGCTCGGAGGTCCTCCGACCCTTCTTCCTCCCCGCCAGATTGTCCGCAGATCCGACCTGCCGCCGCCGACATCCAGCGACCCTCGTGTATAAGTTCTTCGAAGCTGCCTTGCTTCTACGCCCCAGCTCCCCACGTGTCTCAGATGTGCATCTTTTTCTACTCCCATCATCTCTTCCAAAGCCACCTAAATTTTTAGTATTATTAGAGGTAAAGCTACTTCATGCATTCAATCTAGGGCTTTGTTCAAACAACGAAGAAAGGGGGAAAGTTGTAGCATGAATCTAGGACTTGATTCAAAGAGGAAATAATATGGTGAAGTAGTAGAGACCGGATACCCAACCGGTCTCTTGGTTGAAAAGGGAAATAATGGGAAAACGCAGACAAACCGGATAAGGAACAAATCTATTATTGGTTGAAAAAGGATAGAAAGTGGCGGCTGGTGGACAAGTCAACAGTATGTCCAGGATTAGATTTGCTGCCATCACATAGTAAAAGGTCTCCAGTGATTAGATTTGCTGCCTCACATAGTAAAAGGTCTCGGATTAGATTTGCTGCCCTCACATAGTAAAAGGTCTCGTGATTAGATTTGCTGCCCTCACATAGTAAAAGGTCTCTGTGATTAGATTTGCTGCCTCACATAGTAAAAGGTCTCGTGGATTAGATTTGCTGCCTCACATAGTAAAAGGTCTCTGTGATTAGATTTGCTGCCCTCACATAGTAAAAGGTCTCCGGATTAGATTTGCTGCCCTCACATAGTAAAAGGTCTCGTGATTAGATTTGCTGCCTCACATAGTACAAGGTCTCCAGATTAGGTTTGCTGCCTCACATAGCGTGAACAAGCACGGCATCACCACTTTATGCCTCCTTGTAGGTACATTGTGCTTGATGCGCCCACCGTCGCATGTCCTTATACCAACCTTTTGATGTTGTTAATGTAAGGGCGCATGTAAAATGAAGCGATCACACTGTTACCTTAGGGACATGTCTAACCAGTGTTATTGTTAATCTGATGCCTCCAGTGATAAGATGCAATTAAACTGTGTTACAAATGGCACTCCTGTTGTTTTCCCTAGTATGATAAGTAAGTTGCTCCTTTACGTTGCTGAGTGTCCTGGTGTCCCCATGGTCCCATACCCTTAAACCAACTCTTTAGCTGCTGTTGATTTACTGTGTCTGGTAAACAAGCAATGCCACCAAGTAATCCCATATTTGAGGAATCTCATTGTTGACCGTAATGCTTCTGGTAACATGAAGCATTGCTGACATTTTAAAATTTCTACTGTCCTTGCGTGATTGCCATGAACATAATTAAGATGCTTCTTTTCATTTTGTATATGTTTCAGATATTCTTATTGACCAAAGAATGTTTACTTTCTATCATTTTGTGCGATAGGGATATCCATTTCACCTTGTTGCTATTGTGACCTTTTGGTGAACTGCACAAAACACTTTTTTTGAATGAGTGTCTTGTGCAGTTCAACTAAAATGTCACGTGGGCAACATCTCTCAATTTTGGTGGAACTGCACAAAATGGTGATTGGAGTTTCAAAATCTCCGCCAAGTTCTCTGGTAATCTCGCAACATTTTATTAGCCTTTGCAAGATGGAGCCGCCACTTTGTCACCACAATGGCACTTTATTTTAGTGGAACTGCACAAAAGGATAAGAAAATTATAGTTGCACCTTACATGAGTCGGACAGCCAACCTTAAGGTTCCTCAATTTTAGTGCAACTACTAAAGAAGAACCTACCAGCTCACAAGAGCAAGTACTTCTTGCTAGCTGAATGATGCAATCTTTGCTTCATTTCGTGAACTGCAGTAAAAGGCGCATGAATTGAATCATGGAACTCCAGGCAGACCTCATCCAAGTAGAGCTGGAGGTTGAGTTCAAGGAGGCCGCTATTAAAGTGAAATCATGCTCTCATGTCTCCTTGTTTGTGCTGTGCAAACATGTTGTGCAAACAGGAATACTCAACTACAGATGTTGTGACGGTCAAGAGCATTCCCCAAGTTCTTCGATTGTATGACATGGCTAGCCAATATGGATTTAATCCCGATATTCACTTTATCAAAAGGCTCTAATGGGTTGGTTCTCAATCTTGCAAGTGGGAATCAATGAGATGTGTAGGCATCTTTGTTGTACTTATTATTTGAATCTTATTTGTTGGTTCTGAATCTTGCTAGCTAGGAATCAATGAGATGTGTAGGCATCTTTGTTGTACTTATTATTTGGATCTTATTTGTTGGTTCTGAATCTTGCAAGTCGGGAATCAATGAGATGTGTAGGCATCTTTGTTGTACTTATTATTTGGATCTTATTTGTTGGTTCTCGAATCTTGCAAGTCGGGAAACATGGCATGATGATGCAGAGGACAACAACCATAACAAACAGTTCAAACTTGGTAGTATTATCTTTGTGAAAGTGCGACAAATGTGCCGATCGTAAAGCGCCCTAAGAATAATAATTCTAATTGTTGTGCATGTTGATCCTGTGGCACTGGTAGAACGAGCGAATGCATTGCTTGTTTTAAGTATAAATTTCTATTAAAGCTAATTAAATTTAAGTAAAGTGACCATTAACTCCTGTTATTACAGTACCAATACAGACCCGCTCGTGAACCGACGTGTGGCCGGAGTAGGTTTCTTAATGGAGGCATTTGAATGCGCCGAGGGTGCATCTTCTACCGGGCGTGCAGCGGACGAGGAGGGTAGTAATCTGTTGTCGCCAGTACACACTCACCATCGTTGAATCCACTTCCCAAGAGCTGAAAACGAATGCTGCCGCCGCCACACACTCGCTTCACTCAAAAGACTCCAATGGAGATCCGAGGGTGAGCTCTGCTGGATATGGACTTCAGCAAGGAGTTCCCTTTGAGTTCGCTGCTCAGTCCTATGGCTGCACCAAGTTGAATGTGATGTAACCAACGATACGGACTCGGTGAAGCTCGCCGCCTCACCCTATGGCTGCACTAGGTTCGAGCATTCGCCGTTTCATCACCATGCCGATCGCACCTTCGCTACGGTGGAGAGAAGGAAGAACGCGATGATTCGCCCATCCGGTGCAACAAGCTTGTCGACATCCGTAAGAAATACAAGATCATCGGCAACGGGCAGGAGAAGGACTCCGTGGTTGACCTCGCTAAGACCATCATCGACCCCGACACGCCAACATGAAAGAAGACGACCAACACGTGGGAGGTACCTCGAATCTAGCCTACATAACCTAGGCGGCCAAGGACGACACGCGTGCTACGACATGTATAGGCAGATCTTGGACATGAGGGCGGTTCGCTTCCCGTAATCGACGAGTACACGGACAGCCGCAGCGTCATGATCAAGCATGCCAGAAGGTCTAGATGTTGTACTTTATCTCTTTATAAGCACCTTTATCATCCGAGTGTTTCATGCATTAGCCTATGTGTCGTAATTATCTGTTTTGTCCAAATATTTCTTTTAAGAACCCATTAACCTAATTGCTTTTTTTAGTGGCTATTTGCTTATGTATGTAAACTAGTTCACTTGTCCGTAAAAAACTAGTTCACTCGGCTGCCGTGCTTTGAATCTCCTTCCTCCCAACATATTCCTCTCCTCGTGGACCCAAAGAGGTCTCTGAATTTTCTCCCACTTTCTTTTTCGATGTAAACTGAGTTTTCTCCCAAAGATTTTCCCTAGAACCAACTCAACTGTCCCCACGCCTAGCCTAAAAAATAATAATACCCCACGTACTATTAACTCATCAAATTAAAATGATATTTTATTTCGTAAGTTGAAAGTTCTTACAAAATAATACTCCAATAATAATTGTTGATATATAACTTGCCAAGTTAACTCCTAGTGATTGCACACATAAGCTTGAAAAGATTTTACTGACGTGCAATCATGTGTTTATGTTTTTATAACATTTCTCCGTCTAGCCCAACATGATATTTTCACCCAGCCCAGCAAGTCCGCGGATCTTGAGAAAAATGCAAATGGGATTTAAACGGGCTGCATAGATGCTACATCATTGTTTCACCCAGCCCACCAAATGGACTAAAAAAACAAATGGACTTGCTGACATGTGGGCCAGTAGGTCGAAGCCTAAGAAGGCGTTGGATTTACATCCAACGGCCGAAATTCTTATTCAATCTCTCGTCTTCTTCCCCCAGCGCTGTCGGAACCGCCTGCTCCAGCCTTCGGCGTCCAGCGGCGTTGTTTTGCGCTCCTCAGCGGAACGCTACCCCGCCGACGGCCAGGCCATCCCTCCACTCCGCACCTCTTGTTATTCCCTGGCGAGTGTAGGCCCACCCCACACACGAACCAGTCAAGTTTCCCTCTCCTCTCCGTCTGTGACTCCACTGCCGCGTCTTCCCCATCTCCGGGTCGTTCCAGTCTGGGGCCTCGCCGTCACCCACCACCTCGGTGCGCTTGGCGCGGCGTGGTTAACATACGAGAGTCATCGGAAGAGGACTGTACGTGGAGAACCTGACGGCTGGGACCCACGAGGTCCATGGTCGCACGCAAGGAAAGTTCCTCCTTATTACGCGATCAGACGCAATCGTCGACGCAATCGACGGGAAGAGCTTCAGATTTCGCGAAAAAACGCTCCCCGCCGACAGTCGGACCCACCAGCTATATCTTCGCACGCAAGGAAGTGGATCCTTATTACGCACCAAAAAATGAATACCCCCTGCTAGCTGGGACCCGCCATAGTGGGTGGCTGACTTGTGGGCCTACTAAGTTGACGAGGACGGAGGGCTTTATCAACTTAGTCAATATGAACAATTCTAGCTCCAGTGACCGTACGATGTCCATCCAACGGCCATAGTGCTTCTTCAACCTCTGGTCTTCTTGCTCCAGCCGCACAAAGCAGAGCTGGTCGTGTCGCGTGCTCCTGCCCCTCGTGGTCGGCTGTGAAACCGCAGAGGCCTCACCGCCCCCTACTACTCCCACCGTTGGCCCAGGGTATCCCTCTACTCACCCACACCCCCTGTTATTCTACGGCGACGGTAGCCTCACGCCGCAGCTGAACCAGTGAACCCTCGTACTCCTCTCCGCGTGGGCATCCAATGCCGCTGTCTTCCCGGCTCTGCGTCGTCCCTTCCTAGGCCTCGCCGTCGTCCACCACCTTGGTGCTCTCGGCCAAGCGTGGTCAATGTGGTCAACGACCGACTTCCATCGGAAGAGTACAGATGGAGAGGCCGATACCGGGTCCACGGCCGAGCCCGCTTTTTTCTATTTGCCAAGTAAGTCGCTTTGTCAGCCTGTTGGGCTGCAAATCTTTCAAGACGAGGAGAGCTTCATTCGCTGGCCGAGAAAATGGCCTATCAAGAATGAGAAATGGGTTGTACATTTTAAAACACATCAAACCGGCAATTAGTTTCAAATATCTTTTTTTCATTTCGATATTTTAAATTACATTAATTTTTATGCGTGGAGAATTTGTTGGATTTTATATTGATATATATTTATTTTTATAATCAGTTTGTATGTGAGTCGAAATTTCGGGATTAAAAACAGTTCGGACCGCACCGAAATATGCAACATTTCGTATAATTTTTTAATTGTGGCCACAATATGGGCTGTAATGCTAACAAAAAGAATATGGGCTCCAAAAAAAACCTTAAGAATTAGCAAATGGGCTGTAAATTATTAGAAATAATGGCAGATGGGTTGTATGCTGTTTTCCACAGATTTGAGGCTTTCCTAAAAAAAGGTTGGCACACAAGCAAAGGATCGTTGGATGTCCATCCAACGGCCGTCGTCTTCTTCAATCTCTCGATCTTCCCGCTCCAAATTGCCAAACAAGCGCCGGCTGGACTGCCAGCTCCTCCCTCAAGGCCGGTCAGGCCGCTGCAGCCCTCACCGCCCCATCGATTCCCATCGCTGGCCTAGCCATCCTCTACTCACCCACACCGTTGTTATTCTCCGCGACGGCAGACGAACCAAGAACCCTCATACAACAGATTCTCCGCTGCGGGGAAACAACCGCCGAGTCTTCCCTCGCCTCTGTCGCTCCTTCCTAGGCCTCGCCGCCGCCCATCGCCTCGTGCTCTCGGCGCGGCTGGTCAACGTGGTCAATGACCGACATGCATCCGGCGGATCAGACGTGGAGAGGCCGACACCGGGTCCACGGCCGCACGCAAGGAAATGCCTCCTTATTACGCCGCAAAATAATGATTCCTCCACCGACATCGTGGACCCACCGAAGGGCCTCGATTTCGCGAAAAAACGTTACCGCCACGACACTCGGACCCACCAGCTATATCTTCGCACGCAAGGAAGTGCCTCCTTATTATGCACAAAAAATGAATACTCCCCGTTAGCTGGGACCCAAAGATAGTGGCAGGCTGACTTAGGGCCTACTAAGTTGACGGGACGGAGGGCTTTGTCAACTTAGTCAATATGCACGAGTCTAGCTCCAAAGGACCGTCGATGTCCATCCAACAGTCCGTAGTGCTTCTCCAACGTCTGGTCTTCTTGCTCCAAATTACCAAACCAGCGCCGGTCGTGCCTCGTGCTTCGCCTCCCGTGGCCACCGCGATGCGGCGGAGGCCTCACCGCCCCTACTACTCCCACCGCTGGTCGCCATCCTCCACTCACCCACACCCCATGTTATTCTGCAGCGACGCAACCTCACACCGCAGCGAACCAAGAACCTCATACTGTTCTCACGCTGGGAATCCACCGTCGCGTCTTCCCGGCTCTGCGTCGTCCCTTTCCGTGCCTCGCCCTCGCCCACCGCCCGGTGCTCCCGGCGGCGTGGTCAACGTGGTCAAGGAATGGCTTCCATCGGACGTGGACTGTACATGGAGAGGTCGACACCGGGTCCACGGCCGCAGCAAGGAAGTGCCTCCTTATTACGCGCAAAATAATTATTCCTCCACCGACAATGGGACCCACCGACGGGCCACCGTATTTCGTGAAAAAACGCTTTCCCGATCGCTGGGACCCACCAGCTACATCTTCGCACGCAAGGAAGTGTGTCCGGCAAAAAACGATTCGCCCGACCGCTGGGACCCACCAGCTACATCTTCGCAGTAAGGAACCGTCGACGGTCGGGACCCACCTGGTCGAAGCGCACGTAGCGTTGTCATTCTGGTCGCGAACGTACGTACATACCGGTCGTTGTAGAGGCGCCGCACGTGTCGTAGTAGAGGCGCACGTAGCATGTGCACGCACGCACAGCGGCGGGGTGCAAGAAAGAAAATACGCCACGCACGCACATACGGCAGGGTCTCGAACGCCTACTCAAGCATACGTGACGGCCAGGGCTCGTGTACATGGCTAGGTCGGAACGGAGAAACAGCGCCGCTGCGTGTTCATGGGGAGGCAACAGAATGTGTCGTGTTCATCGGGAGGCAACGGAATGCGCCGTGTTCATGGGGAGGCAACGGAATGCGCCGTGTTCATCGGGAGGCAACGGAATGCGTCGTGTTCATCGGGAGGCAACGGAATGCGTCGTGTTCATCGGGAGGCAACGAACGCGTGGAGCCAACCGCTTGGATGGAACAGTGATGGAACGAGGCATGGCGCATCGACAACGGAGGAAACGGACCTCCTACGTCGAACGGGGTCCTGTTGATCGGGAGGGGTGTGGCATACCGCAAAACGGAGGAAACGGACCTCCTACGGTCGAACGGGGTCCCGTTGGTCGGGAGGGTGTGGCGTATCGCAAACGGATTTAAACGGACCTCCTACGGTCGAAACGGGGGTCCTGTTGATCGGGAGGGGTGTGGTGTACCGCAAAACGGACGAAACGGACTTGTGTTGGAGCGCTACGGTTGAAACGGGGGTCCTGTTCATCGGGAGGGGTGTGGCGTACCGCAAAACGGGACTCCACGAGATACTGTTCATCTCCACCGTCGACCTCCTCCAGCCTCCACGGGCTCCTGTTCATCCAGCCTCCACCACGCTTACTCCACCGCCCTGCTCAACCACACCTCCACGGGCACCCTCCACCGCTCACTGCTCATCCAGCCCTCCACACCACGGGTCTTGTTCAACCACCCTCCACGGCCACCCTCCACCGCTCATCGCTCATCCAGCCTCCACCACACCACGGGTCCCGTTCATCCAGAGGCAACGCCACCGCCATCGCTCATCCAACCCCCCGCAACGCCACCTGCTCATCCTGAGGCAGATCGATCGGCTTCGCTTAGCAGCAGAGCGGCGAATCGCCGATCGGGTTCGCTTAACGCCATCGATCGATCGCCGGGTTCAAGAACGTAAGAACCGCAGTCGCTCGCCGGGTTCGCTAGAGCCCAATGCCTCGCTTCGGGTTCGATTAGAGCTAACGCCGCACACACGCACGTCACGTAGGTACGAGAAAGCGCGATCGCCGCCCCGACCTCCCACCGTAACAAGAACTCCCGAAATTTCCCCCCTCGCTTCTACCATGGTTTTTCCGTCATGGACGGCCCAAAGAATGTCATGCAGCAAGCGCTCCGCCCGCCCAGACGAAAAGCCCATTTTCTGTCATGATTTTTTGTCATAGAAGTAGAAGCCCACCACATCTATGATGCTACCGGGTTTTGTCACAATTATCGTCATAGAAGTGTCATATGTATGACAGAAAAAAAAATCGTTCGGCCCAAAATGTCACGGATGTGTCTTTTTTTTGTAATGCATGGCGGGGATGCGTGAGCATTTTTATATCTGATTGAAATCCTTGAGTGTTGTTATAACCGGACGGTGTGCGGTGGTTAACTCCTACCAACCTCCCTCCTAGGGACATGCGAGTAGTACTTTGCTTCGAGGGCTAATAAACTTCCGCAATAAGTATATGAGTTCTTTATGACTAATGTGAGTTCATGGAAAATTACGCATTCCTACCTTTCCGCAATTTGCCAGCCTCTTCGGTATCGTGCATTGCCCTTTCTCACCTCGAGATTCGATGCAAACTTCACCGGTGCATCCAAACCTCATGGTATGATACGCTCAATCACACATAAGCCTCCTTATATCTTCCTCAAAACAGCCACCGTACCTGCCTATCATGGTATTTCCATAGCCATTCTAAGATATATTACCATGTAACTTCCACCATTCTGTCTTATAACATGTGTGTTCATCATCATATTGCTTTGCATGATCACACAAAGCTGACATGATATTTGTGGCAAATCCACCGTTCATCATTGTTATACATGTTACGCTAGATTATTGCACATCCTGGTACACTGTCAGAGGCATTCATATAGAGTCATATTGTTTCAGTTCATCGAGTTGTAATATTGAGTTGTAAGTAAATAAAAGTGTGATGATCATCATTATTAGAGCATTGTCCAAGTGAGGAAAGGATGATGGAGACAATGATTCCCCCACAAGTTAGGATGAGACTCCAGACGAAAAAAAGAGAGGCCAAAAGAGCCCAACAAAAAAGAGAAAAAAGAGAGAAGGGGCAATGTTACTACCCTTTTACCACAGTTGTGCTTTAGAGTAGCACCATGCTCTTCATATAGGGAGTCTCCTGAGTTATCACTTTTATATACTAGTGGGAATTTTTCATTATAGAACTTGTCTTGTATATTTTGATGATGGGCTTCCTCAAATGTCTGAGGTCTTCATGAGCAAGCAAGTTGGATGTACACCCACTTAGTTTCCACTGAGATTTCATACACTTATAGCTCTAGTGCATCTGTCGCATGGCAATCCCTACTCCTCGCATTGATATTGATTGATGGGCCTCTCCATTGCCCGTTGATCCGCCGAGTTGATGCGAGACTTTCTTCCTTTTTGACTTTTCCTATATATCTCTGCCACCGCATTCTATTCCACCTATAATGCTAATGGCCGTGTCTCACGCTCATGTATTGAGTGGAGTTGAAAATGTTGAAGTGCGTTAAAAAGTATGATACAATTGCCTAGTTTAACACCACGGTCCTCATGATTTATACTTATGCGGTGAAGGTGGAATCATGCCATGCTTACATAATTCAATGAGTAGGGATAACATTCGTTGAGCATCGTATATTCTAAAATAGTAGTGATTATGTTCTTATATTCATGGATATTACTGTGTTGATGTTAGTTACTTCATCGTTTCTCGATATTTATGTCATAGAAGAGACTACATGACAAACATGCTAGGTAACATTCAACATCAAAAATTCTATTTTTTATCATTTACCTACTCGAGGACGAGCAGGAATTAAGCTTGGGGATGCTCATACGCCTCCAATGTATCTATATTTTTTTTACTGTTTCATGCCATCATATTATCACTTTTAGATACTTTATATGCAATTTTATATCATTTTCGGGAACTAACCTATTAACTCAGTGCCTAGTGTTAGTTCTTGTTTTCTGCATGTCTTTGGTTTTTCAGGAAATCAATACCAAACGAAGTCCAAACACGATAAAAACTTTACGATGTTTTTTTCTGGACTAGAAGGGAACCTAGGAGCCTCGGGAGGAGACCAGGGGAGCTACGGGAGCTCCACAAGCTCACCAGGCGCACCCCGTGAGCTAGTGGGACCGACGGATCTCCGATTGACTTAATTCCAACTCCATAAATTCCCATAAATCACGAAATCAACACAGAGCCACAAGAAACACCTGTTCTGCCGCCGCAAGCTTCTGTTCTTCCGTGATCCCATCTGGAGACCTTTTTAGGTACTCTGCCAGAGAAGAATCGATCACGAAGAGCTTCTACATCAACCTTGTTGCCCTCCAATTATGTGTGAGTAGTTTACCACAGACCTACGGGTCCATAGCTAGTAGCTAGATGGCTTCTTCTCTCTCTTTGATCTTCAATACAAAGTTCTCCATGATCTCCTTGGAGTTCTATCCGATGTAATCTTCTTTTGCGGTATGTTTGTTGGGATCCGATGAATTGTGGGTTTATGATCAGATTATTCATTGAAACTAATTGAGTCTTTGTTGTACTTTATTATGCATGATTGTTATATCTTTGTATTTCTCTTCGACCTATTCGTTTAGTTTGTCCAACTAGATTGGTTTATCTTCAGCGGGAGAGGTGCTTTGTAATGCGTTCAATCTTATGGTGTCCTCACCTTGTGACAGAAGGGATAGCGAGGCATGTATTTGTATTGTTTCCATTAGAATGAAGCGGTTCATTCATATTGCTTGAGTTTATTCTGTCTACATTATGTCATCTTGCTTCATGCATTACTTTGTTTGTTATCAACTTAATACTATAAATGCATGCTGGATAGCGGTCGATTGGTGGAGTAATAGTAGTAGATGCAGTATCGTTTCGGTCTACTTGTCACAGACGTAATGCCTATATACATGATCGTTATCATGAATAACATCATAACTATGCATTTTCTATCAACTGTCCAACAGTAATTTGTTCACCCATCGTATGCTATGTTTCAAGAGAGAAGGCTCTAGTGAAAATTATGGCCCCGGGGTCTACTTTTATCATATTACAAAAACCAAAAATACATTGTTGCAATTCTTTTACTTTAATTTTGTTTTGCGGACTATATATCTACCACTGTCTGATTTAATCCTTGCAAGTAACGAGTTCAAGGGGATTGACAACCCTCTTGCCCTATTTGCTCTTGTGTGTGCTGGTGCTATACACTAGGCTTCCTGTGATTCTCCTATTGGTTCGATAACCTTGGTTCTCACCGAGGAAAATACTTATCAGCTACTATATTGCTTCACCCTTCCTCTTCAGGAAAAAACCCAACGCAGCTCACAAGTAGCAATCTGCATTCTCTTCTTTCTTTCTTTTGAGGTCAAATGGTAAAAAGGGATTATCAAAGTAACCGTCATCATCTTCTCTCCAAATTCAATGCCACGAATGGAAGAACCACTTATGTGACCGCATTGTCGGCCAGTGACGTCCCCTCCTCACCACTGGTCCACTATGCTGGTGTTTGATGCTGTTGGAAATATGCCCTAGAGGCAATAATAACAGGATTATTATTATATTTCCTTGTTCATGATAATTGTCTTTTATTCATGCTATAATTGTGTTATCCGGAAATCGTAATACATGTGTGAATACTTAGATCACAATATGTCCCTAGTGAGCCTCTAGTTGACTAGCCCGTTGATCAACAGATAGTCATGGTTTCCTGACTATGGACATTGGATGTCATTGATAACGAGATCACATCATTAGGAGAATGATGTAATGGACAAGACCCAATCCTAAGCATAGCACAAGATCGTGTAGTTCGTTTGCTAGAGCTTTTCCAATGTCAAGTATTTTTTTTCTTAGACCATGAGATCGTGTAACTCCCGGATACCATAGGAGTGCTTTGGGTGTACCAAACGTCACAACGTAATCGGGTGACTATAAAGGTATACTACGTATCTCCGAAAGTATCTGCTGGGTTGACACGGATCGAGACTGGATTTGTCACTCCGTATGACGGAGAGGTATCGCTGGGCCCACTCGATAATGCATCATCATAATGAGCTCAAAGTGACCAAGTGTCCGGTCACGGATCATGCATTACGGTGACGAGTAAAGTGACTTGCCGGTAACGAGATTGAACGAGGTATTGGGATACCGACGATCGAATCTCGCAAGTAACATACCGATTGACAAAGGAATTGTATACGGGTTGCTTGAATCCTCGACATCGTGGTTCATCCGATGAGATCATCGAGGAGCATGTGGAGCCAACATGGGTATCCAGATCCCGCTGTTGGTTATTGACCGGAGAGCCGTCTCGGTCATGTCTATGTGTCTCCTGAACCCGTAGGGTCTACACACTTAAGGTTCGGTGACGTTAGGGTTGTAGAGATATTAGTATGCAGCAAACCGGAAGTTGTTCGGAGTCCCGGATGAAATCCCGGACGTCACGAGGAGTTCCGTAATGGTCTGCAGGTAAAGAATTATATATGGGAAGTCGAGTTTCGGCCGTCGGGAAAGTTTCGGGGGTCACTGGTATTGTACCGGGACCACCGGAAGGGTCCTGGGTCCACCAGTGGGGCCACCTATCCCTGAGGGCCCCATGGGCTGAAGTGGAGGGGAACCAGCCTGGTGGCTGGTGCGCCCCTTGGGCCCCCGCGCCTAGGATTGGGAACCCTAGGGGGCGCCCACTTGCCTTGGGGGCAAGGCACTTTTGTCAGCCGCCCCTAGGAGATCCCAACTCCTAGGGCCGGCGCCCCTTGGGGACCCTATATAGAGGGGAGGGAAGGCAGCCGCACCTTGCACTTGGCGCCCCTTCCCCTTGCTACACCTCTCCCTCCCGCAGACGCTACGCGAAGCCTGCCGGATCCTCACGATCCACCACCACCCCGTCGTCGCTAGATCTTCATCAACCTCTCCTTCCCTTGCCGGATCAAGAAGGAGGAGACGCCACGCTGACCGTCGTGTGTGTTGAACGCGGAGGTGCCGTCCGCTCGGCGCTAGGATCTCCGTGATTTGGATCACGACGAGCACGACTCCTCAACCCCGCTCCTTGAACGCTTCCGCCGATCTACAAGGGTATGTAGATGCACTCCTCTCTCTCGTTGCTAGATGAACTCATAGATTGATCTTGGTGAAACCATAGGAATTTTTTTATTTTCTGCAACGTTTCCCAACAGCTGCTACTCGCCGCTTCGGGTAGTGTTGCTCATGCACACTGCAACTGCTCCGGCATCTATAGCTCCTCGTCCACCTGGCAGCTATAGCTCCATGTTGGTTAGCGCCAGTGCAAACACGTGTACGGTCACATTGTATTAGGGTCCTTGGGCTCGATTACCATCTATCGAGTGAGAAAAAAATATTAAGAGGATTGGCGGGTGGCTTTATTTCCTTTTGTAATATACTTGAAATCTTGTTGCAACCATTATATCTTGAAAAAAAATTCGTGCTTTAATGTTTTATATACATCAATTTGTGTTAGAAAAATAGGAGAGAGACCATATGGGTGCATTTGAATTTTCACCCCAAGTTACTTATAATTTGATGTTTAACCCGTCTTGCAGTCATTTGCCCTCTCGTAGAATGAACTTTGATCTTTTGTCCATTTCGAAATAATCTAAATTATTTGGTTTTCTTTTTTAAGGATAAATGGTAAAAATAGATTACCAAAGTGTCCCTCGTCATCTTCTCCCCGAATTCAATACCAAAAACGGAAGAACCACGTTTTTTTAAGAAACCCGCGTGTATCAAATAAAGTTAGCAATTATAACATACGCGAATTGCACTGGACAACACCAGAGGGGACAACTGTCATGTCACATAAGCAAAAAACACCCTCGCATAAACAATATTTGTAAGCGGGCCTTGAGGGGGGTCGATTGTTGAACCAAATCATCATTATCCGCCAGCACGCCGCTGACACCATCGCCGGCCACGTTGTCGGTCGGTGTTGTCCCTCCTCACCGGGGGTGCTCATCCACGACGCTGGTGAGTGCTGGTACTCGCTGCCGTCGGATAGCGCCATTCATGCACGCCACAACTGCTCCGCGACGCCGGTGGGTGCTGCTACTCGCTGCCGCCGGATAGCGCCACTCATGCACGCCGCAACTGCTCGGCGTCGGTAGCGCCACCGCCCCTTGTTCGGTAGCGCCGGCACGCAAACACGCGTACGGTCGCGGCGTATTAGCGTCCTCACGCGGGATTACGGTATCTCGAGTGAGAACATAAAAAAAAAAGGATGGCTTTAATTTCCTTTTGCAATACACCAGAAATCTTGAGGCAGCCATTAGATCTGGAACACAGTTTTGTGCCTGTGAATGTTATATATACAGCAGTTCCTTCGGAAATAGGGCAAACGCACAGGAGTTGAGAGGAGAGGAGAGGAATCGAATAAACCTCGGGGCCCTGCGGTTGTGTTGCCAATCGGCGAAGTGCACCGCGGCGCCGCGGATGGGGCCTCTCAAATCTCCCTTCTTGTCCCCCTCTGGCCCCAGGCCAACTTCCCCTGCAAGCAGAAGGCCACCGCCGCCCGGCCATCGTCATCACCGTCTGCCGCCGCCCCCTCCGCTGCCTCCTCCGCCCCCGCTTCCTCTGCCACCGCCGCCACCCCTTCCCTCGTCTTCCCTGCCATTGCCGCCTCCGTGCCCTCCAGCCGATGCCCTCCAGATGCCGCCGTCACCACCTCTGCCCCCGCCGCCGCCGCTACCCCCCGTCACCTCTCATCTGTCCCGTCTCTCGTCGTCTCCGCCATTGCCGCCTCCACGGCGTACCCTCCGGAAGCCGGCGCGCCGTCGGACTTCGCCGGTGGGGGGAGCCTCCTCGGCCTCCGACCTCCCCACCATCGTACTGGCCCTCGCTTGTACTGCCCCTGCCAAGCGGGCGAGAGAGGGGCATTCTGTCGAACAACTGGCGCCCGCGCGTGGGTCTCCGAAGACCCTGCCCGCCTGCGACACCACGCCCGGTGAGGAGCTCGCCGGCGTCCCTCTGGAGCTGCTCCCGCCCAAGAAGAGGCTCGTGCGGTGCCTCCCATACGAGGCGGCCTCTACGATCCAGGAGATCGCCAGCCACGGCCGCGGCGACGGGTTCGGGGATCGGCCCGCCTCTCCCACCGTGGAAGGCGACGGCAACGCCGACGGGTTCGGGAATCGGCCCGTCTCTCCCACCGTGGAAGGCGACGGCAACGGCGACTGGTTCGGGAATCGGTCCGTCTCTCCCACCGTGGACGGCGACGGCGAGGGGTTCGGGAATCGGCCCTGCTCTCTTACCGAGGAAGGCGAATGGGACGGCCACGGCGCCGGCGAGGTGTTCGGGAATCGGCCCGTCCCTCTCGCCGTGGACGGCGACGGCGGCGGCGACGCCGGCATCCACGGGGAGGAGCCTCAGGTGTACCGGGACGACGACGGACTGCGCGCCGAGCTTAACCGCCTCCACGTCCCCCGGCCGTCGCTGGTGCTGACGAAGCGGCTGACCCTCTCGGACCGCAGCCGCGACAAGGCCCGCCTCGTCCTCCCGGACGGCCTGGTGAGGGCCTCGCCGCTGCTGAGCACGATGACGCCGGGGGAGCGGCACATGGTCCTGGCCGGCGGCGGGCTGGCTGTGCCGGCGTTCGACCGCCTGGGCAGATCGTACCACATGATGCTGAAGCGCGACCGCCTCGCCCGCACGTACCGCCTGACGGGCGAGTGGTCCCTGTTCCTGTCGCGGCACGGCGGCATGCGTGACGGGGACGCGGTGGAGGTGTTCGCCTTCCGGCCGCCCGGATGGCAGGCGCGCCTGGGCAGGTGCGGCCAGGGCGGGCTCGGCATGGCGCTGCTCCACTGCCGGCGCCCGCGCGCGGCCCCAGCGCCGGCCAACGCGGCGGACTGGGACAGCTGGGGCTGCGACGCGGCAGACGACGGCCTGGTGCTTCCCGACGAAAACCCTGCGAGGCCGGAAAGGCTGGCCCGGCGGCGCCGGCGGCGAGGTCGACCCGTGAATCACAACGGCCCCTTCGTCCTTCCTAGGCGTGCCTGAGCCAGAGAGAGTGTGGTCGACGGAGAGGTAAAGAGATCCATATAGAGTAGAGTTTGTGCTGAAGCTGATGAGGGTGTGGCGGCCGCCGGCGACGTTGGAGGGCGGTGGCATGCGGTGGTTTTTAGCGATCAATGGAACCGGCAGCAATATTAGTTTTCTGGAGTGGTGGCATGCGGTGGTTTTTAGCGATCAATGGAACCGGCAGCAATAGTAGTTTTCTGGAGTGGGCAGGAGCGATCAATGGATGCAGTTGCAGTACAATCCATCTCACTTGTAAGCTGCGCATTTTGGCATATGCATATGAAACAGTGGAATTTGAGGTTGAACGAGGCGCATCTGCCTGCGCTGGTTGTTTGGTTTTGGCTGGTGTTGTGTTGTAGTATAACCTGAAGCTTTCATTGCGGCCTTTGCACTCGTTGTTCGCTGTCTTAGAGCAACTCTAATTGGGCGACCCATTTCGTCCGCGGCCATCTGTTTGGATCGGCGCGGACACAAAAAATGGCCCAACGCGCCAACCCAAACGGACGCGCGTCCGTTTTTCGTCCGCGGGCGATCCATTTCAGTCCATTTTTGAGCCGGATTTACGTCGGCGCGGACAAGCGACGGACGCGCGCGCGCTCGCCTACTCCTGTCCTCAGGCTCGCTGGTCTGTGGCATATTGGCCTTCCCTCTCACCCCCCGGCCAACAAGCAACCCTCGCCCGTCTCCTCCGCCGCTGACGCCGCCGCCCATTTTTGCCGGCGACTCTTCCAGCTGTCGCCGCCTCCACATCCGCCCAGCAACGCCGCCCCTCCCCGTCGCCGCTCCGCGCTTTTGCCGCCGGGAGCAAACTACTTCCCACCACCGCTTCCCCGCGCCTACCGCCATGACCAAGAAGCCGCCGCCCCGCCACATCCGACCGCACGCTGTCGGAGGTCATTACACTCGCTCGGACGCCGGCGAAGACAAATAAGCGGTCTGGGCGTCACGACTCCCCTCGCCGGCCGTCTCCTTCTTCAACGTCAAGGTACGAAATGGACTCCGCTGACGAGTTCTTTTTTCACAGTTTCCTTTGCGACTCTGACGATTCGTTGTCCGACAACGAGGAGATATTGATTGCCGTGTTTGTCCATCACCACCTCAACAGCCAGCGGCCGTTGTTCCGTGGCTCCATTCCGAGCCACCTTTCGGCGTTGAATCGCAATCGAGAGAGCGGACATTTCCTTCTCTGGAAGGACTACTTTGATACAACAAACCCGTTGTTCAAACATCACAAATTCCGCCGCCGTTTCCGTATGAGTAGGCATGTTTTCAACCATATTAGAGAGGGAGTGGTCGGCTATGACGAGTACTTCGAGTGCAAAGAGGATGCCGTCGGCAAGATTGGTTTCTCCTCTTATTAGAAATGCACTGCTGCCATCCGAATGCTTACATACGGAGTGTCCGGTGATCTCATTGACGAGTACGTCCATATGAGCGAGTCTACATGCCTAGAGTCCCTGTATAAGTTCTGCAAGGCTGTTATTGCTGTGTTTGGCCCTCGAGTACTTGAGAGAGCCGACAATGAAGATACAGCCCGCTTTGTCGGCGATGAATGCTGCTAGGGCTTCACAGGGATGC